>JAQGDG010000052.1:0-600000 GCA_029844215.1 Przewalskia tangutica | reverse complement strand
CAAATGACCGCTTGTGTCCATGTTCAAATCGTCGAGCTCACTTAAGAGGGTGACACGTGTCGCCTCCCATTAAATCCTGATATTACGTTTCCGAGCAATTTCATAATTCGATAAATTTTTACAAGTCTCAAATCTTAACACTTGTGAGTTCTTACGCGTTCTTAAAACATGTCTGTAAATACGGGGTGTAACATTCTTCCCTTAGAAACATTCGTCCCGAATGTTCTTTGAGTCAAACTTATAATTAGCGACATAGTTTCCTTTCACAATCGACATACCAATAATGCCACACATGGCCTAATACCTCGTGCTGCGCATATCAGTCCATCATGAGCCCAAAAGAAATTATCTTTTCGTACTTCCAACTCCTTCTAACATATACATAGTCTCAATACAATCTGTTCATGAAACTTAAACATACCACAACTTTATCATGCATACAAGTTTCTAAAGGGCCAAAAACATACCTGAAATCATACAGGCGGTTCAAAGGACCGCTAAAACTGGGAACTCCCACCACGACCTCTGCCACGGCCTGTCGGTGTATGAACCTCCTGCCTAGCTATTGAAGGCGAAGAACCATGGCCCGATCCGATGAGCGGTGTTGTCCACTGGATCCCCTCTATAAGGACACTCTCTTAACATATGGCCTGACGACCACAAGAAAAACAAGCACCCGTCTGGCGCGACATACCCAGAATGTAACCTACCACGGCTGGCGCGTTGAGCCTGAGATGGCCTCGGCCCTGGAACCCCATCTCACGAGGCTCTGAAGCTCTAGAGACGGCCGTCCCTGCATTCCGGGGTTGTAAAACCCTCGCCGGAAAAGCGTGGAGGAGCACTCGGTCTTTGGCTGCGATGTAGACCTAGTCTGCTGCTGAGGCTGTCGCCTCGAAGCGCCACTGAGACCGCATTGTCACAGCCTCTTGGTGACTGAGTCAATCTGATCCTCCCTCTCACTATCCTCTATCCCCTGCGCATAGGCTGCGTCTAGCAATGTCCATCTGGGTGAAGAGCCACCCCAAGCATGCGATAATCATATGACGGTCTAGCCCCATCATGTGATGAACTCTATCGCCGTGCCATTTACAATAGTGTGCGCATATGCGGCCAATGAGTCAAACTCAGGCTATACTCCTGATAGTCCTCCCATTCGCCTCAAGGTCAAAAATCTATCTACGGGCCTCCTCATCTCGGGAGGCAAAAAATGATCCATAAAGGCCTCTGTGAACTCATAGAAAATTGGAAGAGCATCGTCCCTCTCGTCGACACCCGTGACTCAAACACATTCAACGTGATGTCGCGTAACGGTAAGAGGCTAGCATATGAACTTCGATCTCTGAAGCCTAAGACCTGCATAGTCATGTAGCTGCCGAATGAACTCTGCGGATCCTATGGACCTCGAACCATAAAACTTCGGGCGGATGACAACCCGAGAAAATATCGGATCCATCTTGTCGGCTCACAGGGTTAGTGCTGCTCTGTCGTGGCCGCCTGCTACTATCTTGGTCAATAGCAGGATCTGCTCCGTAGTCTCTATACTCGACTCACGGTTGTGGGTGGAGGCTCTGGTCGGAACCTGGAGCTCTTGCGCTCTCGGCTCTCTATCTTCTTTGGCGTGGTGAACTCATGACCCGCCCCTACCTCGGGCATAGTCCGTGCGAGTCCGGTTAACCCTGCGAGTACCGCTAGCGACTCCTGCTGCTGCCTTGCCACAGGCCTGGTACAGTTCTCGTGGAGGCATAAGCATTACATAAGAAGGGTCGGAGAGATTTCAACCTACTATGACTCTCTTGCGATCTCGAAGAGAAGAATGAAACCAATCTAAATGTCTGTGACCTCACGATTATAGATGTGGTGCCTGACACGCGATAATCAAGACTCTACTGAACGGTGTAGAGCACTTTTCAGAGGACTAAGCGCTCACGATACCACTTTTGTCACGACCCGACCGGGCATGATGGTGCCCTACACAGGCACCATACAGTATACATCGAGAGATAATCGTGAACATATATGAAACTTATAAAATAATACAGCAGTAAAACAACGAGGTTAGCGATAGGGCTACCTTCACGGACATATAATATATAGCAGAAGCGATTGCCTCTTTCCTTTACAAAGCGACCCACAAAATGTGACTACAGACCTCAGAGTTTTAACATAACAAGCGTGGCGGGGCAGGACCCGTACCACGAATATATATGAATCTGACCTCGGAAACCGTACGAGATAAGCCTCGGAGCAAATGAAGCTTTCCCAAAAAGCGAGCGAGATCTAAGAGCAAGGATCACGACACAGGTACCTAAAACCTGCGGGCATGAGCGGCCCCGAAGAAGTCGATGCAACAGTGCAGAATATGGAGCAGTAAAGTACAACAATTAAAACATACTGTATAAAAGCATGTGAGGTAAGTGTAAAAGAAGTAAATACTGAACCTACCATGTCATTACCGTCCGTGTACTTAATTGTACCTTATTATCTTTTCCCGTTTTCAATAAGCGTTATAGCCACTTTCTTACGTGCATACTTAGGAAAAGTATCAAGTTCATTACCATATAACTTACTTACCTTACCCGACCTAGTCAGGCCGCTGCGGAGGGACCTATCTTGCCATTGACACGAGGCGATAATGTCCTATAGTACGCCCGTAAGGTATCTTTGCCGGCCCGTTGCGGGGCGATAATGTCATATAGTCTTCCCGTAAAGGTATCTTGCGGCCCGTTTACGGGTCGATAATGTCATATAGTGCGCGTTAAGGTATCTGCCGGCCCGTTCACGAGTCGATAATGTCATATAGTGCGCGTAAGGTATCTTTGCCGGCCCGTTTGCGGGTCGATAATGTCATATAGTGCGCGTAAGGTATCTTGCGGCCCGTTCATGGGTCGATAATGTCATATAGTCTTCCGTAAAGTATCTTGCCCGACCCGTTCTGGGTCGATAATGTCATATAAAACCGGAATTTAACCCAACGTACTACATATCTACTCGGCTAGAAAGACTCTTTTTCAAATAAAACTTCGGATACTAACAGCGTAGTATCAAGTCATCTCTACCTTTCGGGACAAGTCACAATACCTTTTAGAACTATAATTACGAACTACAAATCAAGTGACTTCTTTATTAAAAACCTTAAGCAATTGGTACCTTTAAAACAATTTGTCCTTCATTATTTCAAATCATTTCTTTGCTTACATTATTAGAAAACCATTCTCTTAACCTTCCATAAAGCGGGTTATAACTGACTTCCCGTAAATAGTTATAACGGCTTTGTGGTTTTAGATGACTCGTTCCTTTTTATAACGAGAGACTTCTACTTTTTGCAACCAAGTATTATATACCTTCAAATCAATTCTCTTAACTTTCAAAATACAATTAGTCTCTTAACCTTTAGAAAATCAAGTCATTTATCGTTCCATAAAGCAAATATAACCAACCTCCCATAAAGTCGTTATATTCACTTTATACCTTAGCCAAAATATAATTTCCTATCGAGGGATTTATCGTTTAAAGCAGAACAAGTATCACATACTTGAAAACTTTTCAAGTCCCTTAACTTAATAAGACTTAAGACATCCTTTATTCTTTCAAAGAAGTGAGTTAATCTCTAACTCCCGACTTGGCTATTTATAAAACTAGTAAAGGATATCAGGCGTTGTTAGATCTCATACTACATACGTGCAACTAGTCATGCTCAAAAGATAGAAAAGTTCTACATAGAGTAAATCACTGACTACCTCTTAACTTCAGAGTAGAAGGAAACATGAAATGATACCACGGTATATTCCATACATAGAATCATGCCAAGGAAGGAAGGGTTCGCGTACCTCGCGACGATTGTCGACAAGTAGCAAAATGCTCCAAAGTACTTCAACCTTGAGCTATTCCATTCTTCAAGTAGGATACGCTATACTTAGTACTTCAACCTATCATGGTCGCAATCGTCCATTAACCTCTTTACTTGAAGCGTAGAATATTCTAAGGGCTAAGTCGCCAAATTCACGGAAAATCGGATGACACCTCCTTTGTTTCTACTACTATGCCACCTTTTTCAAGGCGAATACAATAACCAAACACGCCACATTTAAGGCCCAAACAATGCAATCAACAATGGGGATTACGCCACTAGGCGTGTAAAATTAGCCCGATAGATAACAAACTAAAACAACTACTAGCCCATTTTTAGACGACTTGAAGTACAATGATACCAAATCTTATCAATTTCCATTTCAATCCAAATTGTTAGCATATCATGATATCAAGTCATGTCGATTATAACTACTATAATCCTCAAGTAAGCAACGTGCGACGATTTCTAATAAGCGACCAATTAGTAATCCAGCAGTGGCTAATATAACATTTGATTTAAGCTACAAGCGATCCATAATACTTATGAACTTGACATATCAACTTTATGCTAGCAACATGTAAAGCTAACAACAACATATATATATAATCTTGTAACTATTAAGAGACAAGATTATACCTCAGCGAATCTCAATCGACTCAATCGAAGTCGCTTCCTTGCAACTTAGAGCCTCTTGAATACTTGAATCCGCTACTTGAGACCGCAGAACCATACCAACAATTTCCTTCAAACTGATCAAAACCTGAAAGCAACTAGGTTTTCACTGCGACTAATACGAAAACTATCTTTTCCGAGATTTTCTATTGAGATACATAAAATACACTCATGAACCTTGGTTTAAAGTGTGGGGCTTAACGAGCAAGCGAAATTTTTCTTCTTTCCACTATGTGAACCGAGCTAAGCTCTTGATGTTCTTCAAGTTGTGTGAAATTTTGGCTAAGTGTTAAGCTTGTCTTGCACTACTAGTATTATATAGTGTAATGGAGGGTCAAGATATAAACAAATGGGTGGTTTGGATGAGGTCTTAACAAATATCAAGGCTAATGTGGACCCGTTGACTTAGTCAATATTGTCAAGCTCACTACATTGCAAGACTTGTCTTCCTAACAAGGGTCAAATGACCGCTTGTGTCCATGTTCAAATCGTCGAAGCTCACTTAGGGGGTGACACGTGTCGCCCATTCGTCCTGATATTACGTTTTCAGGCAATTTCATAATTAGATAAATTTTTACAAGTCTCAAATCTTAACACTTGTGAGTTCTTACGCCGTTCTTAAAACATATCACGTAAATGCGGTGTAACACCTTATATAGGAGGAAGTGCGGTCACCGATAAATTTGGTTTGATGTGGCGAAGTTCGGTTGGTCGGGCGGACTTGATTCAGCGGTGGATAAGGTGAAGCTTATCGAAGCGGTTATTGTCGGCTTCGAGTCGGCGAAGTCGTATGCGGATCATCGGCGTCGACACTTGGATTTTGAGATTGATGATTGGGTTTTCTGAAGGTGTCACCATGAAGGGTGTGATGAGATTTGGGAAGAAGGAAGCTTTGGCCAGTACATTGGGCCTTATCAGTTGTCAGTAGGGTGGCGAGGTTACTATGAGTTGGATCTGCCGTCGATCTGAGTCGATAAATCCGGTTTTCATGTTTCTATGTTGCGGAGATGTATCGAGGATCCATCCAGAGTGCACCGATTTGTGATATCCGGTGTGAGAGGGTTATCGTATGAGGAGAGTCCATAGCGATACTCGATCGTTAGGTTAGCGGCTGCGGACAAATGGCGTGGCTTCGTCGAGTCTTATGGCGAAGCGAGCAGAGAGAAATGACATGGGAGCGAGAGGAGGACATGATGAAGAAGTATCTCACTTATTCCCAGCTCCAGGTAACTCACTTTCCTACTTGTTGATTTTAATTGACATATATGCTTAAGTGTTATTTGACATATGTACTTAAGTGTTGTATTGTGGCCATGTGTGGCATTTGCAAATTGTTTAGTTATGAGGAACTATGTCGTTATTTGATTTTAATTGAATTTAGAAGGAACATTCGGGACGAATGTTTCTAAGGGGGGGAGAATGTTATACCCCGTAGTTCGAGGCATATGCGTGGGGCGTGCGTGAAGAATGCGACCGTAAGTTTGGAAACAATGAAAGATTTGTTTCAGACGGAAAATATTCGAACCTTGTGAAGAAAATTTTACGTTTTGTAGAACCCATGAGGTTTCAATATTTTAACCAATTATGGATTTTCAGAGATGAAATATTTTGGACGATAGGAGGCGACATGTGTCACCTAGGTGGGCCATGTTGGCGATTTTAAGAGGACAAGTGGCGAGGCAAGTGGCGAGTCTTGCAAGATATTTGTTGGGCAAGTGAATGAGGCACCACACACGTGTCCCCAATCTACACCATACCACGTGCTTGAATCCTAGCCACTTGGTTGTCTTATATATACACCTCTAGTTGATGAAATCTTCCACACTTAGAACATTTCAAGACTTGAAAATATCCTCCTCTCGCCGTATTTGTTCTCGTCAAGCCATGATTTCTTGAACAAGTGTTGTCAATAATTCTTAAACTTCTAAGTGTTCTTCCTTGATGTGTTAGGAAGATTAGTAACCAAGAGTTAGACAAGATTTCACACCACAGCCTCAAAACACCCTTGGCGAAAGTTGTGAATATTGGAACCTAAGTGTTCTTCACTTTTTGGAGTTGATTCTTGAAGAGAAGTTGGTTAGGAGCTTCTAAGGGTGACTTGTGGCGGATTGGAACATAAGGATTTTGAGCTAAACTTGCTTAGGAGCGACTTTAAGTTCTTGGATATTTTTGGGCTCTTTGAGGTAATGAACCTTGTCCTCTTTGTGAAGTTGAATATTATATATATATTGGAAGTATATTATGGAGTATGAGATATGTGGAGTAAGGTTTGGAAAGATTTGGATCTTGTTAACTTGTTTAAATGGAGAATTGACATATTAGCCATTAAAATGGTAAAAACGTATCCATTACTTGCTAAGAAGTTAATAACAAAGTAACTATAACTTATATAAAGATTGGAATATAAGTTGGAAGATTAATGAAGTAAATCCGGCATGCTAGCCAAATTGGATAAGTGAAATTGTAATAGTTGGCCAAGAACCCCAACTAACGGACTGTATTTACTTTGGACTGTATTTACATTGGATTGTCTTTACTTTGGACTATGGACTTGTTCCATTTCTATTTTTATGTTGTTGTTAAGGGGAAGATTGTTTACCACGTCCGTTTGGGCGTGTGATCCCTTTAATTGTTTTAAGGAAGATTGTTTAACACGTCCGTTTGGGCGTGTGATCCCTCTTTAGTTATTGAATTATTGCACCTTAAATATGGCATGTTGGTTCTTGTTATCGGGCCTTGAAAAGGTGGAAAATGCGTAGAAAGCGGGGAGGTCTGCCCAATTTTCCGTAGAATAAGAGATCTTACTTAGAAAAATCCTACGTAGAACTAGAATTTGATACGCGTTTTTTGACTATTATAGGTTGACACTCTGCGCGCAACATATTCGACTTGGCAAATGGATTTAGCCGAGGAGGTATGTGATTCTTCATATCCTTTTGAGCATGATATTTGTGAAATATATATAGTACGGTAGACGTACGTATGTTAACTGAATTTGGTTTCACTTTGATGTCTTTTGACATGAGTCCTCTTGGTTTTCCAAACAAATGCGATTGTTTTGATTTTATTAAAAAAGCTTAAGTGTTATACTAGCTTTATGGGAAGTTAGTTATAACGACTTAAGGAAGATAAGAAGAACGGTTTACTTATTTGTTTATAAAAGCCTTGTAATGATTTCTGAAGGTGTGGTAAGTTGGTTTGATAAGTGAACATGTTATGATTCTACGTGTGTTAGTGTCTTGTGACGTTTGTGTAAGGGGGTTTTCCTTGTTGTGCTTATGTTGTTTAACGATAAGCGTTGTACTAGTGTTATATCACTTGCGACTTGATATATGTGCGCGGGTTAGCTACCCCGTCGAGAATACCTCATGCGGTGCGTATGACCTATCGGACTCGGTAGTCCGAGGATCACTCGGGTGTGTTACCGTCACGAGAATACCTCATGCGGTCAAGTAGCCATGCGGTTGCGGGAGTCGAGGATGATGCCGCGGGTTAGCTACCCCGTCACGAGTACCTGCATGCGGGCCTAGGTGGCTATGCGGTGCGGGAGTTCGAGTTAGGCTCGTAATGATACTATGGGCGAATGGCCTTGCCCGATCATTAGCGGCCTAGAAAAGACCGATTCACGTTACACTGTTGCTTTTGTTTATTGTGGCACTATGCGGTTTATTGGGTTTTCTTACATATCTGTGTATTTGTTTTGGAAATGTTATAATTTCATTCTGATACTTTCTGATTTCACATACTTGGTACTGTTGTCTTGACCTCCTTGAGCTGCGTTCATCTGCGGTAGAGGTACTCGGTTGTTGATCCTCGCTCATAGGATCACGTTACGCTTTGGGAAGCTCGTTTCTCGGAGGCTTATCTTTTGGTATGATTTTCCACTGTCATTGTAGGTTTATGTACATTCGGGGGTATGGCGGGGCCTGTCCGTCATAGTTATTATAAACTCTTAAGTGCAGTAGTCTGTTGTAAATTTGGGATGTAGCTATTGATTTTGGTATATATACGTCTTTGAAAGACAACTTTTTCTTGGTTATTGTTTCTCATTTTACACTGTTCTATGGTTGTAAGTTTATATTCTGTTGGTTACTCTGATGTATATCTACTTGGGTGCCGGGTAGACACGATCCACGGGCGGGCTCGAGTCGTGACATTAAACATAGTCGAGACTTCCATAACTAGAGTAATGTTTTAGAATGCTAGTACCAGTTGGTTTTGGTTCATTCAGCGGATGCTAGAATCCGCCGTCCTTAATTTTAACATGGTCTTAATACAACATTCAAGCATTGGTCAAGAAGATTTAGCTAAGTGTTGTCTATATCATGCCATTTGAGATTAACATACTCACGCTAGACCAAGAGTAACTTTAAACAACAACTACAAGTTGAAATGCTCAGTCGATCAAGCAAGCTAATCAAACATTTATTTTAGAGCACGATATCAATATATCACAAGATTCTACTTAATCCCTCATAACATATTAATCGAGAAAAGCCTAGAACCGTGCGTATTAACTTGATCTTACTTAGCTAAACTAAATAGTCGAGCAATTACTCACGAGAACTTAAATCATAAATAGGGGATGAAGGAAGTTTCAGCGACCATATATAAATACACTACTAACGTCATATATTATCCGAGCCACATTGGCGATTGCAGTCGCGAACATCAGTAGCGATTGCCTTTATCTAACAGGTTCAAGTAGTCAATTCAACACATAACAACCGTTAATGTCGCAACACGTGCTTGTCGGTCGTACCAAACACCTGAAATAGCAAATGAAATCCAAGGCGAAGGGTGATGTATTTACCTTCTCAGGAGTATGGCCGAGGCAGCGTATCAAGTCGTCGAGTCACTCGGGGTTTATTGCGATGCGATTTGGAAAGGCAGAGCCTAGACTTCTAATTTACCTGTCGGACTACTGATTTTCGACGCCTTTTCTCTAATGTTTGCTTCTGTGGGAATCAATATCTCCTTCCCTGCTGCTTTACTTCGCTGATTTGCCTTAGGTAAATATTCTGAGTTCTCCTCCCCAGAAAAAACCGACCCCTCCTTGTGCAAATTGACTTGGCTTATATAGCCTCCTTTGTGTTCTAAATTAAGTAAACCTTTAAAAGCAGATTCGAGGTTGATTTTTGGTATGATCTTGAGGTGTAAGATTTGTTATGGTAAGCTTATATTTTGGCTAATTTAAAACTGATTCGCGGGGATTTGGACATGGCTTTTAGTGCGATATTGTTATGGTAAGTGTGTATTTTCGATTCTTGAAAGATCTTGTGCTTATTTTGGTAAGATTTGATTAATATGGAAGGGATTTAGAGTAAGAAAGAAGAGGGGAGAAGGGCGGCGGTGGCTTCTCTTTGTTAGGTTTAGGCGACGGGGAAGGGAAATAAGGGGAGTGGCCTGCGGGTAGTGGGCCGCGGGTTAGGCTATTATATTGGGCTTGGGCGAATTTAAGGTACTGTTGGGCTGGTGGGTTGTTAGAGTTTAAGTGTATTTTAATTAGTTATTAAATGAGGTTTAAGTTATTATTAAGTTATTTTAATATGACTTTAGGTGCTTTATTAGTCTTAGCTTGAGTTTAAATTATTACAATAATAAATGCGGGCGTGCTATTTAATTAGTGCTTAATATTTTATAATGCGATGCTGTTATTAAAATCTTATTTATTATGCATGCTTTGCGATATTAAATTAAAATTGAATTAATGGGGGGTTTAAATTGCAAAATAATAATTATGAAATTGCTTTCACTATTAATAAATATGCATATAATTTTAAGGAATGTTTGATGCGACGCTATTATTAAATTATTTATTTGTTTACGTATTTATTATTATTAAAATTATTAAGAATTAATGGAAATAGAATAGAGCTTAAATTATGAATAATATTTATGCAAATAACGAATGCGGACGTGAGACTCAAAAATGCTTAATACTCTACGTAAAATGCAGTGTCATTATTAAATAGCTTATTTATGCATGTATTAATGTTTTATTGTTGCATTTTATTATTATAAAATTGTTAACATTATTTTGGAAAATTAACGTAGTTTTATCGTTAATGATGAGACGAGAGAGTCAAAATTGGGTGTCAACAACTTGTCCATCTTTGTATGGAGATGATGGAAGAGTCTTCAGACAAAGACGTTGACTTATAGCCAATTTTGTCTCGATCCTCAGAATTAAAAATGCTTGGCGATTGAGACAAGGGTGGCGAATTCAAAATTGTCGATGTCAAATTATGGCGACCTTTGGGCTACCATCAGTCAAACACGAGAGGGCGACACGGACTCAAAACTTATCGGTGTCGAGTTATGGCGACACTAGGCTACCGTGGTCAAACACGGCGGTGGCGGCGCGGTTCAAATTTATCGGTGTCGAGTTATGGCGACCTTTGGGCTACCAGTCAAACACCAAGAGCGGGCGTAGCGGAATCAAAATGTCACGACCGATCCGGGCGTGGTAGTGCCTACGGCGCACGATGGCATACATCGAGTAACGGCGGAATATAAAGCAAGACATGAAGCAATATGAAATGAGAAAGCAGTTTATCGAGCGTTGCCTTCGGCGTATATATATACATCAAGTGAGCGATTACATCCCGTCTTTACAGCGGGACTACTGACCTCAGGAAGTAAACAACTATGGCGGGGCGGGGCCGCCATACCTGAATGTACAAAATATCTACAACACCGGGGAGAGTCGTACCCAAGTCGAGCCTCGGAGAAATGGAGCTCACGACACGAGTAAAGATCCTAGAGCGAGGATCTACCACTGCTTCCACCTGCGGCATGAGCGCGGCCCGAAAAGGTCGATTACAGTACCAAGTATGTGAAAGCGTAAAGTACTTTAAATGAAATCATATCATTTAAAACCAATTTTACAAATATATGCGAAAAAACCAATGTAACGCATAGTGCCACGGCGTAACCAAAAGCAAAATAGATATAACATAAATGGTCTTTTCTAGGCGCTAATGATCGAAGCAAGGCCAATCGCCCGTAGTATCATTATGCGAGCCTAATCCTGGAACTCCGCGATCGCATGGGTCACGCGAACCGCGTGAGGTATTCCTCGCGTCGGGGTAGCTAACGCGGCATCCTCCTGGACCCGAAGTCGCGTAGTCACGTGGACGCGTGACCATATAGACGCGTCGGCGTAACACGCCGGAGTGATCAATCACGGAACTCGCGACTCGCATAGGTCACGCGACCGGCGTGAGGTATTCCTCGCGTCGAGGGTGGCAAGTCCTCGGCATCGTAACAAGTCGGTATGTGATATAATAGCGATCTGGGACTTATCGTTTAACAGCGTAAGCACAACAAGAATAACCCCACACAACATCACAAGACACTAACTGCGTAGCATCATAACATGTTTACTTATCAAACCATCTTACTACACTTTTCAGAAATCAATACAAGACTTTCATAAACAAATAAGTAAACCGTTCCTTTTATCTTTCTTAAGTCGTTATACCCAACTTTCCATAAAGCTAGTATAACTCGTTAAGCTTTTAAAACCAAGTATTACTTCTCTTTCAAAAATGATTCATAACTCTTTTGAAATACTTCAAGATTCTTATTATTTAAAACTCAAGTCAAAAGACATCAGAGTAAAACCAATTTTAGTTAACAGCGTCGTCTAGTACTATATATATATATATCAAAATATCATGCTCGAGAGGATAGGAAGAATCACATACCTCATAAGCGAAATCCACTGCCAAGTCGAATATGTAGATGCGCGAGTATCAACCTATAATAGTCAAATCGTCTATCAGCGTCTGAACTACTCTGTAGAATATTCTAGCGAAGGTTCTTAATTCTACGGAAAATTGGGCAGCACTTCTGCAGTCAAACTACTCGAGTCTCGTAAATCACGGTCCTACGTAAATCTGATTCAATTCTCTTCTTTAATATCCTTCTATATCTTATACTCAATTCTAAACTATTTATATGTAATCTCGATTACAATAGAAGGACAAGATATTTACCTCGGTAAGCCCAAAATTATCCAAGTTTAAATGTCGATCTGAACAACGTTGAGCTCTAATTTGCACGCTCAGATAGCTCGAGAAACCCTTAGAAGTTTCTAAACAACTTCACTTAATACTTAAACCAACCATGAAGAGTTCCTAGGGTTTCGTTTTGTGACTAAAGGAATAAAGTAGTATTTAGGGCTTTTAGTATAGAGGTAACTTTGGAATATAAAGGGATTTAGGCTAAGGTATTTTGGAATAGCAACTATACTTGAAGACAATTTTTCTACCAAGAGGGGGCTTTGGGCAAATAACTAGGAAAGGGGAGGAGTTGGGGCGAGAACTCTGACAAGGAGAGGGAGTTTTTGGAGACTTGGAAATTGTTTTTGTGGATGAAGAAGTCTTGCACTTGAGGGGTATTTATAGAACCTTGATGGCGAATTAAAACAAATGGAGGGTGTAGATTAAGTAACTTGTGTGAGTGGAGTCTTCCACAGTGTCCACAATATTGGGACATATGTCGCGCTGACATTGGAACATATGTCGCGCGCAAGAGCCGTGTGGCCGTCACTTGCCCCTCCAAAGCGTCCATACCTACCCCGCTTGAAGAAAAATATCTTGCAAGACTTGACTATTTGACTTGTCCACTAGCCCGACATTTTCGTCCAAACATGCCACCTAAGGGTGACACGTATGCGCCCTCTATTAGTCAAAATATTTCATCTCTCGGAAAAATCCATGTCGGTTAAAATATTAAAAGCGTAAAATTTCCTTGAGTTGAATCTTTTAGTTGAAAGTTCACAATTTCATTCTAAACCTAATTAGGGCTTATACTGATTATGCGTCGTCTCGTACATACTGAAAATCACGGGGTATGACATTCTCTCCTCGCAGAAACATTCGTCGAATGTTCCTACAGATCGATCAAATCGAAGCGACCGACTCTTTACCACTTAAACAATTTGCAAATGCCACATGGCCTGTCTGACACTTAAGCATATATGATAAATAAAACGACAAGTAGGAAGGAGTTACGGAGGTGTGGGAATAAGTGAGGATACCTCTGTCTCGTGTCTCCTCTGCTTCCGCGTCATCTCCTCTGTTCTCGTTCGCCATAAGACCTTGTGAAACCACATCCTTTGTCGCGACCTCACAACTTTGGCGATCGAGTATCGGTATGGGACTCTCCTCATCGATAACCCGCCGGTCACACGGGCGTCGTCAATCGGGTGCACTCACAGATGGATCCGTCATCTCGCCAACATAGAAACATGAAAAACGGATGCGCGCCTCGGATCGGACAGCAGATCCAACTCGTAGGCAATCTTGCCTACCACTGCGGACAATCGATAAGGCCCGATGTACCTTGGTGAGTTTCCCTTTCTTCCCAAACCTCATCACACCGCCGTGGGTGGCATGATAAAACCTAATCATCGACCTCAAACTCGGATCTGACGGCGATGATCTGCATCGACTTACGCGACTACGGTATCGATAGCCGCTCTGGATAAGCCGCCTTATCCTTACTGCTGTATCAATTCTGGTCCCACTAGCGCACCTCGCCCGTCAAACCAGCTATCGGCGATCACTTCCTCGTACAAGGCCTCGTAAGGCGCCATCGAATCTTTGGGTGGTAGCTATTATTATCGCAAACTCTCTGAGGCAAATGATCCTCGGCTACCCACGAAGTCGATAACACGGGCTCGTGACATATCCTCGAAGTGTATGCGGATGATGCGCTCTGCTGTCGATGCATGCGAGGATGGAATGCGATCTTGAGGCTCGCTGCGTCCCTAATCCTACGGAAAGATCTCGGAAGTTAGCCATAAGCGGGCTCCTGCATGCGATATGATAGAAATAGGGACCCATGCGATCTCACGATCTCTCGGATGTAAAGTGCGGCGTAATCCTCGGCGAAAAAGTCGTCTGGCCCGGAAGAAAGTGGGCTGATTTAGTCGATCTATCGGCGATAACCGGATAGAATCATGCTTCCTCGAGTGCGAGGTAACCGCGTGATAAAGTCCATGTTGATCACCTCGGCTTCCGGTCGGAATCTCTATGGTGCGCAATAATCCACGGGCCTGCGGTGCTGCACCTTACTGCGCGACAACACGGGCGAGCGACAAACTACTGCGGCGTCCTCTTGAGCCGTCCCGCGATACAGGTCGAGTCGTGGTACAACTTTGTCGACCCGGATGGATAGAGTAACGTGTGTGCTTCCGCAGAACTGCTGAGAAGTCACGCAATATCGGAACACACAACGCCCTCAAACCTTAGCACCCGTGGTGCTACCTCAGGACCGCTTCCCGCGCGAAGAAGCGGTATCGCGTCACGTGTCAAAATCGGATCCTCAGCTGTTGCCTCTTCGCCTCGCCGGCGATGGAAGACTCGGCAACCTCTCGAACCGAACCAGCTATCGAGAACCAATCAATCGGACTCAGGCTCGCTGGCGATGTAACTTCGCGGACCGTACCCCTCTCTCGGCTGCCGTCGATGAACTCCCGTCGACCTACGACTAGGGCATCTGCCATAACATTGGCCTCACGGGTGGTACATGATATCGACATCATAATCCTTGAGTAACTCTAACCACCGTCTGCATCGTAAGTTCGGCTCCCTCGGTGAAGATATCTTTGGAGGCTCTTGTGGTCATGTAAATATCCACATGAACTCCATTACAAATAGTGCCTCGGATCTTGGCGTGAATCACGCTGCGACTCCAAATCATGGGTGGGGTAGTTCCTCTCATCTTCTTAAGGTGTCGGGATCGTGCGCTATAACCTTGCCTGCTGCGTCAACACTGCGTCAAGCAGATGCTGGCGCGTCACGATACACCTCATGGCCGTCTAGACCTGCGGAAGAGTAAGCTGAGGCGGTCGTCGGCCTCTCCTTGATGGTGGAAACCACGCTTTCGCGAGAATCGATCCGCTGAAACTTAGCGCCTTACGAGTCGGTCTAGTCAATGGTGCGAAATAGAAGCAAACTTCTCCACGAACGTAGATAATAACTGCGAGGCCAGAAAGGCTGCGCATACGCCGGAGTAGTAGGTGCAGGCCAACTCTGTGCCTCGATCTTGGCGTATCACCCGAATACCGTCGGCCCGACAATGTGCCCAAGAAAAGCCACGAAGCCAACCAAAACTCACGTTTGGAAAACTTGGCGTCTGTTGCAGTCTGGAGAACTCTCGAGCAGATCGCCGAATGCTCGCGTGCTCCTGCTCTGGCGAGAATAAACCAAGATGTCATCAATGAATACTATCACAAGCGTATCCAAAAATGGCTTGAACACTCGGTTCGTCAAATCCATAAATACCGCGGAGCATTGGTCAAACCGAAAGACATAACCACGAACTCATAGTGCGTCACGGGTCAGGAATGCGATCTAGGGACATCGCCTCTAACTACTTTGATGATAGCGATCGTAGATCAATCTTGGAGAAACATCTCGCACCACTGGTGGTCGAACAAATCATCAATCACGGGAAGGGTATATCTGTTCTTAATAGTCACCTTGTTGTTGCTGTAATCAACACACGTGCGCGTCGTCATGCCTGTTCGCGAACAATACGGCGCTCCCGAGGGAGAAACACTAGGCTGATGAAGCCGCTTCTCCGGCCAAATCCCTCGGTGGTCCTTGACTCTCTCAACTCGGCGGTGCCGTTACGTATGGCGGAATGGAAATAGTCGAGTGTGCAGCAACACGTCGATACAAAACTCTATCTCCTCTCGGGAGGATGCGGAGGTCGATGCGGAAACACGTGGGAACTGCGACTCTGGGCGGTGAAAATCTGGTGCATGACCTCGATTATCAAACACCGAATGAGATGGTAGATATACCCGCCACGCGCGTCTTCCTAGCCTTGAGGTAAGAAATAAACCTACCGCCGGCGACCACGGTGTTCCTCGCTCGATAGCAGGCTCACGAGGAAGCTGGAACCGTACCACTCTCTCCCTGCGGTCTACATTGGCGTAGCAGAAGCTAACCAATCCATTACCCGTGATCACGTCAAAATCGGTCATATCGGCTCTATCAAGTCGGCTGGGTCGGCGGCGCATAAAGACAGGCGAGCCCTATATACCGTAGCTACCTGCCGAATCACCAGCTGGCGTAGCTACCTCGAAAGGGTCTATGGACTCGAGCTCTATCCACTATCCTCTGCGCGATAAGGGAGATATATGGGACAGTAGAACCGGATCTATCGAGGCATACGTCGCGACATGGCCCGATAAAGTACACGTGGCGACATCCGTGACGCCTCACGGTCTGTCGGTGGACAAGGCATAAATGCGATTACGAGGACCGCTGGAGCTGGACCGCGCGCGACCTGCTGCATGACCGGCTGGTCCGTGAGTACCACGCCTCGGGCGAGTGGCTATGGGAGATGAAGACCAGCAAAAGACCTGTGGTGACCCTACCGTCTGCGCCTCTGGTCGGACGGGCTCGCGTAGTGACCTGGCGGCGCAAGTGTAGCAAACTCAGGGTAGTATCACAACTCCGGAATGGAATCTACCGCGTCGGACACCTAGAGGACCTCGATCGGTTAGCACCCTGCTACGCGGAAGTCAGGAGTCACGGGCCACGATCGCCCCGAATACCAGGCATCACGAAGGCGGTGTAGGAGTGCTACGAGCAAATCTAGGCTGCTTTGAGGCCGTCCACCCGAGCTACCAAAGATCCTGCTGTCTGGCCTTAACCTGCTGGCGATATCTGTCGACCCGTCGGCTCTACGCTCACCGCATCCAGTGCATGAGGCAATGTCCATGCGGTGAAGAGCTACAGCAAGACTACGCCAAATAATCATCTAGCCGGTGGCGTGGCGGTGCACCTGTCCTCCATGCTCTGCTGCCCAGCGAGGACATATTGAGCAGCGAGTCGAACTCCGCGTTGTACTCGGCGTGCGCCTGCGCCTCGGCGTCAAAAATCGTCGGCGTGCTCTCTTCGTACGTGGCGGCAAGAAATGAGTGAAATGCCTCGAGAACTTCGTCCATCTTCTTTGGGCGCGTGCTCTCCGAGATAGCTCGCGAATCAAACGATCATTGCGGTATCACGCGGCCGATCACGAACGAACCACCGACTCGGTCTCGAAGCCTTGATCACTCTCGTGATCGCTGCAAGCGTCGGATGAACTCCTGCGGATCATCCTCGGGCCTCGACGTAGAACTCGGCGGGCTCTGACTCGAGAAAATCCGTAGCCTCGAACTATCAGGCCTCGGGTGAACCCGCAGTGCTGTTTGGGCCAGGCTGCTGCGTCCGGCTATCGCCGTATGCAGCCTGATCACGGCTAATGGCGGGCCATATCTCGTAACCCGTCTCCTCCTCCGGTGTGGGGTGGGGCGCAGTCTTGTGGTCTCATCGGCCCATTCTTTGCGACTCTAAACCTCTTTGTTTGGCGGCGTCGTGGAACTTCGCCGTGCGAGTATCGCCTCGGGTATAGGCGTGCACAGGCCTCGTGGCCTCTGTGTCCTACTAGCGGCTCCTTGGTGCCTTGCCACGGGCGGGTTGCCTTGCGTGGAGGCATAGCGATAAAGAAAATACGTTAGAGGTCGACTTATAACCTGACTCTAAGGCGCGATCTCGAGTGAGAAGAATGAAACCAATCTAAATATCCTATAGCCTCACGATTATTGGTGTGGTGCGCAGCGATAATCGAACTACTAGATCTGATGCGTAGACGCCAGAGGATTAAGCGCTCGATACCACTTTTGTCACGACCGATCCGGGCCCATGGTAGTGCCTTACCGGCACCCGGTAGCATACGTCGAGTAACGGCGGAATATAAAACAAGACATGAAGCAATATGAAATGAGAAGCAGTTTATACGAGAAAAAGTTGCCTTTCGGCGTATATATATACATCAAGAGTGAGCGATTTACATCGACTTTACAGGGACTACGGACCACAGGAAGTAAACAACTATGGCGGGGCGGGGCCGCCGTACCTGAATGTACAAAATATCTACAACACGGGAGAGTCGTACCCAAAGTCGAGCCTCGGAGAAATGGAGCTCACGACACGAGTAAAGATCCTAAGAGCGAGGATCTACCACTGCTTCCACCTGCGGCGTGAGCGGCCCAGAAGGAGAGTCGATCTACGGTACAGTATGTGAAAGCGTAAAGTACTTTAAATGAAATCATATCATTTTAAAACCAATTTTACAAATATATGCGAAACAACCAATGTATAGCGCGTAGTGCCACAACATAACCAAAAGCAAAATAGATATAACATAAGCGGTCTTTTCTAGGCGCTAATGATCGAAGCAAGGCGATCGCCCGTAGTATCATTATGCGAGCCTAATCACGGAACTCCGCGATCGCATAGGTCACGCGGACCGCGTGAGGTATTCCTCGCGTCGGGGGTAGCTTACATGACATCCTCTGGACCCCGAAGTCGCGTAGTCACGTGGACGCGTAAGCCATATAGACGCGTCGGCGTAACACACCGGAGTGATCAATCCTGGAACTCCGCGACTCGCATAGGTCACGCGACCGCGTGAGGTATTCCTCGCGTCGAGGGTGGCAAGTCACCGGCATCGTAACAAGTCGGGGTATGTGATATAATATGATCTGACGGGCTTATCGTTTAAGCGTAAGCACAACAAGAATAACCCCTTACACGACATCACAAGACACAACACGTAGCGTCATAACATGTTTACTTATCAAACCATCTTACTACACTTTTGAGAAATCAATACAAGACTTTCGTAAACAAATAAGTAAGCGTTCCTTTTATCTTTCTTAAGTCGTTATACCTAACTTCCCATAAAGCTAGTATAACTCTTTAAGCTTTTAAAACCAAGTATTACTTCTCTTTCAAAAATGATTCATAATTCTTTTGAAATACTTCAAGATTCTTATTATTTAAAACTCAAGTCAAAAGACATCAGAGTAAAACCAATTTTAGTTAACACGCGTACGTCTCTAGTACTATATATATATATATCAAAATATCATGCTCGAGATGATAGGAAGAATCACATACCTCATAATGAAATCCACGCCAGTCGAATATGTCGATGCGCGAGTATCGACCTATAATAGTCAAATCGTCTATCAGCGTCTAGACTACTCATAGAATATTCTAAGCGAAGGTTCTTAATTACATGGAAAATTGGGCGACACTTCCCTGCAGTCAAACTACTCAAGTCTATTGTAAATGCGTCCTACGTAAATGCAGTTCAATTCTCTTCTTTAACATCATACATATCTTATACTCAATTCTAAACTATTTATATGTAATCTCTAATTACAATAGAAGGACAAGATATTTACCTCGGTAAGCCCAAAATTATCCAAGTTTAAATGTCGATCTGAACAGCGTTTAGCTCTAATTTGCGCTCAGATAGCTCGAAACCCTTAGAAGTTTCTAAACAACTTATTTAATACTTCAACCAACCATGAAGATTTCCCTAGGGTTTTGTTTTGTGACTAAAGGGAATAAAGTAGTATTTAGGGCTTTTAGTATAGAGGTAACTTTGGAATATAATAAGGGATTTAGGCTAAGGTATTTTGGAATAGCAACTATACTTGAAGACAATTTTTCTACCAAGGGGCGCTTTCGGATGAAACAACTAGGAAGGGGAGGGAGTTGGGGCGAGAACTCTGACAAGGAGAGGAGTTTTGGAGACTTGGAAATTGTTTTTGTGGATGAAGCGGTCTTGCACTTGAGGGGGGTATTTATAGAACCTTGATGACGAGATTAAAACAAATGGAGGTGTAGATTAAGTAGCTTGTGTGAGTGGAGTCTTCACCAAGTGTCCACCACAATATTGGGACATATGTCCACCGACATTGGAACATATGTCGCGCAACAAAGCCATGTGGCGTCCACGCCACTCCAAAGCCGTCCATACCTACCCCAGCTTAAGAAAACATATCTTGCAAGACTTGACTATTTGACTTGTCCACTAGCCCAACATTTTCGTCCAAACATGCCACCTAAGGGTGACACATATCGCCTCTATTAGTCCAAAATATTTCATCTCTCGGAAAAATCCGCAATCGGTTAAAATATTAAAAACGTAAAATTTCCTTCACAAGGTTCGGAATCTTTTCCTTTGAAAGTTCACAATTTCATTCTAAACCTAATTAAGGCTTATACAATTGTACGTACGTCCTCACATACATACTCTGTAAATACGGGGTATAACACAAAATTTGTCCC
This sequence comes from Przewalskia tangutica, assembly GCA_029844215.1. Lineage (NCBI taxonomy): Eukaryota > Viridiplantae > Streptophyta > Magnoliopsida > Solanales > Solanaceae > Przewalskia > Przewalskia tangutica. Next base: position 579,324 of record JAQGDG010000052.1, on the reverse strand, counting down.
AGTGTCGTGTTATGACGACAACTTTGGGCTACCTCAGTCGAAACACGAGAGCGGTGGCGGACTCAAAATTTGTCGGTGTAGAGTTATGGCGACCTTTGGGCTACCATGGTCAAACACCGGGCGGTGAAGCGGACTCAAAATTTATCGGTGTCGAATTATGGCGATCTTTGGGCTACCATCAGTCAAACACTAAGGTGGTGGTGTGAACTCAAAATTTATTCGATTAATCGGTATGGCGGCTTTGGCGACCATGGCCAAACACCAAGGTGGGATGATGCGGACTCTAAAATTGTCCCAGTGTCGAGTTATGACAACACTGGGTCGACGTGATGTTAAAATAATTAAAAAAAATGGCTTTCTTTTGGAAGTGTACCGGTATCGACTTATGATAATGCTAGGCTTATTGGTGATGTGGGATGAGTGGACCGAGCGCCGCTTCTACCATTTGTTGGGAAGGTTGGCCCCCCAACAAATTGCCCCGATTCACTGTAAGAAAAAATCCACGTTGTACTCCTGCTCCTCCATGCTAAGACTTAAGCAAACGGTTAGTGCATATCGCACGAATTTATAAGCAATGTAACTGTGTGAGTAGAAATGTTATCCTGTAAAACGTGATGGCGGTTGTGCTAATGTGATGCTGCAAATGTTGAGATTTCGTCCTTGGACGTTATGAATGTTGTGAATGCTTGCTGAATTCTGCTAGTGTTGATTAGTCTATGCGCGAACTTGCTGGATGTTGCGAATGCTTCTTTGAATCTTTGCGATTCTTGATATAGTCTGCGGACTTGTTAGATGATATGAATGCTTGCTGAATGTTGCGATTGCTGACGTAGTTTCTGAACGGACTTACTGGATGCTGCGGATGCTTGCTGAATGCTGCGATTGCTGATCTAGTCTCTGCACGGACTTGATGGATGTTGCGAATGCTTGTTGAATGTTGTGATTTCTGACATAGTCTCGGCAAAAACTTGGTGGATGTTGCGAATGCTTGCTGAATACTGCGATTGCTGACATAGTCTCTGTACGGACTTGCTGGATGCTGCGAATGCTGATGTCGTCCATGCCCAGACGTGCTACAACTGTTCCTGTAAATTAAGGACCATGTAGGCTAAAGCTTAAGAAAAATTAGTGCACAAATTTTGAGACAAAAATGATAAAGTTTGAATGTGATTTTGTGAGTAGGGATGTCGTCTGGTGTAGACAATTAGTGCTCAAATTTTCAGACAAATTAGTGCACAAATTTTGAGACAAATTAGTGCACAAATTTTGTTCCTGTATTTACGTATTTATTATTATTAAAATTATTAAGAATTAATGGAAATAGAATAGGGCTTAAATTATGAATAATATTTATGCAAATAACGAAAGCGGACGTGAGAATAAAAAATGCTTAATACTCTACGTAAAATGCGGTGTCATTATTAAATCGCTTATTTATACATGTATTAATATTTTATTGTTGCATTTTATTATTATAAAATTGTTAACATTATTTTGGAAAATTAGCGTAGTTTTATAGTTAATGATGGGACGATAGGGTGAAAATTGGGTGTCAACACTGCATCACGGGCCGATCACAAGTAATCACCATTTCTGAACGTTTGACCTGTAGGGAGTCCCGTGATGGCCCTACGTCGTAGGCACATCAGCGGATGAAATTGAGTTTCGGGTCAAAACTTCAGATTTCCCTATTTTAAGTTATATTTAAGCTTGAAGTTTATTTCCCTAACTCCCTAAAGCTCGAAAAGTACCCTAGAGAGAGAGAACAAGTTCCAAGTCTCAAAAACCCTCCAAGGTAAGTTCTTCAATGAATCTATCATGAATTCAAGTTCATAGTACCCTTCTAACTTGAGTAAACCCTTCTAATCCATAGTATGGTTGTGCAAATTAACGGTTAAACCAATAACCCGAACCGATTATTGGGTTAATAGTTCAGATTAACGGGTTATTGGTTCAGGTATTAGGTGGTGTTTTATGGTATTGATGTATCGGTTCGGGTCTTGGTTTGAACACTTTTATTAACGAGTGAGCTGATAACCCGATAACTATTTATTTAATTACAATTATCATATGTTATATGAGTAAGCTGAATGAACATCACAATCACATGAAAATTGGTTGTCTCTTTGTTTTGTTTTTCCATTTAGATAAATATGAGTTGACACATCTGGGAGTTTTTTGCTCTTTGTTATTGTCTCTTTCTTTCTATTTGTGTTTCTTATTTTCTTAAGCGATTGGTGTTTGGTACATTTGCGATGAGTCATATGATAAAATCAAAAGCCTTTCTATTTGGGTTTGTCAGTGACAAGTTTTGATAATTTTGGTCCAAATTTATTTACGCCCTTCCTATTTCAGTTGGATAATTTTGTTCGAAGCTATTTTCAGTTTTGAAAATGGGTTCTTTGTTCTTGAAAAAAATTCGTGTGAATTCTTATGTGTTAAATTGATATTCAAACAGATAACTATCAATAACAAATTAACGATAACTTCGATGTCGATATCTTAACGTTTCTTTAACGGTTTAACATGTCTCTGAATCGATAGCAGATAAGTCTAACCGATAACTTTTAAGCGAGCGAACCACCGATCACGTCCTTAATCCATAGAACAATGATTGAGACTTCATCGTGGGACGTGGAAACCCTAGCATTCAAATTCAAGAAGATACAACTTCAAAAGGTAATGATTTTCCCTCTTCTAATCATTGGTAGTTATGAATTGATGAGTTATTGGGATACAAGTTAATGAGTTTGTTATAGGAAAGCACATGAACTATAGTACAGATATCCATGCTGATGTAAAACATATATTTGGAGGTGTCTATATGATCATTTTGTAGTTGGAATGTTAAACTGATACAATGGAGACGAGCTGATGTGTCTAGATCAATTCCCTTTTTATTTGGGAGTATTGACTACACCCCATTTCTGAGCGAAGTGTTCTGTAGCGGAGTCTCCACCACACTTGCCGGGGCGGGTAAGCTACGACTGTTCATCATAGGTAACTATGTGAAGCAGAGGCTGTTGAAGCCTTATCACAACTAGGCACGAAGCAACTCGAACGAATGTGAGAGGAGCTGAAAAAAGAAAGGGCGTTCCAAGCAACTCGCCTTAGAACAGCTACGCAACTATTTCTTGTTTTTGTATTTAGTGAGTCACTCATCTTTCCAGGCTTTTCTTTCTTAGGCTTTAGCATTTGTTTAAAATTTTCTCTTCTCCGCTTTTGGGGGCGGGAGTGTTTGGTCGTTGGGGGTTCCTTTTCCTCAATCAATTCAGTTGTATCACGAGATTGATCTAACATTTGTTGTGGTATTTGGACAAAGATGGATTGAAGGTCGAGATAGTTATTTTGTATGTTGGAGTATCATTGTGTGAGGCCAAATTTAAGTGTCTATGTCTACAGTGTGATTTCACTTATATATCCTATGCTCGATGATTTTACTATAATCCTACGTAAAACAATCAACCGTTTACTGTGGTTTTACTCGATCCGGAGAAGAAGCGATAGCGGTATCTTGGGACGATTTAGAAAGCAAGGCTTCCCAAGCATCGCGTCGGCTAATGTGAAAGTGGGTTGAAACCTAGCTCGAATTCTCCCTCGGACGGCTCCTTACTCATCCGGCATTGCATTTGTGATGACTTTCTACCTCGAAAGTACAAAGGAAGCTTAACCATGCAGTTCTGGCGCTTAGTAGCCCTGCTGATTTCTTCCTATGAAACTATTTAGTCTACTTCCATTTAGACTTGTCACGCCTGAAAATCGGGCGTGTTGGTGCCTTACCGGGCACCTAGCGATACATCGTCGAGAGAAAATCAGCGGAACATAAAACATGAGTCATTAAACAAGAGATATAATAAATAAGCAGAGCCAAAGCGATTGCCTTGGTATAAACATAAAACACGAGCAGTTTAATCCTTTTACAACCACCTTGTGAGTACTACGGACCTGCAAGATTTACAGCGACTATGGCGGGACGGGGCCGCCGTACCCAGAATGTACAGAACCTACTCGGGAACCGCATGCAAAAGATAAGCCTCGGAGAAAGCGGAGCTTCCCAATCTGTTGAGCGGTGATCTATGGCGAGGATCACGGCCGATGTACCTCTACTGCGGCGTGAGCGGCCCGAAGGAAGTCGATCTGCGGTACAGTATGTGGCGTACAATCTTGTAAATGAAATCATAACGATCATTCAAGCGGGAGACATGTATGATAGCCAAACTCTGACCACGCGCGTATAACGATTATATCAAGTCGGTCTCGCGCCAGCATCAATCGTACGTGGAATACCTTCCGCCGGCTGCCGCGATCGATGATATGATAACAACAACGACAATCCAAATGGAAGCATGCGTGCGCTACGCATCGTGTCGGTATGTCGAAGAAACAATAAGACAACATTCCAAATGGGCGCATGCGATGCGCTACGCGTCGTGTCGATATGTCGAAATAATAGGACAGCATTCCAAATGGGCGCATACGTGCGCTACGCATCGTGTCGGTATGTCGAAAATCCTGGCGATAATCAAAATGGAAACATGCGTGCGCTACGCATCGTGTCGATATATCAGCGATTAACCCGAAGACCTTAACCAAAATGGAAGCATGCGTGCGCTACGCGTCGATGTCGGTATGTCGAAAGCGATTAACAACAATAATACTATCAGCGAGGCGTGCGGTGGAATTTCTCGTCGCTGCCGCGTCAGTAAGTTCTCAACGATCCATGACCCTCATCGAGGCAGCGGTAACACGAAACCTGGCGCATGTACAATAAAGGCTATCATCGCGGCATGGCAAGTTTCTGAACAACAAGCATGGCAAGTTTCACAACAACAAGCATAAGCAAGTTTCACCTGACTCAAAGTACTTTCATTTTATGCCAAAGTCAGGGTTTTAACCCCAAAGTACTACATCGTTAAGTTCTTTTAAAAGAGATCCATTACTTTTATAAAGTCACCCGATACGTAGTATTAGAATGACCAACCCATCTTCCTTTTCAAAATCAAGTAACAACATTCTTTTCCTAAGTTCGGTTTGCCTAGTTTGATTACTCGAGCTTCGTTTTCAAATGGTTTCATAGTTCCCAAACTTAATCACTTGATTCCTTTTAGAACAATTAAGTAACATATGTCATATATGTGAGTAGTTTATTCTTGTTTAACGATCTTATTCTGACCGTGATCTAGAAAATGTAATATCATTTTGTCGTCTTAGCTTATGCGGATGGAGGTTCTCTTGGTTTTAATACAACACGTCATTATTCGATACATTTTCCTTTATTAGCATTTGCGATGGTGCAGCCGATACGTTCGATTCGAAATCGGTAAAACATTATCCACTTTAAAAACCAAGTACTCATTACTCACGAATGAGGTTTCACACAACGTCCACATTAAAACAAATAAGTTAAGTCTCTTATCTTATAAGATCAAGTCTCTTAACTTAACATCGATAAACCATTTTCACTTACATAAGGTCGTTATAACTAACTTCCCGTAAAGCTATTATAACACCTATGTTTTAACCAACCAAATCACTTAGCACGTATGCGTCTCTAGTACTACGCAGTTCTGACAATCATGCTAGAAAAGATAGGAAGAGGTTCGTACCTCGCGACGATTTATCGACGATAAGCAAAATGCTCCAAATACTGACGCGCTAGCCACTTTCGGCTCGCCGAGTAGAATACGCTACTCTTAGTACTTTCACTAAAAAGGCCACAACTTCTATTAACCTCAAAACACAAGGTTCCATTTCTCTGAGAAAATTCGGACCTCCTCACATGGCAGCGTAAATCTCTCTCTATCGGTAGGCTACTGACCGGGGGTTTACCGTCTAACGGGCGTGTACAATTCTACTCGATGTCTTACAAGTCTCTTTGTCTGATCCTATGTAAATCTGATTCGATTCTTTTCTTTATTCTTGGGCTTAAGTCAAAAGACATTGCGCGATCTTAAGCAGTTACATATATAGTATCTTGACTATATATTCAACAACATGTAAATTCCAATTACGATAGAGGGACAAGATAATTACCTCGATAAGCCGTAATTATCAAGTTAAATGTCGATCCTTAGTAGCGTTTAGCTCGACTCGGGTGCTCGTCCCGCTCCAGCAACCCCAGAAGTTACAACCAGCACACTAAATCTTTAATCAAGCAATGAAGATTTCCTTAGGGTTTCGGTTTGAGACCAAAGGGACAAAGGTAGTATTCAAGACTCTACGTATAGAGGTATCTTTGGAATACTACAAGGTCTGAGGCTAAGGTATTTTGGGCATTATAACAATACTTGGAAGACAGCTTCACGAGGGGAGGAGGGTACCTGAAAACACTCGAGATAGGGGTTTCTCGGCCAGGGCCTTGACAAGGGAGGGAACTCTCGGTTCAAGGCCTGCAAAGGTGGTGGGGGAGTTGGGCGAGAGCCAACAAGAGGAGGAGAGGCTTTGAGACTTAGACAAAGTGAGGAGTGAATGAATAAGTCTTCGCGAGGAGGGTATTTATAAGCAAAGCGAAGGCGACGATGGCGAAGATCTGGCCAAGTGCTACACAAGTGTAAGGCGAAGATCAAGCCAAGTGCACCTAGACCACTACTCCTTAAAACCCTGCAAAATATCTACACAAATATCTTGCCCGACCACATCTCCCGATCGTCCGTATGCGCCCGCGCCGCTGATGAGAGGGTGCGAGTGCGCCCTCTCGTTGGTCCAAAATGTTCGTCGCTCGGAAAAATCCATAAAAATACAAAGCGACATAGCCGGAATTTTCCGCCCGCAAGCTGTAAAGCGTTTCGTCAACGACTCAGCCGGGTGTTGTGCCTGAAAGGTAAAATCGGCGAGGGTGCCACATGGGGTGACACGTGTCGCCCGGTCGCCAGAATATTTAGTCTTAGAAAATATCAAAATCGGAAATCTCAAAAACAAGCGGGCCCGCAAAGCAGTAAATTTCTCCGTGGGCCCAGTGACCATTCAGAAAATAAAATCTCAAAATTCTAATATAATCTATGAAGTCCAAATACCAAATCGGGAATCAATTCCCATTAACGAACCTTTTTCCTTCACTGGCGGAAACTTTTAGTGGAAAAATCCTCTTTCTTCGCTTTCCGATCTTTACGCCGTATTCTAAATGCGTCGTCCTCGCATACATACCACGGAACTACGGGGTATAACATTCTCCCTCGCCAGAAACATTCGTCGAATGTTCCTTCTGAAGCGGATATCGAAGAAGCATCTTGCAACAAAATTGCCAGCCACGTCTTGGCGCGAAATAACCTGCGTTTTCCTCGCCTTACTCGTCGTGCCGCTTCCGAACACTTGAACTCTTCTAGTATCGTACCACACTTGATCGTCGCTTGGTTCCCAAAACCTTGGAGTCACCACCTCGAACTTGGTCATCTAACTAAGCGTAATATCCACAAGGCCATTCGGCGTGCGAGCGATTACGGTGAACCGTCCACAAACTCATCGATGGTCATACAAACTTGGGCCTAGCATCCTCGTGACCTACCACTGGCGGGACCACGGAACCGACCCGCTGGCGGGTTCTGGGTTGACGCATAAATGGTCTCGGCAGGCCCCGACCGCGCCAAACTCTTGTTCCGTCCGGAACAATCTTACTAATTCACGTCATGAAAGCTACCACTTCCGTCTCACACTGCCACGGACTCATCACGGATAAATCCTACGTATACTACTCGCCTTATAAGGTCAAACATAAAGCGAATCTTATACTCGAGGCGACGCACCTCTAAGGTCTCGGTCGTGAAATAGTCTAAGGTTCACACTTACGTGCCACATCATAACGCTTCCAACTAACCATGTATTCTAACTCACACGTATCACAATGATATCAGTACATAGCACACAATAATGAGATCATCATAACAAGCATACCAAAACTCTAGAGGTTAAGGATATACACGAAGCTACGCTCGCTCTAATCATAGGCACGCCTGCGGTGTGCATTGTAGAAGGTGATGAACGACCACGAATCCTGAAGGTGAGTCGTAACATCCGCGCTTCCTTGGTCGGACGATTCCTCGCAAAATGGCCTGCTGTCGCATGCAAAACAAACTCCCAATCTAGTACGACACTCTCCAAAATGGAGTCTACCACAGCGGTCGCAGCGAGGTAGGGGTGGCTTGGTTTGGTTAACACCCTGCTCTCCGAAAATCTGAACCCGGAGCCACGACTGCGCGAAGGCGGTGGAGGACCACTGCTCTGTCTTGGTGGGGTATATAACTAACTTCTTCTTGCGAGGCGGTCCGCCTCGAAAGTCACGAGGACCACTGTTGTCTGGCCTCTTCTGGCGATCGGTCGTTCCTTGACCCTGGTGCCTCGCGTCTGGTGCATGAGCTGCGTGCGGGCAATGTCCGTGCGGTGAAGAGAAACACCGCACAAGACTTCGACCATATAATCATCTAGCGGTGGCGTGGCGATGCACCACATCCTCGTATCTGACTAAGCGCGAGTGCATGCTCGAGCGAAGAATCGAACTTCGACATTGTACTCCACGACGGTCGCCTCTGCATCTCGATAACAAAAATGCATCGGCGGTGCCCTCGCCATACGTGGAGGCAAAAGTGCGTGAGAAAGCCGAAAACTCATCATCTGCTTTGGAGGTGCGTACTCTCCCGGAAAGCTCAGTGAATCAAACCAATCGGCTGCGGTATCGCGCGGCCGATCACGAACAAAAGGTCCGCAGACTTCGGTCTCTGAAGCCTTGATCACCGCGTGATCGGCTGTAGCTGGGATGAACTCCTGCGGATCATCCTCGAGCCTCGACGTAAAACTCTGGCGGGCTACTGACTCGAGAAAGTCCGTAGCCTCGAACTATACGCTCGGGGTGAACGGCTGGTGCTCTGGGCTGGGCTGCTGCGTCGGCCTATCCTAAATATCGGCCCGACCACGGCGATGGCTGACCGTCTCGCGCTGACCCGTCTCACTGCTCGGTGTGGGTGGAGGCTCGGTCTTGTAGTCTTAGCGACCGCTGCTGCGGCTTTAAACTCTATTTGGTCTTTGGCGGCGTCGCGAAACTTCGCCGTCGGAAGCCTTGTCTCAGTCTTGGCCAGGGCTGCGCCTCGAACTCCTCTGTATCTCGCTGCGACTCCTCGGCTGCCTTGCCGCTCCCGGGCTCTGGTTGCCTGCGCGGGCATAAGCGGTAAAGCGAGATACGTCGGAGGGTCGACTGTAACTCTGACTCTAAGGCACGATCTCGGAATGAGAAGAAATGGAAACCAATCCTAAATGTCTTATAGCCTCACGATTATAGATGTGGTGCCTGACACGCGATAATCGAGACTACTAGACACGCGGTCGTAGACACTTTCAGAGGATTAGCGCTCGATACCACTATGTCACGCCCGAAAATCGGGCGTGGTAGTGCCTTACCGGCGCACCTGGCGATACATACATCGAGAGAAAATCAGCGGAACATAAAACATGAGTCATTAAACAAGAGATATAATAAATAAGCAGGCCAACCAAAGCAGTTGCGCCCGGTATAAACATAAAACACGAGCAGTTTAATCCTTTTACAACCACCTTGCGATACTCTGGACCTCTAAGATTTACAGCGACTATGGCGGGGCGGGGCCCGCCGTACCACAGATATACAGAACCTGACTCGGGGAACACATGCAAAAGATAAGCCTCGGAGAAGCGGAGCTTCCCAATCTGTTGAGCGGTGATCATGGCGAGGATCCACGGCGGATGTACCTCACTGCGGCGTGAGCGGCCGAAGGAGGTCGATCTGTACCAGTATGTGGCTATGCAATCTTGTAAATGAAATCATACGATCTATTCAAAGCGGAGACATGTATGATAGCCAAACTACGACCGCCACGCATATGATTATATCAAGTCGGTCTCGCGCCAGCATCAATCATGCGTGGAATACCTTCGCCAGCTGCCGGCGATCGATGATATGATAACAACAGGCAATCCAAATGGAAGCATACGATGCGCTACGCATCGTGTCGGTATGTCGAAGAAACAATAAGACAACATTCCAAATGAGCGCATGCGTGCGCTACGCATCGTGTCGGTATGTCGAAAAATAATAGGGCGGCATTCCAAATGGGCGCATGCGTGCGCTACGCGTCGTGTCGGTATGTCAAAGAAATCCTGGCGATAATCAAAATGGAAACATGCGTGCGCTACGCGTCGTGTGATATATCAGCGATTAACGACAGACCTTAACCAAATGGAAGCATACGTGCGCTACGCGTCGTGTCGGTATGTCCAAAGCGATTAACAACAATAATACTATCAGCGAGGCGTGCGGTGGAATTTCTCGTCGCTGCGACACGTCAGTAAGTTCTCAACGGTCAACGACCTCATCGAGAGGCGGTAACACGAAACAAGCGCTTGTACAATAAAGGCTATCATCGCACGTAGGCAAGTTTCACAACAACAAGCATGGCAAGTTTCCGCAACAAGCATAGGCAAGTTTCACCTGACTCAAAGTACTTTCATTTTATGCCAAAGTCGGGTTTTAACCCCAAGTACTACATCGTTAAGTTCTTTTAAAAGAGATCCATTACTTTTATAAAAGTCACGATACGTAGTATTAGAATGACCAACCCATCTTCCTTTTCAAAATCAAGTAACAACATTCTTTTCCTAAGTTCGGTTGCCTAGTTTGATTACTCGAGCTTACCGTTTTCAAATGGTTTCATAGTTCCCAAACTTAATCACTTGATTCCTTTTTAGAACAATTGAGTAACATATGTCATATATGTGAGTAGTTTATTCTTGTTTAACGATCTTATTACAGCGACCATGATCTAGAAAATGTAATATCATTTTGTCTCATCTTAGCTTATGCGGATGGAGGTTTCTGCGGTTTTAATACAACATCATTATTCAATACATTTTCCTTTATTAGCATTTGCGGTGGTGCGCCGATACATTACGATTCCGAAATCGGTAAAACATTATCCTTTAAAAACCAAGTACTCATTACTCACGAATGAGGTTTCACGCAACATCCACATTAAAACAAATAAGTTAAGTCTCTTATCTTATAAGATCAATCTCTTAACTTCTAACATCGATAAACCATTTTCACTTACATAAGGTCGTTATAACTAACTTCCCGTAAAGCTATTATAACACACATGTTTTAAACCAACCAAATCACTTAGCACGTATGCGTCTACCGTACTACATAGTTCCTGACAATCATGCTAGAAAAGATAGGAAGAGGTTCACATACCTCGCGACGATTTATCGACAATAAGCAAAATGCTCCAAGTACTACAACCTTGCTAGCCCTTTCGCTCGCCGAGTAGAATACGCTACTCTTAGTACTTTCACCTAAAAGGCCACTGACTTCTATTAACCTCAAAACCTGAGGTTCCATTTTCTCTGAAAATTGGCGTCCTCCCACATGACAGCGTAAATCTCCTCTCTATCGAGGCTACTAGCCAACCGAGGTTTACCGTCTAACGGGCGTGTACAATTCTACTCGATGTCTTACCTGAATCTGCGCAATCTGATCTATGTAAATCTGATTCGATTCTTTTCTTTATTCTTGGGCTTAAGTCAAAAGACATTGCGCGATCTAAGCTTAGTTACATATATAGTATACTTGACTATATATTCAACAACATGTAAATTCCAATTACGATAGAGGACAAGATAATTACCTCGATAAGCCCATAATTATCCAAGTTAAATGTCGATCCTTGACGTTTAGCTCGACTCGGTGCTCGTCGCTCCAAACAACCCAGAAGTTACAACGACTTCTACCTAAATCTTGATCAAACATGAAGATTTCCTTAGGGTTTCGGTTTGAGACCAAAGGGACAAAGGTAGTATTTCAGGCTCTACGTATAGAGGTATCTTTGGAATACTACAAGGTCTGAGGCTAAGGTATTTTGGGCATTATAACAATACTTGGAAGACAACTTACCAGGGGAGGGTACCTGAAAACACTCGAATAGGGGTTTCTCGGCGAAAGGGCCTTGACAAGGGAGGGGAACTCTCGGTTCAAGGCCTCGCAAAGGTGGGGGAGTTGGACGAGAGCGACAAGAGGAGGAGAGGCTTTCAAGACTTAGACAAAGTGAGGAGTGAATGAATAAGTCTTGCAAGGAGGGTATTTATAGCAAAGCGAAAGGCCAACGATAGCGAGATCTAGCCAAGTGCTACATGAGTGTAAGGCGAGATCAAGCCAAGTGCACTAGACCACTACTCGCCCAAAACCTCACAAATATCTACACAAATATCTTGCCCAACCCTATCTCCCAATCGTCGTATGCGCCCGCGCCCGCTGATGAGAGGGTGCAAGTGCAGCCCTCGTTGGTCCAAAATGTTAGTCGCTCGGAAAAATCCATAAAAATACAAAGCGACATAGCGGAATTTTCCGCCGCAGTTACGCAAAAAGCGTTTAAAAACGACTCCAATAGGGTGTTGTGCACAAAGGTAAAATCGGCCAAGGGTGCCACGTGGGGTGACACGTGTCGCCCGATTCGAGAATATTTCGTCTTCGAAAATATCCAAAATACGAAATCTCAAAACAAAGCGGGCCTTGGCCAGTAAATTTCTCAGTGGGCCCAGCGTGACCATTCAGAAAATAAAATCTCAAAATTCTAATATAATCTATGAAGTCCAAATACCAAATCTGGGAATCCAATTCCCATTAACGAACCTTTTTCCTTCACAAGCAGGAAACTTTTAGGTGGAAAAATCACCTCTTTCTTCCTTTCCCGATCTTTCATTATTCTCGTGCGTGCGTCCTCGCATACATACCACGGAACTACGGGGTATAACAAGGCGTGGCTGCGCTTAGAATACGAGAATTTCATGATATGTAGTCGTAGAGAAAAGTAGGACTAAGACTAAATGATTCAAAACTAGCATTTCAAGTAGATCCTCTTGTGTGCTTTCTTTCCTGACAAGAAAGAATTGAATTGGCCTCGGAATCTGAACTACCTTGATGCGAATCTCTGGAACTCCACAGAAGACCAAGGCAAGTCCACTCTCAATTCGGCATAAGCTTGGGATCTTTCTTTCTAAAGCATTTCCGCGAAGCGAATCTTTCTTCTCTTTAAAGCACTGGAGCTGGACTTCTTTTCCGACTCAATTCACGGTTTAATCACACTAAGCGAGCCCAACCAGGGTGAGAGAGATAGAGAGTAGGGGACGGGGAACCAATGTCACCAACAACTAGCGATCTCGGATCTTTGAATAGAGAGAAGATGCTCTTCACGCCCAAGAGCGTATTCGTTCAAAAGAGCGCAATGACTTTCTTCCCACCCAGAAATCATAGTAGTGGGAGAAAGACATTCATATATTCCCAGGCATGGGATAAAAGGAAAGAGAGAGAGTCGGGAGCGATAAAAGAATTTCCTCTCTGTAGGTCGAGCCTCCTTTTGATCGCCCTCTCACTGTAGTCGAGCCTCTTTTGATCGCCTCTCCCCTGTAGGTCGAGCCTCCTTTGATCGCCCTCTCCTGTAGGTCGAGTCTCCTTTTCGATCGCCTCTCCCATAGGTCGAGCCTCGGCACCCCGATCGCCTCTCCTGCGTAGGTCGAGCCTCGCTTCGATCGCGCCGCCGTAGGTCGAGCCTCTTTTTCCCTCTCACTTCGTTCGAGTTGAATTACATCCACCCTCTCACCGCTCTATTCACTCAGATCGGAGATCAAGATTGAATGCAAAAGCCTAGTTCCAGCCAGTAAGCTGCATCCCGAGGTCCTCGTGCGAAAGCAACAGAGTAGACTAGGCGGATGTGTCCCTTCTCACGCATACGATATGCCCTTTTTGTGCTCACGAATCAACCAGGGCACGTAACCAAACTTTCTTTAGTATACAACTATAATATAGGGCCTGACGTGCCAAGTAGCTCCTCTATCTAAGGCTAAGGTAAGTAGAGATCTTACGATACCGTTCAACCAATAGAGATAGCGAGGAGATAGAATAAGTCATCTACTACGATTGGTAAAGGGATCAAGCGACTTTGAACTTTGGAATGTTATGCAGCGTGGGAATGAATTCCATTCAACTAGTTGATGACCACAGAGGAATGAACACATTAAGCTTGAAAGCGTGAAATTCGGTTGCTAGCTGGGTGATTGTCTTCTCTCTCTTTCGGTTTCTAGTATTTGCTTGAGAAAGTCATTTAGAAAGATCAGCTCTTAACGAGAGGATTTCCTTACATTACATACGATATTTGAGTGGGATTCACTAAGCGTAAGTTCTTAACTTGGTATGATCGCGATGACTTAACTGCTTTGTTTAGTCTCTCCGCCTTTGTTAGTCTTTAATTGTCTCTAAAGCGAGTGAAGTCACTGAGGTTAGAATCGATGTGATCTTAGAGCTATTGACCCTACCAACTAACTCTCTCTAAGTAAGAACTCACTGACTTATTAGTCTTGCTCGAAGTCGATAGGGAAAGAGAAAAGGTCGGTCTTCTCGCGTGGCGACTCAGAAGTGGGCTCGCTTTCACTTGACTATTTCTTTTAGGAGGGAGATGAATCCACCTAAAAGCTAAGGAAGCCCAAGTATTCGAAGGTGATAAAAGAGGCATTACTTCTGAGACCACCAAGACTTCTAGGCATTCAGGCGAAAGGGCAAGTTTTTATAGGATCCACTCCCACGACAAAAAAGAATTCATTCTTTGTGGAAAAAATTTGTTCAGTTGAAAAGCATAAAGGTTGAAGAAATGCACCTTAGATTAGAAGGGTACGGGACTCATTTTCCTACGCAATTTCCTAAGATAGGGTAGGGATGGATTGAATAAGAGACTACGAAAGTGAGGCAAACCCACATAAGGAAAGAAATCAATCTAATCACTCTATTTCAAGCCTTAGAGAATCCGACTAAAAAGCCTAAATTAGCGAATTCACCTTCTCCGAGTCAGATTAAACGAGGATGAAGGCTTAGTTTTCGGTGAGCTAGTGGGATTAGTATGAATTTGAATTTTCCTCGATCAGGACTTATTCAGTGATCGATTCCTACCGGTGCCCGTGTAGTCGAGGTTGTCGGCGGATCACCGATGCACGTAATGAAGACGGACTTTCATCGCTACAAAAAGGCGGTTTTTAGTTGATGCGTTAAGGTTGCAGAACCTACTCTTAACTAAACAAAGACTCATCAGGAGCCACGCCGGTACTCAGTGCGGAGGTCGATACTGGCGAGTCCAGCACGCTAGTTCGTTGGGTATAACGTGTTTGATCGACTTTAAAGGTCAAACTAACGATCGCTTTTGCGGCCTGTAGAGTCAAGGAGAATCGAATGGTCAGGAAGGGAAGAAAGCAAGCAATTCAGACAGAATTAAGAGGGCTTGAAAGAATAAGATACGTAGAGCGTGAACCAAGGTTCATAGGCGGATCAAAGTCAAAGGCAAAACTGTTGGTTAGACGTAGACGAAGCCAAAGTATAGTTACACGAAGCCGTAGGAACTCTTGCAACACAATCCCAGCTACAGGAAGCTAACTCCCTAAGATGAATGAGTCACTTTCTGATCCTTACTCCCCGAAGGAACTCTTAGCCTCATAACTACATGAGCTACATTAGGTTTCGTAGGGTTAGCAATACAAGAATCTCGATTGGAAAATGTTACACCCCGTAGTTCCAGGGTATGTATGTGAGGACGTACGTACGAGAATACGACGGTAATTTTGGAAAGGAAGAAAGATGTGATTTTTCGACGGAAAAGCTTCCGAATTTTGTGAAGGAAAAATGTTCGTTAAAGGGAATTGGATTCCCAGATTTGGTATTCAAACTTTTTGGAATATTTGAGAATTATGGAATTTTATTTCCGGAATTGGTCACGTGGGGCCCACGGGAGAAATTTACGGTTTGTGGGGCCCACTTTATTTTCGGATTTTTGGCATTACGGATATTTTCGGGAGATGAAATATTTTGGACGAGTAGGGGGGCGACACGTGTCACCCCCATGTGGCCATGTTGGCCGAATGGCTAGTGGACATGTGGCTTGGACCGTTTGGGTGGACAAGTGGCTAGCCACTTGTCCAAATTTTGTGGTGGACATGTGGTTGGTAGAATCCACACCCACATGCCCCCAATCTACACCACACACTTGCATAGATCTTGGCCCTTGATTTCTCTATAAATACCCCCTTGTTTGCAAGATTCATCCACATTAGAGAGTTTCAACGGCAAACATTATTCTCCCTCCCCTTAAGTGTTCTCGTCCAACCCCCCCCCCCCCCTTGTGTAGAAAACAATTCTTCAAGTGTTGGTATAGTCCCAAATACCTTAGCCTAGTATTCCTAGTAGTATTCCAAAGTTATTTCAATATTAGGAGCCCGGAAATTCTACTTTATTCCTTTAGTCGAAAAATGAAGCCCTAGGAAAATTTTCATAGCTTAGATGAAGTGTTAAGATAAGTTGTTTAGAAACTTCTAAGGGTTGCTTGGAGCGGGTTGGAGCGTAAGGAATTGGAGCTAAACGTTGCTCAGGATCGACTTATAATCTTGGATAATTTTGGGCTTATCGAGGTAATGATCTATGTCCCTCTATTGTAATTGGATATTACATATTGTAGTAGTTTAGAATTGAATATAAGATTTATTGGAAGGATGATTTTAAAGAATTGAACTGTATTTACATTGGACTGTATTTACAGTAGACTTGTAATATTATTGTGGGGCAGTGTTGTACACGTCCGGTTAGACGTGTAACCCCCCATTGGAGTTGTTGGCTTGGTAGCGGGCCTTGTTAGAGGAGGAGATTTATGTGGTTGCGGGGGGGGGAGGTGCTGCCGAATTTTCCGTAGAATAAGGAACCTTGTACTTAGAATTATTCTACGAAGAGATCGAGAAGTTGATAGACGTTTTGTGGCCTTTTTAGGTGGAAATCGCGAGTAGCGTATTCTACTTGAAGGGTGGAAAAGGCTAGCGAGTTCTGATACTTTGGAGCTTTTTGCTTTTTGTCGATAATCGTCGCGAGGTATGTGAACCTCTTCCTATCTTTTCTAGCATGATGTTGTGAACTATGTAGTAGGGTAGACGTACGTGTGCTAAACGAATTTTGGTTGATTTTAAAAGATAAGAGACTGGACTTATATTTTGACTTGGTATGAAATGTGAAGAACTTGAACTGTGTTAAAGTAGTGAAACCTCATTCGTGAGTAATGAGTACTTAGTCTAGAAAAGGAATAAGTTATATTAATTTGGAAATGGGAATAACTATCGAACAAGCCATTGCGGCGTTAATAAAGGAAAATGTAATGACAATTAATTATATTAAAACGGTAGAAACCTCCATCATGTAGAAGCTAAGATAAGACAAAATTGTATTACATTTCCTAGATCATGCATTTGCTAATAAGAATTATTATAATCAAGTTTTGATTTTCTTAAAATTCCAAAGTAAGGAACTTGATTTCTAAAAGAAAAGAGACTTAAGAATTTGAAGTGTTTTGGTTTAAAAGAAAGGCAGGGTTTTGTCTTAAATTTGTTTAAAACATAAAGTGTTATAATAACTTTATAGAAAGTTAGTTATAACGACTTTATGAAAACAAAAGAATGGTTTTATTATTGGATTTAAAATGGTAACTTGATTTTGGGAAAAGAGAAGTAACTTGAGTTTAAAAAATATACTTGACGTTGTTTTAAAAAGTGTAAAGTACTTGATTTAAACATAACCATGTTTGGTACTACGGATAATAGTATCGAGTTGTGTTTTCGTAAAAAGAGATCTTTTGAAAGGATTAGCGTATGTAGTACTTTGGGGTTAAAACCCGGATTTGTTGTCATAAAATGGAAGTCTAAGAGTATGTTAATTTACCTATGCTAGTTGTGATAGCCTTGGTGGTATTACTATGTTACCGCGTCTCTCGGTTGGAGGGCCTGCTGACTTGTTGTGAATTTGTTGGGCGTCTGGCGTGTGGAGGATTCCAGGTATGCTTCCATTTTGTTTGATCTTGCCACGCTTATACCGATGAGAATCCGGCATGTGACGGAGATGCGGGTTAGATGCGGACGTTTCATTGGATGTCTGGCGTGTGAAGGATTCCACGGGTATGCTTCCATTGTTATTATCACGTGGACATGTCTACAGATGAGGATTCGGCGTGCGGCCATGCAATGGGTTAAACTCGGTATATTATTATTGTCACGTGGGCATGTCTACACCGATGAGGATTAGGGGTATGTGACCATTACTATTATTCCATGGGCTAGCTCGTGAAGACATGTCTACACCGGATGAGGATTAGGGGCATGGTATATGCGATCATTATTCCATGGGCTAGCTCCTGAAGACTGCGCTGCGATGAGGATCACGAGCACGTTATGGCCATGTTACAGATGAGGATTAGGGACATGCGGCGCGTATTATATATATATATATATGTGTTATATATGTGTCTGCAGGCGGTGAGGTAGGATGCCAGCGCGGTCACGTGGTTATATGTTACACCCACTACTTGGCGATGATGGAGATTCCTCGGCGGGAGGTATATATATATGTATTGTATATGTATGCGACGGTGAGGTAGAGATGCCAGGCGCGTCACGCAGTATGATTATGTCGTATCGGCGATGAGGAAGGAATTCCATGGGCATGAGTGATGACTTGAGGCGTGAGTCCCAGCTAGACACTCGCTTATATGTTATGTCTTGTAGTTTAGTTATCATACATGTCTCCCGCTTTATATAGACTATTATGATTTCATTTACTGTATTTTGATTTCACATACTTGGTACTGTTGTCTTGACCTCCTTCGGGGTGCGTTCATCTGCGTGGTAGTAACACCGGTTGTTGATCCTCGCTCGTAGGATCACGATTCAGCGTTTAGGGAAGCCGTTTCTCGGAGGCTTATCTTTGGTATAGTCCTGTCATAGTAGGCACTTTACATTGAGGGGTATGGCGGGGCCCTCGTAGTTGTGGTTACATTCTTAGGTCCAGTAATCTTGTTGTGGGCAAGGTTTGTAAGGGATTTAGCATTCGTGTTGATATTTATATATCGGAAGGTAACCGCTTTGGTTAGCTTTGTTGCTTATTTTATGTATTGTTTCATGCTTAAGGTTTTTATTTCCGCTGATTTTCTCTGATGATTGTATCACTAGGGTGCCCGGGGTAAGGCACCAGTCACGGGCCCGAGGTCGGGTCGTGACAAAAGTGGTATCAGAGCCAGGTTATCTTAGGAAAGTGTCTACAGTCCGTGTCTAGTAGAGTCTTGATTATCGGTGTGTTGTGCACCACATCTATAATCAGGAGGCTACAGTATATGTAGGATTGGTTTCCATTCTTCTCACTCTGAGATCGTGCCTTAGAGATGTGTTATAAGTTGGACTCCCTCTGACGTATTCTTATGTGCGTTACGCCTCGCCCCAAGATAACCAGGCCGATAGGGCAAGGCAGAGAGAGCTGCGAGTAGAAACCTGAGAGGTTACGTGGCACGAGCGGTCATTACACGAGATAGTACTTCGACGACGAGTTTTATGGCGCCGCTAGCCCAGCGAGTTTAGGCGCAACAGTTTCTCACGAGGCCACGATACTGGTCTCGATTCCACGACCGAGCCGAGGATATGAGTTAGAAGGAGATGGCCCGATTACTAGCTAAGTGGTGGTGGGAATGAGACAGACGGGGCCGGTGGTTCGTGATGCGATGATTCACCCTAGATCCGATAGTTTGAGACCGGGACTTTACGAGTGCAGCCCCGAGTTCTATGGATCGAAGCGAGAAGATCCTCGTGAGTTTATTCGGCAGTGCGGCGGATCGTGAGTGATCAAGGCTTGAGACCGAGTCGGTGGTCTTAGGTTCGCATCGGTTGCGTGATCTGCCGATCGTGGTTTGATTCGTGGGGCTGTCCCGGGGAGAGCATGCACTTCCAGCCGCATGGGATGAGTTCTCTGAGGCTTTTCTTACGCACTTCTTGCCCTCGCAGATGAGGAGAGCTCGGGCAGATAGATTTATGATATTGAGGCAGAACGGGCGGACGGTTCAGGAATACAGTATAGAGTTTGGCTCGTTGGCTCGTTATGTCCCCGCTTTAGTGGCAGACATGGAGGATAGGGTGCACCGATATGTCACAGGACTTGACGATTATCTAGCGAGTTATGCAGAGTAGCTCTTGTAGGGCATGGACATTGCCGTATACATGCTTATGCACAGGATTGAGAGCGTAGGCGAAGCGTAGGGACCGGGATCAGCATAAGAGGCGGGGACAACGAGGACCTTTGGTGACTTTAGGCGGGCAGCGCCGAAGAAGATGCGATTATGCGCCTCGCTTGATCTGCAGTGGTCCTCCACAATCTTGGGGCGTTCGAGATGTTGAGAGCGAGTCGAGGGCTCGAGGCTTCATGTTTCGGGGAGGAGGGTGTTAGCAGATGGAGCCACCCACCTCGGTGTGGTCGATGTGGTAGACCCATCGAAGAGTGTCGTATCATTTAAATGACTTGTTATGCTGCGGCCAGCGAGGTCATTTGGCGAGAGTTTGTCAGGCAGTAGCACGGATGTAGAGACTTCGACGCCGGGATCGGTGGTGGTTCATCGCCTTATATAGCTAGGCGCCTGCGTGGCGAGGATTATGATTAGAGCGACAAAGGGAAAGTGAGGCGATGAATTCTGAGATATCTTGACCGCCAGGAAGACGGTTTATGTTGTTATGGTGGATACATGTTAAGTGCTATGTACGGATAGCATTGTGTTAAGTGTGAATTAGAAAACATGGGTAGTTGAAAAAGGGTAAGTTTGGAGACGAGACAATTGTGAACCTTAGAATTTATGACAGTTGAGACCTTAGATGTAAGGCCGTCTTGAGTAAAAGACTTTACGGTTAATCTTTGTCGGAGTGCATAGTATACGTGGAGTTTTGTGTGATAATTCCATGGGTAGTTTGATATAGAAGTGGTAGCTTCCATGACGTGGTTTAGTAAGATTGTTCCGGATCGGGGAATGAGAGAGTTTGGCGTTATAGCGGGTCGGGTTGAGGCCAGATCACGGGTCAACCCGCAGCCCGGAATGAGGTGGGGTCAGTTCGAGGTGGTCCCGCCAGGTGGTAGGATCACGAGGGTGCAAGGCCCAAGTTTAGGTAACCGTTGTACGAGTTCGTGGATGCGTTCGACCAGAATCGGACCGTGAAGGTCGGGAATGGCCTTAAAGGAATATGAGGCTAGTAAAATGACCAAGTTTGGAGGTAGTGACTCCAAGGTTTTGGGAACCGGCGATGGCGGAGTATAATGCGTGTGCTAGAGAGTTCGGTGTCACGATAAAGAGTGCGACGAGTAAGGAAAAGAAGTAGCGTGTGTTAACAGAATATAAGAGATCATTTTGTTGTGAAGTGAGGATCGAAGGAGTATCATTTAGACCTTGGGTGGGGGCTTTTGAGATGTTGGAGGTGATTCCTCGTTGGTTTGGATTGGAGTTTTGCGCATGTGTTATATTATGGCCAGGTGTGGCATAATTGGTTTCGTAAGTATAGTAGTGAAGGCTATACCAGCGCATGTACGTTTGGAGACTTAGAAGGAACATTCGACGAATGTTTCTAAGGAAAATGTTACACCAGTAGTTCGGTATGTATGTGAGGACGCACGTGCGAGAATACGGCGGTAATTTTGGAAAGGAAGAAAGATGTGATTTTTAAGCGGAAAAATTTACGAATTTTGTGAAGGAAAAATGTTCGTTAAAGGAATTGGATTCCCAGTTTGGTATTCGGACTTTTGGAATATTTGAGAATTATGGAATTTTATTTAGGAATTGGTCACGTGGGGCCCACGGGAGAAATTTACGGTTTGTGGGGCCCACTTTATTTTCGAATTTTTGGCATTACGGATATTTTCGGGAGATGAAATATTTTGGACGAGTAGGGGGGAGACACGTGTCACCCCATGTGGCCATGTTGGCCGAATGGCTAGTGAACATGTGGCTTGGACCGTTTGGGTGGACAAGTGGCTAGCCACTTGTCCAAATTTTGTGGTGGACATGTGGTTGGTAGAATCCACACCCACGTACCCAATCTACACCACACTTGCATAGATCTTGGCCACTTGATTTCTCTATAAATACCCCTTGTTTGCAAGACTTTATTAAATCCACATTAGAGAGTTTCAAAGGCAAAAATTATTCTCCTCCCCCAAGTGTTCTCGTCCAACCCTCCCCTTTGTGTAGAAAAAAATTCTTCAAGTGTTGGTATAGTCCCAAATACCTTAGTCTAGTATTCCTAGTAGTATTCCAAAGTTATTTCAATACTAGGAGCCCGAAAATTCTACTTTATTCCTTTAGTCGAAAAATGAAGCCCTAGGAAAATCTTCATAGCTTAGATGAAGTGTTAAGAGAAGTTGTTTAGGAACTTCTAAGGGTTGCTTGGAGCAGGTTGGAGCGTAAGGAATTGGAGCTAAACGTTGCTCAGGATCGACTTATAATCTTGGATAATTTTGGGCTTATCGAGGTAATGATCTATGTCCCTCTATTGTAATTGGATATTACATATTGTAGTAGTTTAGAATTGAATATAAGATTTATTGGAAGGATGATTTTAAAGAATTGAACTGTATTTACATTGGGTGTATTCTGATGAGACTTGTAATATTATTGTGGGGCGATGTTGTACGTCCAGGTTAGGCGTGTAACCCCAGAGTTGTTGGCTGTAGCGGGCCTTGTTAGAGAGGAGATTTATGTGGTTGCGGGGAAGGTGCTGCGAATTTTCAGTAGAATAAGGAACCTTGTACTTAGAATTATTCTACGAAGAGATCGAGAAGTTGATAGGCGTTTTGTGGCCTTTTAGGTGGAAATCTGCGAGTAGCGTATTCTACTTGAAGGGTGGAAAAGGCTAAGCGGTTCTGATACTTTGGAGCTTTTGCCTTTTGTCGATAATCGTCGCAAGTATGTGAACCTCTTCCTATCTTTTCTAGCATGATGTTGTGAACTATGTAGTGCGGTAGGCGTCGTGTGCTAAGCAATTTTGGTTGATTTTAAAGATAAGAGACTGGACTTATATTTTGACTTGGTATGAAATGTGAAGAACTTGAATTGTGTTAAAGTAGTGAAACCTCATTCGTGAGTAATGAGTACTTGGTCTAGAAAAAGGAATAAGTTATATTAATTTCGGAAATGGGAATAACTATCGAACAAGCCATTGCAGCGTTAATAAAGGAAAATGTAATGACAATTAATTATATTAAAACGATGAAACCTCCATCTGCGTAGAAGCTAAGATAAGACAAAATTGTATTACATTTCTAGATCACGGTGCTCTAATAAGAATTATTATAATCAAGTTTTGATTTTCTTAAAATTCCAAAGTAAGGAACTTGATTTCTAAAAGAAAAGAGACTTAAGAATTTGAAGTGTTTTGGTTTAAAAGAAAGGCAGGGTTTTGTCTTAAATTTGTTTAAAACATAAAGTGTTATAATAACTTTATGAGAAGTTAGTTATAACGACTTTATGAAAACAAAAGAATGGTTTTATTATTGGATTTAAAATGGTAACTTGATTTTGGGAAAAGAGAAGTAACTTGGGTTTAAAAAGTATACTTGACGTTGTTTTAAAAAGTGTAAAGTACTTGATTTAAACATAACCATGTTTGGTACTAAAATAATAGTATCGAGTTGTGTTTTCGTAAAAAGAGATCTTTTTGAAAGGATTAACTTATGTAGTACTTTGGGGGTTAAAACCCGGATTTGTTGTCATAAAATGGAAGTCTAAGAGTATGTTAATTTACCTATGCTAGTTGTGATAGCCTTGGTGGTATTACTATGTTACCGCGTCTCTCGGTTGGAGGGTGACTTGTTGTGAATTTGTTGGGCGTCTGCGCGGTGTGGAGGATTCCACGTATGCTTGATTTTGTTTGATCTTGGCCATGCTTATATCGATGAGAGACGGGGCACGCGACCGGAGATCGCGGGTTAGATGCGACGTTTCATCGGATGTCTGCGTGATGTGAAGGATTCCACGGGTATGCTTCCATTGTTATTATCACATGGGCGTACACCGCGATGAGGATTAGGCGTGCGGCCGTGCGGGTTAAACTCGGTATATTATTATTGTCACATGGGCATGTCTACACCGATGCGACGGATTAAGGCGTGTGACCATTACTATTATTCCATGGGCTAGATCCCGAAGACTGTTTACACCGATGAGGATTAGGGGCATGGTATATGCGATCATTATTCCATGGGCTAGCTCCGTGAAGACTGCGCTGCATGAGGGACGCCGAGGCGCGTTATGGCCATGTTACACCGATGAGGATTAGGGACATGCGCACGTATTATATATATATATATATATATATATATATGTTATATATGTGTCGCCGGTGAGGTAGGATGCCACTGGCGGTCACATGGTTATATATGTTACACTACGCATCGCGGTGATGGAGGATTCCACCGGCAGGAGGTATATATATCTGTATTGTATATGTGTCGACAGGTGAGGTAGGATGCCACGCAGGCGCATCACGTGAGTATGATTATGTCATAGGCCGCCATGAGGAAGGAATTCCACGGCACGAGTGATGACTTGAGGCGTGAGTCCCGACTAGACTGATCGCTTATATGTTGTGTCTTGTAGTTTGGTTATCATACATGTCTCTGCTTTATATAGACTATTATGATTTCATTTCTTGTATTTTGATTTCACATACTTAGTACTGTTGTCAGATCGACCTCGGCCGCGTTCATCTGCGAGTAGAGTCTGTGGTTGTTGATCCTCGCTCATAGGATCACAGTTCAACGTTTTGGGAAGCTCCATTTCTCCGGAGGCTTATCTTTGGTATAGTCCCCTGTCATAGTAGGTACTTGTACATTCAGGGGTATGGCGGGGCCCTGTCCCGTCATAGTTGTGGTTACATTCTTAGAGTGCAGTAATCTTTGTTGTGGGCGAGTTTGTAAGGGATTTAATCGTCGTGTTGATATTTATATATACGCGAAGGTAAAGTTTTGGTTAACTTTGCTTATTTTATGTATTGTTTCATGCTTAAGGTTTTTATTTCCGCTGATTTTCTTTGATGATTGTATCACTAGGGTGCCCGGGGTAAGGCACCAGTCACGGGCCCGAGGTCGGGTCGTGACAGAAAATACCTGAGGTAGGATTACTCAACGATCCTTATTACCTTAACTCTCTTCTCCCGGGATGAAGCCTTAGAAGGGAAAGTATAGGGGACCTAAAAAACTATTTAGCTTTAGATGTTATATGAACCCCTAACAAGGAACCGTAGGCATAGAGATATCAGGTCATAACTCTTCTCACTCTGGCCTTAGGGTTCTTCTTTCAACAATCTAAAATCCTTTCTTCATTTACAAACATTTATGTGATAATATTCTTAACAAAGATTCCGTTTGACTTGACCGTAGGATATCACGTTCTTCTATGCAATGGAAAACTAGGAGCACGGAAGCGATGAATGCATGCCCACTTTCGCCGGCTAACACAATGGATCAATACAGGGGAAACTGGCTGAGAAGCCTAAGCTAGCTATCAGCTGCCCTAGCGAACGAAGTTTAGTCTTCTTATCGAGATGAGCATGAGTGGTCAAGCCCTGCAATGAGATCATGCGCCCTAACCTAAGCTTGGGCTACTGAACAAGCAGCGGATGAGCGCACTAGCGCGAAAGCCGTTACGCAACAAGCAACGTCTCACTAGCGCGAAAGCCGTTGCGCAACAAGCAGCGGATGAAGCGCTAGCGTGGCGTTGCGGCGTTAGTAACGCGCATCCGTTTTCTTGCTGCATCCGTTTTCTTGCTGAAACGCGCATCCATTTTCTTGTTGTACCGCGCATACGTTTTCTTGCTTTTTCTGATCCTTCTAGTGAGAGCTTGTGACCATCGCAGTGACCGCAGTATGCTTAATAGACTGTCTCTCTACCTTCTTGATCGTTGCATCACAAGTTCGCACGACAAGCCGCATTGTGCACTCAAGCTTGGATGATGAATGCCTTTGAAAGATAGAGGATTTGAACCTGTAATGTGTACCTAAGGGCTAGATACACAGATGCCTTCCTATCTTCCTTCTTTACTGAACCTTGAAAAGACAAAGAGATTTCGCTTAGCCAATGCTTACTGATAGACTAGATGGAGAGCCTGGTGCAAGGTGGGAAGACTGAGTGAGAACTAGCCCTTTGAGGAGCTCTCTAAGCTGTCTAACTCTCAATTACCATAGGCAGAGGGAAACCTGATTCAATAGCCGGATAGAGTAAGAAAACAAGAAATTTGACGATCCGAATTTCAACGCAACGCCAAGGTTCATTTTTTATTATAGGATGAATCTGATTCACTTCCTGAGTGCTTGGTCGTTGGGGTTCCTTTTCCTCAATCAATTCGATTGTGTCAGTCCTGAGATTGATCTAACATTTTGTTATGAGCTGGCTGGACAAAGATGGATTGAAGGTCAGATAGTCATTTTGTATGTTGGAGTATCAACTGACAGCAGAGGCCAAATTTAAGTGTCTATGTCTACCAGTGTGATTTCACTTATATATCCTATGCTCCAATGGTTTTACTATACTCCTACATAAAACAATCAACCATTTGCCTGTGGTTTACTCGATTCATGATATGTTCAAAAAGACCAAATATTTTCTCAATGCCCTGTGTAACTAGTGTTAATATACTGGTTTAATTTGCATATCATTTTCATTAAGACATACTATTATCCTGAAATATAGATGTTGTACACGTATGGCAATCGTTTTGGAGAGTATCATTTGCATCTTCTCGCTTCTTAAGCAAATCTTATTCATATTTTATCGAACCAACTTACAAATATGAATAACCACTAAGAAAGATATCAATCGATCAACTATATACATCAATGTCAAATTAGTTGGTTACACAAACCTTCTATATCAAATATCGCTCTATTAAGCTCCATTTTCTTCAAATCTAAATAATTATCTTATAAGACAGATTAAACTAGGAGCAGTTTTTTAATATGTCTTCACTCTGCGCCATCTTATTAAAATCGTGAATTTTAGAAGCTCTTCTTGTCCCACACTGACTGCATAAGTTAGGCTATATATTAGAAGTGAAATACAAAAGGGCACACCAAAAACGTAGTAAAGCATACCTTTCTCGGCCTTTTGGCTAAGATCAAGTGTAGTATCTGGTAGTTTAATAGCTGATATCTGATATGTGGGTCATTCACACGATATTAACTCTAATTTTAAGGGGGAAGGTTCACCACGATAGCTTGTTATCGGGGCTCCTTCATGCGTCGCCTTGGCGTTGCACTATTGCCGTGGCCTGGCGCATCCCACCAAGTATAGTTTAAATGGTTTGACATTATTTAGGTGTATTTTGGTATGAAGAAAATTTCTTTTCAAAAATGCAAATAATTATCCTATGCTCCAACAATTGTACTAACCCTTACATACAGAATCAATCATTTACTTCTTGTTTACTTGATTCACAACCATCACTAAGATGACATCAATCGATCAACTATATACCTCAATTTCAAATTAGTTGGGGTTACACGAATCTTCCATATTAAATTCCGGTCTATTAGGGTCAATTTTCTTCAAATAAACTACACATAATTATCATATAAGAGAAATTACGAGCTCTCTAAGGTCGAAGATTCTCTAATTCTCACACTTAAATCCTTTTCGAATCGAGTTAACGCAAGTAAAACAAGAACTAGCCTTAAGAAAGACATTCATGTCATAAATAGGTGCTTACATAGTAAACCTTGAAAGATTTACAATATCTTTCCTCTTATTTAAGTAGTTTATAAAGGCCTACTTAACAAAGCATAGTTTCAGGGAGCAGATCAAAGTTGTAGGCCTACTAGCTAAAGAAGGAGCAAGGTTGTAAAATTTTAATCATTTGTGTACCTTACTAGTTCCCCCTTTGTTTGCTATAGATACTATTGATGCAGGTCAATTAGGAACTTCTTTTGCTAGGCACGTTAGACCTACTAATCTGATAAGTGTTTAGATAATTGTAATGCTACTAATATCATAAATACTGCCTCCGTCTCAAAAAGATTGTCATAGTTTGACTTTGTACGAAATTTAAAAAATAAAGGAAAACTTTTGAAATGTGCGGTACAAAACAAACTTTAAATATTTGTGTGACTGTAAATCACCTCATAGAGTTAAATTGTTTCTAAATATAGAAAGATGTCAATTTTTTGAGACAAACTAATAAGCCGGCTCAATAAGATCCAACCTAAAGCCATACTTTAACCGGATGCCTTATTTTTAGTAAAAACATTATATATATTTTATTTGAAATCGTTCTGTAATGGTTTAGCATATCTACAAATCAATAACCAATAAGTCGAACTGCTAACATTCAAAACTGAACTGAATCACCCGATAAGCACGTTGGGCCTCAGAATAAAAGAAATCTTGCTAGGGAGTGCTTCCCTCTTTAATCGGCCTTGAGTATCTCGAAATAGAATTAGTCGGAAAATTACAGAATAGTGGATGAAAAAAATTGGGGCCCCTAAAATTTTGGAGAATAAAGCACTCGCTTCGAACGCTTGATCCTCTGGACGACCCTGCTAATAAGGAAAGTAGGACAATCTATTTGGGATAGAGAAAATAGTTTGGATAACTGTATGGCTAGAAATGGCGGCTCCCAGTACTCTAACTTCTCTATACACCCGACCCTTTACTTTATACTATAATTAATATTTAATCAACTAATTGATAGTATTGGAAACTTGTATACTTTACATGCTTTGGCTCTACCCATATATTATGGAGTAATAGGTTTTTAGTACCCATAGGAGTATTTTGTTTTGTTATGACACATAATGACATAAATATATATAATATTTCGTATTTAACAACAAAAATTAAAGTACTTAACAACGAGCTTTTCAAGATGGACTTCTGTTGGGCAGTGAGTCTAGAGACTAATTTAAGTATTTGGACCTTTATACACCGAAACAGTCAATTTGTACCCAAGGAAGAAGCTCTTCTAGTCCCACACCGACTATACAAGCGAAATCCTATTGAAAAAATAGAATACAAAAGAGTCCAAGCAAATGATTGAAAAGCATACCTTTCTCGGCCTTTTGGCTAAGATCAAGTGTGGTATCTGTTCTTATCAGTTTAATATCCACACGATATTAACTATTTTTTTAGGGGAAGACTCACCACGATAGCTTGCTATTGGGGCCTTTGTGCGTCGCCTAGGTGTTGCACTATTGCCTTGGCCTGGCGCTCCCCGCCAAAGCTTAGTTCTGAAATTTTTGGGCATTGCACCTTACTCTTTTAGTTAATATAAGTACTGGAACCGAAATCATCAGGCACTTAATTTCATTACTATATTCCCACTCATTGATAGCTTTGGAAAATTGTAAAATAGAACAAAAATTCAATTTTTTCCTTTGTGTAACCATTTGGTATTTGAAATGCATTAGCCCGGCTAATACAAAATTATTGGAGTTGCTAAGTCTTATTTAAGGTGATATCAGAATTGATTCAAGCCTCTGGTTTAGGGTGGAAGGATCCCGTCCATCCCACTACACCGCTTTGCGGTTAAAGAATTTTTCTAACTGTGCTCCAAATATGGTTGTATGATAAACTACCAGTCTCTGTTATATCATAATTTTGCTGAATTTCCACCTCAAGTCATAGGCCTAATGAATATGGATAGGTGAAACGTTCCATCTTTTCACATTTTCAACAGGAAGAAGTCTAATATCACCTTCGAACTATACCTTCAATGTAAGAAGCTGAATATAAAAGAGTCCAAGCAAATAGTGGAAAATCATTACTTTCTCGGCCTTTTGGCTGGATATAAAGAGTCCACGCAAATAGTGGAAAAACATACCTTTCTCTGCCTTTTGGCAAAAGATCAAGTGTAGTATATGTTGTTATCATTTTAATATCTATATGTGAGTCATCGACTCACACGTTTTTAACTCTATTTCTCTATGGGGAATGCTCACTACGGTAGCTTGCTATCGGACATGTGAGAGTGGCCTCGGTGAAGGATAAAATGCGAGAAGCGAGGTTGGGGTGGTTTAGGCATGTGCGAAGGAGAGACACAAATGACCCAGTACGGAGGTGTGAGCGATTGGCTACGGACGGGTTCATGAGGGGTAGTGGCAGGCCGAAGAAATATTGGAGAGAGGTGATAAGACGGGACATGGAGCATGCGAAACTTACTAAAACCATGACCTTAGATAAGAGTTGTGGAGGATAGGGTAGTAGGTAGTTGAGCGTAGTTATGTTTACGCCCACAATCTGGTAGGGGTAGGGTTATTATGATAGGCATGCCTAGCATATCATACAAATTCAAAGATTATCTTAACTTGCATATATTGTTCATGATAACCATTGGTGCTAGTGTTATGAGTATAAATGCGGGGTAAACCCCCAAGACGTTATACACCTCCTGAGTATAAATGCGGGGTAAACCCCCAAGACGTTATACACCTCCTGAGTATAAATGCGGGGTAAACCCCCAAGACGTTATACACCTTCTGAGTATTGCGGGGTAAACCCCCAAGACATTATACATCTCCATGGATTTGCTACCCATGACGCGGCGTACGACGTATATGCTCATCATGCCCGTAGGCCTAAGCGTGAAATAGTCCTCGCGGGTGAAATAGTCCTACGCGGGGCAAATTGTCCTATTCGGTCCACAAGACCATGGGTGAAATAGTCAGAGTAGGTTTGCATAATGATACTACGGGCGGGTGACCCTAGATTGATCATAAGCTTCCTATTTTAAAGCATGTAAAGTTTACTCTCATTGTTAAAAAGGCACAGTGTACGGGTAGTTGTATGTTATACTTGTTACATGCTGATAGTGATGTTGTATTCCACGAACATGCTTCTGTGATATTATATGCTGAGGGCAGGTGTACCGTATTTGGACATGGCTTTCATATTTGAAAGTGGTGCGGTGTTACAGTAGTACATTGATACAAGGTACATTTGGCTCTGATTTTTATATGACACGGTAGGATCTGGTATTTGATTTTCATACTTGCCCCTGTCATTCCTTGTATAGTTATGGACTTAATTGTTGTACTTTATTTCCGTTCTATACTTAGTACTTGTTGTACTGACCTCCTTCGGGGGGCTGCGTTCATGTCCGCAGGTTTAGGTACACAGTTGTGGATCCGCGAGTTTAGGATCCTGGTCCAGCATTTTGAGATGACTCCAATGTTCCGGAGCTTGTCATTATGGCTAGGTATATTCAGGGGTACGGCGGGGCCTTGTCCCGTCATAGTATTTGTCCAAAATCTTAGAGGTCTGTATTCATGTGAAATTTGGATAGCAGAGTTGTATTTACATTATTGAATAGTGTAGACCCTTTTGGGTGATTTATATTATGGCAGCCTTATCGGCTTTGCCTTTTAAGAAAAAAAATGAGTGTTATTTATCTTCCGCAGTTTATTGTGTTGTATGAATAGAAGGGTGCCCAGGTAGGGCACCAGTCGCGGACCCGGGGTTCGAGGCGTGATAGTTGTGGCCGAGAATGGCCCTAGAAATTGGTTAAAAATGGACAATATAAATGGACTGTCTTATATTAAATTGCGCGACAGAATTTTACACATCCTGTTAGGCGTGTAATCCCCTTTGTATTGCTGAATTGTTGAGCCTTAAATGTGGTGTATTGGTTGTTGATTTCGGGCCTTGAAAAAGGTGAAAAAGTACGTAGAAACAAAAGAAGTGCTGTCCAAATTTCCGTAGAATAAGAGACCTTACACTTAGTATGATTCTACGTTAAAAAGCTAGAAGTTGATAGACGTATTATGGTTATTATAGGTTAAAGTACTACGTATAGCGTATTCTACTTGAAGGGTGGAATAGCTATCAAGGTTGAAGTACTTTGGAGCATTTTGCAACTTGTCGCTAGTCGTCGCGAGGTATGTGAACCTCTTCCTTCTTTTGGCATGATTCTACGTATGGAATATACATGTGGTGTTATTTCATGATTCCTTCTACTCTTAGAAGTTAAGAGGTACGTATGTTGATTTACTCTATGTAAAAGGTATGTCTAAGTTATCCTAAGTTCTTACTAAGTCTTATGGGGATCTTTGGTAAGAGTCGTTAGGAAGTATGTGGAGTCGAGGTGACCTTGCTAATTTACTGCACTAATGAGAATAGGTATCGAACAAGCCATTGTAGCGTTAATAAAAATGTATCGACAATCAATTATATTAAAATAAGTAGAATTCTCCATCTGCATAGAAACTAAGATAAGACAAAATTGTATTACATTTTCTAGATCATGGCTGCTTTAATAAGATCGTTATAAACGAGTATAACCTATTCACAACTCATAAAAGTATATGTTACTTAATTTAAAAGAGTTTATGTTATGAAGTTTTAAGACTATGAACCTTGATTTCTTAAAAGGTTATGAGACTTTATTTTTCAAGTTATGAGACTTGATTCTTAAAGAAATGAATGAATTGATTTAAAAAGTATGATTTCCATGATTTATTTCAAAAGTTAAGAGGCTTGATTTCAAAAGAGAATGTAACTTGAGTTTTCAAAAGAAGAAGTCTATTGATTTAAAAGAGAAGGTGTGACATGATTCTTCTATAAGTATGCATGTACGTAGTACTTTTGGGTTTAGTTTTCCCTAATGTTGTAAGAAATGAAAGTGCCTTAAGTTCTCTAAAATGAAAGGTTGTTATAATAGCTTTATGAGAAGTTGTTATAACGACTTAAGAATAAGTGAAAAGTGGTTTAAAATGTTATGTAAGGAAAATAACACCGAACCTACAAATAGGCCGGGTAATGTTATGAGACACACCGAGCCTACAAATAGGCCGGGTTATGTTATGAGACACACCGAGCCTACAAATAGGCCGAGTTATGTTATGAGACACACCGAGCCTACACATAGGCCGGGTTATGTTATGAGATACACCGAGCCTACACATAGGCCGGGTTACGCCATATACACCGAGCCTACACATAGGCCGGGTTACGTCATTTTACACCGAGCCCCACAGGAAGGCCGGGTTATGCTACATGATTCCACAGTACACCGAGACCCACAGGCGGGCCGGGTTATGCTACATGATTCAACAGTACACCGAGCCCCACAGGCGGGCTGGGTTATGCTACATGATTCAACAGTACACCGAGCCCCACAGGCGGGCCGGGTTATGCTACATGATTCCACAGTTGTTACACCCCGTTATTACAGGACATCTTTATAAGAACGTACGTAAGAACTTAAAAATGTTAAGATTTGAGACTAGTAAAAATTTATCGGAATTATGGAATTGTCAGAAAAACGAAATATAGCGACGAATGGGAGGACGACACGTGTCACCCCCCTTGTTGGTCTTGGACGAATTGGACATGGATAAAAGGGTCATTTGACCATAAATAAGATGACCAAGTCTTGCTAAGTCTAAGAGCTTGATATAATTGACTTAGTCAAAGGGCCACTTGGCTTGAGCTTTATTGAATTGTATCTAAACCACCCATTTGTTTAAATCTTGACCCTCCATAGTGTTATATATGTGTACTAGTAGCAAGACAAGACTCTTAACACTTAGAAAAATTTCAAGAAAAACTTGAAGAACAAGAGGAGCTCTCGGGTTCTAAGGGTTTCAAAGGAGAAAAAAATTAGTTTGTTGTTCAATAAGCTCCACACTTTAAAACAAGGTTCCTAAGGTTATTGTAAGGGTATCTCAATAGAAATATCCCGGAAAAATATCGTTTTCGTATTAGTCGCAAGGTGAAAACCTAGTCACTTTCCTAGGTTTGGATTGGATTTTGAAGGAAAGTTGTTTGTGATCTTCTAAGGGCTTCAAGTGGCGGATTGGAGTGTCAATGAGAGGCTCTAAGTTTCTAGGGAGCGACTTCGGATCTTGAAGTTGGATTAAGGCTCGTTAAGGTAACAATCTTGTTCTCTTAAGTGTTATAAGATTACATATTATTGTAGCCTTATATTTTAACTAGCATGAAGTATATGTATTGAAGATTTATAAGTGATATGGATTGTAGAAGCCTAAATATGAAATGACATTGTGAGCCATTTGAAATTGAAATACAATTTGGTCGTTAATTAGAATCGTCGCATGTTATCTACTTGGAGATTTTAGTTGTTATAATCGATTGCAGCTTTATATCATGTTATACTAAACAACTTGGATTGATAAGGAATTGGAAAAGACTTTGTATTGTTGTCCCTCAAATGGACGAAAATGATATTATATGTTGGACTATTTTGATATCAATTGTGGGGCGGAATTTCACACGTCTTGTAGGCGTGTAATCCCCTATTGTTAACTACATTGTTGCGCCTTAAATGTGGCGTGTTTGGTTATTGAATTCGGGCCTTGAAAAAGGTGGAAAAGTATGTAGAAACAAAGGAAGTGCTGTCCGATTTTCCGTAGAATTTAGTGACTTTGCACTTAGAATATTCTACGTTTGAAGTAAGAAGTTAATAGACGTATTATGGTCATTATAGGTTGACATACTACGTGCGGAATATTGGACTTAGCAAGTGGATTGAACCAAAGAGGTATGTGGAACTTTCCTATCTCTTGAGCATGAATAGTTGTAAATATATAGTACGGTAGACGTACGAGATTTTGACAATATAGTCCATTTGATATCCTTGGCTTATTTTAAGAATGTCCAAGTTGGTTGAGTTAGGGAATTAACTCACTTGTTTAAAAATATTAAGGATATCTTAGTTTCTAAAAGTTAAGAGACTTAAAGTATTTTGAAAGTATATGATACTTTTTTTGTTTGGAAAGTTTAAGTCTCTTGGTTATAAAGAAGAATATAAGTATCTAAGGTATAAAGCTAGTATAACGACTTTATGGGAAGTTGGTTATAATAGCTTTATGGAAAGTTAAAAAGAGTGGTTTACTCTAAGTAATGTAAGTAATAATAAATGACTTGAAATAATGAAAGGCAAATTGATTTGAAGGCATCAATTGCTTAAGGTTTTAAAAGAAAGAAGTCACTTAATTTAGAAGCCTATAAATGTATTTCTAAAAGGTATTGTGACTTGTCTTGAAAAGTAGATATGACTTGATACTACGGTTATTAGTATCTTGGAAGTTTTATATGAAAAAGAGTCATTTTAAAAGAGTATAAGTATGTAGTACTTTGGGTTAAATTCCCGAATTTTTTATAATGACATGTTAGTGCCTTAAGTAAACTAAAATGAGAGTGTTTATGAACAAAGCTAATAAGAAGTTAGGGGATTTCTTAACTTGCTTATATTATGATAAGTCGGTAGTGCTTATGTTATGTATGATAGCCGGTTGTGCTAGTTTAAGTTATTCTTACGGGGTAAAGCCCCGGGTTACTACTAATTCCATAAATTTGCTACCCATGATGCGAGTGCGGCGTTTGTACTCATTGCGGGCCCACCGGGCCTAAGCGGGTGAAATAGTCCTGTGCGGGTGAAATAGTCCTATGCGGAGCGCATCGCTCCATTGCGGGTCCGTAGGACCTATGCGGGTGAAATAGTCCCATGCGGGGCGCATCGCTCCATTGCAGGTCCGTAGGACTTATGCGGGTGAAATAGTCCCAGGAGTAGGATTGCTTAATGATACTACGGGCGGGTGACCCTACTTTGATCACGAGCCTCCTATTTTTATGCAGTAAAGTATATACTTGGTTACTCTCATTGTTAGTAAGGCACATTGTACTGTAATTTGATTATCATACATGTCTCCAGCTTTATTTTAGACTTATGATGTAAATTACAGTATTTTCCAGTTTTACATACTTGGTACATCTGTTGTACTGACCCCCTTTCCTCGGGGGCTGCGTTCATGCCGCAGGTAGGGGTAAGCAGGTGGTGGATCCTCATTCTTAGGATCACTGATCAGGTGTCAGAAGCTCCATTTCTCCGGAGACTTGTCTTTTGGTATAGTTTCCCTGATGTTGTAGATTTATGTACATTTAGGGGTATGACGGGGCCCTGTCCCGTCACAGTTGTTATTCTTAGAGGTCTGTAGTCATATTTGTGGATTGGGTTGTAAGAACAGAGATGTAACTATTTTGTTATTTTGGGGTTATGTATATTTCCCGGAAGTCGGCCTTATCGGCCAGCCTATTGATATTTGATGTTATGTATTGTATGAGTTTTGTATGTTCCGCTGCTATTCTCTGATGTATACCTGTAAGGGGTGCCCAGGTAGGGCACCAGTCGCGGGCCCGGGATCGGGTCGTGACAAAAGTGGTATCAGAGCAGTTAGTCCTCGGAAAGTGTCTACAGACCGTGTCTAGTAGAGTCTTAATTATCGGTGTGTTGTGCACCACATCTATAATCAGGAGGCTGCAGGACATTTAGGATTGGTTTCCATTCTTCTCTCTCGAGATCGTGCGAAGAAATGTCTTATTAGGTTGAATCCTCTCGACCTATTCTTATGTATCGATTATGCCTCGCGGAGCGACCGGGGCCCGTAGAAGGGCAAGAAGCAGGAGACGCTAGCGATGCGCAGTGACTAGGACTCGTGCCCGCATTATACCCGTAGTTCCGTGGTATGTATGTGAGGACGTGCGTGCGAGAATACGCAGAAATTTTGGAAAGAAAGAAAGATGTGATTTTTCACGGAAAAGTTTCGGTTTTGTGAAGAAAAGGTTCGTTAACGGAATTGGATTCCCAGTTTGGTATTTGGACTTCTGGATTATATTAGAATTTTGAGATTTTATTTTCTGAAATGGTCACGTGGGGCCCACGGGAGAAATTTACTGGTTTTGTAGGGACTCGCTTTGTTTTGAGATTTTCGGTATTTTGGATATTTTGGAAGACGAAATATTTTGGGCAGTCGGGGCGACACATGTCACCCAGTGGCCTTGGCCGATGGAGGGACAGTGTTCAGCCACTGTCCTCGGCGAAATGGCCTTACAAGTGGCAAGCCACTTGGCCCTTGTTTTCGTTGGCCATGTGGTGTGGTGGGACCCACACACATGGCCCAATCTTGACCATACACTTACATGGATCTTGGCCTCGATTCTTCTATAAATACCCCCTTAGTGCAAGAGTAATATTCATTCCACACTTAAAGATTTTCCATAGCAAAATACTCCTCCCTTAGCTTATTCTCGTTTTCCCTCCCACTTGTGTAGAAATACTTGAGTTTTATTGTATAATCCCAAATACATCAGCCTAGTAACCCTAGTAGTATTCCAAAGTTGTTTTAATACTAGAGTCCTGAAATGCTACTTTATTCCAATAGTCGCAAAACGAAACCTAGAAAATCTTCATAAGCTTGGTTGAAGTGTTAAGAGAAGTTGTTTAGAAACTTCTAAGGGTCTCTTGGAGAGGTTTGGAGCGTGAGGAAGGAGCTAAACGTTGCTCAGGATCGACTTATAAACTTGGATAATTTTGGGCTTATCGAGGTAATAATCTATGTCCCTATCAGAATTGGATATTACATGTTGTAGTAGTTATACTTGAGTATATTATATTGGAAGGATGATTATAAAGGATTGAATCAGATTTACATTGATCGTATTCTGATGAGACTTGTGTAGTATTATTGTGGCGAGAATTGAACACGCCCGGTTAGACGTGTAATCCACGAGTTGTTGGCACGGTAGCGGGCCTTGATAGGAGGAGATTTATGTGGTTTCGCGGGAGGTGTCGAATTTTACGTAGAATAAGGAATCTTGTATTTAGAATATTCTACGAAGAGAGCTAGAAGTTGATAGATGTATTGTGGTTATTATAGGTGGATCTTCTACGTGGCATACTTGACTTGAGCTTGTGGTTTAAGCTAAAAAGGTATGTGATTCTTCCTATACTCTTGAGCATGATTGTTGTGAACTATATAGTACGGTAGACGTACGTGTGTGAAATGAATTTTGTTTGTTTAAAACATAAAGTGTTATAATGGCTTTATGGGAAGTTAGTTATAACGACTTTATGAAGATAAAAGAAAGATTTGGTTTTGACAGTAAAACGACTTGATTTTGAAAGTTAAGAGACTTGATCTTGAAAGATAAGAGACTTGACTTATAACGACTTGTTTTTGGAAAAGGAGAAGTAACTTGATTTAAGTATAGGTTACTTGTTTTGAAAAGAGTAAGTTAGTTGGGTTTTAAAAGAGTATACTTGATGTTGTTCTAAAAGAAAAGCACTTGGTTTAAAAAGTATAGAGTACTTGATTGTAAAAGCCTTGTAAAGATTTTTACGAAGGTGAAGTAATTTGGTTTTAAAAGTAAAATGTGTTTTCTTTATATACTACGAGTATTAGTATAATGTGGCTTTTACGTAACAAGAGGTCTTTTTGAAAGAATGAAAGTATGTAGTATTTGGATTGTTGATATAAAATGAAAGTACACTAAACTTGCCTATGCTTGTTGTGATAGCCTTGTTGTGCAAGTGTTGTGATTCGTACTACCGTGTCTCTCGGGAGGACCGTTATCGATTGATTGTTGGACATCTCGACGCGTTGGATTTTCCACGCAGTACGTCACTATCGAGTATTATCCGGTTATTTCTTTTGGACATACCGACGCGTTGGATTTTCCACAGTACGCGCCCACTTTGAGTATTATCTTGTTATTCCTTCGACATGCCGACGCGATGGATGTTCCACGCACGCGTCGATGAGGATGGTTTCATGGCCATGATTTCCGAGGTAAGATGCCGCGTACGCGGTCATTGTGAGGTTACGTTATTTGTCCATGGACCGCTAATCCATGAAGCTTGCCGCGGTGACGAACAATCACGGGCTTGATTTGTACATGTGGTTACAGGAACACTTTAGATACTTGTCCTGGTCATTTCGTGTATCGCAGTCTTTGGTAGATAGCTGAGATACTTGCCTCGGCCATATCTCGTGAGGCGGTTGGCTAGAATGCGTTAGCTTTGGTACTTGCCTCGGCCATTGCGTGGCTAGCTTTTGGATCCGTAATTAGCTTCCGTACCTTGCCCGTGAAGTTTTATGACTAGCATTTGAACCGGTATAGCGATTCTACTTGGCGTCGGTTTAACGACGCAGTGATCTAGTGTTCGTGTTCACATACGGGTGTTGTTTACATCATATCTGGCAGTGAGAATGAGTTCCACGGAATGAGTGATATTATGGTGTGAGACCCATAGTTATGCGCGAGTGATCATTCGGGATATCGTCCCTTACTTGACATAAGCATTTACTTATTTCGAAATGGTTTTATAAAATGATGAAATGTGATTTCATTACTGATTTTCATTTCATACTGTACCGTGTCTCGACCTCCTTGGGCTGCGTTCATGCCGCAGTAGAGGTACACCGTTGTTGATCCTCGCTCATAGGATCGCATTCAGCGTTGGGAAGCTCGTTTCTCCGAGGCTTATCTTTCGTATAGCCCTGTCATTGTAGATACTTGTACATTCAGGGGTATGGCGGGGCCCTGTCCCGTCATAGTTGTTGCTATATTCATAGAGGTCTGTAGTACTGTTGTCGGCAGGGTTTGTAAAAGGATTTAACTGTTCAGGATGATATATATATGTATATATTCAGGAAGGTGACCGCTTGTTAGCTTTGTTTCATACTTTATGTCTTGTTTCATGTTTAAGTATTTTTATTTCCGTTGATTTTCTCTCGATGTCAGATCACCAGGTGCGGGTAGGCACGATCACGCCCGAGGTCGAGTCGTGACAAAAGTGGTATCGAGCGCTTAGTCCTCGGAAAGTGTCTCGCGCACCGTGTTCAGTATAGTCTTGATTATCGGTGTGTTGCGCACCACATCTATAATCGTGAGGTCAGCAGGACATTTAGGATTGGTTTCATTCTTCTCACTCGAGATCGTGCCTTAGAGCCGTGTTATAAGTCGGACTCCTGACGTATTCGTTTGTACCGCTTATGCCTCGCGAAGGCAACCAGGCCCAGATGGGCAAGCGCGAGAGGAGCTACGAGTTGAACACGTAGGGTTGCGAGGGCACAGACTGGTCATTACGAGATAGTACTTGACGACGAGTTTTATGACGCCGCTAGCCCAGCAGAGTTTAGAGCAGCGATTTTACGAGGCCACGATACGAGCCTCGAGATCGCGGCGAGCCGAGATATGAGTTCAAGGAGATAGCGATTACTAGCTAGGTGGTGGCCGGAATGAGACGGACGAGGCCGGTGGTTAGCGGCACGATGGTTC
Source organism: Przewalskia tangutica (assembly GCA_029844215.1). Lineage (NCBI taxonomy): Eukaryota > Viridiplantae > Streptophyta > Magnoliopsida > Solanales > Solanaceae > Przewalskia > Przewalskia tangutica. Next base: position 539,371 of record JAQGDG010000052.1, on the reverse strand, counting down.
ACTCCTAGATCCGATAGTCCGAGACTTGAATTTCTTGAGTTGCAGTCGCGAGTTCTATGGATAGAGAGGCGAGGATGATCCTCGTGTGTCGTGCTAGTTTGGGAGATTATTATACCTATGGCCGCCGTGGCCACGTGATGGGAGGATGTCCTAGTAGGAGGGATACGGTAGGAGGACTCACCTGCAGGGTTAGTCATGGATTCAGTGGTTCGGAGAGGAAGGGGTGTTAGCTGCGAGAGGCCACTCCACTCGGTGTGGCGTTATGATAGGCGCCGTGGTGGGAGTGTCGCATCGCCCGACCAGGTATGCTTACGGCCAACAGGGCCATTTGGTGAGAGGTTGTCCGACCAGAGGTAGCACAGATGTAGAGACTCAGCCTTCGGGATCGGTGGCTGGTTCATCGCCTTATATAGCTAGGCGCCCTGCAGGGCAGGATTATGGTTAGAGCAACAAAGGGAAAGTGAGGCAGTAGTTGCAGAGATATCTTTAGCCCTTAAGAGACTTGTTTATGTTGTTATGGTGGGTACATGTTAGGTGCTATGTACGGATAGCATTGTGTTAAGTGTGAATTAGAAAACATGGGCAGTTGAGAAAGGGTAAGTCTGGGGACGTGAAAGTTTTGACCTTAGAATATTATACGTTGAGACCTTAGATGTGAGGCCGTCGTGAGTAAAAGATTTTTTCGGTTGATATTGGTCGAAGTACGTTATATGCGTGGTGTATTGGTGTGATAATTCCATGGGTAGTGTAAGATGGAAGTGGTAGCTTTCATGACGTGAATTAGTAAGATTGTTCCGGATCGGGGAACGAGAGAGTTAGGGCGCGATAGCGGGTCGGGTTGAGGCCAAGTCGCGGGTCAACCCGCAGCCCGGAATGAGGTGGGGTCAGTTCGAGGTGGTCCCGCCGAGTGGTAGGGTCACGAGGGTGCTAAGCCCAGGTTTAGGTAGCCATCGTATGAGTTCGTGGATGTGTTCGACTAGAATCGGATCGTGAAGGCCGGGATTGGCCTTGAAAGTGTCACGACCCGAACCTGGGCCCGTGACTGGTGCCTTACCCCGGGCACCCTAGTGATACAACATCAGAGTAATCAGCGGAACATAAAACACATACATGAAACAAATGAAGTACAAAACATTAATCTGAGGAAAACTTGCCTTTCGGCATATATATAAATAACAACTTTTAAAACTGAACAGTTTAATCATTTTTACAACCCCGCCTACAACAAAGATTTACGGACTTAAGAAATGATCGACAACAATGGCGGGACAGGGCCCGCCATACTCCGAATGTAAATACCTACAACGAGGACTATACCAAGATAGGCCTCGAGAAACGGAGCTTTCCCAAACGCCGAATGACTCCTAAGAGCGAGGATCAACGATCGTGTACCTTTACCGCGGCATGACGCAGCCCAAGGAGGTCAAGATAACAGTACCAAGTATGTGAAATCGAAAATAAATCGTAAATGAAATCATAGTAGTCTATATAAAGCAGAGACATGTATGATAACCAAACTACGCTTCATAAATAAGCAAATATGTCAAGTCGTGACTCACGCCTCAAAGTTATCACAATAAAACCGTGACGGGGCAAATGCAAGGCATAGCCGACTACTAAGACCCACGATCAAAAATACCACAACCGTATCCCGAGGTCTTTCTAGACCGCACCACATGATCGGCCGCCACTCGCCCGCAATATCAATGTGCGCCTATCCTCGAACTCTCGCAGCTCCGCATAGGTCACCCATAGACCCGCATGAGGTATTCCTCGAATCATGGTCCCAGACCGCCTGAGGTATACCCCGCATCGAAGGCAGCTAAACCTCGGTATCCGCCTAGGCTCCCGCAGCCCGCATAGTCTCAAAAGACCGCATAGTCTCAACAGACCGCATAGGGAATCCCCCGCATCAGGCTAAACACCGAAATGATCAATCCCGAGCTACCGCGACTCGCGATAGTCACAAGGATCGCATAGGCCGTATAGACCGCATCAAGGGTGGCAAGCCCTCGGTATAATAAGTCAAGGGGTATGTGATACAATAAGATAACGGGCTTAACGCTTGACAACGTAAGCAACAAAGAGTGACCCTTTACACAATAATCACAAGCTACTAACACCCGTAGCATCCTAACATGCTTACTTATCAAATCAACAAGAAAGTATTACAAGGCTATCACAAACCAAGACAATCAAGTTATTCACCCAAGGTACTTTCTACTAACAAGTTCGGTACCTATCCCCAAAGTACTTCATACATTAAATCTTTAAAAGATACGCATTTCACAAAACCACACAATACCGTAGTATATGAAAATAGAGTGATTATCTTTTAGAGTAAATCAATTACTTCTCTTTTTAAAATCAAGTAGCCACATTCTTTCCAATGTTCAAGTTTGCCTAATTTCCCATGTTCAAGTTTGCCTTTTTAGAAAGGTTTCGTAGTTCATAGTCTTATTCATTTAAGAATATAATTGTCCTTTAAACAACTGAGAACATAAGCCTTATATGTGAGTAGGATATTCTTGTTTATAACAATCTTATTACAAAGATCATGATCTAGGAAATATCATTTTGTCTCATCTTAGCTTCTATGCAGATGGAAGTTTCTCGGTTTTAATAATACTTAATTATTAAAAACATTTCCTTTTAACGCCGCAGTGGTTTGTCGATACACATTCGATTTCCAAAATCAAGAAAACATTCTTAAGCCGTTATACCTAACTTTCCATAAAGCTAGTATAACTCTTAAGTTTTCTAAAAATCAAGTACTACCTCCTCTTTCAAAATGATTCAAAATCTTTTGAAATACCTCAAGTTCTTTATTATCACATAACAAGCCGCTTATAGTTCAAATCGATTACCTTTTAAAAGCCACAAGTATTTTCTTACCAACATAAAGTCGTTATAACCAACTTCCCATAAAGCCGTTATAACACTTTATGTTTTAAACCAATCAAATACATTTAGCACATGTACGCTCACCGTACTACATAGTTCACACATATCATGCTAGAAGAGATAGGAAGAGGTTCACATACCGCGACGATTATCGACTAATAGCAAAACGCCCAAGTACTTCCAACCGGCTACTCCTTTAAGCCAAGTAGATCGCGCCACACGTAGTACTTCAACCTATAAGGCCACGCGCTTTATTAACATTTAGATCCCTTCGTAGAACATTCTACGAAAATTGGCAAAGACCTCCCCGCAAAACAGAAAATCTCATCCTTTATCGAGGCCGGCAACAAACCCAACCAGGGGGGCCGTTATACATCAAACCCGAACGGCTACAATTCTACTCCACGTAAAAGCTACACAAGTCTCAGAATACACCCTATGTAAAATATGATTCGATTTCTTTTTTCGAAAAGGTTTCTTATTATTCAGCTTAAGTCAAAAGACATTGCGATAACAACGCTCAGCACTATATATAGTATACTTCAACTATATAATCTAACAACATGTAATTTCCAATTACAATAGGACAAGATATTTACCTCGATAAGCCCATAATTATCCGAGTTTAAATGTCGATCCCGAGCAAGGTTTAGCTCTACTCCGCGCTCAGGCCCGACTCCAAACAACCCTTAGAAGTTCTAACCAACTTCTACCTAATACTCCAACTAACTATGGAGATTTTCCTTAGGGTTTCGGTTTTGTATCAAGGAAGTATAATAGTATTTGGGCTTTTTGTAGCGTATAACCTTAGAATACTACAAGGTATACTACTAAGGTAATTTGGGCATTATAACAATACTTTTGAGAGTATTTCTACCAAGAGGGGGTATTATACGAAAACAACTAGGCAGTGGGTACCACGGCTAGCACCCCAAGGGGTGTCTACCCTCCGGCCTACCCCACTAGGGGGACTCTCGGCCAAGGGGAGAGAGGGGCTCTCGCCAAGACACTACACTAAGGGGAAGGAAGAAGCTTTCAAGACTTAGGCAATTTTGTGGATGAATTAGTCTTCAAGGGGTGGGTATTTATAGGTCAAGTGAAGGCCAACCAACGGCCAAGATCTTGCCAAGTGCAAGGCAAGTGTAGGGCCAAGATCTTGCCAAGTGCACTTATCCATCTACCACCAAAATATCCTACCAACCCTTGACCAAACAATGGCCATTCGCCAACCCCTTTATCGCCCAGGTGTCCCAATGAGAGGTGACAAGTGTCGCCTCTTGTTGTCCAAAATGTTTCGTGTCTCGGAAAAATCCGCAAAAATTAAAAAGACATAGCGGAAATTCCCTACGAAAGTCAGGAAAACGTTTCACTAAAAACGACTCTAACCGGGTGTTGTGAACAAAAAGAATTCGCCAAGCCTAAATCACAAGTTCAAATTTTTCACGCACGCCCCACGCACATACTCGGAAATACTGGTATAACATTCTCCTCTTAGAAACATTCGTCCGAATGTTCCTTCTAAGTCTCAAAACAAACGTGCGCCAAGATAGTCTTCACTACCATACTTACGTAAACAATCCCGCCACAATGGCCACAGCACAATCGCGCAAAATGCTTACATCCAAGTCCATCAAAGCACTCTAACATCATAAAGCATACCACTTTTGTCACTTTGCCGCGAGGTTCTAGTGTCACTCCGCGACCAACAAATGGTACCGGCTGCGATCATCAAGATGTCGCACATTCGAACTCTTACTACATTTCGACATCGCTTGATTCAAAACTCGGGTTATCATCTTCAACTTGGTCATCATTAGCCGAATACTCGATGGATCTCCGATTTCTTTTTCGAACATAACACGAAGATCGACGCATGCCTCCTAAGTCGGACGGCAAATGCTAACATATAGGCAACCCGCCTATTCTTCACATGAACTCAAAGGCCCAAGTAACTCGCCAAGTTCCTCTCAGATTCCAAAACTCGTCACACCTAACCCGGGGTGGTACTTTCAAGAAGACCGACCGTCAACTCGAACTCTAAGCGTTGCCGCCGATTATCCGCACGATTTCTCCGAGTGCGTAACCTCTTCTAGACAAGCTTTACTCTATCCACATCTACTGGAACAAGCTCAACCAACTATCTGAATCTTGCCAACGCCGAACCAATCAACCAAGACTTACACTTCCGCCCCTACAAGGCGCCATGCGATATCCGAACACCGAAATGGTATCTATAAAACACTTCCCAACAGAGATAACAATTCTCGCAACTATCCCTGAAATCCAAACACTGGCCCGAGGGCGAATGTGATTCTGAGACTCACCTGAGTTCTTAACCCTGCTTGGTAAAACTTCCAGAAACAAAAATAGCCGTACCCTGGGCTCCACTGTCTGCCATAAGGTGAAGGTAGGCACCCCGTACAGCCTTACAACTTTTCTGATATAACATCTCGCATAACCCTCTGCCGAGTAAACGGTCTTTGCTAGAAGACAAGACGGCTGACCTCCTCGGCCCGACATCGGTCGAACGATCCACGACCAGACGTTGGTTAACTAAACTCGCCTAACACCTCGTAACCAACCCAAAGCGACCACCACAACCGACCCCACCACTAAACTCGCCGCGGGTTGACCGCAACGTGGCCTCAACCCGACCCTAACGCGCATCATACTAGCTCCGAACCTAACAATCTCACTAATCACGTTACGAAAACCTAGCGGTCTTCTTAGCTCAACTACCCTTTCATTCCACACTACTCGTGACTAATCCCACCAACATAACTCACGTGCACTATGCACTCCTATAAGGGTCAAACATAAACAATACATCTTTTACTCGAGATGGCCTTACCTCTAAGGTCTCTACGTATACAACTCTAAGGCTCACACCTTCTCTATCCCCCAAAATCTTACTCGGTTAACCCACCATGATTTCTAATCACAACTAACACCGCTATCGTAACATATCACTTAAGGTATACTCACCTTATCACACATACAGATCTCTGCAGGTTAAGGATATATCTATATCATCGCTTCACTCCCTTAGTCGTTCTAATCAAACACCGCGTAGGCGCATAGCTAAGGAAGGTGACGACTACCCATCGATCCTGAAGGCTAAGTCCTCCTACAAGGACACCCTTTCGACATCAGACCCTGACGGTCATAGGTACAACAAGTATCAACTAAAAGACGACATTCCCCGGGATGACGTCTGTCACACTGTGAACCAGAAGATCTGGAGCTCTGACCAACCCCTGCATACCCCGAACGTCCTGAAATTCGTGGAGGACTCGCCGACCGGTGGATGTGCATAATCTAATCCATTGGAGGCGACTGCCTCAAAAGTTACTAAAGTATCTTGCTGCTCGCCTCTTCTTCGCCCTTCGTTAACCCGCCGATCTCTATGTTTTTGACCGCGCGCATAAGCCCGCATACGTGCCATGCTCAAGCCCAATCAAGAATTACTCTTGCAACCTCGCCGTTGATATTCATCAAGACTTGCGTACATCGGTATACTCTCGGTAGTCAAATCCATAGTTAGTAATGGTCGCCTTTGAAATCTATATTCTCTGCTCCCTGGGCCGAATCGGTTCAAATATCATGGCCGCAGAGGAATCGCCGCCAGTGCTAAACTCTGCTGGGGCTAGCGACGTCGCAGAACTCCCCGAATGAAGCACCACCTCAGGTGATGATTGGGCCTGTGCCCTCGTAACCCTCTCGCACTCTACTCGCAGCTCCTCGGCCGCTTGCCTCTGGGCCCGGGTTGCCCTACGCGGAGGCATAACGGTAAGGGAAAGAAATACGTTAGAGGGTCCAACTTACAACACAGCTCTAAGGCACGATCTCAGAGTGAGAAGAAATAGAAACCAATCCTAAATATCCTATAGCCTCACGATTATTGGTGTAGTGCACAACACACCGATAATCAAGACTCATCGATACTGATGCGTAGACACTTTCCGAGGATTAATCGCTCGATACCACTTTTGTCACGACCGAACTGGGCGTGGATCGGTGCCTTACCGGGCACCCTAGTGATACAACATCGAGTAATCACGAACATAAAACACATACATGAAACAAATGAAGTACAAAACAGTAATCTGAGGAAAACTTGCCTTTCGGCATATATATAAATAACAACTCTTACAAATGAACAGTTTAATCCTTTTTACAACCCTGCGCACAACTACATGGACTTCTAGAAATGATACGATAACAATGGCGGGGCCCCTCCGCCATACCCCGAATGTAAATACCTACAACGATGGGACTATACCAAGATAGGCCTCCGAGAAACGAGCTTTCCAACGCTCGAACTGACTCCTAAGAGCGAGGATCAACGATGGTGTACCTTTACTGCGGCATGAACGCGGCCCGGGCGAGGTCGAGCATAACAGTACAGTATGTGGCAAAATAAATCAGTAAATGAAATCATAGTAGTCTATATAAAGCAGAGACATGTATGATAACCAAACTACGATTCCTGATAAATAAGCGATCATGTCAAGTCGTGGACTCACGCCAAAGTTATCACAATAAAACCGCACGGCAAGTACGAAGGCATAGCCGACTACTAAGACCCACGCACCAAAAATACCACAAATCGTATCCCGAGGTCTTTCTATCGCACCACGATCGGCCGCCACTCGCGCAATATCAATGCGCGCCTATCCTCGAACTCTCGCACTCGCATAGGTCACCCATAGACCCGCGAGGTATTCTCGAATCATGGTCCTGCATCGCCGAGGTATACCGCGATCGAAGCTAAACCTCGGTATCCGCCAGGCTCCCGCAGCCGCATAGTCTCAAAAGACCGCATAGTCTCAACACGCGCATAGGAATCCCCGCATCGTGCTAAACACCCTAATGATCAATCTCGAGCTACCGACTCGCATAGTCACAAGGATCGCATAGCCGTATAGACGCAAGATCGGGTGGCAAGCCCTGTGATAATAAGTCGGGGTATGTGATACAATAACGATACACGCTTAACGCTTGACAACGTAAGCACAACAAAGTGACCCCTTACAATAATCACAAGATACTAACACACGTAGCATCCTAACATGCTTACTTATCAAATCAACAAGAAAGTATTACAAGGCTATCACAAACCAATACAATCAAGTTATTCACACAAGGTACTTTCTACTAACAAGTTCGGGTACCTATCCCCAAAGTACTTCATACATTAAATCTTTAAAAGATACGTTACTTCACAAAATCCACACAATACCTGTAGTATATGAAAATAGAGTGATTATCTTTTTAGAGTAAATCAATTACTTCTCTTTTTAAAATCAAGTAGCCACATTCTTTTCCAATGTTCAAGTTTGCCTAATTTCCCATGTTCAAGTTTGCCTTTTTAGAAAGGTTTCGTAGTTCATAGTCTTATTCATTTAAGAATATAATTCTCCTTTAAACAACTGAGAACATAAGCCTTATATGTGAGTAGGATATTCTTGTTTATAACAATCTTATTACAAAGATCATGATCTAGGAAATATCATTTTGTCTTATCTTAGCTTCATGCAGATGGAAGTTTCTACTGGTTTTAATAATACTTAATTATTAAAAACATTTCCTTTTATTAACGCTGCAGTGGTTTGTCGATACACATTCTGATTTCCAAAATCAGTAAAACATTCTTAAGCCGTTATACCTAACTTTCCATAAAGCTAGTATAACTCTTAAGTTTTCTAAAAAAATCAAGTACTACCTCCTCTTTCAAAATGATTCAAAAATCTTTTGAAATACCTCAAGTTCTTTATTATCACATAACAAGCCAGTTATAGTTCAAATCAGTTATCTTTTAAAAGCCACAAGTATTTTCTTACCAACATAAAACTGTTATAACCAACTTTCCATAAAGCCGTTATAACACTTTATGTTTTAAACCAATCAAATACATTTAGCACGTATGCCTCACGCACTACATAGTTCACACATATAATGCTAGAAGAGATAGGAAGAGGTTCACATACCTCGCGATGATTATCGACTAATAGCAAAACGCTCCAAGTACTTCCAACTGTCGGCTACTCCTTTAAGCCAAGTAGATCGCGCCACACGTAGTACTTCAACCTATAAGGCCACAAGGCGCTTATTAACATTTAGATCCTTCGTAGAACATTCTACGAAAATTCGCGGACCTCCCCAAATGGCGTAAAATCTCCTCCTTTATCGAGGCCGCCACAAAGCCAACGAGGGTTATACATCTAACCCGAACGTACAATTCTACTCCACGTAAAAGCTACACAAGTCTCCATCAGAGTACACCCTATGTAAATACTGATTCGGATTACTCTTTTTCGAAAAGGTTTCTTATTATTCAGCTTAAGTCAAAAGACATTGCTGATAACAACGTTCAAGACTATATATAGTATACTTCAACTATATAATCTAACAACATGTAATTTCCAATTACAATAGGGGACAAGATATTTACCTCGATAAGCCCATAATTATCCGAGTTTAAATGTCGATCCCGAGCAAGGTTTAGCTCTTACTCGCGCTCAGGCCCGCTCCAAACAACCCTTAGAAGTTCTAACCAACTTCTACCTAATACTCCAACTAACTATGGAGATTTTCCTTGGGTTTCGGTTTTGTAGGAAGGAAGTATAATAGTATTTACGGGCTTTTGTAAAGGTATAACCTTAGAATACTACAAGGTATACTACTAAGGTAATTTGGGCATTATAACAATACTTTGAGAGTATTTCTACCAAGAGGGGTATTATACTAAACAACTAGCAGTGGGGTACCCCACGGCTAGCACCCGAGAGGGTGTCTACCCTCGGCCTACCACCCCACTAGTGGGGACTCTCGCCGAGGGGAGAGAGGGCTCTCGCCAAGACACTACACTAAGGGAAGGAAGAAGCTTTCAAGACTTAGGCAATTTTGTGGATGAATTAGTCTTCAAAGGGGTGGGTATTTATAGGTCAGTGAAGGCCAACCAATGGCCAAGATCTTGCCAAGTGCAAGGCAAGTGTAGGCCAAGATCTTGCCAGTGCACCTTATCCATCTACCACCAAAATATCCTACCAACCCTCGACCAAACAATGGCCATTCGCCAACCCCTTTATCACGAGGTGTCCTAACGGAGGGTGACAAGTGTGCGCCTCTTGTTGGTCCAAAATGTTTCGTGTCTCGGAAAAATCCGCAAAAATTAAAAAGACATAGCGGAAATTCCCTACGAAAGTGTGAAAACGTTTCACTAAAAACGACTCTAACCGGGTGTTGTGAACAAAAAGAATTCGGCCAAGCCTAAATCACAAGTTCAAATTTTTCTACGTACGTCCTTACGTACATACTCGGGAAATACGGGGTATAACAGAAAGAATTTGAGGCAAGTAAGATGACCAAGTTTGGAGGTGGCGACTCCAAAGTTTTGAAGCCAAGCAATGATGTAGTGCGTATTGTAGGAAGATTTCGAGTGTACGAGGAAGATTCGACGAGTAAGAAAAGAGGCTAAGATGTGTTAAGATGATGGAAGTGTCCTTTTTATAAGTAAAGAGGGGAAGAAAGTATCCTTTGGATCATGGGTGGAAGTTTTGTGTTGTTATGCACGTAAGAGGTGATTCCTCGTTGGCTTGAAGTGAGTTTTGCGTATGTTATACTATTTCCATTGGTGGCGTGTTTGGTTTCGTAAGTATAAGCGATGGAAACTATATCTACATTGTATGTTTGGAGACTTAGAAGGAACATTCGGGATGAATGTTTCTAAAGGGTAAAAATGTTATACCAGTAGTTCCGTGGTATGTATGTGAGGATGTACGTGCGAGAATACGGAAATTTTGGAAAGAAAGAAAGATGTGATTTTTCGTGGGAAAAGTTTAGGTTTTGTGAAGAAAAAGGTTCGTTAATGGGAATTGATTCCCAGATTGGTATTTGGACTTCTTGGATTATATTAGAATTTTGAGATTTTATTTTCTGAATGGTCACGTGGGCCCGGGAGAAATTCTGATTTTGTGGGCCCGCTTTATTTTGAGATTTTCGTATTTTGGATATTTTGGAAGACGAAATATTTTGGGCAGTCGGGCGACACGTGTCACCCCCATGTGGCACCTTGGCGATTTGGAGGACAGTGTCCAGCCACTGTCCACGGCGAATGGCCTTACAAGTGGCAAGCCACTGACCCTTGTTTCGTTGGCCATGTGGTGTGGTGGGACCACACACACGTGGCCCAATCTTGACCATACACTTACATGGATCTTGGCCCTTGATTCTTCTATAAATACCCCCTTAGTGCAAGAGTAATATTCATTCCACACTTAAAGATTTTCCATAGCAAAATACTCCCTCCCTTAGCTTGTTCTCGTTTTTCCCTCCCCCACTTGTGTAGAAATACTTGGAGTTTTATTGTATAATCCCAAATACATTGGCCTAGTATCCCTAGTAGTATTCCAAAGTTGTTTTAATACTAGGAGTCCGGAAATGCTACTTTATTCCAATAGTCGCAAAACGAAACCCTAGAAAATCTTCATAAGCTTGGTTGAAGTGTTAAGAGAAGTTGTTTAGAAACTTATAAGGGTCGCTTGGAGCGGGTTGGAGCGTAAGGAATTGGAGCTAAACGTTGCTCAGGATCGACTTATAAACTTGGATAATTTTGGGCTTATCGAGGTAATGATCTATGTCCCCCTATTGTAATTGGATATTACATGTTGTAGTAGTTATACTTGAGTATATTATATTGGAAGGATGATTATAAAGGATTGAACTGTATTTACATTGGGTGTATCAGATGAGACTTGTAGTATTATTGTGAAGCAGAATTGAACACGTCCGGTTAGACGTGTAATCCCCTGAGAGTTGTTGGCCTGGTAGCGGGCCTTGATAGGGGAGGAGATTTATGTGGTTTCGGGGGGGGAGGTGCTGCCGAATTTTCTGTAGAATAAGGAATCTTATATTTAGAATATTCTACGAAGAGAGCTAGAAGTTGATAGATGTATTGTGGTTATTATAGGTTGATCTTCACGCGCGGCATACTTGACTTGGCTGGTTTAAGCTAAAAAGGTATGTGATTCTTCCTATACTCTTGAGCATGATTGTTGTGAACTATATAGTACGGTAGACGTACGTGTGTGAAATGAATTTTGTTTGTTTAAAACATAAAGTGTTATAATGGCTTTATGAGAAGTTAGTTATAACGACTTTATGAAGATAAAAGAAAGATTTGGTTTTGTGACAAAACGACTTGATTTTGAAAGTTAAGAGACTTGATCTTGAAAGATAAGAGACTTGACTTATAACGACTTGTTTTCGGAAAAGGAGAAGTAACTTGATTTAAGTATAGGTTACTTGTTTTGAAAAAAGTAAGTTAGTTGGGTTTTAAAAGAGTATACTTGATGTTGTTCTAAAAGAAAAGCACTTGGTTTAAAAAGTATAGAGTACTTGATTGTAAAAGCCTTGTAAAGATTTTTAAGGTGAAGTAATTTGGTTTTAAAAGTAAAATGTGTTTTCTTTATATACTACGAGTATTAGTATCGTGTGGCTTTTACGTAACAAGAGGTCTTTATGAAAGAATGAAAGTATGTAGTATTTCGGATTGTTGATATAAAATGAAAGTACATTAAACTTGCCTATGCTTGTTGTGATAGCCTTGTTGTTCAAGTGTTGTGATTCTGTGCTACCGTGTCTCTCGGGGAGGACCGGTTATCTGATTGATTGTTGGACATACTGACGCGTTGGATTTTCCACGAGTATGCGTCCACTATTGAGTATTATCTGGTTATTTCTTTTGGACATACTGACGCGTTGGATTTTCCACGCAGTATCGTCCACTTTGAGTATTATCTTGTTATTCCTTTGGACATCGACGCGATGGATGTTCCACGGGCACGCGTCGATGGGATGGTTTCATGACCATGCTTTCCGAGTAAGATGCGCGGCACGCGGTCATTGTGAGGTTCATTATTTGTCCATGGACCGCTAATCCATGAAGCTTGCGCGGTGACGAACAATCACGGGCTTGATTTGTACACGTGGTTACTGCACACTTTAGATACTTGTCTGGTCATTTCTCGTGTATCGGCGCTCTTTGGTAGATAGCGAGATACTTGCCTCGGCCATATCTCGTGAGACGGTTGGCTAAGTCGTTAGCTTTGGTACTTGCCTCGGCGATTCGTGGCTAGCTTTTGGATCGTAATTAGCTTCCGCACTTGCGTGAAGTTTTATGACTAGCTTTGAACTGGTATAAGGCGATTCTACCGCCCGATCGGTTTAATGACGCAGCAAGATCTAGTGTTCGTGTTCACATACGGGTGTTGTTTTACATCATGTATCGCTGGCGGTGAGAATGAGTTCCACTGGCATGAGTGATATTATGGGCGTGAGACCCATAGTTATGTGTGAGTGATCATTCCGGGGATATCGTCCTTACTTGACATAATTGTTTACTTATTTCAAATGGTTTTATAAAATGATGAAATGTGATTTCATTACTGATATTTCGATTTCCACATACTTGGTACGTGTACCGACCTCCTTGGGTGCGTTCATGCCGCGGTAGAGTACACTTGTTGATCCTCGCCATGGATCGCAGTCGGCGTTTGGGAAACACCATTTCTCCGGAGGCTTATCTTTTTGGTATAGCCCCTGTCATTGTAGATACTTGTACATTCAGGGGTATGGCGGGGCCCTGTCCCGTCATAGTTGTTGCTATATTCATAGAGGTCTGTAGTACTGTTGTGGGCAGGGTTTGTAAAAGGATTTAACTGTTCAGGATGATATATATATGTATATATTCAGGAAGGTGACCGTTTTGGTTAGCCTGTTTCATACTTTATGTCTTGTTTCATGTTTAAGTATTTTATTTCCGCGGATTTTCTCTGATGTTGTATCACCAGGGTGCCCGGTAAGGCACGATCACGGGCAGTGGTCGTGATACGACTATGCCCGAGTTGTGGCGGGTGGCGAAGTTCAGCCAGCGATATTAGAAGGCGAGGCGCCGTAGCTCCAGAGGTTCCGTACTGAGCCTCGATTCCGCAGCCGGTGAGTAGAGACTACGGAGAAGATCGGGCTATTGACTAGCATAGTGGCGGCGGCTGACGAGGATCGAGTAGCTAACCCTGAGCCGGCGGTTTGCGGATTCTCGTGAGTTTATTAGCGATTCTGACGGACTATGCAGGTGCTTAGGGCCTCGGAGACAAAGTCGGTTGTGTTAGCTTCTTACCGGTTACGCGATATTGCGTTGAACTGGTTTGAGTTATGGGAACTGTCTAGAGGTGAGGGTGCTCTTCCAGCTGTTTGGGATGAGTTCACAGAGGCCTTCATTGATCACTTTTTGCCTCCTGAGATGAGGAGAGCCCGCGTGGATAGATTCTTGACATTGAGACAGAATGGGAGGACTATCAGAGAGTACAACCTGGAGTTTAACTCATTGGCCAGGTATGCGCTCACCATTGTGGTGACATGGCGGATATAGTTCATCGCTATGTGATGGGGCTGACCGTCATATGATTCTGCGACGCTTGGGAGTGACCGCCCTTCCAGTATGGATATTGCCGAGATGTAGGCTTATGCGCGAGGATCGAGGCGAGAGAGGAGGATCAGCGGACTCGAGCCACCAAGAGGTCTAGGACAACAGGTCTCGTGGTGATTTTCAAGGCGGCCTCGGCCAGCGAGTCCATATTTTAGTCGGCCGCAGCGCGCCTTCGGTTTCCGGTAGGAGGTTTGATCGGTCGGGTTATTGATGGCGGTCGTGGGCTCAGGGCTTGAGTTCCCGGAAGGCAGGGGTTCCGATCGAGATGAGGCCACCTATACCTCGGTGTGGTCGTTGTGGTGATTGCCATCGTGGGGGGTGTCGTGTTCCTCCAGGAGCTTGTTACTCTTTTGGATGCAGGGCCATTTGGCGAAGATTGTCCGACCGCAGGCAGCATGGGTGGTATGGTGCGGCCAAGCAGGTCGATTCTTCTTCATCTATGATTATGCGCCCCGGAGGGCAGGGTGTTCACGGACCGGAAGGCCGCGGCAGAGGTCGTGGTGGAGGTCCTAGTTCTAGCGGTCCACAGAATCGTATATATTCCTTAGCCAGCCGACAAGATCAGGAGGCTTCCGGGCGCCGTCCACGAACCATTATTGATTTCATGCTGGAGCGTTTATGCTTTGATAGATCCGAGTTCTACCTTGTCCTATGTGTCCCCTCTTATTCTTTGGTAGAATCGGGATAGAGCGGTGTCGATAGAGCCATTTGAGGGAGCTACGCCTGTGGGTGATTCGGTGTTAGGTGGCGGGTGTACAAAGGTTGCGGTGTTTATTCTGATCGTCGAATCTAGCGACTTGATAGAGTGGAGATGACGATTTTGATGTCATTATGGGTATGGATGGTTGGCTTCTTGTTATGCCAACGTTGGATCGTAGAGACAGTTGGTCCGATTCGCATTCTGGTGAGCCTGTTATCGAGTGGAAGGGCAACACAGCGTCGCCGAGGGGTAGGTTTATTTCTTACCTCAAGGCTAGGAAGATGGTGCAGAAGGGGTACATCTATCATCTGGTTCGGGTATTCGATACAGAGACTGAGGTGCCAGCTATTCAGTCAGTTCCGGTGGTTAGAGAGTTTTCAGATGTGTTCCCAGACGATCTCTCGGGTATCCCTCCTGAGAGGGAGATTGAGTTTTGTATTGATATGTTGCCAGACACTCGACCTTTATCTATTCCGCCGTACAGGATGACACCTGCTGAGTTGAGGGAGTTGAAGGACCAACTGAAAGATTTGCTGGAAAAAGGCTTTATCTGGCCTAGTGTTTCTCCCTGGGGAGCGCCGGTGTTGTTTGTAAAGAAGAAGGATGGGACGCTGCGTATGTGTGTTGATTACAGGAAGCTGAATAAGGTAACCATAAAGAACAGATACCCCCTCCCCAGGATTGATGATTTGTTTGACGATTGCAGGTGCGAGTGTTTCTCAAGATAGACTGCGATGCAGTTTATCATCAGGTGCGAGTTTGAGAGGCAGATATCCCAAAGACTATGAGTTCAGGGTGATGTCTTTCGGTTTGACCAACGCTCCAGTGGTATTTATGGATTTGATGAACAGGTGTTCAAGCCATTTTGGATATATTTGTTATAGTATTCATTGATGACATCTGGTTTATTCGCGCAGATCGTGAGCATGCCGATCACGAGGCGGTGCTGGGTCCTCCGTGGCGACAATTGTTCGCCAAGTTCTCCAAGTGTGAGTTTTGGTTGGCCTCGATGGCATTCTTGGGCACGTTATCTGAGTGATGGTATTCGGTTGATACGGCAAAGATTGAGGCGATCGAAGTCTTGGCGAGACCTACTCCGGAGTGCGCACGATTTCTTAGGGCGGGAAGGCTATTATCGTAGGTTTGTGGAGCAGTTTGTTTCTATATCAGCACCGTTGACTAGTGACTCGAACAGCTAAGTTCGGTGGACGAAGCGTGAGAAGGGCTTCCAGTTACTGAAGGAAAAGTTGATGACGGCTCCAGTTCTTACTCTTCCTGAGGGGTTAGAGGGATACGTGATTTATTGTGATGCCTCGGGTATCGAGCTAGGGTGCGTTTTGATGCAGCACGGCAAGGTTATAGCCTATGCTTCGGCGACTACTAAGCATGAGAGGAATTACCCTACCCACGACTTAGAGTTGGCCGCCGTTATTCATGCCTTGAAGATTTGGAGACATTATTTATATGGGGTTCATGTGGATATTTATACAGACCACAAGAGCCTCCAGTACATCTTCAGGCAGAGGGAGCTGAACTTGCGGCAGCGACGGTGGTTAGAGTTGTTGAAGGACTATGATATTGATATCCTATACCATCCGGGAAAGGCCAACGTGGTTGCGGATGCCTTGAGTCGTAGATCGATGAGTGCATCAGAGTACGGCGGTAGGCGGACATGGTCCGTCAGATCCATCAGCTAGCGAGCCTTGGGGTTCGATTGGTCGATACCGATGATAGTTGTTACACCCCGAAATTCCAGGATAAGTTTATAAGAACGTACGTAAGAACTCAAAAATGTTAAGATTTGAGACGAGTAAGAATTTATCGGAATTTTGGAATTTGTCGGAAAACGAAATATTGTGACGAACGGGAGGGCGACACGTGTCACCCCCCTTAGTGGTCTTGGACGAAACGGCATGGATAAAATGGTCATTTGACCGTAATTTAAATGACCAAGTCTTGCTAAGACAAAGAGCTTGACATTGTTGACTTGTCAAAAGGCCACTTGGGCTTGATCCTTGTGAAACTCATCTAGGCCACCTATTTGTTCTAATATTAACCCTCCAAAGTGTTATATATATGTACTAGTAGCAAGACAAGTTCTACACTTAGCTAAATTTTCAAGAAATTGGAAGAACTCATTGAGAGGCTCTCGGGTTTGGCATCCATTTGGAGAGATTTTTTTTGTTTTTGTCTAATAAGCTCCATACTTTAAACCAAGGTACCTAAGGGTATTGTAAGTGTATCTCAATAGAAAGATCCCGGAAAAGTGGCGTTTACGTATTAGTCGCAAGGCGAAAACCTAAGGAGTTCTTCAACTTTGAAGTTGGAACTTGAAGAGGAGTTGTTCATAAGCTTCTAAGGGTTGCTTGGAGTGGATTGGAACGTCGAAAGGAGGAGCTAAAGTTGCTAAGGATCGACTTGTAATCTTGGATCATATTTGGGCTAAGTGAGGTAATAATCTTCGTCTTACTTTTGTAATTGAAGATTCCGTGTTATGATAAGTTAGAAATGATCATGTGATATGTGTTATGAAGATTGATAAATGTTATGGAAGTTTAGAAGCTAAAAACCGAAAATGACACGTTGAGCCATTTGAAATTGAAATCCAATTTGGTCGATAATTAGAATCGTCGCATATTACCTACTTGAAGATTGTAGTAGTTATAATCAATTGCGGCTTGATAACATGTTATACTAAACAACTTGAATTGAAAAGGAAATTGGAAAGGTTGATATGTTGTTACACCTTTGGCCGAATTGACATTTGTAGTTTGGACTAGTTTGATATAAATTGTGAGGCAGAATTTTACACGTCTTGTAGGCGTGTAATCCCCTATTGTTAACTTCATTGTTGAGCCTTAAATGTGGCGTGTTTGGTTATTGAATTCGGCCTTGAAAAAGGTGGCAAAGTATGTAGAAACAAAGGAAGTGCTGTCCGATTTTCCGTAGAATTTAGTGACTTTGCACTTGAAATATTCTACGTTTGATGTAAGAAGTTAATAGACGTATTATGGTCATTATAGGTTGACCTACTACGTACGGTATATTGGACTTGGCAAGTGGATTGAACCGAAGAGGTATGTGGAACTTCTTATCTCTTGAGCATGAATAGTTGTAAATATATAGTACGGTGAGCGTCACGAGATTTCGACAATCTAGTCCATTTGATATCCTTGGCTTATTTTAAGAATGTCCAAGTTGGTTGAGTTAGGAAATTAACTCACTTGTTTAAAAATATTAAGGATATCTTGGTTTCTAAAAGTTAAGGGGCTTGAAGTATTTCAGAAAGTATATGATACTTGTTTCGTATTAAAAGTATAAGTCCCTTAGATATAAGGAAGAATGTAATTGTCTAAAGTATAAAGCTAGTATAACGGCTTTATGGGAAGTTGGTTATAATAGCTTTATGGAAAGTTAAAAAGAGTGGTTTACTCTAAGTAATGTAAGTATGATAAATGACTTGAAATAACGAAAGACAAATTGATTTTAAGGCATCAATTGCTTAAGGTTTTAAAAGAAAGAAGTCACTTGATTTAGAAGCCTAAATGTATTTCTAAAAAGTATTGTGACTTGTCTTGAAAAGTAGATATGACTTGATACTACGGTTATTAGTATCTTGGAAGTTTTATATGAAGAAGAGTCATTTTAAAGGAGTAGAAGTACGTAGTACTTTGGGTTAAATCCTCGGATTTTCATAATGACATGTTAGTGCCTTAAGTAAACTAAAATGAGAGTGTATATGAATAAGACTAATAAGAAGTTAGGGGGATTTCTTAACTTACTTATGTTATGTATGATAAGCCGGTAGTGCTTATGTTATGTAAGATAAGCCGGTAGTGCTTATGTTATGTATGATAGGCCGGTAGTGCTTATGTTATGTATGATAGCCGGTTGTGCTAGTTTATGTTATTATTACGGTGTAAAGCCAGAGTTACTACTAATTCCATGGATTTGCTACCCATGATGCGGTGCGGCGTTTGTACTCATTGCGGGCCACCGGTGTCACGGCCGAACCGGGCGTGGCGGTGCCACTACAGGCACCCTTCTACCTTAACAATACAAGTAAGTGCGGAACTGAAATAACACCTCATTTTTTTAAAGCAAGCGTGCGTGCAAGAAAGCCGACAAGGCTGCCATACATACATAAACAAAGACACTACACCGCATGAGTCGATCCCACATATGAATCTGGACCTGCAGAGTTAAATCGAACTATGACGGACAAGGCCCGCGTACCCAAAACTATACAAAGCACATCTTGAAGGACATATACCAAAGATAAACTCGGAATAGAAGGAGCTTATCCAAAACCACAGCGAGGATCCTACACTGCCGATCACCTGCGTCACCTAAACTGCGGCATGAACGCGGCCGAAGGAGGTCGATGAAAAATGTACCAAGTATGTGAGCGATGAAATCGTAATAAAATCATAGCGATCTAAATAACACGGAGACATGTATGATATCCAACCTACGATGCATAACACATGCGATCATATCAGTCGGGGACGCAGCCGCCAAAGTCATTACTCAATATAACCATGGGTCTCGCCCATAATATCAATCATGCGTGGAATCCTTCCTCACCGCTGGCGATCCATGATGTAATAACACCAATAAGGATACATGAACACCAAGTCCCACCTGTGTCCTCAATACCTCGTGGTCCCATGCCGGAATCCCACTTTCGTAAAAGCATGACCAGGGTAACACAAACAAATCGGGGACATATATGATAATCAAAATACAACACATTGTGCCTTACTAACAATGAGAGTAAGCGAGAGTATCCTTACAATATAAACTAGGAAGCTCATGATCAGCGGGACCATCCGCGCGATATCATTTAGCAATCCTATTCTGGGACTATTTCACCCGCATAGGTCGCGTGGACGCGTGAGGTATTCCTCGCATGGTGGACCGCCCGCGTGAGACTATTTCACCCGCATAAGCCCTTTCGGACCATGCGGTATTCCTCGCATAGGACTATTTCACCGCATAAGCCCTTACGGACTCGCGTGAGGTATTCCTCGCATAAATTTGGACGCCCGCGTGGGACTATTTCACCCGCAAAGCCTACGGACTCGCATGAGGTATTCCTCGCATCGTGGGTAGAAAATCCACGGAATTATGCAAATGCCAAAAACCCGGGGAATGACCCCGAAACGACTGATATACCAATAGCACACAACCGGCTATTTCCAGCACACATAGGCAATTCTCGATTAACAAGCCCAAGTACTTATCACGGCATACTTAGACAAATTTTCAATTTATCAAGACAAAGTACTAATCAAGGCATACATAGAATAATTCTCTTTTAACAAGCCAAAGTACTTATCAAGGCACACTTAGACAAATCCTCAATTTATCAAGCCAAAGTACTAATCAAGGCATACATAGAATAATTCTCTTTTAACAAGCCAAAGTACTTATCAAGGCACACTTAGAATAATTCTCTTTTAACAAGCCAAAGTACTTATCAAGGCACACTTAGACAAATCCTCAATTTATCAAGCCAAAGTACTAATCAAGTTATACATAGAATAATTCTCTTTTAACAAGCCAAAGTACTTA
The DNA here is from genome assembly GCA_029844215.1 of Przewalskia tangutica. NCBI lineage: Eukaryota > Viridiplantae > Streptophyta > Magnoliopsida > Solanales > Solanaceae > Przewalskia > Przewalskia tangutica. The sequence continues at coordinate 518,702 of JAQGDG010000052.1, read as the reverse complement.
TCAAGTTATACATAGAATAATTCTCTTTTAACAAGCCAAAGTACTTATCAAGGCACACTTAGAATAATTCTCTTTTAACAAGCCAAAGTACTTATCAAGGCACACTTAGACAAATCCTCAATTTATCAAGCCAAAGTACTACGTACGTACATTCCTTTATAAAAGACTCCTTTCTATGTAAAGCCCCAAGATACTAACACCCGTAGTATCAAGGCGTGTCTATTTTTCAAAGTAAGTTACGACTTTTAGAAAACTCATTTCAAAGCTTGAAATCAAGTAACTCCAAATTTTCACAATCTAGGCAACTTATGCCGATTTAATCAAAATAGACAACTTTCTAAACCTTCCATAAAGCCGTTATAACCAACTTCCCATAAAGCCGTTATAACCCTTTATGGTTTTAGACGTATCCATTCCTTCAATAACCAAGAGACTTATACTATTAAAACCAAGTATCACATACTTACAAATCAAGTTCTCAACTTTCAAAATACTTCAAGTCTCTTAATAGTTAGAAAACAAGTTTTCTTCTACTTTTTAAACCTCAAGTAACTTCACCCTTACGCAAGTTACTTCTCTTAAATCATGTCATTTCTCCTCTTTTAAATCAAATAAGTAAATCACTCCTTTGACTCCCCTAAAGTCATTATAATGACCTTTAGGTTTTAGAACTAAGGCACTAGCCAAAAGATTTGGAAACCACTTCCTTTTCAAGTCTCTATGTACTTTAAGAAAAATACCTTCACTTTTAAGAATCCAAACTTCCCTAAGGAAATGGATTATACTACTTACAATTTAAAATCAAAGTACACTCAAGGAAGTACATAGAACAAATTCTATTTTAGGCAATCCAAATACAAGCAAGGAATGGATCATTCAAGGAGTAGAACTTACTTTCTTTATTCTAAAGAATCATGCTAGAAGAGGATATAGTTCACATACCTTTTCGGCTAAATCCACAAGCTAAGCCGAATACGCCGTACGTAGAAGTGTCAACCTATAATGGTCACAACAAGACTATCAACTTCTAGTCTCTACGTAGAATAATACTAAGTATACGGCCACTAATTCTACGGAAAATCGGGCAGCACTTCCTTTGTTTCTACTCACTTTGCCACCTTTTTCAAGGCCGAATACAATAACCAACAAGCCACATTTAAGGCTCCAAACAACAACCAAACAAAGGGGATTACACGCCTTACAATACGTGTAAAATTCCGCCCCACAATTCATACCAAATAGTATAATACTTCACTAGCCATTCTCGGCCAACATATAACCAATAACACTACGTCTTTTCCAATCCTTTTCCAATTTCAAGTTCTTTGGTCAACATGTTATTTAGTCATAAACAACTTCAACAACTACAATTTCCTTCATTATTCAACATGCGACGACTTAAACTAATAATCAACTTGAATTCCAATCTTAAAGCTAAACATGCTAGATTTCGGATTAGGGTTCCAATAGTCAAAATACTTATCAAGCTTCATATTATATAACACATGCTTGCTAATAACCATAGAAACAATGATAAGTAAACCTTAATTGCTAAAACGACAAGAATATACCTTTAAAGCCCTTAAAATTTCCAAGATTCCAAAGTCGCGCCTTAGCAATTCTTAGCTCCTTTCCTTAGGTTCCAATCCGCTCCAAGCACTCCTTAGAGGCCTATGAAGAACCCATCTTCAAGTTCTAACTTCAAAGTTGAAGAACTCCCTTAGTTTCCGCCTTGCGACTAACGTAAAAATACGTTTTTTCCGAAATCTTTCTATTGAGATAACCTTACAACACTCTTAGGAACCTTGGTTTTAAGTCTTGTGAACAAAGGATCAAAATCACAAATTTTTGTGTGGGTATAGTATGCAAACCCGAGAGCAATGTTGCTAGAACAATGGTTCTCTAAAATTTTCTAAGTGTAAATGAGCTAGTCTTGCACTAGTATTAACCTTATAACACACAATGGAGGGCTTAGACTTAAACAAATGTGTGGCTAAGATGAATTTCACTTGGATTAAGCCTATGTGGACAAGTTGACAAGTCAACAATGTCATGCTAGCAAGACTAATCTTCCAAGGTGGTCAATGACCATTTTGCCCCTTACCAATTTCGTCCAAGACCACTTGTGGGGGTGCCACGTGTCTCCCTCTCATTCGTCCATAAAATTCCGTAACCCTCGTGGGTCCCACAAAAATGTAAAATTCCTCGGGTGGGCCCCACGTGACCAAATCCGTAATAAATAAATTTCCATAATGCCAATAGGTTCCATACTCTTCAAATAATACATTTTGAGAATCCAATTCTCAACAACGAACATTTTTCCTTTCCGACGTTCGGAAGATTTTCCGTCGGAAAAACAATTCTTCCTTTTGTACCTATTTCCAAGTCTTGTTTCCTTTCGTACATTCTCTTTTACATGTTCTGCACTTACGGGGTGTAACATTCTTCCCCCCTTAGAAACATTCGTCCCCGAATGTTCTTAGTCGGTTGCCAAGCTATACACACTCCGACACAATCTCTATACTATGCCTATCGATCAAAACTGCACAAGACCAACGATGCCACACATGGCCACCACATCATACGTAAACATAACAATGGACCTTCCGTCCGCGACCCCCTTCTCACAAAACTCGAAGGTTACAGTCTTCCCAAAACACGGGATCCTTAGAGGTTCCTTTCTTTCCTTACTTGTCATACTTTCTCGTACTTTCAAACTTATCTAGTACACGTACAAAATCTCAATATCGTTTCTGTTCTCCACTCCTTGGAGTTACTAATCAAACCTGGCCATTAAGCTACTTGAATTTCCGCTAAGGCTCTTCTCGGTCCTTACGACCTAGTTCCGGTGGAACGCGTCCACAAACTCGTACAACGATTAACTAAACTTGGGCCTGACATCCTCAGGACCCTATCACATAACGGGACCATTTCTAACTGACATTACCCCATTCCATACTATCGGCTGACCCGAAATGAGTCCATAACCCGACTCACCGTCACACTTAACTTCTCGTTCTTAGTCTGGAATAAATCTCTCTTATCTCAAGGTACTTCTTACCCTATCCCTATTCACTAGAGGTTCGCACATAAGCCAAAGTATTTCTACAGCATAATCTTCCTATTGGTCTTACACGCATGGGCAATTACAACTTGTGAACTTTATACAACTATAGTCTCGGTTCACCTATCATTCTTGTCAACATTCTTACTTCTCACTTACTAATCAAAGTATCCTACCTGCAGGGTACTATCACTTACAATCGCTAGCACCACTATCTTGGTCAATAACACAACGGCTTCCTCACCCTATAGTCTTCTCCTAACCGAAACTGGAGGCTCGTCTTGGGGCCTCAAAACTGCGCGGAAGAACTCGCCGACGGCGGAACAACATCCGGTATACCCTGGGTATAAGCCCTATCAACTCTCTGAGTCTGACTAGTAGCTCCTTCTACTCCTTTGCCCTTCTGGGCGGCTGTTGCCCTCCTCGAGGCATAATCAGAACACAACAATACGCCAGAGAGGAATTATCTTACTAACACTTTCTATGGCACGATCTTAGAGTGAGAAGAATAGAAACCAACTCCTAAATGTCCTGTAGCCTCCTGTTTATGGGTGTGACGCGCAACACACCGATAATCAAGACTCTACTAGACACGGTCTGTAAACATTCCGAGGATCGATCGCTCGATACCACTATGTCACACCCAACCCCGGGCGATCGGTGCCCTACCCGGGCACCCTTCTACCTTAACAATACAAGTAAGCCATGAATGAAATAACACCTCATTTTTTTAAAACAAACGTGACGTGCAAGCGGCAAAGCCGACAAGGCTGCCATACATACATAAACAAAAGACACTACACCGCATGAGTCCAATCCCACATATGAATACGGACTTGAGTTAAATCGAACTATGACGACAAGGCCCCGTGCACCAAAACTATACAAAGCCGATCAAGGACATATACCAAAGATAAACTCGGAATAAGGAGCTTATCCAAAACCCGAGCAGGATCCTACACCGCCGATCACCGAATCGCGTACCTAAACTGCGGCGTGAACGCACCGAAGGAGGTCGATGCGAAGAATGTACCAAGTATGTGAGCGTAGTATCGTAATAAAATCATAGCAGTCTAAATAACACAGGAGACATGTATGATATCCAACCTACAGTACATAACACATAAGCAGTCATATCAAGTCAGGGACGCAGGCCCTCAAAGTCATTACTCAATATAACCATGGGTCTCACGCCCATAATATCAATCATTCCCGTGGAATCCTTCCTCACTGCCGGCAGTCCATGATGTAATAACACCAATAAGGATACATGCACACCAAGTCCCACCTGTGTCCTCAATACCTCGTAGTCCCATGCCCCGGAATCCCACATCCTAAAAGCATGACCATAGGGTAACACAAACAAATCCGGGGACATATATGATAATCAAAATACAACACATTGTGCCTTACTAACAATGAGAGTAAAAAGTAGTATCCTTACAATATAAACTAGGAAGCTCATGATCAGCGGGACCATCCGCGCAGATCATTTAGCAATCCTATTCACGACTATTTCACCCGCATAGGTCGCGTGGACCCGCGTGAGGTATTCCTCGCATAGGCTGGACCCGCCCGCATGGGACTATTTCACCCGCATAAGCCCTTTCGGACCCGCATGAGGTATTCCTCGCATAGGACTATTTCACACGCATAAGCCCTAACGTACTCGAATGAGGTATTCCTCGATAGGTGGACCGCCCGCACGGGACTATTTCACCCGCATAAGCCCTACGGACTCGCACGAGGTATTCTCGATCGTGGGTAGCAAATCCACGGAATTATGCAAATGCCACAAACCCGGAATGACCCAAACGATCGATATACCAATAGCACACAACCGCTATTTCCAAAGACACATAGGCAATTCTCGATTAACAAGCCCAAGTACTTATCACGGCATACTTAGACAAATTCTCAATTTATCAAGCCAAAGTACTAATCAAGGCATACATAGAATAATTCTCTTTTAACAAGCCAAAGTACTTATCAAGGCACACTTAGACAAATCCTCAATTTATCAAGCCAAAGTACTAATCAAGGCATACATAGAATAATTCTCTTTAACAAGCCAAAGTACTTATCAAGGCACACTTAGAATAATTCTCTTTAACAAGCCAAAGTACTTATCAAGGCACACTTAGACAAATCCTCAATTTATCAAGCCAAAGTACTAATCAAGTTATACATAGAATAATTCTCTTTTAACAAGCCAAAGTACTTATCAAGTTATACATAGAATAATTCTCTTTTAACAAGCCAAAGTACTTATCAAGGCACACTTAGAATAATTCTCTTTTAACAAGCCAAAGTACTTATCAAGGCACACTTAGACAAATCCTCAATTTATCAAGCCAAAGTACTACGTACGTACATTCCTTTATAAAAGACTCCTTTCTATGTAAAGCCCCAAGATACTAACACCCGTAGTATCAAGGCGTGTCTATTTTTCAAAGTAAGTTACTACACTTTTAGAAAACTCATTTCAAAGCTTGAAATCAAGTAACTCCAAATTTTCACAATCTAGGCAACTTATGCTGATTTAATCAAAATAGACAACTTTCTAAACCTTCCATAAAGCCGTTATAACCAACTTCCCATAAAGCCGTTATAACCTTTTATGGTTTTAGACGTATCCATTCCTTCAATAACCAAGAGACTTATACTATTAAAACCAAGTATCACATACTTACAAATCAAGTTCTCAACTTTCAAAATACTTCAAGTCTCTTAATAGTTAGAAAACAAGTTTTCTTCTACTTTTTAAACCTCAAGTAACTTCACCCTTAACGCAAGTTACTTATCTTAAATCATGTCATTTATCCTCTTTTAAATCAAATAAGTAAATCACTCCTTTGACTCCCCTAAAGTCATTATAATGACCTTTAGGTTTTAGAACTAAGGCACTAGCCAAAAGATTTGGAAACCACTTCCTTTTCAAGTCTCTATGTACTTTAAGAAAAATACCTTCACTTTTAAGAATCCAAACTTCCCTAAGGAAATGGATTATACTACTTACAATTTAAACATAAAAGTACACTCAAGGAAGTACATAGAACAAATTCTATTTTAGGCAATCCAAATACAAGCAAGGAATGGATCATTCAAGGAGTAGAACTTACTTTCTTTATTCTAAAGAATCATTCTAGAAGAGGAGATAGTTCACATACCTTTTCGGCTAAATCCACAAGCTAAGCCGAATCGCGTGCGTAGAAGTGTCAACCCATAATGGTCACAACAAGACTATCAACTTCTAGTCTCTACGTAGAATAATACTAAGTATACTACCACTAGTTCTACGGAAAATCTGGCAAAGACTTCCTTTGTTTCTACTCACTTTGCCACCTTTTCAAGGCGAATACAATAACCAACAAGCCACATTTAAGGCTCCAAACAACAACCAAACAAAGGGGATTACACGCCTTACAATACGTGTAAAATTCCGCCCCACAATTCATACCAAATAGTATAATACTTCACTAGCCATTCTCGGCCAACATATAACCAATAACACTACGTCTTTTCCAATCCTTTTCCAATTTCAAGTTCTTAGGTCAACATGTTATTTAGTCATAAACAACTTCAACAACTACAATTTCCTTCATTATTCAACATGCGACGACTTAAACTAATAATCAACTTGAATTCCAATCTTAAAGCTAAACATGCTAGATTTCGGATTAGGGTTCCAATAGTCAAAATACTTATCAAACTTCATACTATATAACACATGCTTGCTAATAACCATAGAAACAATGATAAGTAAACCTTAATTGCTAAAACGACAAGAATATACCTTTAAAGCCCTTAAAATTTCCAAGATTCCAAAGTCGCCTTAGCAATTCTTAGCTCCTTTCCTTAGGTTCCAATCCGCTCCAAGCACTCCTTAGAGGCCTATGAAGAACCCATCTTCAAGTTCCAACTTCAAAGTTGAAGAACTCCCTTAGTTTCCGCCTTGCGACTAACGTAAAAATACGTTTTTCAAATCTTTCTATTGAGATAACCTTACAACACTCTTAGAACCTTGGTTTTAAGTCTTGTGAACAAAGGATCAAAATCACAAATTTTTGTGTGGGTATAGATGCAAACCCGAGAGCAATGCTGCTAGAACAACGGTTCTCTAAAATTTTCTAAGTGTAAATGAGCTAGTCTTGCACTAGTATTAACCTTATAACACACAATGGAGGGCTTAGACTTAAACAAATGTGTGGCTAAGATGAATTTCACTTGGATTAAGCCTATGTGGACAAGTTGACAAGTCAACAATGTCATGCTAGCAAGACTAATCTTCCAAGGTGGTCAATGACCATTTTGCCCCTTACCAATTTCGTCCAATACCACTTGCGGGTGCGTATGTCACCCTCTCATTCGTCCATAAAATTCAGAACCTCGTGGGTCCCACAAAAATGTAAAATTCCTCGGGTGGGCCCCACGTGACCAAATCCGTAATAAATAAATTTCCATAATGCCAATAGGTTCCATACTCTTCAAATAATACATTTTGAGAATCCAATTCTTAACAACGAACATTTTTCCTTTCCGACGTTCGGAAGATTTTCCGTCGGAAAAACAATTCTTCCTTTCGTACCTATTTCCAAGTCTTGTTTCCTTTCGTACATTCTCTTTTACATGTTCTGCACTTACGGGGTGTAACAACTGGGCCCAAGCGGGTGCAATAGTCCCATGCGGAGCGTATCGCTCCATTGCGGTTCCGTAGGACCTATGCGGGTGAAATAGTCCCATGCGAGGCGGATGACCTCATTGCGGGTCCACAGGAACTATGCGGGTGAAATAGTCCCAGGAGTAGGATTGCTTAATGATACTACGGGCGGGTGGCCCCTACTTTGATCATGAGCCTCCTATTTTTATGCAGTAAAGTATACTCTTGTTTACTCTCATTATTAGTAAGGCACGGCATTATTATTCGAGTTATCATACATGTCTCCACTTTATTTTAGACTTATGATTTCACTACAAGATTTCAGTTTCACATATTTGGTACATGTTGTAATCGACCTTCTGGCTGCGCTCATACCGCAGTAGAGTATACAAAGTTCTTGATCCTCACTTTTAGGATCCGTGATTCAGCTGTTGAGAAGCTCCATTACTCCAGAGGCTTATCCCTGGTATTGTCGGTTGTTGTACATTCAGGGGTATGGCGGGGCCCTGTCCCGTCACTGTTGTTATTCTTAGAGGTCTGTAGTCATGTCTTGTGGATTGGGTTTTTAATAACAGAAATATACTGATTTATTTTTGGGTATGTATATTTTTACGGAAGGTAGCCTCATCTACATTCTGTTCTTGTTTTATGTTTAAGCATTTTATGTTGTGTATGTTCCATTGCTATTCTGATGTATACGGAAAGGGGTGCCTGTGTAGGGCACCGGGTGAGCGGGCTCGTGACAAAGTGGTATCGAGCGCTTAGTCCTCGGAAAGTGTCTACAGACCGTGTCTAGTAGAGTCTTGATTATCGGTGTGTTGTGCACCACATCTATAATCAGGAGGCTGCAGGACATTTAGGATTGGTTTCCATTCTTCTCACTCTAAGATCGTGCGATAGAGCTGTGTGGTTAGGGTCGTCTCTCCCTAACAAGTTATGTTGATTGCAGCTACGTGAAAGATTGTGTGGATTGCGTATCCATGTTGGTAATATTTGTAGTATAGTTGGTATTGTGACATACAGCTATACAGATTTATGTATGAGGGTCACATATGTGTTGCCTAGAATGATTTTAGATTACCAGGAATTGGTAAGGATTAAATAAATACCGGGAAGGTATGAAACAGTTTAATGAACTCTCATTAAGATTTTATGTACTAATTTGAGATAATTAGGTGATGATGAGTTGTATGAGAAGATATTGTACCCATTTACGGGGGGACTGATAAGGTAGGCTTGGAGCATGGAAATTACGAGCCTAAGAATATTGATAACCGCCGAGACCTTAGGTATATAAGGCCTTCTCGGGTAGTAAAAATTTAAGTCAGACCAAGGATAAGAGTTAAGTACGACACCGAGTCGGGTTAGGGGCCTATTAAGGATCGTCCCATAGCCTGAAATGGAATGGGATCAGTTGGTAGTAGTCCCGCTACGTGACAGGGTCACGAGGGTGCAAGGCCCAAGTCTAGTTAATCAATTTACGGGTTCGTGGACGCATTCCACCGGAACCAGGTGGTGAGAGCCGGATATGGCCTTATGTTCTTTAGAATAGTAACTCCAAAGATTGGAGGCCCGAATTAGTATAAAGGCTATGTACGTACACTAGAATAAGTTTGGAAGTACGGGGAGAGTACGACCAGTGAAAAAGAGAGCAACCAAGTGTAAAGAAATAGAGCCTAAATCTAGGAGAACCTTTCGGGGTGACTACACCGTGAGTGATGGGTGGTAGCTGAGCGGGTATGTAATAATTGCCCGATGACGACACCGTCGTCGGACCTAGCGAACCTAGCGAGTCATGACGCACTTTGAGGACATTATGTGTACGGGCTAGTTGGCCTCTTGTTATGCCAACGTTGACTGCGGAGAGAGATTGGTTCGGTACCAGTTTTCCAGTAAACCGGTTATCGAGTGGAAATGAAGGGAAGTGGTTGTAACCAGTGAATTATCCTTCCTTCTTTGGCATAATTGATTTTAATAAGTCTGTGTGACTTGTTTATTTGAGGTAAATTAATACAGAAAGTAAGTAATACTCGAATTTGAAGGAGTTTATGTTAAGTGCCCTTGGAGGTACTTGGAGTTGGTTTGGTGTGGCGGTCAGGGCCACAACCTTCCGGATAAGTTCAGGATAGCGCGCAAACAAGACTAAGATAAGTACGAGTGCTGCCTACGGAAAACAAAAGACATCGTTGGTAGGTTTTGAAAATCTATACGATTAAAAGGTGTCGCTTGATGATTAAGATTATATAAGGGAGATAAGTTCTCTCCCCCACGTAAAAGGACAGTTTTACGTATTATGGGGTTATGTGTACCCATGTTGTTAGACGAAGGATAGGAGACTGGTAAGGTATTCAGTATCGTCATGCCATAGGTTACAGTTTTAAATAACCGTGGGAAAAGTATTGTGTTGGGGTAATTAAGAACGACGTACGAAATAGTCGAGGAAGTGTCGTAAGGATACCAATGCAAGTAGTATGCACGTATGAAACTGTACGATTATGATTCAAGATAGAAATACTTTTGCTAATAGTAAGCATAAGGAAGGGTTATGACCAGAATGATAAAAGAGAATACAACTATGGTTATATGAGTCGCCGAGGTATGATTACCCCAGACTAGTGTAAAGACCATTAGTAAATGATGGGCAGTAAGAACACCTCGAGGAAAGGTGGTAAAATCTGTACTGACGAGAAAAATAGTAAGAAAATATGGAGGGGTAAGGGACCCCAGGTCAACTTGAAATAACTTATAAAGGAAAGACGAGTAGACACTTGAACGATAAGAAATCTTGACAAGTCATTGGATTATGTAATACCGTGAATTGAGGTTGAACACCTGACTCTAAGCTCTACGAGCTGGGAGAGAATAATAGGATTACTACTTGACGAGATCAAGGAAGTCTCCCCCTAAATTGTGATTGGCAGGAAGTCTTAGCCATGCGGCAAGCAAAGGAATCAAATCTAAGTATAGTAACCAAGTTTGGTTGCAACAGAGAAAGGGAAACAGGAACCATAATTGAGATTAAGGATGCCCGAATATTTCGCAAGTATGAGAAAGACTTCCAGTTATTGGAAGATAAGTTGACCATGACTATAGTTCTAACCCCTCTTGAGAGACTAGATGGTTAGGGTATTATTGTAACACGTTGGGTGTTGGGCTAGGCTGTGTGATGACGCAACACGATAAGGTTAGAGCTTATGTTTCCCGGCGGTTAGGGAAGCATGAAAGGAATTACGCTACTCACTATTTGGAGTCGGCGGCAGTTAATCGTACCTTGAAAATTTGGGGACATTCCTTATATAGACTTCATGTGGATATTTATGCAGACCACAAGAGCCTCCGGTATATCTTCAGACAGAGGCAGCTGAATTTGCGACAGAAACGGTGGTTAGAGTTACTCAAGGATTGTGATATTGATATCCTATACCACCCGGGGAAAGTCGAGACGATTACAGGTACTCTTAGTCGTAGATCTATGGGTAGTCTGTCAGATGGGCAGCCAGATAGACAGGACGCGGTCCGAGAGATTCATCAGCTACGGAGCCGAGGGGTTCGATTATTTGTTTCCGTGGTTAATGAAGTTTAGATCCGAGAGGTTGCCGAGTCTTTCGTAGTTAAGGAGGTTAAGAGGCGACAGTATGAGGATCCAGTTATGATACGATATCGAGATACGGCTCTCCGAGAAGAGAAGAGCCTGTTTGAGTAGCACCGGATGACGTCTTTGTGATATGAGATAGATTGTGTGTACCGGTCTGCAGTCTAGTCGCGAGTTTTAGGGGAGGCACGCAGTGCTTATTGCTCTAAATTGTTCGGGGTCGACTAAGTTGTGTCGTGACCTCAGATGGTTGTATTGGTAAGATGACCGGAAAAAAGGACATAGCGGAGTTTACTGCTTAGTGTCTGAATTAGTAGCAAGTCAAGGTTGAACACCAGAAGCCCAGTGGGCTACTACATGCGATTGAGATCCCGACTTAGATATGAGAGGTGATTAATATGGATCTTGTTACAGGGTGGCATCGTACTCGGAGCAAGTGCGACTCCCTGGGGGTCATGATAAATAGGCTGGCGAAACCAACCGTGTTCTTCCGAATTGGGACCACTTACTCGGCTGAGGTTATGCTAGCTTATATAGCAGGGAGATTGTGAGACTACACGAGGTTCCTGTGTTTATGATGTCAGACAAATGAGCTCGGTTACAGATAACTTCTGGAGGTTTTTCAGAAGGGATTAGGGATACAGGTGAGTCTCAGTGTTGCATTACACCCTCAGACCGACGGACATGCAGAGCGTACTATCCAGGCACTTGAGGATAGGTTGCGGGCCGATGTTATCTGATTTCAGAGTTAGCTGGAAGAATTATTTGCCTCTTATTGAGTTGCGTACGATAACAGATACCCTTCCAATATTCGGATGGCCCTGTATGAGGCCTTGTATGTAAGAAAGTATAGGTCGCCGGTTGGTTGGTTCGACATAGGCGAGGTTCAGTTAGTTGACCCAGACTTGATTCAACAGGCTGTGGATAAGGTGGAGCTTATCCAGGAAAGATTATTAGTAAGCTCAGAGTCGATATAAGCTTTATGCAGTTAACCAACGTCGACACTTGGAGTTCAGGTTGACGTTCTGGTATAAGTTTTGTTATGTGGCCACGTGTGGCATTATTGGTATGTAGGGGTTGTAAGAAGACTATGCCGCTCTCTTTAAGTTTGACTCCCAAAAGAACATTCGGGGACGAATGTTTCTAAGGGGGGAAGAATGTTACACCCCGGAATTCCAGGATATGTTTATAAGAACGTACGTAAGAACTAAAAAATGTTAAGATTTGAGACGAGTAAGAATTTATCGAAATTTTGGAATTTGTCAGAAAACGAAATATTGCGACGAACGGGAGGGCGACACGTGTCACCCCCTTAGTTGTCTTGGACGAAATGGCATGGATAAAATGGTCATTTGACCATAATTTAAATGACCAAGTCTTGCTAAGACAAAGAGCTTGACATTGTTGACTTGTCAAAGGGCCACTTGGGCTTGATCCTTGTGAAACTCATCTAGGCCACCCATTTGTTCTAATCTTAACCCTCCAAAGTGTTATATATATGTACTAGTAGCAAGACAAGTTCTACACTTAGCTAAATTTTCAAGAAATTGGAAGAACTCATTGAGAGGCTCTCGGGTTTGGCATCCATTTGGAGAGAATTTTTTTGTTTGTTGTCCAATAAGCTCCATACTTTAAACCAAGGTACCTAAGGGTATTGTAAGTGTATCTCAATAGAAATATCCCGGAAAAGTGGCGTTTTCGTATTAGTCGCAAGGCGAAAACCTAAGGAGTTCTTCAACTTTGAAGTTGGAACTTGAAGAGGAGTTCTTCATAAGGCTAAGGGTTGCTTGGAGTGGATTGGAACGTCGAAAGGAGGAGCTAAAGTTGATAAGGATCGACTTGTAATCTTGGATCATATTTGGGCTAAGTGAGGTAATAATCTTCGTCTTACTTTTGTAATTGAAGATTCCATGTTATGATAAATTAGAAATGATCATGTGATATGTGTTATGAAGATTGATAAATGTTATGGAAGTTTAGAAGCTAAAAACCGAAAATGACACGTTGAGCCATTTGAAATTGAAATCCAATTTGATCGATAATTAGAATCGTCGCATATTACCTACTTGAAGATTGTAGTAGTTATAATCAATTGCGGCTTGATAACATGTTATACTAAACAACTTGAATTGAAAAGGAAATTGGAAAGGTTGATATGTTGTTACACCTTTGGCCGAATTGACATTTGTAGTTTGGACTAGTTTGATATAAATTGTGGGGCGGAATTTTACACGTCTTGTAGGCGTGTAATCCCCTATTGTTAACTTCATTGTTGAGCCTTAAATGTGGCGTGTTTGGTTATTGAATTCGGCCTTGAAAAAGGTGGCAAAGTATGTAGAAACAAAGGAAGTGTTGTCCGATTTTCCGTATAATTTAGTGACTTTGCACTTGAAATATTCTACGTTTGATGTAAGAAGTTAATAGATGTATTATGGTCATTATAGGTTGACCTACTACGTACGGTATATTGGACTTGGCAAGTGGATTGAACCGAAGAGGTATGTGGAACTTTCTTATCTCTTGAGCATGAATAGTTGTAAATATATAGTACGGTAGACGTACGAGATTTTGACAATCTAGTCCATTTGATATCCTTGGCTTATTTTTAAGAATGTCCAAGTTGGTTGATTTAGGGAATTAACTCACTTGTTTAAAAATATTAAGGATATCTTGGTTTCTAAAAGTTAAGGGACTTGAAGTATTTCAAAAGTATATGATACTTGTTTCGTTTTAAAAGTATAAGTCCCTTGGATATAAGGAAGAATGTAATTGTCTAAAGTATAAAGCTAGTATAACGGCTTTATGGGAAGTTGGTTATAATAGCTTTATGGAAAGTTAAAAAGAGTGGTTTAAACTAAGTAATGTAAGTATGATAAATGACTTGAAATAACGAAAGACAAATTGATTTTAAGGCATCAATTGCTTAAGGTTTTAAAAGAAAGAAGTCACTTGATTTAGAAGCCTAAATGTATTTCTAAAAAGTATTGTGACTTGTCTTGAAAAGTAGATATGACTTGATACTACGGTTATTAGTATCATGGAAGTTTTATATGAAGAAGAGTCATTTTAAAGGAGTAGAAGTACGTAGTACTTTGGGTTAAATCCCCGGATTTTCATAATGACATGTTAGTGCCTTAAGTAAACTAAAATGAGAGTGTATATGAATAAGACTAATAAGAAGTTAGGGGGATTTCTTAACTTACTTATGTTATGTATGATAAGCCGGTAGTGCTTATGTTATGTATGATAAGCCGGTAGTGCTTATATTATGTATGATAGGCCGGTAGTGCTTATGTTATGTATGATAGCCGATTGTGCTAGTTTATGTTATTCTTACGGGGTAAAGCCCCGGTTTACTACTAATTCCATGGATTTGCTACCCATGATGCGAGTGCGGCGTTTGTACTCATTGCGGGCCCACCAGGCTCAAGCGGGTGAAATAGTCATGTGCGGGTGAAATAGTCCCATGCGGAGCGTATCGCTCCATTGCGGGTCCGTAGGACCTATGCGGGTGAAATAGTCCCATGCGAGGCGGATGACCTCATTGCGGGTCCACAGGACCTATGCGGGTGAAATAGTCCCAGGAGTAGGATTTCTTAATGATACTACGGGCGGGTGGCCCCTACTTTGATCATGAGCTTCCTATTTTTATGCAGTAAAGTATACTCTTGTTTACTCTCATTATTAGTAAGGCATGATGTAATCGTTATTTGAGTTATCATACATGTCTCGGCTTTATTTTAGACTTATGATTTCACTACGATCTTTCAGTTTCACATATTTGGTACATGTTGTACTGACCTCCTTCGGGGGGCTGCGTTCATGCCGCAGGTAGAGTATACAGGTTGATGATCCTCACTTTTAGGATCATTCGATTTGCTGAAGCTCCATTACTCCGGAGGCTTATCCCTGGTATTCTCGGTTGTTGTACATTCAGGGGTATGGCGGGGCCCTGTCCCGTCACTGTTGTTATTCTTAGAGGTCTATAGTCATGTCTTGTGGATTGGGTTTTTAATAACAGAAATGTACTGATTTATTTTTTGGTATGTATATTTTTACGGAAGGTAGCCTCATCGGCTAGCCTGTTCTTGTTTTATGTTTAAGCATTTTATAAGTTGTGTATGTTCCGCTGCTATTCTCTGATGTATACCGGAAAGGGGTGCCCAGGTAGGGCACCAGTCGCGGGCCCGGGGTAGGGTCGTGACAATAGTGAGGTACGGGTTTGTTACACCCCGTAAGTCCAGGACATGTATAAAAGAATGTACGTAAGGAATCAAGACTTGAAAATTGGTACGAAAGGAAGAATTGTTTTTCCGACGGAAAAATCTTCCGAACGTCGGAAAGGAAAAATGTTCGTTGATGAGAATTGGATTCTCAAAATGCATTATTTGAAGAATATGGAAGTTATTATCATTATGGAAATTTATTTTTACGGATTTGGTCACGTGGGGCCCACCCGAGGAATTTTACGTTTTGTGGGGCCCACGAGGATTACAGAATTTTATGGACGAATGGGAGGGCGACACGTGGCACCTCCCCCACATGGTCTTGGACGAAAATTAGCAAGGGTAGAATGGTCATTGACCATGGTGGATGAAAAAGTCTTCAAAGCTTGAGATTGTTGACTTGTCAACTTGTCCACTTGGCTAATTATCCAAGTGTCCTTCATCCTAGCCACACATATGTTGATATCTTGACCCTCCATTGTATTTTATATACTACACTAGTGCAAGACTTGTCTTCAACACTTAGAAATTTTTTAGAGAACATTGAGCTTAGCTAGATAGCTCTCGGCTTTGTCTTATTTCTCACAAGAAATTTTTGTAGTTTTGATCCATTATTCACAAGACTTTAACCCAAGGTCCCTAAGGGTATTGTAAGGATATCTCAATAGAAAGATTTCGGAAAAACGACATTTTCACGTTAGTCGCAAGGCGAAAACCTAAGTCGTTTTCATAAGTTTGGATTGGAAATGGAAGAGAAGTTGGTTGTGAACTTCTAAAGGCTTCAAATAGCGGATTGGAGCGTAAAGGAAAAGAGCTAAGAATTGCTAAGGAACGACTTTGAATCTTGGAAATTATAAGGGCTTGTAAAGGTAAAAATCTTGTCGTTTTAGCAATTAAAGATTACTTATCATTGTAGTTATGGATATTAGCAAGCATGAGGCATATATTATGAAGTTTGATAAGTGTATTGGCTATTGGAACCCTAATCCGACTAGCATGTTTAGCCCTTAAGATTACAATTCAATTTTATTATTGTATAAGTCGTCACATGTTATATAAAGAAGGAATTGTAGTTGTTGAAGTTGTCTATGATGATATAACATGTTAGACCTAAGAACTTGGATTGAAAAAGAATTGGAAAGGACTTGTGTTGTTGTATATGTTAGCCGAGAATGGCTTTGGATATTAAACTACTTCGTATGAATTGTGGGGCAGAATTTTACACGTATTGTAAGACGTGTAATCCCCTTTGGTTGGTTGTTGTATTGAGCCTTAAATATGGCATGTTGGTTATTGATTATCGGGCCTTAAAAAATGTGGAAAAGTATGTAGAAACAAAGGAGGTGCTGCCCAATTTTCCGTAGAATAAGAGACCGTTTACTTAGTATTATTCTACGTTAGAGGCTAGAAATTGATAGTCATGTTGTGGCCATTATAGGTTTACAATTCTACGTGCGGCGTATTCGACTTAGCTTGTGGATTAAGCCGAAAAGGTATGTGAACCATCTCCTCTTCTTCTAGCATGATTCCTTAAGATAAAGAAAGTAAGTCCTACTCCTTAAATGATCCATTCCTTGATTGTACTTGGATTGCCTAATAAAGAAGTTGTTCTATATACTTCCTTGATTGTACTTTGGATGTTTAAATTTTAAGTTGTTATAATCCATTTCCTTAATGAAGTTTTGATTCTCAAAGGTGAAAGTATTTTACTTAAAGTACATAGAGTCTTGAAAAGGAAGTGGTTTCCAAATCTTTTGGCTAGTGCCTTAGTTCCAAAACCTAAAGGTTGTTATAATGACTTTAGGGGAGTCAAATGAGTGATTTACTTAAGTGATTTAAAAGAGGAGAAATTACATGATTTAAAGAGAAGTAACTTGTTTTAAAGGTGTGAGTTACTTGAGATTTAAAAGTAGAAGAAACTTGATTTCTAAAGATTAAGAGACTTGAAGTATTTTGAAAGTTAAGAAACTTGATTTGCAAGTATGTGATACTTGGTTTTAAAAGTATAAGTCTCTTGGATATAAAAGGGAATGAATTTGTCTAAAACCATAAAGGGTTATAACAGCTTTATGGGAAGTTGGTTATAACGACTTTATGGAAGGTTAAGAAAATTGTCTATTTTGATTCATAGGCATGAGTTGCCTAGGTTGTGAAATTTAAAGTTACTTAGTTTCAAAGCCTTGAAATGAATTTCTAAAGGTGTAATAACTTATTTTGAAAAATAGACACGCCTTGATACTACGGATGTTAGTATCTTGGGATTTTACATAAAAAGGAGTCTTTTGAAAAGAATGTACGTACGTAGTACTTTGACTTGTTAAATGATAATTATTCTATTTGTGCCTTGATAAGTACTTTGGCTTGCTTAAATAAGGATTTTCTCTTGGTTTATGTAAAAAGAAGGCATGGTAATTGTCTTGGTTTATGTAAAAAGAAGGCATGGTAATTGTCTTGGTTTATGTAAAAAGAAGGCATGGTAATTGTCTAAGTTTATGTAAAAAGAAGGCATGGTAATTGTCTTGGTTTGTAAAGGCATGGTATTGTCTTGGTGTGAAAGGCATGGTGTTGTCTTGGTTTACTTGCATATGGGTTGCTCATATAGATATTCGTGCAAGTGTCATATTTCCACATCTCCGCGTCCCTCCATAAAGGGTTGGCAACTTGTTTCAAGGATCCCATGGGTTAGCTCCCCATGGGGGTGAGTGGTACACACTCACGACGGATCGGTATTTGACTCGGGCGGGTTAAATTCCCGGGATATATATAAGCCATGGATTAGCTCTCCGTGATGCGAGTATCGTGTACCGATGACTCATTGCGGGTCCACACGACCTATGCGGGTGAAATAGTCCCTTGCGGGTGAAATAGTCCTATGATAGGTTGCATTATAACACGAAGCGGTTGACCACGGCATCGCACGCCCGTGTTTTGAAACGGTAGTGATTTCATTAATGAAAGGGTGCAGTGTGTGTATGATTTAAAGTGGAACATTAATTCTCATTGTTAAAGACATAACTTAAAAGATAAAAATGATTGCATTTCTCTCATGATTGCAAGGTTCAGTGTGCTTACTGATGTTGTATTATATCATGGACTAACGACAGTGAGGAAGGATTCCACGGACATGATTGATATTATGGGCGTGAGACCCATGGTTATATTTGAGGGCATGCGTCCCTGACTTGATATGACTGCTTATGTATTGTGTACTGTAGGTTGGCTATCATACATGTCTCCTATTTTGTTAGACTGTTATGATTTCATTACAGTATTTACTGTTTCACATACTTGGTACATTCTTCGTACTGACCTCCTTCGGGGGGCTGCGTTCATCTGCCGCAGTTTAGGTCAGCGATTTGGTGATCTGCAGTGTAGGACCGCCGAGTTTTGGATAGCTCCATCATTCGTGAGTTTATCTTTTGGTATAGATCCTTGACATACTTTTATGCGATTATGGGTACAATGGGGCCTTGTCCCGGTCATAGTTGATAAAACTCTTAAGTCCGTATTCATATGTGGGATTGGACTCGTATGATATAGTGTCTTTTGATTATGTATATTATATGACACTAGTCGGCTTTGCCACTTGCATGTACGATGGTTTTTAAAAAAATGAGGTGTTATTTAATTCCGCGGTTTACTTGTGTCAGTTAGGTAGAATGGTGCCTGTGTAGGGCACGATCCAGAGCTTGAGGTTCGGGCGTGACAGTGGTATCGAAGCGCGATCCTCGGAATGTTTACAGACCGTGTCTAGTAGAGTCTTGATTATCGGCGTGTTGCGCGCCACACCCATAAACAGGAGGCTACATGACATTTAAGAGTTGGTTTATATTCTTCTCACTCTGAGATCGTGCCATAGAGTTGTGTTAGTAAGATAATTCCTCTCTGACATATTTTTGTGTTCTGCTATGCCTCGAGAGGCACGATCGCCGAAGGCAAAGCGTGCGAGAGCTACCATCGGACTCGAGAGAGTTGATAGGGCTTATGCCCGTGGTATCTGGATATTGTCGCGATCGGCGAGTTCTTCGCACCAGGTTTTGAGGCCCCACACTGCAGCCTCCGGTTTCTCGATTAGGAGAAGACTATAGGGTCATAAGAGCGCGGATCGACAAGCTATGTACCTCAACTGCGGCATGAACGCAGCCCCGAAGGAGGTCGATAACAGTGCAGTATGTGGCGAAAAATCGTAATAATATCATAAGTCTAAAACAAGCTGGAGTCATATACGAAAATCAATTTACATTGCACTGTGCCTTACTAACAATGAGAGTAACACGTATAAACTTTACTGCATAAAAATAGGAGGCTCATGATCAAAACAGGGTCTCTCGCCCGTAGTATCATTAAGCAATCCTACTCCTGGGACTATTTCACCCGCATGGGTCCTGTGGACCCGCATGAGGTCATCCGCCTCGTCATGGGACTATTTCACCCGCATGGGACTATTTCACCCGCATGGATCCTGTGGACCCGCATGAGTACCATCGCCGTACTCGCATGGGACTATTTCACCGCATGGATCCTGTGGACCCGCATGAGTACAATCGCCGCACTCGCATCATGGGTAGCAAATCCATGGAATAAGTAGTAAACCATCCTAATGGACGCATACCCGTGGACCATCCATCGTGTCAGTATGTCCAAAGGAAATAACAAGAATCCGCATACCCGTGGGCCACCCAACGTGTCAGTATGCCAACAGGAATTAACAAGAATAAGCAGTGAACCATCCTAATGAACGCATACCCGTGGACCATCCATCGTGTCAGTATGTCAAAAGGAAATAACAAGAATAACCCGGGGTCTACCCCGTAAGAACATATCACCTAGCACAACCGGCTATCATACATAACATAAGCACTACCGGCCTATCATACATAACATAAGCACTACCGGCCTATCATACATAACATAAGCACTACCGGCCTATCATATCATAACATAAGCGCTACCGGCTTATCATAACATAAGCAAGTTAAGAAATCCCCTAACTTCTTATTAACATTATTAATATATCCTCTCATTTTAGTATACCTAAGGCACCAACATGTCTTTTAATAGAAAATCCGGGAATTCAACCCAAGTACCATGTACTTCTAACCTTTTAAGAAATAACTCTTTTTTTATAGAAAAATTCCAAGATACTAATCACCATAGTATCAAGTTACAATTTCTTTTCAAGACAAGTCACATTTCCTTTTAGAAATATAGTAGGCTTCTAAATTAAGTGACTTCATTTCCTTTTTAAAACCTTAGGCAATCAATGCCTAAAAATCAATTCACATTCCATAGTTTCTGTTATACCCCGTGGTTCAGGCCGTGCGAAAGGAGTTAGGACTCGAAATCAGAAAATTTCGGTCAGGGCCTCGTGGCTACGGAGCGAGGCAGCGGCGCTTCAGAACGTGGCGCGCGGAATCAGGCGCGGAAGTTCGCGAGTCATGAGTTGCGGGCCGCGCCGATCGCAGCGGCGCCAGGCTGAAATCGCGGAAAAACTTAGGAAAATCTGATCTTTTCTTTTAAAAAGGCCATGGGAGGGTGACAAGTGTCCCCCCCATCTGATTTTTGCATGCATTATATTGACCAAGTCTTGAAGACTTGGTCATCTTTCATCTCTCTCTTAGACAAAAGCTCTTCCTTCTCTCTTAAATATTTCAAGCTCCTCCTTCTCTCTAAAATTCCAAGAGATATTCTAGCCTTAGGAAAAATCTGAAAAGTAAAGGCAAGAAGGAAGCTTGTGGCTAGCTTGTGAAGGTTGTTGTGGTGGTGTTCTTGGAAAGGAAGCTAGCAAGTTGTTGGAAAAAATTTGGCTAAAGCTCTAAGGTAATGATTCTTCCTTTATAATTAGTTTTTAGTGTTGCATGTTAAGAAGAAAGAACTTGTGGTAGTAGATAATGCTCTTAGAGTCATTGCATGCAAGAAATGTGGTTTGGGTATGAAGGATTTGGCTAAAGAGGTTATGTGAGCATGTTGTAGCCTAAAAATTACCTTAAACTTGTTAAGATTAATTGTTATAACTTATGGGGCAGAATTTTACACACCCAAGTTTAGGTGTGTAATCCCCTTTGTGTTGGTTTGGATGTTGGGCCTTAAATGTGGCGTTTGAGTGTTAAAAATCGGCCTTTGAAAAGGTGGCAAAGTGAGTAGAAACAAAGGAAATGCTGCCCAATTTTCCATAGGAATTAGTAACCTTGAACTTGGAAATATTCTACTTTGAAACTAGAAGTTAATAAACGTATTATGGTCATTATAGGTTGACGTATTACGTGCGATAGTTGGAATTAACAAGTGGATTGACCGAAGAGGTATGTAGAGCTTTCCTATCTCTTGAGCATGAGTAGTTGTATCTATGTAGTACGGTATACGTACAAGATTTGATAATCTTCACTTGTTTTGAAGTATATGATACTTGTTTCGTTTTAAAGGCATAATTCCCTTGGACATAGGGAAATGTGTTTGACTAACGTAAAAAGTTAATATAACGGCTTTATGGAAAGTTGGTTATATTAGTTTGGGAAAAAAGTAAATAAAGAAGGGTTTACTTTACATAAAATAAGCAAGGGGAAAATGAGTTGAATTTGTGGAAGGTAAAATTGTTTTAAGGCATTAATGACCTAAGGTTTTAAAGGAAATGAAGTCACTTGATTTAGAAGCTTGGGATATTTTCTAAATGGAAAATTGTGACTTGTTTTGAAAGTGGTTGTGACATGATACTATGGGTATTAGTATCTTGGAAGTTTTAAATAAAAAGGAGTCATTTCGAAAAAGGTTTACGGTATGTGATACTTGGGTTAAATTCCCGGATTTGTCTTAAAAAGACATGTAGTGCCTTAATGAGCTAAAATTAGAGGATTTATATTAATAATGTTCATAAGAAGTTAGAAGATTTCTTATCTTGTTTATGTTATGATAAGCCGGTAGCGCTTATGTTATGTATACTAGCCGGTTGTGCTGATTTATGTATTATCATTGTTATTACTGCGTATTCCATGGATTTTCTACCCATGATGCGAGTGCGGCGCTTGTACTCATGCGGGCCCACTGGGTCCATGCGGGTGAAATAGTCTCATGCGGGTGAAATAGTCCCATGCGGGTCCACAGGATCCATGCGGGTGAAATAGTCCCATGCGGGTGAAATAGTCCCATGCGAGGTGGATGGCCTTATGCGGATCGACAGGATCCATGCGGGTGAAACAGTCCCAGGAGTAGGATTGCTTAATGATACTACGGGCAAGAGATCCTGTTTTGATCATGAGCCTCATATTTTTATGCAGTATTATACTTATACTTGTTACTCTCATTGTTAGTAAGACACAGTGCAACATTATTTGATTTTTATCTTTAACTTCAGTGTATTTTGGACTTATGACATTACTACAGTATTTTCCAGTTTTACATATTTGGTACGTTGTGTACTGACCCCCTTCCTCGGGGGCTGCGTTCATGCCGCAGGTAAGGGAAAGTAGGTGGTAGATCCTCATTCTTAGGATCTTTTACTCAGGTGTCAGGAGCTGCATTTCTTCGGAGGCTCAACTTTTGGTATGGTTCTCCCTGGTGTTGTTGATGTTCTGTACATTAAGGGGCATGACGGGGCCCTGTCCCGTCATAGTGTTACTCCTTCTTAGAGGCCTGTAGTCTTGTCATAACTTGGTTTGTTTAAGGATGTAACTGTTCAGTTTTATGTACCTTTGAGGTAGCCATTTTGGGCTAGACTATTTTATATCATTATGGTTGTTTATTGTGAGTTTATATTCCGCTGGTTTTCTCTGATGTTGTGTCACAAGGGTGCCCGGGTTAAGGCACCGGTCACGGATCCGGGGTCGGGTCGTGACAAAAGTGGTATCAAAGCAGTTAATCCTCGGAAAGGGTCTACAGGCCGTATCTAGTAGAGTCTTGATTATCGGTGTGTTGTGCACCACATCTATAATCGTGAGGTGCAGGATATTTAGGATTGGTTTCCATTCTTTCACTCTAAGATCGTGCAATGTAGTGTGTTATAGGTTGAATTTCCTCCGACGTATTTTTCTGACGCTTATGCCTCGCGCAAACCGCGCGGCCCGAAGGCAAGCGAGGGAACTACTAGTAGGCACCGAGGTTACCAGGCACGAGCCCGATCCTTACGGATGAGGTGTTTTGACGACGAGTTCTACATAACGTCGCCAACCCAAGCAGTCCGAGCGGCGGCCAGCTCACGAGACGCGGTACACGAGCTTCCATCCAGCGGCGGCGAGGATATGGGCTACAAGGAGATGGCGCCATCGCCGAGATCGTGGCGATACGTGAGATAAGGAGACAGGCTGATTCGGTACCCTAGTTCAACCTGAGCCGCTAGCTTGAGGCGAGGACTTTTGAGTTGCGGCACCGCGAGTTTTATGAGTCGAGGCTCGAGGATGATCCTCGAGTTTATCCGGCGATTCTGACTCATGAGGTGATCGGGGCCGGAGACCGAGTCGGTGGTATTAGGTTCGCATTGCGGGACACCGCTGATTGGTGTATGATTCATGGAACCGTCGGGGAGCATGCACTTCCAGCTGTTTGGGACGCAGTTCTCGAGGCGCATTTGGCCATTTCTTGCCTCCGCAGATGAGGAGGCTCGGGCGATAGATTTTGACATCGAGGCAGTGGGCGGACGGTCCGAGTACAACGTGAGTTTGACTCATTGGCTCGGTATGTGCGCTTTGGTAGCAGACATGGAGGGCGGGTGCACCGCTATGTCACAGACTCGATGATCACTTGGCGAGTTGCAGAGTAGCTCTTCACCGGGCATGGACATTGCCGCGTATGCATACGCAGGTGTGAGCGGTAAGCGGATCGGCAGTATCGCGAAGAGGCCGTGACAGCAGGTCCTCTGGTAGTTTTAAGGTAGACAACCCAAAGAACCAGATTTGCACCACAATGCGGTCCAGGCGCTCCTCCACCATCTTGGGATGTACAGTATTCGGGAGCGGACGGGGTTCGAGGCTTGGGTTCCAGAGGACGAGTTCCGATCGAATAAGGCCACCTATACCTCGGTGTGGTCAATGTGGCGATTGCCATTATGGGGGTTGCCGTGTTACTCCAGGAGCTTGTTATTCTTGTGGCCAGCAGGGCCATTTGAGGAGAGATTGTCCGACCAGAGGCGGCGGGAATATGATGGCTCGGTAAGCGGTCGATGGCTGGATCTTCGTCTTGGTGCAATCGCCGAGGCGAGGTGTTCACAGGCCATCTGTTACACCCCGTAAGTCCAGAAAATGTATAAGAGAATGTACGAAAGGAAACAAGACTTGGAAATTAGTACGAAAGGAAGAATTGTTTTTCCGACGGAAAATCTTCCGGACGACGGAAAGGAAAAATGCTCGTTGTTGAGAATTGGATTCTCAAAAGACAATATTTGTAAAGTATGGAACTTATTAACACTATGGAAATTTATTTTCTGGTTGGTCACGTGGGGCCCACAGAAATTTTACATTTTGTGGGGCCCATGAGGTTACTGAATTTTATGGACGAATGAGAGGGCGACATGTGGCACTCCCACATGTGGTGTTGGACGAAATTAGTAAGGGTTGGATGGTCATTTGACCTATGTAGATGATAAGTCTTCTAAGCTTGATAATGTTGACCAAGGTCAACTTGCCCACATGGGCTTGATCCTAGTGAAACACATCCAAACCACACATTTGTTGTAATATAAGCCCTCCAATGTGTTATATAAGCATAGCTAGTGCAAGACAAGGTCTTCCCATACTTAGAAAAAAATCACAACATTTTTTGTCCAAGAAAGTGAAGCTCTCGGCTTAGGTGCATCTCCCACACAAAATTTTTGCAATTGTTGTCCATTATTTACAAGACTTAAACCCAATGTCTCTAAGGGTGTTGTAAGGATATCTCAATAGAAAGATTTCGGAAAAATGGCTTTTTCGTATTAGTCGCAAGGCGGAAACTTGAGGAGTTCTTCAACTTTGAAGTTGGAACTTGAAGATGGGTTCTTCATAGGCCTCTAAGGAGTGCTTGGAGCGGATTGGAACCTAAGGAAAGGAGCTAAGAATTGCTAAGGCGCGACTTTGAATCATGGAAATTTTAAGGGCTTTGAAAGGTATAAATTTTGTCGTTTTAGCAATTAAGTTTACTTATTGATTGTAGCTATGGTTATTAGCAAGCATGAGTTATATATTACGAAGTTTGATTATTATATTGGCTATTGGAACCCTAATCCGAAAACTAGCATGTTTAGCCTTAAGATTTCAATTCAAGTCGATTATTCGTTTAAGTCGTCGCATGTTGTGTAGGAAGGAAATTGTAGTTGTTGAAGTTGTTTATGACTATATAACATGTTAGACCCTAGAACTTGGAATTGGAAAAGGATTGGAAAAGACTTTGAATTGTTAGTTGTAGTTGGCCGAGAATGGCTTGGAGTTTTAAACTACTTGGTATGAATTGTGGGGCGGAATTTTACACGTATTGTAAGGCGTGTAATCCCCTTTGGTTGGTTGTTGTTTGGAGCCTTAAATGTGGCATGTTTGGTTATTGTATTCGGCCTTGAAAAAGGTGGCAAAGTGAGTAGAAACAAAGGAAGTGCTGCCCGATTTTCCGTAGAATTAGAGACCATATACTTAGTATTATTCTACGTTAGAGGCTAGAAGTTGATAGTCTTGTTGTGACCATTATAGGTTGACACTTCTACGTACGGCGTATTCGGCTTAGCTTGTGGATTTAGCCGAAAAGGTATGTGAACTATCTCCTCTTCTAGCATGATTCCTTAAGATTAAGAAAGTATGTTCTACTCCTTAAATGATCCATTCCTTGGTTGTATTTGGATTGCCTAGAATAGAATTTGTTCTATGTACTTCCTTGATTGTACTTTGATGTTTAAATTGTAAGTTGTAAAATCCATTTTCTTAGTGAAGTTTGGATTCTTAAAAGTGAAAGTATTTTACTTAAAGTACATAGAGTCTTGAAAAGGAAGTGGTTTCCAAATCTTTTGGGCTAGTGCCTTAGTCCCAAAATCCTAAAGGTCATTATAATGACTTTAGGGGAGTCAAAGGAGTGATTTACTTAATTGTTTTAAAAGGAGAAATGACATGATTTAAGAGAAGTAACTTGTTTTAAAGGAGTGAGTTACTTGAGGTTTAAAAGTAGAAGAAACTTGTTTTCTATATATTAAGAGACTTGAAGTGTTTTGAAAGTTAAGAACTTGATTTGTAAGTATGTGATACTTGGTTTTAATAGTATAAGTCTCTTGGTTATAAAAGGAATGGATATGTCTAAAACCATAAAGGGTTATAACGGCTTTATGGGAAGTTGGTTATAACGGCTTTATGGAAGGTTTAGAAAGTTGTCTATTTTGATTAAAGGGCATAAGTTGCCTAGACTGTGAAAATTTGAAGTTACTTGATTTCAAGCCTTGAAATGAGTTTTCTAAACGTGTAGTAACTTACTTTGAAAAATAGACATGCCTTGATACTACGGGTGTTAGTGTCTTGGGATTTTACATAAAAATGAGTCTTTTGAAAAGAATGTATGTACGTAGTACTTTGGCCTATTTAATTGAGAATAATTCTATGTGATGCCTTGATTAGTACTTTGGCTTGATTAATTGAGAATTATTCTATTTGTGCCCTGATAAGTACTTTGGCTTGTTAAATGAGAATTATTCTATTTGTGCCCTGATAAGTACTTTGGCTTGTTAAATGAGAATTATTCTATTTGTGCCCTGATAAGTACTTTGGCTTGTAAAATGAGAATTATTCTATTTGTGCCCTGATAAGTACTTTGGCCTGTTAAATGATAATAATTCTATTTGTGCCTTGATAAGTACTTTGACCTGATAAATTTAGAATTTGTCTAAGTGTGCCTTGATAAGTACTCTGGCTTGATTAATTGAGAATTATTCTATGTGTGCCCTGATAAGTACTTTGGCTTGTTTAGTTGAGAATTGCCTATGTGTGCTGGAAATAGTCGGTTGTGTGCTATTGGTATATCGATCGTTTAGGTCATTCCGGGTTTGTGGCATTGCAGATTCCGTGGAATTGCTACCCACGATCGAGGAATACCTCGTGCGGGTCCGTAAGGACTTATGCGGTGAAATAGTCCCACGTGCGGCGGGTCCGACCTATCGCGAGAATACCTCATGCGAGTCCGTAAGGGCTTATGCGGGTGAAATAGTCCCATGCGAGAATACCTCACGGGTCCACGCGCCTTCGGGTGAAATAGTCCCGAGTAGGATGGTTAAATGATACTTGAGCGGACGGTCTGTTTTGATCATGAGCTTCCTATTTTATATTGTAAGGATACTCATTTACTCTCATTGTTAGTAAGGCACAATGTGTTGTAATTTGATTATCATATATGTCCCCGGATTTGATTGTGTTACCCTATGGTCATGCTTTTACGATGTGGGATTCCGGGGCATGAGACCACGAGACATTTAGGACACAGGTGGGACTTGGTGTTCATGTATCCTTATTGGTGTTATTACATCATGGACTGCCGGCAGTGAGGAAGGATTCCACGGGCATGATTGATATTATGGGCGTGAGACCCATAGTTATATTTGAGTAGTGACTTTGAGGGCCTGCGTCCCTGACTTGATATGACTGCTTATGTGTTATATCGTAGGTTGGCTATCGACATGTCTCTATTTTGTTTAGATCGTTATGATTTTATTACGCATTTCATCGCTCACATACTTGTACATTCTTCGCATCGACCTCTTGAGGCTGCGTTCATGCCGCAGGTTTAGGTACGCTGTTTGGTGATCGGCAGGTGTAGGACCGCCGTCGAGTTTTGGATAGCTCCTTACATTGGGAGTTATCTTTTGGTATAAGTTCTTTCGATGTGCTTTTATGCTTATAGATGCAGTGGGGCCTTGTCCGTCATATTTGATAAAACTCTTAGAGGTTTGTATTCATATGTGGGATTGGACTCGTATATGCAGTGTAGTGTCTTTATTATGTATATTATATGGCAGCCTTTGTCGCCGCCGCACGTCTGATTGGTTTAAAAAAAAAAAAGAGCTATTTAATTTCCGCAGCTTTACTTGTGTTGTTAAGGTAGCGAGTGCCCGGTAGGGCACGATCCACGGCCCGGTTCGGTGTGACACGATGCCGCGGCGAGTCGTGGCGGGGTTCGATTCAGGTCCTCGTAACGCATCTATGCTATGTCGATCGTCGGGAGCGGGGCGCCACCGATGTCGTCACGTACATTATTGGTTTCTTCTTGTGATGGATATGCTTTGATAGATCCAGTTCTACCTTGTCCTATATATCTCCTCATATTCTTTGGTAGAATAGGGATAGAGCGAGTCCATAGAATCTTTTGAGGTGGCTACGCAGTAGGTGCTTGGTGGTAGTGGCGGGTATATAAGGCTTGCCCGATGATCGTAGATAGTCGTCGGACTCTACCGACTTGATAGAGTTGGATATGACAAACTTTGATGTGATTATGGTATGGATTGTGTCACGACCGAACCGGCTCGTGGATCGTGCCTTACCCGCACCTGCAGACATACATCGAGTAATCAGCGGAATATAAAACAAGATATGAAATAATATGAAGTGAGAAACAGATTTATTTGAGAAAAGTTGCCTTTCTAAGATATATATATATAAACTTGAACCCAACGTTACATCCCTTTTACAAACTCGCCCACAACAAGATTACATGCACTTACGAATGTTATAACAACAACGATGGGACGTGGCCCGCCATACCCACGAATGTAAGTACCTACAACAACAGGGACTATACGAAAGATAAGCCTCCGAGAAACGGAGCTTCCCAACGCCGAATCGCGACCCATGAGCGAGGATCAACAATCGTGTACCTCTACTGCGGCATGAACGCACCCGGAGGTCGACAACAGTACCAAGTATGAGAAATCAAAATATCAGTAAATGAAATCATAATAGTCTATATAAAGCGTAAGGCATATATGATAACCAATTTACGATACACAATATGTAAGCAGTCATGTCAAGTCAGGGACTCACGCCCTTAAAGTCATCACTCAAATATAACCATGGGTCTCATGCCCACAATATCAATCATGCCCGTGGAATTCATTCCTCACCGGCGATCATGATATACAAACACCAAGGAATACACATGAACACCAGGTCCCACCTGTGTCATAATAAAATCATACGGGGTAAGTACGAAGGCATAGTCGACTACTAAAACCCACAGTACCAACAATGCCATAAACTGTATCACGAGGTCTTTCAAGACCGCCACATGATCGGCCGCCACTCGCCCGCAGTATCACGCGCGTCTAATCTCGAACTTCCCGCAGCTCGCATAGGCCACACACATAGGCCCGCATGAGGTATTCCCGCATCGAGGTAGCTACTCGCGTAGATCGCCCCGACTCGTAGTCGCATGGCCACATAGACCGCATGGCCACATAGACCGCACACTAACACGAACTCGTAGCTCGCATAGGTCCCCGACCCGCATGAGGTATTCTCGAATCATAGTCACACGCATGCCCGAGGTGTACCTCGACGTGGCGCTTAACCCCAGATATCATGTCAAGAGGTGAGTGATATAATACTAACATAACGGCTTATCGTTAAACAACATAAGCACAACAAGGGAAACCCCCTTACACAACCATCACAAGACACTAACACACGTAGCATCCTAACATGTTTACTTATCAAATCAACAAGAAAGTATTACCAGGTTATCACAACCCAACATAGTCAAGTTATTCACACAAGGTACTTTCTATTTTATGCCAACAAGTTCGGGTTTTTATCCCCAAAGTACTTCCTACATTATCTCTTTAAAAAGATCACGTTTCTTTCACAAGAGTCACACGATACCCGTAGTATTAAAAAAAAAGAGTGACTATCCTACGGAAAATCGGGCAGCACTTCCCTACCCGACAAACTACACAAGTCTACTGTAAATACAGTCCTATGTAAGTACAGTTCAATCTTCTTTAATATTCTTTTGATGATTTCAGTTCAATTCTCTTCTTTAATATCCTTCTATATCTTATACTCAAATCTAAACTACTCTTATATGTAATCTCCAATTACAATAGAAGAACAAGAGTATTTACCTCGATAAGCCCAAAATTATCCAAGTTTAAATGTCGATCCTGAGCAAGGTTTAGCTCCTACTCTGGGCGCTCCAACCCGCTCCAAACAACCCTTAGAAGTTCTACGCAACTTTTTCTTAATACTTCAACCAACTATGAAGATTTTTCTTAGGGTTTCGTTTTGTGACTGAAGGGAAGTATAGTAGTATTTCTGGGCTTTTAGTATAGGGGTAACCTTGGAATACTACAAGGTATTTGGGCCAAGGTATTTTGGAATAGTAAAAATACTTGGAGAATACTTTTCTACCAAAGGGGTATTTCACGAGAACAACTCAAGAGGGGGTTGTTTCGCCAAGGCTTCACAAAGGGGGAGGGTGCTTTCGACGAGCCTTTCAAAGGGAGAGGATTTCAAGACTTGGGAAATGTTTAAGGGATGAAGATTTAGTCTTGCACTTGAGGGGTATTTATAGGGAAATCAATGGCCAAGATTAAGGCAAGTGGAGGGTGTAGATTTGGACAAGTGTGTGTGGGTCCCACCTTATCCATCTACCACACAAAAATATCTACAAAACATTGACCAAATGTTTTAGGCAACAAAAATGAAAAAAACGTGCTCCCATTCGTCCACCAATTCCGCCAACTTGAGGGTGACACATGTCGCCCTCTCGTTGGTCCAAAATATTTCATCTCTCGGAAAAATCCATAAACATTATAAATGTCGCAACCGTAATTTTCCCTTCGCAAGGTCCGGAAAATGTTTCATCGAAAAACAATTCTTTTCGGGGGTTGTGCACAAATTTCGACCCTTATGCCTACTTAAGGCTTGAACTTTTGTACGTACGCCCTCACGCACTTACTCTGGAAAATATGGGGTATAACAGATTGGCTAGCGTCTTGCTATGCCAATGTGGACTGTAGAGAGAGACTAGTGCGGTTCCAGTTTCCTGGTGAGCCGGTGATCGAGTGTAAAGGGAATACTGCATCGCCGAGGGGTAGGTTTATTTCTTACCTCAAGGCTAGGAAGATGGTGCGGAAAGGGTATATTTACCATTTGGTTCTGGTGTTTGATACTGAGGCTGAGATACCGGACCTTCAGTCGGTTCCGGTTGTTAGCGAGTTTCCAGACGTATTCCCGCACGAGCTTAGGTGTCCTCCTGAGAGGGAGATTGAGTTTTGCATTGATTTGGCGCCTGACACTCGACCGATATCTATCCCGCCATACAGAATGGCACCTGCCGAGTTAAAGGAGTTGAAGGACCAGCTGAAAGATTTGCTGGAGAAAGGCTTTATCAGGCCTAGTGTTTCTCCCTGGGGAGCGCCAGTGTTGTTCGTAAAGAAGAAGGATGGAACACTGCGTATGTGTGTTGATTACATGCAGCTGAATAAGGTAACTATCAAGAACATATATCCCCTCCCCAGGATTGATGATTTGTTTGACCAGTTGCAAGGTGCGAGATGTTTTTCCAAGATAGACTGCGCTCGTTATCATCAGGTGCGAGTTAGAGAGACAGATATCCCGAAGACTGCATTCAGGACCCGGTATGGGCACTATGAGTTTAGGGTGATGTCTTTCGGGTTGACCAACGCCCCAGCAGTGTTCATGGATTTGATGAACCGGTGTTCATGCCATTCTTGGATATGTTCGTTATAGTGTTCATTGATGATATCCTGGTTTATTCGCGCACAGAGCAGGAACATGCGGATCATTTGAGGATGGTATTGGGAGTCCTCCGAGACCGGCGGTTGTATGCCAAGTTCTCGAGATACGAGTTTTGGTTGGCTTCCGTGGCTTTCTTAGGGCATGTTATCGGGGCTGATGGTATTCGGGTTGATACATCAAAGATTGAGGCAGTCAATACTTGGCCTAGACCCACTACACCGACGGAGTGCGCGACTTTGGGCCTCGCAGGTTATTATCTGAGGTTTGTGAGAAGTTTGCTTCCATGTCGGCGCTTTGACTAGCCGACTCGGAAAGCGCTATATTTCGGTGGACGGATGCTTGTGAGGAGAGTTTCCGATTACTAAAGGAGAAATTGACGACCGCCCGATACTTACTTCCGGAGGCTTAGATGGATATGTGGTTTATTGCGATGCGTCAGGTGTCGGGCTTGGGTGCGTGCTGATGCAAAACGACAGAGTTATAGCTTACGCATCTCGACAGCTTAGGAAGCACGAGAAAAACTATCCCACAAATGATTTGGAGTTGGCAACAGTGATTCATGCCTTAAAGATCTGGAGACATTATTCGTATGGGGTTCATGTGGATATTTACACAGACCACAAGAGCCTCCAGTATATCTTCAGCCAGAGGGAGCTGAACTTGCGACAAAGACGGTGGTTGGAGCTGCTTAAGGATTATGATGTTGATATTCTATACCACCCAGGGAAGGCCAATGTAGTTGCAGATGCCCTTAGTCGCAGATCGATGGGTAGTATATCCGATGTACAGCCGGGGAAAAAGGATATGGTCCGAGAGATTCGCTACCAGCGAGCCTTGGGGTTCGCTTGTTTGATTCCGATAGTGATGGAGTTTGGGTTCGAGAGGTTGCACAGTCTTCCATCGCCGGCGAGGAAGAGGCGATGCGATGAGGATCCGATTGTGGTGCGCAGATCGACGCCGCTCTTGCAGAGAAAAATCTATTTGAGGTAGTGCACGATGGGGTGCTAAGGTTTGAGGGCCGATTGTGTGTTCCCGATGTGACAGACTTCGCCGCAGATTTTGGGAGGCACACGGCTCGTTATTCTATTCACCCGGTCGACTAAGATGTACCATGACCTCAGTGTGTGTATTGGTGGATGGCACGAAGAGGACGTGGCGTGTTTTGTTGCCATGTCTAATTGTTAGCAGGTCAAGGTTGAGCACCAAAAGCCGGTGGGCTATCGAGCTATTGATATTCGACTTGAAGTGGGAGGTGATAAATATGGATTTTATTACAGGGCTACCTACCACCGAGGAAGCATGATTCCATTTGGGTGATTGTCGGCGTGTCGAAATCACCCATTTTCTTCCGATCAGACGACGTTCACCGAGGACTATGCGGATTATATATTAGAGAGATTGTGAGATCGCACGGAGTCCGGTGTCGATTATATCAGATAGAGAGCCCGGTTCTCGCTAACTCGAGGTCTTTTCGAAGGATTAGGGACACAGTGAGTCTCGATCGCATTTCACCTCGATCGACGGAGCCGAGCGCACTATCCGGACACGAGGATATCTGCGGGCTTGTGTTATTGATTTCGTGGGTAGCCGGGAGGATCATTTACCTCTTGTGGAGTTTGCTTATAACAACGGCTACCATTCTAGTATTCGACGGCGCCTTATGAGGCCTTATACGGGAGGAAGTGCAGTCACCGATAGGCTGGTTCGAGGTAGGAGAAGTTGATTAGTCGGGCAGACTTGGTTCACAGCGATGGATAAGGTGAAGCTTATCCAGAGCGGTTATCGGCACCAGTAGTCGAAGTGGTACGCAGATCGTAGCGCCGACACTTGGAGTTTGAGGTACATGATTGGGTTTTCTGAAGGTGTCACCCATGAAGGCGTGATGAGATTTGGGAAGAAGGAAAAATTAGCCCAAGGTACATTGGGCCTTACCAGATTGTCGGAGGTAGGCAAGGTTGCTATGAGTTGATCTGCCGTCCGATCTAGAGGCGATACATCCGATGTTTCATGTGTCTATGTTGCGGAAATGTATTGAAGACCCATCTAGAGTACATCCGATTCGCGAGGTTCAAGTAATGAAGAGTTATCGTGTGAGAGAGTCCCATAGCGATACTCGATCGTCGTGTTAAGCGACACGGACAAAGAATGTGGCTTCCGTCAAGGTCTTATGGCGAACGAGCAGAGAGGAGATGGCGTGGAAGCAGAGGATGACATGATGAAGAAATATCCTCACTTATTCCTATACCTCCGTGTAACCCACGTTCCTAAATTGTTGGTCTTTAAATTTAGTAATTATGCTTGAGTTTTGTTGTGGTCGTGAGCGTCTTTATTTGAAAAAAAGAATAGTTAAGAGAATCTATGTCGATATTGTGATTTGAGTAAGTTTAGAAGGAACATTCGGACGAATGTTTCTAGGGGAGAATGTTATACCAGTGGTTCAGCCGCGTGCGTATGGACCGTCTGCGAAGGAGTTAGGACTGAAATCAGAAAATTTCGGTCGGGGCCTCGCCGCGACGGAGGTAGGCAGCGCGCCAAGGCGGAATTCCACGCGGCCGGAACTGGCCGCGCGCGGAAGTTCCGAGAGTCCGCGAGTGCGCGCGCCGATCGTAACGCCGCGCGGCGGAAATGCGGAAAACATAGGAAAATCTGATCTTTTCTTTTAAAAGGCCATGGGAGGGTGACAAGTGTCCCCCATCTGATTTTGCATCGTTATATTGACCAAGTCTCAAGACTTGGTCATCTTTCATCTCTCTCTTAGACAAAAGCTCTTCCTTCTCTCTTAAATATTTCAAGCTATTTCTTCTCTCTAAAATTCCAAGGGATATTCTAGCCGTAGGAAAAATCTGAAAAGTAAAGGCAAGAAGGAAGCTTGTGAAAGGTTGTTGTGGTGGTGTTCTTGGAAAGGAAGCTAGCAAGTTGTTGGAATTTTTTTGGCTAAAGCTCTAAGGTAATGATTCTTCCTTTATAATTAGTTTTTAGTGTTTCATGTTAAGAAGAAAGAACTTGTGGTAGTAAATAATGCTCTTAGAGTCATTGCATGCAAGAAATGTGGTTTGGGTATGAAGGATTTGGCTAAAGAGGTTATGTGAGCATGTTGTAGCCTAACAATTACCTTAAACTTGTTAAGATTAATTGTTATAACTTATGGGGCAGAATTTTATACACCCAAGTTTAGGTGTGTAATCCCCTTTGTGTTGGTTTGGATGTTGGGCCTTAAATGTGGCGTTTGAGTGTTAAAAATCGGCCTTTGAAAAGGTGGCAAAGTGAGTAGAAACAAAGGAAATACTGCCCAATTTTCCATAGGAATTAGTAACCTTGAACTTGGAAATATTCTACTTTGAAACTAGAAGTTAATAAACGTATTATGGTCATTATAGGTTGACGTATTACGTGCGATAGTTGGAATTAACAAGTGGATTGACCGAAGAGGTATGTAGAGCTTTCCTATCTCTTGATCATGAGTAGTTGTATCTATGTAGTACGGATATCGCACAAGATTTGATAATCTTCACTTGTTTTGAAGTATATGATACTTGTTTCGTTTTAAAGGCATAATTCCCTTGGACATAGGGAAATGTGTTTGACTAACGTAAAAAGTTAATATAACGGCTTTATGGGAAGTTGGTTATATTAGTTTGGGAAAAAGGTAAATAAAGAAGGGTTTACTTTACATAAAATAAGCAAGGGGAAAATGAGTTGAATATGTGGAAGGTAAAATTGTTTTAAGGCATTAATGACCTAAGGTTTTAAAGGAAATGAAGTCACTTGATTTAGAAGCTTGGGATATTTTCTAAATGGAAAATTGTGACTTGTTTTGAAAGTGGTTGTGACATGATACTATGGGTATTAGTATCTTGGAAGTTTTAAATAAAAAGGAGTCATTTCGAAAAAGGTTTACGGTATGTGATACTTGGGTTAAATTCCCGAATTTGTCTTAAAAAGACATGTAGTGCCTTAATGAGCTAAAATGAGAGGATTTATATTAATAATGTCCATGTTAAGTTAGAAGATTTCTTATCTTGTTTATGTTATGATAAGCCTGGCGCTTATGTTATGTACACTAGCCATTGTCGATTTATGTATTATTATTGTTATCACCGAGTATTCGATAAGTCGTAGCGCTTATGTTATGTATACTAGCGGTTGTCTGATTTATGTATTATCATTGTTATTATCACAGATTCCATGGATTTGCTACCCATGATGCGAGTGCGGCGCTTGTACTCATGCGGGCCCACTGGGTCCATACGGGTGAAATAGTCCCATGCGGGTCCACAGGATCCATGTGGGTGAAATAGTCCCATGCGGGTGAAATAGTCCCATGCGAGGTGGATGGCATTATGCGGATCCACAGGATCCACGCGGTGAAACAAATCCAGGAGTAGGATTGCTTAATGATACTACGGGCGAGAGATCCTGTTTTGATCATGAGCCTCCTATTTTTATGCAGTATTATACTTATACTTGTTACTCTCATTGTTAGTAAGGCACATTGCAACATTATTTGATTTTTATCTATAACTTCAGTGTATTTTGGACTTATGACATTACTACAGTATTTTCCAGTTTTACATATGTTATACCCCGTATTTCCAGAGTATGTACGTGAGGGCGTACGTACAAAAGTTTAAGCCTTAAGTAGGCAAAGGGACGAAATTTGTTCACAACTAGCGAAAAGAATTGTTTTCCGACGAAACGTTTTCCGGACTTTGCGAAGGGAAAATTACGGTTGCAACATTTATAATTTTTGCGGATTTTTCCGAGAGATGAAATATTTTGGACCAATGAGAGGGAGCAAGTGTCACCCTCAAGTGGGCGGAAATGTTGGACGAAATATGGCACATTTTTTGCCTTTATTTTGGTCAAGGATTAGGTAGGATATTTTGTGTAGTAGATGAGAAAGTGGGACCCACACAACACTTGTTCAAATCTCCACCCTCCACTTGCCCTCCACTTGCCTCAATCTTGGCCATTGAATGTCCTATAAATACCCTTCAAATGCAAGACTTATTCTTCATCCTCACTTGAAATTCCAAGGCAAAAATCCCTCTCCCCCTTAGTGTGGTGCTCGTCCAAAGCTCCCCCTCCCCCCTTTGAGAGGCCCTACCGAATACCCCTTCCTTGAGTTGTTCTCGTGAAACACCCCCTTGGTAGAAAAGTATTCTCCAAGTGTTGTTACTATTCCAAAATACCTTAGCCTTATACCTTGTAGTATTCCCAAAGTTACCTCTATACTAAAAGCCCGGAAAATACTACTATACTTCCTTCAGTCACAAAAATGAAACCCTAGGGACAAATCTTCACAGTCGGTTGAAGTGTTAAGTAGAAGTTGTGTAGAACTTCTAAGGGTTTCTTGGAGCGTTCAGAATAGGAGCTAAACGTTGCTCAGGATCGACATTTAAACTTGGATAATTTTGGGCTTATCGAGGTAAATACTCTTGTCCTTCTATTGTAATTGGAAATTACATACTATAGTAGTATAGAAATGAGTATAAGATATATGAAGGATGGTATAAGAGAAGAGAATTGAATTGAAATCACATCAAGAATATTACAGAAGAGACCGAATCAGATTTACATGTGATCAGTATTTACAGTAGACTTGTGTAGTTTGGCGGGTAGGGAAGTGCTGCCCAATTTTCCATAGAATAAGGAATCTTGTATCTAGAATGATTCTGCAGAATAGTCTAGACGTTGATAGACTTGTATGACCGTTATAGTGAAATCTGCGAGTAGCGTATTCTACTCGGGGGTGGAAAAGGCTAGCAGGATTACGATTGGAGCTATTTGCTAATCATTTTGAATCGTCGCGAGGTATGTGATTCTTCCTATCCTCTTGAGCATGATATTTTAAAAGAATATATATAGTACGGTAGACGTACATGTGTTAACTGAACGTGGTTTTACTTCGATGTCTTTTGACTTGAGTTTTAAATAATAAGAATCTTGAAGTATTTCAAAAGAATTAAGAATCGTTTTGAAAGAAGAGTAATACTTGGTTTTGAAAGTTTAAGAGTTATACTAGCTTTATGGGAAGTTAGGTATAACGACTTAAGAGAGATAAAAAGAATGGTTTATTGATTTTAGAAGTTAAGAGACTTGATCTTAAAAGACAAGAGACTTGACTTAATTGAATTGACATGAATTTTGTTAAAAAGTGTGAAACCTCATTCGTAAGTAATGAGTACTTGGTTTTTAAAAGAATAATGTTTTACTGATTTCGGAAATGAGAATAAGTATCGAACCACTGCAGCGTTAATAAAGGAAAATGTATTGACAAATAAATAATTATATTAAAACCAATAGAAACCTCCATCCGCAGAAGCTAAGATAAGACAAAATTGTATTACATTTCCTAGATCATGGCTGCTTTAATAAGATTGTTATAAACAAGAATAACCTACTCACACATAAGGCATATGTTACTCAAATTGTTTAAAAAGAGAATTACGTTAATGTGATGAAGACTATGAACTATGAAATCTTTCGAAAATAAGAGACTTGAGTATTTGAAATTAGGCAAACTTGAACTTTTGGAAAAGAATGTTTTTACTTGATTTTAAAAAGGAAAGTGTGTTGGTTTATTTAAAAATGTTAGTCACTCTATTTTAATACTACGGGTATCGGGTGACCTTTGTAAATGGAATAAATCTTTTAAAAAGAATCTAACGTATGTAGTACTTTGGGGTTAAAACCGACTTTGGCATAAAATGAAAGTACCTCGAGTTGGGTGTAACTTACCTATGTTTGCGTGATAGCCTTGTTATGCAAGTATTGTATTTATACCACCGCGTCTCTCAATGAGGTCGACTGATTTGTTATGATCTTACTTGGGCGCACTAAGCGACGGAGGATTCCACGTGCGCCCTGCTGATAGTGTTATTCCACGGACTAGCTCTCCGCGAGG
Source organism: Przewalskia tangutica (assembly GCA_029844215.1). Lineage (NCBI taxonomy): Eukaryota > Viridiplantae > Streptophyta > Magnoliopsida > Solanales > Solanaceae > Przewalskia > Przewalskia tangutica. Next base: position 479,571 of record JAQGDG010000052.1, on the reverse strand, counting down.
TTTTACCGATTCGGCCTTGGTATCCGTGGTTGGCTTCGTACTTGCCCCGCCTCGTGGTTGATTCGCCTTGGCACTGTAGTTAGCCTTCACACTTGCCCGCTCGGTTTAGTGGCGAAGTCTCGTGATACGCCTGGTATCCGTAGTTAGCCCTCAGATTGCCGGCCACCACGTGACACGACTTTGGTATCCGTGGTTGGCTTCGTACTTGCCGTATCGACCGTGGCGGAAGTCTCGTAATCTGACGCTTGGTATCCGGTAGTTAGCCCTCAGATTTGCCCCGCCACCACGTGACACGCTTTGGTATCCGTAGTTGGCTTTCGACTTGCCTCCGTGACGCCTTCGTGGTTTGGTTGTATAGTATTGTTAGTACGGCTTTGTATCCGGTAGTTGGCCGTGATTTGCCCGCCGATTGATGATGCGACTTTGGTATCGGTAGTTAGCCTTGACTTGCCCCGCACGGTTTTATGACTCGTGGGACTTGTGTTCATATGTACTCGTGTTATTATATCATGATCGCGTGATGAGGAAGGTATTCCACGCATGATTGAAGTTGAGGTGTGAGACCCATAGTTATATTTGAGTGATGACTTTTAGGCGTGAGTCCCCGACTTACATGATCGCTATTTATCAGGATCGTAGTTTGGTTATCATACATGTCTCCGCTTTATATAGACTACTATGATTTCATTTACGATTTTCGCCACATACTTGGTACCGCAGATCGACCTCCTTCGGGCCGCGTTCACGCCGCAGTAGAGGTAAACGATTGTTGATCCTCGCTCATAGGATCCGCTCAACAGATTGGGAAGCTTTGTTTCTCCGAGGCTTATCTTTTGGTATAGTCCACGTCATCAGAGTACTTGTATATTCGGGGTATGGCGGGGCCCGTCCCGTCATGTTGTATAAAAACTCTAGAGGTGCAGAGTAATCTTGCAAGGTGGTTTGTGCGATGTAATCGCTCAAGTTTTTAATTATATATATACGAAGGTAACCGTTTGGTTGGCCTGCTTTATTATCATATCTCTTGTTTCATGTTTAAGTTTTTATTTTCACGATTTTCTACGATGTTGTATCACTAGGGTGCCCGGTAGGCACGCCACGCCCGGATCGGTCGTGACAAAAGTGGTATCGAGCGCTTAATCCTGAAAGTGTCTACGCATCGTGTTTAGTAGAGTCTTGATTATCGCGTGTTGCACCACATCTATAATCGTGAGGCCGCAGGACATTTAGGATTGGTTTCATTCTTCTCATTACGAGATCGCGCCTTAGAAGTGGTTATAAGTTGGACCCTCCGACGCATTTCGTTTTTACCGCTATGCCTCCGCGCAGTGCAACCCGCCCGGATGGGCAAGGCAATGAGGAAGCCGCTAGTAGGATCTGAAGCGACGAGGCGCAGCCCGCCATTACGAGATAGCTTCAGACGGCGAGTTTTGCGACGCCGCCATTTCAAAGAGAGTAGAGTCGCAGCATGGTCGCCGATACCACAAGACTGAGCCTCCACCCCACACCGAAGCAGAGGAGTTGGGGTACAAAGAGATGGCCCAGTTACTGGCCAGGATCGTGGCCAGATATGAGAATAAGCTGGATACAACGATTCCGGTACCGGTAGTACCCGTAGTTCACCCGAGAGCGGATAGTTTGAGATCGCGGACTTTACGAGTTCAGCACCGCCAAAGGTTTTATGGATCGAGGCCCGAGGATGATCCGCAGGAGTTCATCCGGCGATTCTGATCATGAGAGTGGTCAAGGCTTCGAGACCGAGTCGGTGGTCTTAGGTTCACATCGGCCGCGTGATACCGCAATCGATCGTTTGATTCGCGAGCCGTCCCGGGCGACGCGCCAGCCTATTTGGAACGAGTTCTCAAGCATTTCTTGCACATTTCTTGCCTCCATGGATGGCGAGGGCTCGGGCGCATTTTTGATATCGAGGCAGACGTGTACGTTCGGGAGTACAATGTGGAGTTTGGCTCACTAGCTGCACGCCCCCGCGTTAGTAGCCGCATACGGGGACAGAGTGCACCGCCACGTCACCGGCTCGATGACTACTTGGCGAGGCTTGTTCGGTGTAGCTCTTCACCGGCATGGACATTGCCCGCACGCAGCTTATACACTTGCGAGAGCGGAGAGGTCGGCGAACGACCGAGATCGGCCAGAAGAGGCCGAACAGAGGTCCTTTGGTAACTTTCGAGGCCGACCGCCTCAAAGAAGAGACTTATGTACTCCGCCAAGACAGAGTGGTCCTCCACGCCGGACATTCGGATATTCGTGAGCGGTCGGGCTCCTGTGTTTCAGATTTTCGCGAGTAGGATTGCTCGCGGATGAGGCCACCCTTGTCTCGGTGTGGCCGCCAGTGGAAAAATTCATAAGGGAGTGTCGTACTAATTTGGGAGATTGTTATGCTTGCCAACAGGGCCATTTGGCGAGTCTGTCCACTGCAGGTAGCACGTAGGATAGCACTGCATTACGAGATCGGGCCATGGTTCTTCACCTTCCATAGCTAGCAGATGTTCATACACCCAGCAGCTACAGAGGTCGCGGTGGGAGTTCCCAGTTTTAGCGGTCCTTTGAACCGCCTATTTTTCAGGTATATCCTTAACCCTCTAGAGATTAGCATGCGTGATACGATGATTATATGTTGAGTACTATGTACGAATAGCGATGTATATATTGTGGTTTAGAGACATGGTTAGTTGAAAGGATAAGTATGGGGGCAGGGAAGGTATGCACCTTAGAACATTTTACGTAGAGACCTTAGATGTGAGGCCATCTTGAGTAAAAGATTTATGTTTATGTTGACCTTTGTCGGAGTGCATTGTATGCATGAAATATATTTGTATGATAGGTCCCTGAGTAGGGTGAAATGAAAGAGGGTAGTTGAGCTAAAAAGACCACTAGGTTTTCGTGACGCGATTGGTGAGATTGTTCCGGTTCGGGGGAATAAGAGTTTGGCGCAATAGCGGGTCGGGTTGAGGTTAGATCACGGGCCAACCCGCGGCCTGTATTGTGGTGGGGTCAGTTCGAGGTGGTCCCGCCAGGTGGTAGGGTCACAAGGGCGCTAGGCCCAAGTTTAGATGACCATCGTATGAGTTCGTGGATATGTTCGACCAGAATCGGATCGTGAAGGCCGGGAATGGCCTTAAAGGAGATTGAGGCTAGTAAGGTGACCAAGTTTGGAGGTAGTGACTCCAAAGTTTTGGAAACTGAAGCAATGACTGGAGTATGGAATGTGTACTAGGGAGAGAGTTCGGGTGTACGAGAAAGGTACGACGCGTAAGGAAAGAAGTGAACGTGTGTTAGCAGAATAAAAGAGATCATTTTGTTGTGAAGTGAAGATGCGAAGGGAGTATCCTTTAGACCTGGGTGGAAGCTTTTGTGATGTAGGAGTGATTCCTCGTTGACTTGGGTTAAGTATTTGCGCGTGTGTTATTTTTGTGGCCAGGTGTGGTATTGGCAACTTGTTTAAGTTATGAGGAACTTTATCGTTATCCGTCTTGAGAAGGAACATTCGGGACGAATGTTTCTAAGGAGGGGAGAATGTTATACCCCGTATTTCCAGAGTATGTACATGAGGGCGTACATACGAAAGTTTAAGCCTTAAGTAGGCAAATGGACGAAATTTGTTCACAACTAGCGAAAAGAATTGTTTTCCGACGAAACGTTTTCCGGACTTTGCGAAGGGAAAATTACGGTTGCAACATTTATAATTTTTGCGGATTTTTCTGAGAGATGAAATATGTTGGACCAACGAGAGGGCGACAAGTGTCACCCTCAAGTGGGCGGAAATGTTGGACGAAACATGACACGTTTTTTGCCTTTATTTTGGTCAAGGATTAGGTAGGATATTTTGTGTAGTAGATGAGCAAGTGGGACCCACACAACACTTGTCCAAATCTCCACCCTCCACTTGCCCTCCACTTGCCTCAATCTTGGCCATTGAATGTCCTATAAATACCCCTCAAATGCAAGACTTATTCTTCATCCTCACTTGAAATTCCAAGGCAAAAATCCCTCTCCCCCTTAGTGTGGTGCTCGTCCAAAGCTCCCCTCCCCTTTGAGAGGCCTACCGAATACCCCTTTCTTGAGGTGTTCTCGTGAAACACCCCCCCCCCTTGGTAGAAAAGTATTCTCCAAGTGTTGTTACTATTCCAAAATACCTTAGCCTTATACCTTGTAGTATTCCCAAAGTTACCTCTATACTAAAAGCCCGGAAAATACTACTATACTTCCTTCAGTCACAAAAACGAAACCCTAGGGAAAAATCTTCACAGTCGGTTGAAGTGTTAAGTAGAAGTTGTGTAGAACTTCTAAGGGTTTCTTGGAGCGTTCAGAATAGGAGCTAAACGTTGCTCAGGATCGACATTTAAACTTGGATAATTTTGGGCTTATCGAGGTAAATACTCTTGTCCTTCTATTGTAATTGGAAATTACATACTGTAGTAGTATAGAAATGAGTATAAGATATATAGAAGGATGGTATAAGAGAAGAGAATTGAATTGAAATCACATCAGAAGAATATTACAAAAGAAGACCGAATCAGATTTACATAGATTGTATTTACTGAGACTTGTGTAGTTTGGCGCAGGGAAGTCTTGCCCAATTTTCCATAGAATAAGGAATCTTGTATCTAGAATTATTCTGAATAGTCTAGACGTTGATAGACTTGTATGACCGTTATAGGTTGAAGATCGCGAGTAGCGTATTCTACTCGGGGGTGGAAAAGGCTAGCAGGATTACAAGATTGGAGCTATTTGCTAATGTTCGGTAATCGTCGCGAGGTATGTGATTCTTCCTATCCTTTTGAGCATGATATTTTAAAAGAATATATATAGTACGGTAGACGTACATGTGTTAACTGAACGTGGTTTTACTTCGATGTCTTTTGACTTGAGTTTTAAATAATAAGAATCTTGAAGTATTTCAAAAGAATTAAGAATCGTTTTTGAAAGAAGAGTAATACTTGGTTTTGAAAGTTTAAGAGTTATACTAGCTTTATGGGAAGTTAGGTATAACGACTTAAGAGAGATAAAAAGAATGGTTTATTGATTTTAGAAGTTAAGAGACTTGATCTTAAAAGACAAGAGACTTGACTTAATTGAATTGACATGAATTTTGTTAAAAAGTGTGAAACCTCATTCGTAAGTAATGAGTACTTGGTTTTTAAAAGAATAATGTTTTACTGATTTCGGAAATGAGAATAAGTATCGAACGAACCACTGCAGCGTTAATAAAGGAAAATGTATTGACAAATAAATAATTATATTAAAACCAGTAGAAACCTCCATCTGCATAGAAGCTAAGATAAGACAAAATTGTATTACATTTCTGTTATACCCCGTAGTTCCAGGGTATATATGTGAGGATGTACGTGCGAGAATACGACAAAAAATTTGGAAAGAAAGAAAGATGTGATTTTTCGACGGAAAAGTTTCCGGTTTTTGTGAAGAAAAAGGTTCGTTAATAGTAATTGGATTCCCAGATTTGGTATTTGGGCTTCTTGAATTATATTAGAATTATGGAATTTTATTTCCGGAATTGGTCACGTGGGGCCCATGGGAGAAATTTACGGTTTTGTGGGGCCCACTTTGTTTTTGAGATTTTGGCCATTATGGATATTTTCGGGAGATGAAATATTTTGATTTAATAGGAGGCGACACGTGTCACCCCTAGGTGGCCTCATGGCCGAAATTTGCTAAAGTGGCAAGACATGTGGCCTTGTCTCAAGATATTTTTAGTTGGACAAGTGGCTTGTGGGGCCCACACACACTTGTCCCCAATCTCAACCACACACTTGCCTTCATCCTACCCCTTGGTTGTCCTATATATGCACTACTAGTTGATGAAATCTCCCACACTTAACCATTTCAAGACAAGAAATTCCCTTCCTTCTCCCTTGACTCGCTTCCTCGTTTTTTAGCCCTTTTCTTGAGCTAAATTTGTCCAACAATTCTTAAACTCTCAAGTGTTCTTCCCTAAGGTGTTAGGAATATTGTGTACCAAGAGTTGGAAAAGATTTCACACCCCTAACCTCTAAACTCCACCTTGGCCGAGAGCTCTTGGAAGAAAAGCCTAGGTGTTCTTCACTTGTTTAAGTTGGTTCTTGAAGAGATGATGGTGAGGAGCTTCTTAGGGTGATTTGTGGTGGTTTGTAACATAAAGATTGGAGCTAAGACTTGCTTGGAACGACATTAAGTTCTTGGATAATTTTGGGCTATTTGAAGTAGTGAATCTTAACCTCTTTGTGATTTGGTCATTATACATATATTATAAGTATAGTATGAAGTATATAATATATGGAGTAAAGTTTGGAAGAGTTGGATCTTGTTAATTTGTTAAAAGAAAGGATTGGCCGTTTGCCATTAAAATGGTAAAAACGTATCTTACTTGTGAAGAAGTAATTAACAAAGTAACTATAACTTATATTAAGAATGGAAATATAAGTTGGATGACTAATGAGTAAATTGGATAAGTAAAATGGACAAAGTTGCCAAGGACCCCAACTTAAGGATCAGATTTACTTTGGATCAGTATTTACTTTAGATCGTATTTACATTGGATCAGATTTACATTTCGCGGGAAGATTTTTCAATCGCGTTCCGTTTGGGCGTGTGATCCCCTTTTTAATTATTGTATTGTTATGGAGGCGTGATAGTAAACCGCGTTACCGGTTGGGCGCGTAATCCTCTTCTTTTACTTATTGTATTGTTATGGAGGCGTGATAGTAAACCGCGTTACCGTTTGGGCGTGTAATCCCCTTCTTTATGTTGTTTAATTATTACGCCTTATATATATATATATGGTATATATATTACGGTTATTCGGGCCTTGGAGAAAGATGGAAAAGTGAGTAAAAACGGGGGAAGTGCTGCCGAATTTTCCGTAGAATTAGAGGTCTTTTTATTGGTATAAGTCTTCAATGGTGAGTAAGGTTTGATAGAAGTACTATGACCATTTTAGGAGTGGAGTACTACGCGTGGCGTGATCTACTTGGCTTAAGGAGTAGCCGACGGGTTGAAGTACTGGAGCGTTTTGCTATTTGTCGATAATCGTCGTGAGGTATGTGAACCTCTTCCTATCCTTTCTAGCATGATGTTTTGTAAACTATGTAGTACCTGAGACGCATACGTGCTAAATGAGTATGGTTGGTTCAAAACATGGGTGTTATAACAGCTTTATGGGAAGTTAGTTATAACGACTCTATGTAGGTAAAATAATGGTTTATTGATTGTAGAAGTTAAGAGACTTGATCTTGAAAGATAAGAGACTTGACTTAGTTTGACTTGTTATGAATTTTGTTAAAATGTTGTAAAAACCTCATTCGCGAGTAATGAGTAGTTGGTTTTAAAAGAATAATGTTTTCCTGAATCCGGAAATGAGAATAAGTGTCGAACAAAACCACTGCATCTTTAATAAAGGAAAATGTATTGACAAATAACTGATTGTTATTAAAACTAGTAGAAACCTCCATCTGCATAGAAGATAAGATAAGACAAAATTGTATTACATTTCCTAGATCATGGTCAGAGCAAGATTGTTATAAACAGTAATAAGCGGCCACGATAAGACATATGTTACTCAATTGTTTTAAAAGGATTAAGACTATGAGTTATGAAACCTTTCTAAAATAAGAAACTTGAGCATTTGAAATTAGGCAAACTTGAACGTTTGGAAAATAATGTTGTTACTTGATTTTACAAAGGGAAGTGTTTTGGGTTACTTAAAAAGATAGTCACTCTATTTTTATACTACGGGTATTGTGTGACTTATTGTGAAAGAAATGGATCTTTTTAAAGAATTTAACGTACGTAATACTTTGGGGGTTAGAACCTGGCCTTCGGCATAAAATGGAAGTACTTCAAGTTGTGTGTAACTTGCCTATGTTTGCGTGTGATAACCTTGTTGTGCAAATCAGATTTCTATACCACCGCGTCTCGATGGAGGCCACTGATCTGTTATGTATGATTCTTTATCGAGTCCTACGGGACGGGCCGAGACACGTATTCCACCTGATTCTTTATCGAGTCCCATGGGATGGGCCGAGACACGTATTCCACCTGATTCTTTATCGAGTCCCATGGGATGGGCCGAGACACGTATTCCATCTGATTCTTTATCGAGTCCCATGGGATGGGCCGAGACACGTATTCCACACGATTTATACCTAGACTGCCGGCAGTGAGGAAGGAGTTCCACGGGCATGAGGGATGACTTTGAGGGCGTGAGTCCCTGAATTGACATGACTACTTTTATGTTGTAAACTGTAGTTTCGTTATCATACATGTCTCCTGTTTTATATAGACTGTCATGATTTCATTTACTGATTTCGCCACATACTTAGTACTGTTGCACCGACCTCCTTCGGGCTGCGTTCATGCCGCAGTAGGTACATCGGTTGTGGATCCTCGCCATGGGATCACGCAACAGGTTGGAAGCCCCGCTTCTTGGAGGCTTATCTTTTGTATGTTACCCCGAGTCTATAGGTTCTTGTACATTCGTGGTATGGCGGGGCCCCGTGTCCGTCATAGTTGTTATCACTTCTTAGGTGCAGAGTAATCTTGTGGCGAGTTTGTAAAAGGATAACTGTCGGGTTTTATGTATATATACGTAAGGCAACTGTTGTTGACTGCTTTATTTATCATGTCTCTTGTTTCATGTTTATGTTTTATTTCCGCTGATTTTCTCTCGATGTTGTATCACCAGGGTGCCCGGTAAGGCACCACACGCTCGTTTCGGTCGTGACAAAAGTGGTATCGAAGCGATTAGTCCTCGGAAAGTGTCTACGCACCGCGTTCAGTAGTCTTGATTATCGGTGTGTTTTGCACCACATCTATAATCGTGAGGTCAGGACATTTAGGATTGGTTTCATTCTTCTCATTCCGAGATCGTGCCTTAGAGTGTGTTATCATTGGACTCCTCCGACGTATTCTTATGTGCCGATTATGCCTCCACGCAAGGCAATGGGCCCGCGAGGCGCGCAGCAGAGGAGTCGCGAGTGAGTAGCGCGCGTCTCATCGAGGCCACAGATTCGAGACGCCGGACCCGCAAGCGAAATGCAGAGATGGGTTACGCGAGATGCCCGATTATTGGCCGTGATAGTGGCAAGACACGAGGATAGGCCGATCGCAGCAATTCCGACGCAGTAGTACCGTAGTTCACCCGAACGGATAGTTTGAGATCGCGGACTTTCGAGCCGCACCGCCAGAGTTCTGGGTCGTGGCACGAGGATGATCCGCAGGAGTTCATCCGGCGCTACACCGGATCGCGAGTGATCGAGGCATCGGAGACCGAGTCGGTGGTCGAGGTGACGGCCGCGTGATACCGCAATGATCGTTTGATTCGGAGCTGCCCGGGAGAATGCACTTCCACTATATGGGACGAGTTCTCGTGGGCATTTCTGCACATTTCTTGCCTCCATGACGGAGAGCTCGCCGACGTAATTTTGGTGTTGCGCAGACGCGCACGTCGAGTACAATGGAGTTCGACTCATCGCCCAGACGTCCCGCGTTAGTAGCTAGTATGGAGGATCGAGTGCACCGATATGTTACCGCTCGATGATTACTTAGCGAGGCTTGTTCGGTGTAGCTCTTCACCGCACGGACATTGCCCGCACGCAGCTCATGCACTTGTGAGGCACGAGAGTTCGACGGAATGACCGGATCGCAGAAGAGGCCGAGCGGCAGGTCCTTTGGTAACTTTCGAGGCGGCCTCGGTAGATTAGTTATGCACCTCCGCCAAGATGCAGTGGTCCTCCGCGCCTTCGTGACGCTCGGGTATTCGAGTCGGTCGAGCTCCGTGGCTTCCGTTCATGTATACATAGGTTCTAGCGACGTTCATGTTTCCGTGTGCACGATGCGCAGCGTCATCCCGGAATGTCGTCTTTATCGGGTGCTTGTTTTACTCGCGCCATCGTGGCCATGTGACGAAACTGCCCTAATAGAAGGATATCGGCGGCAGGACTCACCACGGTCAGCCGAGTTCATCACCTTCACTATAAGCCTGCAACGGGCAGGCCTATGATTAGAAGTGAAGCGGTAGATACAGGTATATCCTTAACCCTCTAGAGATTTGTATATGTGATAAGATGAGTATATTTTAAGTGTTATGTTCAGATAGCATTATGATAAATTGTGATTTAGAGGCCTGGTTAGTAAATGGGAAGTTGGGTACATAGAAAGTGTGAGACTTAGAGTTTTATACGTGGAGAACTTAGGCGAGGCCGTCTTGAGTGGGTGATTTTACGGTTGGTCTTTGTCGATGTACTTGGTATGCGGGGAAATATTGTGGGATAATTACATGGGTAGTGTGAGATGGAAGTGGTAGCTTTCATGACGTGAATTAGTAAGATTGTTCCGGATCGGGGAACAAGAGTTTGGCGCGATTAATGGTCGCCGAGGACCATTCGGTCAACCCGGAGTCTTGATTAGCGGGTCGCTCGAGGTGGTCCCGCCAGTGGTAGGTCACGAGGTGCTAGGCCCAAGTTTAGGTAACCATTACGAGTCCGTGGATGCGTTCGACGACTGGATCGTAAAGGCGGAAATGGCCTTAAAGGAATTGAGGCTAGTAAGATGACCAAGTCGAGGTAGCGACTCAAGGTTTTGAATCGGCGATGACTTTAAATATGGTACGTGTACTAGAAAGAGTTCGTGTTATATCCCGTATTTCCAGAGTATGTACGTAAGGACGTACGTAGAAAATTTGAACTTGAGAAAGTGGCTTGGCCGAAAGTGGGACGTTTTGGCTAGCTTTCTTGGCCTTGTTTTGTGCCTTGTTTTGTGCCTTGTTTGCCATGTTTTGTGGAGTAGGGATAGGTGCACTTGGCTTGATCTTGGCCTTACACTTGCCTAACACATGGCTTGATCTTGTCCATTGGTTGGCCCTCGCTTCCCTATAAATACCCTCCCTTTGTCAAGACTTCATCATCCAAATGTGTTCTAAGTCTTGAAATCCTTCCCTCCTCTTGTTTGACTCTCGCCCAAGAGCCCCCTCCCTAGCAAAGGCCCTGGCCGAGAAACCCTCCCTTTGAGTGGCCTTTGTGGCCGTGAGCCTCCCCTCCCCAGGTGCTAGCCATGGGTACCCCTAGCCTAGTTGTTTCGTATAATACCCCCTCTGGTAGAAATACTCTCAAAAGTATTGTTATAATGCCCAAAATACCTTAGCCTTTACCTTGTTGTATTCCAAAAAATTACCTCTATACGTAGAGCCCGGAAATACTACCTTTTGTCCTTTTAGTCTCAAACCGAAACCCTAAGGAAATCTTCATTGTTGGTCAAGTATTTAAGTAGAAGTTGGTTAGAACTTCTAAGGGTTGTTTGGAGCGGATTGAGCGCACGAGTAGAGCTAAACCTTGCTCGGGATCGACATTATAACTTGGATAATTTTGGGCTTATCGAGGTAAATATCTTGACCTTTCATTGTAATTGGAAATTACATGTTGTTGGAATATATAGTTAAAGTATACTATATATAGAATTGAACATAGTTGCGGGCAATGTCTTTGACTTAAGCTGAACTTAAAGAGAAGCGAATCGTAATTACATAGTATCAGACATGAAGAGTGTAGCTTTTGTCGCGAGGTAGAATTGTACACGACGGTTAGACGTGTTAACCCCGGTTGGCTTGATAGCCTCGATAAAGCGAGGAGATTTACGCTGCTGTGGGGGAGAGTGCCTGCCGAATTTTCGTAGAATGTTCTACGGCGGATCTAAATGTTAATAAGCGCCTTGTGGCCTTATAGGTTGAAGTACTACGATGGCGCGATCCATGGCAAGGAGTAGCCGACGGCAAGTACTGAGCGTTTTGCTATTAGTCGATACTGCCGCGAGGTATGTGAACCTCTTCCTATCTCTTCTAGCATGATATGTGTGAACTATGTAGTACGAGACGCATACGTGCTAAATGTATTTGATTGGTTTAAAACATAAAGTGTTATAACGGCTTTATGGGAAGTTGGTTATAACAGCTTTATGTTGGTAAGAAGATACTTGTGGTTTTTAAAAGGTAACTGGTTTGAACTATAGCTGGCTTGTTATGTATTAATAAAGAACTTGAAGTATTTCAAAAGATTTTGAATCATTTTGAAAGAAGAAGTAATACTTGGTTTTTTTTGAAAACTTAAGAGTTATACTAGCTTTATGGGAAGTTAGATATAACGGCTTAAGAATGTTTCTTGATTTGAAAATCGTATGTATCGACAAACCATCGCAGTTAATTAAAAGGAAATGTTTTGACTAATTAAGTATTATTAAAACCAAGAGAAACTTCCATCCGCATAGAAGCTAATATAAGACAAAATGATATTTCATAGATCACGGCTGCTGTAATAAGATTGTTATAAACAAGAATATCCTACTCACATATAAGACTTATGTTACTCAGATTGTTTAAAAGAGAATTATATTCTTAAATGAATAAGACTATGACCTAAGAAACATTTCTAAAATAAGAAACGTGATCATTTGAAATTAGGCAAACTTGACGCTTGGAAAATAATGTTGTTACTTGATTTTACAAAGGTAAGTGTTTTGGTTTATTTAAAAGACGACCACTCTATTTTATACTACGGGTATTGTGTGACTTATGTGAAAGCAACGGATCTCTTAAAAGATTTAATGTATGAAGTACTTTAGGGGTAGATACCCGAACTTGTTAGCTTAAAGTACCTTGTGTGAATAACTTGATTGTCTTTGGTTTGAGATAGCCTTGTAAATACTTTCTTGTTGATGTGATAAGTGAAAATGTTAGGATGCTACGTGTGTTAGTATCTTGTGTGATCGTGATGTAAGGGGTCATTCTTGTTGTGCTTACGTTGTTAAACGTTAAGCCCGTTGTACTGTTATTGTATCACATACCCTTTGACTTATTATACCGAGGGCTTGCCACCCTTGACGCGGTCTTACGGCTATGCGGTCCTCGTGACTACGCGAGTCGCGGTAGCTCCAAGATTGATCATTCGGGTGTTTAGCCCGACGCGGGGATTCCTATGCGGTCCGTTGAGACTACGCGGTCTTTTGAGACTATGCGGGTTGCGGAGCCTGCGGATACCGAGGGTTAGCCGCCCGACGCGGTATACCTCAGCGATGCAGGACCATGATTCGAGGAATACCTCATGCGGTCCGTGTGTGACCTATGCGAGTGCGAGAGTTCTGTGGATAGACGCGACATCGATATTGCGGGCGTGGCCGCCGATCGACATGCGCGTCTAGAAAGACCTCGGATACGATTTGTGGTATTTTTAGATGCTGGTCTTAGTAGTCGGCTATGCCTTCGTACTTGCCCCGCACGGTTTATTGTGATAACTTTGGCGCGAGTCCCCGACTTGACATGATCGCTATTTGTCAGGAATCGTAGTTTGCTTATCATACATGTCTCTGCTTTATAGACTATTATGATTTCATTTACGATTTTTAGTTTCACATACCTGCACTTTTTGATCGACCTCCTCGGGCCGCGTTCATGCCGCAGTTGAGGTACACCGCCGTTGATCCTAGCTCTCGTGGTCACAATTTGGTTGGGAAGCTCCGTTTCTCGAGGCTTATCACGTATAGTCCCCGTCGTAAAGTGTTTACATTCGTGGTTTAAGGGCCCCGTCCCGCCATTGTTATCATATCATTCTTAGGTCTCAGAGTAATGCTTTGCAAGGTGGTTTGTAAAAAGGATTAAACTGCTCATGTTGAAAAAGTTGTTATTTACATATACGCCGAAAGGCAAGTTTTTCTCAGTTATTGTTTCATATTTCATAATATGTCTTGTATCGTTTATGTTCGTGATTACTGATGTTGTATCACTAGGGTGCCCGGTAGGCACGACCACGCCCGAATCGGTCGTGACAAAAGTGGTATCGAGCGATTAATCCTCGGAAAGTGTCACGCATCAGATCCAGCAGAGTTCGATTATCGGTGTGTTGTGCACCACACCAATAATCGTGAGGCTATAGGTATTTAGGATTGGTTTCTATTCTTCTCACTCGAGATCGTGCCTTAGAGCCGTGTTGTAAGTTGACCCTCCGACGAAATTATTTCTTATCGTTATGCCTCCGCGTAGGGCAACCCGCCTGTGAGGCAAGGCGGCCGAGGAGTGCGAGTAGAGTTCGGAGGGTGGCGAGGCACGTGCCCAATCATTACCTAGGTAGTGCTTCATTCGGGAGTTCTGCGACGCCACTAGCCCCAGAGTTTTAGCACGGCGGCGCCTCACGCGCGAGATGTTGGACCTTCGCCCACGACCAGAACAGAGAATATGGATTGCAAAGAGGCGACTGTTACTAGCTATGGATTTAACTACCAGAGTATACCGATATCGCGAGTCTTGATGACTATCTAAGAGAGTGTGCAAGAGTAATTCTTGATTAGGCTTGAGCATGGCTTGCGGGCTTATGCGCAGCAGCCGAGAAAACGTAGAGATCGACGCGTTAACGGGCGAGAAGAGGCGAGCAGCAAGGTCCTTTGGTAACTTCGAGGCGAGTCACCTCACGGCCAGATTGAATACGCGATCCACCGCTGCAGTGGTCCTCCGCTGTGGTTCAGACGTTCGGTACGCAGGAGTTGGTCGAACTCGAGTTTTCGTCACACTACACGTATGGTTCCACCACCGGATTGATTTTCTCGGTGTTCATTACAGACGACGCCATCCCGGAATGTCGTCTTTATGTTAGTACTTGTCACTGCGGCCGCCGAGGCCATGTGTCGAGAGAGTGTCCTCAGAGGAGGACTTAGCCTTGAGATCGGTGGGTAGTTCGTCATCTTCCTTAGCTACGCGCCACTGGGCGGTTGATTAGAACAACTAAGGAGGAAGAAGAGATATAGATTATCCTTAACCTCTGTAGATCAGATGTGTGATAAGGTGAGTATACCTTAAGTGCTATGTTACGATAGCGGTATGTTAGTTGTGATTAGAAATCATGGTGGAGTTAGCAGAGTAAGATTTTGGGGGATAATGAAGGGGAGCCTTAGAGTTTTATACGCAGAGACCTTAGAGGTAAGGCCATCTCAAGTATAGGTGTAGTGTTATGTTTGATCCTTATCGGAGTGCATAGTGCACGTGAGTTATGTTTGTGGATAAGTCCACGAGTAGCGTGATTTGAAAGAGGTAGTCGAGCTAGGAAGACCGCTAGGTTTTCGTAACGTGATTTGTGAAATTGTTCGGACGGGAGCTAGTGTTTCATACTGCGCTGGGCCAGGTTGAGGCTGTTGCGGGTCAACCCGCGCCGCTTGCGTGGTGGGTCGGTTGTGGTGGTCCCGCTGTGGTAGGGTCACGAGGGTGTTAGGCCCATATTCGTTAACCAGACGAAGTTCGTGGACGATCCGACCGAGTCGGGCCAACGGGTCACCCGTGTCTTTCACGGACCGTTGCTCGGCGGTGATGTTATGTCGAGAGGTTGAAAGGCTGCACGGGTGCCTACCTTCACCTTATGTCGGGTGAAGCCCGTTGTAGCTATTTTCGCTTTTCTAAAAGTTTACCAGCAGGTTAGGAACTCGTGAGTCTCAGACCGCATTCGCCGCCGGGCGATGGTTGGATTTCGAGGTAGTTGTGGAGATTGTTGTCTCTGTGGAGGAGTGTTTAAGCTACCATTTGATTCGGATGTCGCCTTATAAAGCCTTGTAGGGGCGGATGTGTAAGTCACGGCCGAGTGGTTCGATGTTGGCAAGGTTCGCATTAGTTGAGCTTGTTCCACAGATTGTGGATAGTGAAGCTTGTCTAGAAGAAGTTACGCAGCTCGGAGGAAATCGTGCGGATAATCGGCGACGACGCCAGAGTTCGTGCCGACGGTCGGTCTTCTTGAAAGTACCACCCCGGGTTGGTGTGACGAGTTTTGGAATACAGAGGAACTTAGCCCGAGTTACTTGGGCCTTTGAGTTCATGAAGAATAGGCCGAGTTGCTTATATGTTAGCATTTGCCGTCCGACTTGTGAGGCGGTCGCCCAAATGCTCGTTAATGCTATGTTCGAGAAGGAAATCGAGATCCATCCGTAGTATTCCCGACTAATGATGACCAAGTTGAAGATGATAACCCCGAAGTTTTGAAGGATATCGAGAAATGTGGTAAGAGTTCGAGTGTCTGACGACCTCGAGGATCGCATGTAGTCCGGCACCATTTGTTGGGTCGCCGAGTGACACTAGAACCTCGCGGCAAAGTGACAAAAGTGGTATCGGAAGAAGCGAGCATGTATGGCGAGCATAGATGTGACCATTTCTTTTGTTTGGAAAAAGTGTGGAGGAAGTATATTTTAGACCCCGAGAGATGTTTGTGGTGATGTTAGAGTGATTCCTCGTGGACTTGGATGTAAGTATTTTGCGATTGTTTACGTGGCCATTGTGGCGGGATTGTTTCGTAAGTATGGTAGTGAAGACTATCTTGGCGACGCTTGTTTTGAGACTTAGAAGGAACATTCGACGAATGTTTCTAAGGAGGAGAATGTTATACCCGTATTTCCAGTATGACGTGGGGCGTGCGTAGAAAATTTGAACTTGAGAAAGTGGCTTGGCGAAAGTGACGCTTTGGCTAGCTTTCTGGCCTTGTTTTGTGCCTTGTTTTGTGCCTTGTTTTGTGCCATGTTTTGTGGAGTAGGATAGGGTTCACTTGGCTTGATCTTGGCCTTACACTTGCCTAACACATGGCTTGATCTTGTCCATTGGTCCCTTGGCTTCCCTATAAATACCCCTTTGTTGAAGACTTCATCATCCAAATGTGTTCTAAGTCTTGAAATCCTTCCCCTCCTCTTGTTTGACTCTCGCCCAAGAGCCCCCTCCTAGCAAAGGCCCTGGCCGAGAAACCCTCCCCTTGAGTGGCCTTTGTGGCGTGAGCCTCACTCCCCTCTGGGGTGCTAGCCATGGGTACCCCCCTAGCCTAGTTGTTTCGTATAATACCCCCCCTCTTGGTAGAAATACTCTCAAAAGTATTGTTATAATGCCCAAAATACCTTAGCCTTTACCTTGTTGTATTCCAAAATTAACATCTATACGTAGAGACCGGAAATACTACCTTTTGTCCTTTTAGTCTCAAAACGAAACCCTAAGTAAATATTCATTGTTGAAGTATTTAAGTAGAAGTTCGTTAGAACTTCTAAGGGGTTGTTTGGAGCGGATGGAGCGCACTGAGTAGAGCTAAACCTTGCTCAGGATCGACATTATAACTTGGATAATTTTGGGCTTATCGAGGTAAATATCTTGACCTTCTATTGTAATTGGAAATTACATGTTGTTGGAATATATAGTTAAAGTATACTATATATAGAATTGAACATAATTGTGCGCAATGTCTTTTGACTTAAGCTGAACTTAAAAGAGAAGCGAATCGTAATTACATGGGATCAGACATGAAGCTTGTAGCTTTTACGTGAGGTAGAATTGTACACGCATCGTTAGGCGTGTTAACCCCTGGTTGGCTTGATAGGCCTCGATAAAGAGGAGATTTACGCCATGTGGGGAGGTGCGAATTTTCTCAGAGAATGTTCTACGAAGGATCTAAATGTTAATAAGCACCGTGGCCTTATAGGTTGAAGTACTACGATGGCGCGATCCACGGCAAGGAGTAGCCGACGGTTTGAAGTACTTGAGCGTTTTGCTATTAGTCGATACTGCCGCGAGGTATGAACCTCTTCCTATCTCTTCTAGCATGATATGTGAACTATGTAGTACGGTAGACGCATACGCTAAATGTATTTGATTGGTTTAAAACATAAAGTGTTATAACGCTTTATGGGAAGTTAGTTATAACGACTTTATGTTGGTAAGAAGATACTTGTGGTTTTTAAAAGGTAACTGGTTTGAACTATAGCTGGCTTGTTATGTATTAATAAAGAACTTGAAGTATTTCAAAAGATTTTGAATCATTTTGAAAGAAGAAGTAATACTTGGTTTTTTTTGAAAACTTAAAAGTTATACTAGCTTTATGGGAAGTTAGATATAACGGCTTAAGAATGTTTTACTGATTTCGAAAATCAGAAGGTGTATCGACAAACCACTGCAGCGTTAATAAAAGGAAATGTTTTGACTAATTAAGTATTATTAAAACCAAGAGAAACTTCCATCTGCATAGAAGCTAAGATGACAAAATGATATTTCCTAGATCACTATTCCAGTAATAAGATTGTTATAAACAAGAATATCCTACTCACATATAAGACTTATGTTTCTCATTGTTTAAAAGAGAATTATATTCTTAAATGAATAAGACTATGAACTCTTAAACCTTTCTAAAATAAGAAACGTGAACATTTGAAATTAGGCAAACTTGGGCGTTTGGAAAATAATGTTGTTACTTGATTTTACAAAGGTAAGTGTTTTGGTTTATTTAAAAAGACCACTCTATTTTATACTACGTATCAGGTGACTTATGTGAAAGCAACGGATCTCTTAAAAGATTTAATGTATGAAGTACTTTGGGGTAGATACCCGAACTTGTTAGCTTAAAGTACCTTGTGTGAATAACTTGATTGTGGTTTGAGATAGCCTTGTAAATACTTTCTTGTTGATGTGATAAGTGAAAATGTTAGGATGCTACGTGTGTTAGTATCTTGTGTGATCGTGATGTAAGGGGTCATTCTTGTTGTGCTTACGTTGTTAAACGCGTTAAGCGTTGTACTATTATTGTATCACATACCCTTTGACTTATTATACCGAGGGCTTGCCACCCGATGCGGTCTTTACGGCTATGCGGTCCTCGTGACTACGCGGAGCGCAGAGCTGTGGATTGATCATTCCGGTGTTTAGCCCGACGCGGATTCCCTATGCGTCCGCTGAGACTATGCGGTCTTTTGAGACTACGCGGTCATGGAGCCTGGCGGATACCGAGGTTACCGCTTCGATGCGGGTATACCTCGCGGTCTGGGGACCATGATTCGAGGAATACCACGCGGTCCGTGTGACCTATGCGAGTGCGAGAGTTCCAGGGATAGACGCGCACATTGATATTGCGGCGCAGTGGCCGCCTTCGATCGTGGTGCGGTCTAGAAAGACCTCGGATACGCTTGTGGTATTTTTGGTACTGTGGGTCTTAGTAGTCGGCTATGCCTTCGTACTTGCCCCGTACGGTTTTATTGTGATAACTTTGAGGGCGTGAGTCCCTGACTTGACATGACTGCTTATTTGTTGTGAAATGTAGTTTGCTTATCATACATGTCTCCTGCTTTATAGACTATTATGATTTCATTTACAGTATTTTTTAGTTTCACATACTCGACTTTCTGTTATCGACCTCCTTCGGGGTGCGTTCATGCCGCAGTTGAGGTACACCGTCGTTGATCCTAGCTCTCGTGGTCACGCGTTTGGGGAAGCTCCGTTTCTCCGAGGCTTATCACGTATAGTCCCCGTCAGTAAGTGTTTACATTCGTGGTTTGGCGGGGCCCCGTCCCGCTATTGTTGTCATATCATTCTTAGAGGTGCTGTAGTAATCTTGTGTGGCGGGGTTTGTAAAAAGGATTAAACTGTTCATGTTGAAAAAGTTGTTATTTACATATATGCCGAAAGGCAAGTTTTTCTCAGATTATTGTTTCATATTTCATAATATGTCTTGTATCGTTTTATGTTCCGCTGATTACTCTGATGTTGTATCACTAGGGTGCCCGGGGTAAGGCACCAGTCACGGGCCCGGAATCGGGTCGTGACAGTTCGGGTGTACAAGAAAGGTACGACGAGTAAGAAAGGAAGCGAACATGTGTTAAGAGGATGGAAGTGATCTTTTTTGTGAAGTGAGGGTACGAGGAGAGTATCCTTTGGACCAGGAGTGAGAGTTAGTGTTGTTTTACATCTTAGAGGTGATTCCTCGTTAGTTTGGATTTGGGTTTCGCGCGTATGTGATATTCTGGCCATTAGTGGCATAATTGGTTTCGTAAGTATAGCAGTGGAGACTATATCGGCGCTTGTATGTTTGGAGACTTAGAAGGAACATTCGGGACGAATGTTTCAAAGGGGGGAAAAATGTTATACCCCGTAGTTCCAGGGTATATATGTGAGGATGTACGTGCGAGAATACGACAAAAATTTTGGAAAGAAAGAAAGATGTGATTTTTATTTGAAAAGTTTCAGGTTTTGTGAAGAAAAGGTTCGTTAATAGAATTGGATTCCCAGTGATTTGGTATTTGGGCTTCTTGAATTATATTAGAATTATGGAATTTTATTTCGGAATTGGTCACGTGGGCCCACGGAGAAATTTACTGATTTGTGGGCCCACTTTGTTTTGAGATTTTGGCCATTATGGATATTTTAGGAGATGAAATATTTTGGGCGAATAGGAGGCGACACGTGTCACTCCCTAGGTGGCCTCATGGCCGAAATTTGCTAACAGTGGCAAGACAGTGGCCTTGTCTTGCAAGATATTTTAGTTGGACAAGTGGCATGGGCCCACACACACTTGTCCCCAATCTCAACCACACACTTGCCTTCATCCTACCCTTGGTTGTCCTATATATGCACTACTAGTTGATGAAATCTCCCACACTTAACCATTTCAAGACAAGAAATTCCCTTCCTTCTCCTTGACCTTGCTCGCTTTTTAGCCCTTTTCGAGCTAAATTTGTCCAACAATTCTTAAACTCTCAAGTGTTCTTCCCTAAGGTGTTAGGAAGATTGTGTACCAAGAGTTGGAAAAGATTTCACACCCTAACCTCTAAACTCCACCTTGCCGAGAGAGCTCGGAAGAAAAGCCTAGGTGTTCTTCACTTGTTTAAGTTGGTTCTTGAAGAGATGATGGTGAGGAGCTTCTTAGGGTGATTTGTGGTGGTTTGTAACATAAAGATTGGAGCTAAGACTTGCTTGGAACGACATTAAGTTCTTGGATAATTTTGGGCTATTTGAGGTAGTGAATCTTAACCTCTTTGTGATTTGGTCATTATACATATATTATAAGTATATTATGGAGTATATAATATATGGAGTAAAGTTTGGAAGAGTTGGATCTTGTTAACTTGTTAAAAGAAAGGATTGGCCGTTTGCCATTAAAATGGTAAAAACGTATCTTACTTGTGAAGAAGTAATTAACAAAGTAACTATAACTTATATTAAGAATGGAAATATAAGTTGGATGACTAATGAGTAAATTGGATAAGTAAAATGGACAAAGTTGGCCAAGGACCCCAACTTAAGGACTGTATTTACTTTGGACTGTATTTACTTTGGACTGTATTTACATTGGACTGTATTTACATTTCTGTTAAGGGGGAGATTTTTCAATCGCGTTCCGTTTGGGCGTGTGATCCCCTTTTTAATTATTGTATTGTTATGGAGGCGTGATAGTAAACCGCGTTACCGGTTGGGCGCGTAATCCTCTTCTTTTACTTATTGTATTGTTATGGAGGCGTGATAGTAAACCGCGTTACCGTTTGGGCGTGTAATCCCCTTCTTTATGTTGTTTAATTATTACGCCTTATATATATATATATGGTATATATATTACGTTATTCGCCTTGGAGAAAGATGGAAAAGTGAGTAAAAACGGGAAGTCTTTAGAATTTTCCGTAGAATTAGAGGTCTTTTTATTGGTATAAGTCTTCAATGGTGAGTAAGGTTTGATAGAAGTACTATGACCATTTTAGGAGTGGAGTACTACGCGTGGCGTGATCTACTTGGCTTAAGGAGTAGCCAAGCGGGTTGAAGTACTGAGCGCTTTGCTATTTGTCGATAATCGTCGTGAGGTATGTGAACCTCTTCTATCCTTTCTAGCATGATGTTTTGTAAACTATGTAGTACGGTGACGACACGCGTGCTAAATGAGTATGGTTGGTTCAAAACATAGGGTGTTATAATAGCTTTATGGGAAGTTAGTTATAACGACTCTATGTAGGTAAAATAATGGTTTATTGATTGTAGAAGTTAAGAGACTTGATCTTGAAAGATAAGAGACTTGACTTAGTTTGACTTGTTATGAATTTTGTTAAAATGTTGTAAAAACCTCATTCGCGAGTAATGAGTAGTTGGTTTTAAAAGAATAATGTTTTCCTGAATCCGGAAATGAGAATAAGTGTCGAACAAAACCACTGCAGCGTTAATAAAGGAAAATGTATTGACAAATAACTGATTGTTATTAAAACCAGTAGAAACCTCCATCTGCATAGAAGCTAAGATAAGACAAAATTGTATTACATTTCCTAGATCATGGCTGCTGTAGCAAGATTGTTATAAACAAGAATAAACGGCTCACGCATAAGACATATGTTACTCAATTGTTTTAAAAGGGATTAAGACTATGAGTTATGAAACCTTTCTAAAATAAGAAAGTTGAGCATTTGAAATTAGGCAAACTTGAACGTTTGGAAAATAATGTTGTTACTTGATTTTACAAAGGGAAGTGTTTTGGGTTACTTAAAAAGATAGTCACTCTATTTTTATACTACGGGTATTGTGTGACTTATTGTGAAAGAAATGGATCTTTTTAAAGAATTTAACGTACGTAATACTTTGGGGGTTAGAACCTGGCCTTCGGTATAAAATGGAAGTACTTCAAGTTGTGTGTAACTTGCCTATGTTTGCGTGTGATAGCCTTGTTGTGCAAGTACTGTATTTCTATACCACCGCGTCTCGATGGAGGCCTACTGACCGTTATGTATGATTCTTTATCGAGTCCCGTGGATGGGCCGAGACACGTATTCCACGATTCTTTATCGAGTCCCGTGGACGGGCCGAGACACGTATTCCACGATTCTTTATCGAGTCCCACGGGATGGGCCGAGACACGTATTCCACCGATTCTTTATCGAGTCCCGGGATGGGCGAGACACGATTCCACCGATTCTTTATCGAGTCCCGTGGATGGGCCGAGACACGATTCCACACGATTTATACCTAGATCGCCGCAGTGAGAAGGCGAGTTCCAGGCATGAGGATGACTTTGAGGCGTGAGTCACGACTTGACATGACTACTTTTATGTTGTAAATCGTAGTTTGGTTATCATACATGTCTCTGTTTTATATAGATCGCCATGATTTCATTTACGTGATTTCGCCACATACTGTACTGTTGCATCGACCTCCTTGGGGCCGCGTCACGCCGCAGGTAGAGGTACATCGGTTGTGGATCCTCGCTCATAGGATCACGATTCAGCGTGTTAGGAAGCCGCTTTCTTGGAGGCTTATCTTTTGGTATGTTACCACAGTGCGTAGGTTCTTGTACATTCGTGGTATGGCGGGCCCCGTCCGTCATAGTTGTTGTCACTTCTGGTCCTGTAGAAATCTTTGTGAAGGGCAGAGTTTGTAAAAAGATAATCGTCGGGTTTATGTATATACGTAAGGCAACTGTTTTGGTTGGCCTGTTTTATTTATCATGTCTCTTGTTTCATGTTTATGTTTTATTTCCGCTGATTTTCTCTGATGTTGTATCACTAGGGTGCCCGGGGTAAGGCACCAGTCACGGGCCCGGGTTCGGGTCGTGACAATTTTCTAGATCATGGCTGCTTTAATAAGATTGTTATAAACAAGATTAACCTACTCACAAGTAAGGCATATGTTACTCAAATTGATTTAAAAGAGATTACGTTATTAAGTGATTAAGACTATGAACTATGAAATATTTCGAAAATAAGAGACTTGAATATTTGAAATTAGGCAAACTTGAACTTTGGAAAAGAATGTTGTTACTTGATTTTAATAAAAGGAAAGTGTGTTGGTTTACTTAAAATGTTAGTCCCTCTATTTTAATACTACGCATCGGGTGACCTTTGTAAAAGAAATGGACCTTTTTAAGAAGAATTTAACGTACGTAGTACTTTGGGGTTAAAACCTGGACTTTGGCATAAAATGAAAGTACCTTGAGTTATGTGTAACTTGCCTATGTTTGCGTGTGATAGCCTTGTCGTGCTAGTATTGTATTTCTATACCACCGCGCCTCTCGATGGGCGGCTGATTTGTTATGATCTTACTTGGACGTCTGGCGATTCTGGAGGATTCCACGCACGCTTTGATAGTGTTATTCCATGACTAGCTCGCGAGGTTTCTTGATTCGGCTTTGGTATCGGTAGTTGGCTCGTACTTGCCCAAGTCGTGGCTGATTCGGATTTGGTATCCGTAGTTAGCCTTCGTACTTGCCGGCTCGGTTTAGTGGCGAAGTCTCGTGATCGACGCTTGATATCGGTAGTTAGCTCAGACTTGCCGCCACTCACGTGACACGGCTTTGGTATCCGTAGTTGGCCAGACTTGCCCGTGTCGCCTTCAGAGCGAAGTCTCGATACCCTGGTATCCGTAGTTAGCCCTCAGACTTGCCCGGCCACTCGTGACACGGCTTTAGTATCCGGTAGTTGGCTTTCGTACTTGCCGTGTCGCCTTCGTGGTTTGGTTGTATAGTATTGTTAGTACGACTTTGGTATCCGTAGTTGGCTTTCGTACTTGCCGGTCGATTGATGATCGGCTTTGGTATCCGGTAGTTAGCGCCGTACTTGCCGCACGGTTTTATGGCTCAGTGGGACTGGTGTTTATGTGTACTCCTTGGTGTTATTATATCATGATCGCCGGTGAGAAAGGTATTCCACGCATGATTGATGTTGAGGCGTGAGACCCATAGTTATATTTGAGTGATGACTTTGAGGCGTGAGTCACGACTTACGAATCGCTATTTATCATGATGTAGTTTGGTTATCATACATGTCTCGCTTTATATAGACTACTATGATTTCATTTCAGTATTTTCGCCACATACTGCAATTGTATCGACCTCCTCGGGCCGCGTTCATGCCGCAGTAGAGGTACACGCTTGTTGATCCTCGTTCATAGGATCGCGATTCAGCGTTGGGAAGCTCCGTTTCTCGAGGCTTATCTTTTAATATAGTCCTGTCATCAGTAGGTACTTGTGCATTCGTGGGTATGGCGGCCCCACTGTCACGTTGTATAAAAATTCTTAAGTGCGTAGTACTTGTGGGCGTGGTTTGTGCGATGTAATCGCTCAAGTTTTTAGTTATATATATGTAAGAAGGTAACAGTTTGGTTGGCTGTTTATTATCATATCTCTTGTTTCATATTTAAGTTTTTATTTCACTGATTTTCTCGATGTTGTATCACTAGGGTGCCCGGGGTAAGGCACGATCCACGCCCGGATCGGTCGTGACAAAAGTGGTATCGAGCGATTAATCCTCGGAAAGTGTCTGTGCATCGTAATACAGTAAGTCTTGATTATCGATGTGTTGTGCACCACATCTATAATCGTGAGGTCGCAGGACATTTAGGATTAGTTTCCATTCTTCTCATTCTCGAGATCGTGCCTTAGAGCCGTGTTATAAGTTGGACCCTCTCGACGTATTTCGTTTTCACCGATTATGCCTCCGCGAGCAACCCGAGCCCAGATGGGCAAGGCGTTGAGAAGCCGCTAGTAGGATCTGAGGAGTACGAGCGCAGCGGCCATTACCGAGATAGCGCTTCAAACGGCGAGTTTTGCGCGCCACTTGACCAGCGAGTTTAGAGCGCAGCGGTGGGCTGCTGAGACCATAAGCACTGAGCCTCAGCCGCGGCTGGAAGCAGAGGAGTTAAGTACAAAGATGGCCCGATTATTGGCGGATAGTGGCAAGGCACGAGATAAGCCGGACGCAGCAATTGATGCCGTAGTACCGTAGTTCACCCGAGCGGATAGTTTGAGGCTGCGGACTTTCTTAGTTGCAGCCGCCGGTGTTTTATGGATCGAGGCGAGGATGATCCGCAGGAGTTCATCCGAAGCTACAGCCGGATCGAGAGTGATCGAGGCGGAGACCGAGTCGGTGGTCTTAGGTTCACATCGGCTGCGTGATACCGCGGCCGATCGTTTGATTCGTGGGAGCCGCCCCGGGAGCATGCGCCTCCTATTTGGGACGAGTTCTCGAGGCATTTCGGCCACTTCTTGCCTCCGCAGATGAGGAGCACGCGGCGACAAATTTTTGATATTGAGGCGGGGCGGGCGCATGGTCGGGAGTACAATGTGGAGTTTGGCTCAGCTTCGAGACGTCCCGCGTTAGTAGCCGGCATGGGGACGAGTGCACCGCTATGTCACCGAGCTCGATGACTACTTAGCGAGGCTTGTTCGGGTGTAGCTCTTCACCGGCATGGACATTGCCCGCATGCGCAGCTTATGCACTGGGTGTGAGCGGAGAGGTCGGCGGAATGACCGGGATCAACAGAAGAGGGCCAGGACAGCAGGGTCTTTTGGCGACTTTCGAGGAGGATCGCCTCAGCAGCAGGCTAGTTATGTACCTCCGCCAGTACAGAGCGGTCCTCCACAGTCTTCAGGACATTCGGGATATTCGAGAGGTCGTGGCTCCTGTGTTTTAGATTTTCGTGAGGTGAGTGCTCGCCGGATGAGGCCACCCTTGTCTCAGTGTGGCCGTTGTGGAAAAATTCATAAGGGAGAGTATCGTACTAATTTGGGAGATTGTTATGCTTGCGCCAACAGGCCATTTGGCGAGAGTCCCACCAGCAGGTAGCATTGGTGGGATAGCCTGCACGAGATCAATGCGGGTTCTTCACCTTCCATGCTAGGCGGGATGTTCATACAGCGGCAGCCACGCAGGTCGCGGTGGAAGTTCGATTTTAGCGGTCCTTTGAACCGCCTTTTTTTCGGTATATCCTTAACCCTCAGAGATTAGCATGCGTGATACGATGATTATATGTTGAGTACTATGCGAGATAGCGTTGTGTATATTGTGGTTTAGAGACATGGTTAGTTGAAAGGTTAAGTATGGGACGGGGAAGGTATGAACCTTAGGATACTACACGCGTTGAGACCTTAGATGTAAGCGTGCGGAATAAAAGATTTTACTGGTAAGTCTTTGTCAAAATACTTGGTATGCGTAAAAATGTATTGTGGATAATTCCATGGGTTGTGAAAGATGAAAGTGGTAGCTTCGGGACTTGAATAGGTAAGATTGTTCGGATCGGGAACAAGAGTTTGGCGCGCGATTATGGGTCGGGTTGAGGACCGTTCGCGGTCGACCCGCACGGCCGGTTTGGGGTGGGGTTCGAGTGGTCCCAGGTGGTAGGGTCACGAAGGTGCTTAGCGAGTTTAGGTAACCATCGTATGAGTTCGTGGATATGTTCGACCAGAATCGGATCTTGAAGGCCGGGAATGGCCTTGAAGGAATTCGAGGCTAGTAAGATGACCAAGATTGGAGGTGGTGACTCCAAAGTTTTGGAAACTGAAGCGATGACTGGAGTATGGAATGTGTACTAGGGAGAGAGTTCGTGTTATACCCCGTATTTCCAGAGTATGTACGTAAGGACGTACGTAGAAAAATTTGAACTTTGATATAGGCTTGGACGATTTCCCTTTGTGCACAACACCCGGTTAGAGTCGATTTCGACGAACGCGTTTTCACAGCTTTAGTAGGGGAAAATACGGCTATGTCATTTCTAATTTTTGCGGATTTTTCCGAGGCGAAACGTGTTGGACCAACAAGAGGCGCCACTTGGCACCTCTTATTGGCGAAATTGTGGCGTCCTTCGACGATTTGGGCCATGTTTTGGTCAAGGGGTTGGTAGGATATTTTGTGGTAGATGGATAAGGTGCACTTGGAAAGATCTTGGCCCTACACTTGCCTTGCACTTGGCAAGATCTTGGCCATTGGTTGGCCTTTGCTAGACCTATAAATACCCCCCTTTGGAAGACTTTTTCATCCTAAAATGTTATAAGTCTTAGAAATCCTCCCCCCTCCCTCTATTGTTCTCGTCCTCCTCCCCCTTTGTGAGGACTTGTGGCCGAGAGTCCACCCCCCCCCCCCCTTGGCCGAGAGGACCCCCCCCTAGTGGGGTTGGCCGAGGGGTGTACACCCCCCCTAGCGTAGTTGTTTAGTATAATACCCCTTTTGTGGTGTAGAAATACTCTCCAAGTATTGTTATAATGCCCAAATTACCTTAGCCGTATACCTTGTAGAATTCTAAGGTTATACCTATACAAAAGCCGATTATACTATTATACTTCCCGTCGATCAAAAACCGAAACCCAAGGAAAATCTCCATAGTTAGTTGGAGTATTATGTAGAAGTTGGTTAGAACTTCTAAGGGTGGTTTGGAGGCGGGTTGGAGCGCACTGAGTTGAGCTAAACGTTGCCAGAATCGACATTATACTTGGATAATTATGGGCTTATCAAGGTAAATATCTTGTCCCCTATTGTAATTAGATATTACATATTGTAGGAATATATAGTTGAAGTATACTATATATAGAATCGACATAGCTTGTGCAATGTCTTTGGACTTAAGCTGAATTTAAAGATGAGAACCGAATCGTAATTACGTAGGTATCAGACTTGTGTAGTTTGTGGGTAGGGAAGAAGTGCCCAATTTCCGTAGGATCTTGCATCTAGATTTATTCTACCGAGTAGTCTAGACTTTGATAGACTTGTGTAACTGTATAGGTTGAATGTTCTGCGAGTAGCGTGCTACTCTTGCGGACCAGCTAAGCGGGTTATAGCCGTGGAGCGTTTTTCTAATAGTCGATAATCGCGAGGTATGTGAACCTCTTCCTATCTCTTCAGCATGATATGTGTATAACTATGTAGTACGGTAGGCGTGCGTGTGTTAATTGAACGTGGTTATGCGGCAATGTCTTTTGACTTAAGCCCGAATAATAATAATCTTGAAGTAGTTCAAGAGAATTAAGAACTGTTTTTAAAAGAAGAGTAATACTTGGTTTTAAAATCTTAAGAGTTATACTAGCTTTATGGGAAGTGAGGTATAATGGCTTAAGAGAGATAAAACGAATGATTTATTTATTTTAGAAGTTAAGAGACTTGATCTTGTAAGATAAGAGACTTAACTTAATTGAATTATGTGAATTATGTGTGAAACCTCATTCGTGAGTAATGAGTACTTGGTTTTTAAAAGGGTTAATGTTTTACTGATTTCGGAAATCAGAATGTGTATCGACAAACCACCGCAGCGTTAATAAAAGGAAATGTTTTGACTAAAATTAAGTATTATTAAAACCAGTAGAAACCTCCATCTGCATAGGAGCTAAGATGAGACAAAATGATATTACATTTCCTAGATCACGGCTGCTTTAATCAGATTGATTATGAACAAAAATAACCTACTCACATATAAGGCATATGTTTCTCAGGTTGTTTTAAAAGAGGATTATATTATTACGTGGTTAATAATATGAACGACGAAACCTTTCTAAAATAAGAAACGTGAACATTTGAAATTAGGTAAGCTTGAACGTTTGGAAAATAATGTTGTTACTTGATTTTACAAAGGTAAGTGTTTTGGTTTACTTAAAAAGACAATCCACTCTTTTGTACTACGTAATGTGTGACTTATGTGAAAGAAATGATTCTTGTAAAAGATTTAATGAAAGAAGTACTTTGGGAATAGATGCGAACTTGTTAGTAGAAAGTACCGTGTGAATAACTCGACCGTATTGGTTTGTGATAGCCTTGTAATACTTTCTTGTTGATTTGATAAGTAAACATGTTAGGATGCTACGTGTGTTAGTATCTTATGGTTGTTATGTAAGGGGGGTCATTCTTGCTGTGTTTACGTTGCTAAACGGTAAGTCCATCAGATCGTTATTATATCACCTACCCTCGACTTATTATACAGGGCTTGCCACCGATGCTGGTCTATACGGCCCACGCGTCCTTGTGACTATGCGGAGCATGGTATGCTCGAGATTGATCATTCCGGTGTTTAGCACGACGCGGGGATTCCTATGCGATGCGCTGAGACTACGCGGTCTTTTGAGACTACGCGGGCGCGGAGCCTGCGGATACCGGGTTAAGCCGCTCCGACGCGGGATACCTCGTGCAGCGTGTGACTATGACTCGAGGAATACCTCATGCGGTTCATGTGTGACCTACGCGAGTCGCGGTAAGTTCGAGGGATAGACGCGCGCGATAATCTGCGCGAGTGGCGCCTTCGACATGTGGTACGGCAGAAAGACCTCGTGATACGCTTTATGGCATTTTGGCATCGCTGGTCTTAGTAGTCGGCTATGCCTTCGCACTTACCACTGCACGGTTTTATTGTGATGACTTTGAGGCGAGTCCCCGACTTGACATGATCACGATTTATTGTGAATCGTAGTTTGGTTATCATACATGTCTCCGCTTTATATAGACTACTATGATTTCATTTACGTGATTTATTTTCGATTTCACATACTCTGCACTCAGATCGACTCTTTCGAAGCCGCGTTCATGCCGCAGTAAAGGTACACCCGTTGATCCTCGCCTAGTGGTCACAATATTGGTTTGGAAGCTCCGCTTTCTCCGAGGCTTATCTTCGTATAGTCCTGTTGTTGTGCTATTCGTGGTATGACGGCCCCGTCCCGTTGTTGTCATATCATTCGTAGAGGTCTGTAATCTTGCAAGTGTGGTTTGTAAGAAGGATTAAACTGTTAATTTTGAAATAGTTGTTATTTATATATATGCCGAAAGGCAACTTTTCTTCGTAAGATGTGTTTCTTTGCATTATTTCATATCAGGTCTTATGTTCCGATTACTGGATGTTGTATCACCAGGGTGCCCGGTAGGCACCGCCACGCCCAGTTCGGTCGTGACAAAGTGGTATCGAGCGATTAATCCTGAAAGTGTCTACAGCCGTATCCAAGAGTCTTGATTATCGGTGTGTTGTGCACCACACCAATAATCGTGAGGCTATAGGATATTTAGGATTAGTTTCTATTCTTCTCACTCCGAGATCGTGCCTTAGAGTCAGGTTGTAAGTTGGACCTCTAACGAAATTCTTTCCCTTACCGCTATGCCTCCGCGTAGGCAACCCGCCCGGAGGGCAAGCGCAATGGCGGAGCCGCGAGTAGAGTTCGTGAGGGTTACGAGGGCACAGTGCCCAATCATCACACGAGTTAGGTGCTTCATTTGGGGAGTTCGCGACGTCACTAGCCCCGCAGAGTTTAGCACGGCGGCGCTCCTCTGCGCCATGATATTTGAACCTTCGCCCACGACCGAACAGAGAATATAGATTGCAAAGAGCGCGACCGCATTAGCTATGGATTTGGCTACCAGAGAGTATACCGATGTATCGCGAGTCTTGATGACTACCTAAGAGGGTTGTGCAAGAGTAATCCTTCGCTAGGCTTGAGCATGGCACGTACGGGCTTATGCGCAGCAGCCGAGAAACGTAGATCGACGGGTTAACGAAGGACAAGAAGAGGCCGAGCAAAGAAGGTCCTTTGGTAACTTTCAAGGCGAGTCACCTCGCGTGGATTAGATTATACACATCCACGGCAGAGAGGTCCTCCACGGGGTTCAGGACATTCGGGGTATGCAGGAGTTGGTCATAACTCCAGGGTTTCCGGTTCACAGTGTGACATACGTCATCCCGGGGAATGTCGTCTTTTAGTTGGTACTTGTTGTACCTATGACCGTCAGGGTCTGATGTCGAAAGGTGTCCTAGTAGGAGGACTTAGCCTTCAGGATCGGTGGGTAGTTCGTCACCTTCCTTAGCTACGCCTGCACGGGCGGTTTGATCGTAACGACTAGGGAGTGAAACAAGAGATTCGAGCATATCTTTAACCCTCAGAGATCGTGATGTGTGATAAGGTGAGTATACCTTAAGTGCTATGTTCGGATAGCGATGTGTTAGTTGTGATTAGAAATCATGCGGTTAACCGAGTAAGATTTTGGGGATAGAAAGTGTGAGCCTTAGAGTTTTTTTTTTTACGTAGAGACCTTAGGTAAGGCCATCTCGAGTAAAAGACGATGTTTATGTTTGACCCTTAAGAGTGCATAGTGCACGTGAGCTATGTTGTGGGATAAGTCCCGAGTAGTGTGGAATGAAAGAGGGTAGTTGAGCTAAGAAGACCGCCAGGTTTTCGTAACGTGATTAGTGAGATTGTTAGGATCGGAGCTAGTATTGTGCGCGTGCGCCGGGTTGAGGCAGCGTTGCGGGTCAACCCGCGACCTGTTGTTGGTAGGGTCGGTGGTGGTCCCACCGGTGGTGGGATCACGGGGTGTTGGGCCCAAGTTTAGTTAACCAAATGGTACGAGTTCGTGACGCGTCGGCCGGTGGTGGTCGATGGGGCAGCCCATCGCGTTCTTCGGTCGACCGCTCACCGATGTTGATTTATCAGAAAGGTTGTAAGGCTGCACGGGGTGCCTACCTCACCTTATGTCAGACAGTGGAGCCCAGGTTACGGCTGTTTTTGTTTCTGGAAGTTTTACCAGGCAAGGTTAAGGACTCAGGTGAGTCTCAGAATCGCATTCGCCCTCAGGCCAGTGTTTGGATTTCAGGGGTAGTTGTGGGGATTGTTGTCTCCTGTAGAGAGAAGTGTTTTTAGCTACCTTTTCAGTGTTCGGATGTCGCCTTATGAAGCCTTGTAGGGGCGGAAGTGTAAGTTGCCGGTCGATTGGTTCGATGTTGGCAAGGTTCAGATAGTTGGTTCAGGCTTGTTCCAGCAGTGTGGTTAGTGAAGCTTGTCTAGAAGAGGTTCGCGGCTCGGAGAATCGTGCGGATAATCGGCGACGACGCTTAGAGTTCAGGTCGACGGTCGGTCTTCTTGAAAGTACCACCCCGGACAGGGTGTGACGAGTTTTGGAAACAGAAGGAACTTAGCCCGAGTTACTTTGGGCCTCTTGAGTTCATGTGAAGGATAGGCCAGGTTGCCTATATGTTAGCAATTGCCGTCCGACTTAGAGGCAAGACGTCCGTCTTTCTTCGTAGTGTTGTTCGGGGGGCTGAGCGTATAAAGAGGCCAGAGCCTCTACCACGGGAACAGACCCGAACCGTGGCTCTCCGTATGGCACATCCTGAGAAGGGCCGTGGGGCATGCCTCGTGGATCGCAGCAGCCGGTACCATTTGTTGGTCGTCGGAGCAAGGCTCGCGACAAAGTGACAAAAGTGGTATCGACTAAAGTATATTTTGACCCCCGGGGAGAGGTATTTGTGGTGATGTTAGAGGTGTTTCCTCGTGGACTTGGATGGAGGTATTTTTGCGCGGATGTTTCTGTGGCCAGGTGTGGCAAGTGTGTTCTCGTAAGTATAGTAGTGAAGACTATACTGGCGCACGTTTGTTTTAAGACTTAGAAGGAACATTCGGGACGAATGTTTCTAAGGAGGGGAGAATGTTATTGTCAAGACCCGAACCCGGGCCCGTGACTGGTGCCTTACCCCGGGCACCCTAGTGATACGACTTCAGAGATAACCAGCGGAAAATAAAACTTTAACAAGAAACAAGATATAAGATCATAAAACAGGTCAACCAAACGGTTACCTTCCAATAAAATATATACACAATTCTTTTAAACCGAACAGTTTAATCCTTTTTACAAACCCTGCCCACACAGTACTACAGACCTCTAAGAGTTTTATACAACATGACGGGACAGGGCCCCGCCATACCACGAATGTACAGAACCTACAACTCAGTGGTAACATACCAAAAGATAAGCCTCCGAGAAGCGGAGCTTCCTAACGCTGAATCTGGATCCTACGGCGAGGACCAACATGGTGTACCTCTACTGCGGCATGAACACGCGGGCGAGGTCGACAACAGTACCAAGTATGTGAAATCAAAATCTGCAGTTAAATCATAACGATATATAAAGCAGAGACATGTATGATAACCAATATACAGTACGCAACACAAAAGCAGTCAAGTCAGGGACTCACGCCCTCAACGTCATCACTCAATATAACTATGGGTCTCACGCCCACAACATCAATCCTGTTCGCATCATGGCCGCATGCCGGATTCTCGTGACGGTGTAGACATGTCCATGATGCAACAATAACAACAATGCCGCACGCCACATGCCCCGGACCGCAGCGGTGTAGACATGCCCATGCAACATCAACAACAATATACTGGGTGATCAACCCCGCCACATGACCACATGCCCCCGGAATTCTGCATCGGTGTAGACATGTCCATGTGACCTCAATAACAATATATCGGGTAATCAACCCTGCCGCATGGCCACATGCCCGACTCGTGCATCGGTGTAGACATGTCCACGTGACCTCAATAACAATATACCGCACAACCAGCTATCACAAACAAGCTCAAGCAAATTACCATACTCCCAGACTTTTATAAAAGATCTACTCTTTCTCAAGAAGTCACCGATATCAACATTTGCACAACAAAGGCTATCACAACAAGCATGGCGAGTTACACAACAACAAGCATAGGCGATTATACACAACTCGAGGTACTTCCATTTTGTATCAAAGTGCGGTTTTAACTCTAAAGTACTACGTACATTAACTCTTTTTAAAGGATCTGTTCCTTTCACAAAAGTCACATAATACCCGTAGTATAAAAATAGAGTGACTATCTTTTTAAGTAAACCAAAATACTTCCCTTTGTAAAATCAAGTAACAACATTATTTCCCAAACGTTCAAGTTTGCCTAATTTCAAATGCTCAAGTTTCTCATTTTAGAAAGGTTTCATAACTCATAGTCTTAATCTCTTTTAAAACAATTGAGTAACATATGTCTTATGTGTGAGCAGTTTATTCTTGTTTACGACAATCTTGATATAGCAGCCATGATCTAAGAAATGTAATACAATTTTGTCTTATCTTAGCTTCTATGCAGATGGAGGTTTCTACTGGTTTTAATAACAATTTGTTATTTGTCAATACACTTTCCTTTATTAGCGCTGCTGTGGTTTGTTCGATACTTATTCTCATTTCCGAAATCATTAAAGCATTATTCTTTTTAAAACCAAGTACTCATTACTCGCGAATGAGATTTCACAACACATTTAACAAAAAGTTAATTACCAAGTAAAACAAGTTAAGTCTCTTATCTTTCAAGATCAAGTCTCTTAACTTTTACAATCAATAAACCATTCTTACCTACATAGAGTCGTTATAACTAACTTCCCATAAAGCTATTATAACACCCTATGTTTTAAACCAACCAACTCATTTAGCATACGTACGTCACCGTACTACATAGTTTACAAAACATCATGCTCGAAGGATAGGAAGAGGTTCACATACCTCGTGACGATTATCGATAATAAGCAAAACGCCCACAAGATCAGAATCCCGGCTAGCCGTTTCCACTCTTCAAGTAGAATACGCCACTCGTAGTACTTCCACCTATAAGGCCACAAACGCTCATTAACTTCTAACCGCACGGTTCCATGTTCTACGTAAAATTCGGCACTCCTCCGCAACAGCGTAAATCTCTCCTCTATCGAGGCCGGCTACTAAGCCAACTGGGGGTTTACACGCCTAACCTGACGTGTACAATTCTACTACACAACAATGCTACACAAGTCTCATCAGAATACGCTTCTATGTAATTACTGATTCGCTTCTCTTCTTTAAATTCGTGCTTAAGTCAAAAGACATTGCCGCAATAATGTTGATTCTATATATAGTATACCTCAACTATATATTCCTACAACATGTAATCTCCAATTACAATAAGGGGACAAGAATATTTACCTCGACAAGCCCAAAATTATCCAAGTTATAATGTCGATCCGGAGCAAGGTTTAGCTCCTACTCCATGCGCTCCAATCCGCTCCAAACAACCCTTAGAAGTTCTAACCAACTTCTACTCAAATACTTCAACCAACTATGAAGATTTCCTTAGGGTTTCGGTTTGAGACTAAAAGGACAAAAGGTAGTATTTTCGGGCTCTACGTAGAGAGGTAACTTTTGGAATACAACAAGGTAAAGGCTAAGGTATTTTGGGCATTATAACAATACTTGGAGAGTATTTCTACCAAGAGGGGGGGTGTATTATACGAAACAACTAGGCTAGTGGGGGTACCCCACGGCTAGCACCACAAGGAGAGGGGGAGGCTCTCGGCCACACGGCCACTCCCAGCGTGAGGGGGTGAGGCTTAGGACGAGAGCAACAAGAGGAGAGGGGAAGGATTGCAAGACTTAGAACACATTTTGGATGATGAAGTCTTGACAAAGGAGAGGGTATTTATAGGAAGCGGGCCAACCAATGGACACGATCAAGCCATGTGCAAGGCAAGTGTAAGGCCTTGATCAAGCCAAGTGCACCGTACCCCCTACCCCTCAAAACAGGGCACAAAACAAGGCACAAAACAAGGCCAAAATACGGCACAAGGGGCCAATCGGCCAGAGACGTGACCCAAATGGGAACCAGCGTCCACGAGGTGACAAGTGTCACCCTCTCGTTAACCCAAAAATGTTCCGTCCGGAAAATTCCGCAAAAATACAAACGACATGGCCGAATTTTCCTTCGCAGTTACGCAAAACGTTTCGTCGAAAAACGACTCTAACCGGGGGTTGTGCACAAAGGTAATTTCGGCCAAGCCACCTAGGGGGGGGTGACACGTGTCGCCCTCCTACTTGTCCAAAATAATTCAACTTCCGAAAATATCCAAAATGGCCAAAATCTCAAAATCAGCGGCCCTACAAAGCAGAAATTTCTCCCGTGGGCCCCACGTGACCATTTCCGAAAATAAAATCTCAAAATTTTAATCTAATTTAAGAAGCCCATATTCCAAATCTAGGAACCCAATTCCCATCAACGAACATTTTTCTTTACAAAAACCGGAAACTTTTTCCGTGGAAAAAATCACCTCTTTCTTCCTTTCCAATTTTTCTGTCGTGCTC
The DNA here is from genome assembly GCA_029844215.1 of Przewalskia tangutica. Classification (NCBI taxonomy): domain Eukaryota; kingdom Viridiplantae; phylum Streptophyta; class Magnoliopsida; order Solanales; family Solanaceae; genus Przewalskia; species Przewalskia tangutica. The sequence goes on along the minus strand of JAQGDG010000052.1, from coordinate 443,120 downwards.
AGACAAATGCGTCCTCGCATACATACCACGAGAATACGGGGTATATGATTATACCGTATTTCCGAGTATGTACGTAAGGACGCACGTAGAAAATTTGAACTTTTATATAGCTCGGGCGATTTCCGCGGCACAACACCCGGTTAGAGTCGTTTTTGGACGAAACCGTTTCACAGCATTCGTAGGGAAAATTCCGGCTATGTCATTTCTAATTTTTTCGTATTTTTACGAGAGACGAAGCGTGCTGGACCAACGAGAGGTGCCACTTGGCACCCTCTCAGCGGAAATTGCGCGTCCTTCGACGATTTAGGCGTTTTGGTCAAGGGTTGGTAGGATATTTTGTGGTAGATGGATAAGGTGCACTTGGCAAGATCTTGGCCCTACACTTGCCTTGCACTTGGCAAGATCTTGGCCATTGGTTGGCCTTTGCTAGACCTATAAATACCACCTTTGGAAGACTTATTCATCCTAAAATGTTCTAAGTCTTAGAAATCCTCCCCTCCTCTATTGTTCTCGTCCTCCTCCCTTTGTGAGGCCTTGTGGCCGAGAGTCCACCCCCTTGGTCGAGAGTACCCCAGTGGGGTTGGTAGAGGGTGTACACCCCCACTAGCGTAGTTGTTTAGTATAATACCCCTTTTGTGGTGTAGAAATACTCTCCAAGTATTGTTATAATGCCCAAATTACCTTAGCCGTATACCTTGTAGAATTCTAAGGTTATACCTATACAAAAAGCCGATTATACTATTATACTTCCGTCTGCAAAAACCGAAACCACAAGGAAAATCTCCATAGTTAGTTGGAGTATTATGTAGAAGTTGGTTAGAACTTCTAAGGGTGGTTTGGAGCGGGTTGAGCGCACGGAGTTGAGCTAAACGTTGCCCAGAATCGACATTATACTTGGATAATTATGGGCTTATCAAGGTAAATATCTTGTCCCCCTATTGTAATTAGATATTACATATTGTAGGAATATATAGTTGAAGTATACTATATATAGAACTGGACATAGCTTGTGGCAATGTCTTTGGACTTAAGCCTGAATTTAAAGATGAGAACTGAACTGTAATTACGTGAGGTATTCTGATGAGACTTGTGTAGTTTGGTGGGGAAGTGGCGCCATTTCCCGTAGGATCTTGCATCTAGATTTATTCTACCGAGTAGTCTAGACTTTGATAGACTTGTGTAACCTGTATAGGTTGAATGTTCTGCGAGTAACATGTGCTACTTGAGAAGGTGGACCAGGCTAGCCGGGTTATAGCCGTGGAGCGTTTTGCTAATAGTCGATAATCGTCGCGAGGTATGTGAACCTCTTCCTATCTCTTCTAGCATGATATGTGTATAACTATGTAGTACGGTAGACGTACGTGTGTTAATTGAACGTAGTTGTACGGCAATGTCTTTTGACTTAAGCCCAAATAATAATAATCTTGAAGTAGTTCAAGAGAATTAAGAACTGTTTTTAAAAGAAGAGTAATACTTGGTTTTAAAATCTTAAGAGTTATACTAGCTTTATGGGAAGTGAGGTATAATGGCTTAAGAGAGATAAAACGAATGATTTATTTATTTTAGAAGTTAAGAGACTTGATCTTGTAAGATAAGAGACTTAACTTAATTGAATTATGTGAATTATGTGAAACCTCATTCGTGAGTAATGAGTACTTGGTTTTTAAAAGGGTTAATGTTTTACTGATTTCGGAAATCAGAATGTGTATCGACAAACCACCGCAGCGTTAATAAAAGGAAATGTTTTGACTAAAATTAAGTATTATTAAAACCAGTAGAAACCTCCATCTGCATAGAGCTAAGATGAGACAAAATGATATTACATTTCCTAGATCACTACGCTTTAATCAGTTGATTATGAACAAAATAACCTACTCACATATAAGGCATATGTTTCTCGTTGTTTTAAAAGAGGATTATATTATTACGTGGTTAATAATATGAACGACGAAACCTTTCTAAAATAAGAAACGTGAACATTTGAAATTAGGCAAGCTTGAACGTTGGGAAAATAATGTTGTTACTTGATTTTACAAAGGTAAGTGTTTTGGTTTACTTAAAAAGACGATCACTCTTTTTGTACTACGTATTGTGTGACTTATGTGAAAGAAATGATTCTTGTAAAAGATTTAATGAAAGAAGTACTTTGGGAATAGATACAGAACTTGTTAGTAGAAAGTACCTTGTGTGAATAACTCGTTGTATTGGTTTGTGATAGCCTTGTAATACTTTCTTGTTGATTTGATAAGTAAACATGTTAGGATGCTACGTGTGTTAGTATCTTATGGTTGTTATGTAAGGGGGGTCATTCTTGCTGTGTTTACGTTGCTAAACGGTAAGTCCATTGTACTGTTATTATATCACCTACCCCCTTGACTTATTATACCGAGGGCTCACACCGATGCGGGTCTATACGGCCTACGCGGTCCTTGTGACTATTGAGCGAGCGGTATGCTCCGGATTGATCATTCGGGTGTTTAACCCGACGCGGGATTCTATGCGCGTCTGTTGAGACTATGCGGTCTTTTGAGACTACGCGGCCGCGGAGCCTGGCGGATACCGGGGTTAAAATGCGCTCCGACGCGGATACCTCGGCGATGCAGGTGACTATGACTCGAGGAATACCTCATGCGGTTACGTGTGACCTACGCGAGTCGCGGTAAGTTCGAGGATGACGCGCCACGCTGATACTGCGGCGAGTGGCGGCCGATCGTGCGCGGTGCAGAAAGACCTCGTGATACGATTTATGGCATTTTTGCATCGCTGGTCTTAGTAGTCGGCTATGCCTTCGCACTTACCCTGCACGGTTTTATTGTGATGACTTTGGCGCGTGAGTCACCGACTTGACACGATCGGCGATTTATTGTGAATCGTAGTTTGGTTATCATACATGTCTCCCGCTTTATATAGACTACTATGATTTCATTTACTGATTTATTTTGATTTCACATACTCTGCACTGCCAGATCGACCTCCTTCGGGCCGCGTCATGCCGCGAGTAAAGGTACACCCGCCGTTGATCCTCGCTCTGTGGTCACGATTCGTTTGGGAAGCTCCGTTTCTCGAGGCTTATTCGTATAGTCCTCTGTTGTTGTAGGTGCTACATTCGTGGTATGGCGGCCCCGTCCCGTCGTTGTCATATCATTCGTAGAGTGCAGTAATCTTGCAAGGCGTGGTTTGTAAAAAGGATTAAACTGTTCATTTTGAAAGAGTTGTTATTTATATATATGCCGAAAGGCAACTTTTCTTCAGAAGCATGTGTTTCCTTTGCATTATTTCATATTGTGTCTTATGTTCCGCTGATTACTCTGATGTTGTATCACTAGGGTGCCCGGGGTAAGGCACCGCCACGCCCAGTTCGGTCGTGATTCGTGTCTGAGAAGTAATGGTACGAGTAAGGAAAGAAGTGAACGTGTGTTAGCAGAATAAAAGAGATCATTTTGTTGTGAAGTGAAGATGCGAAGGGAGTATCCTTTAGACCAGGGTGGAAGCTTTTGTGATGTAGGAGTGATTCCTCGTTGACTTGGGTTAAGTATTTGCGCGTGTGTTATTCTGTGGCCAGGTGTGGCATTGGCAACTTGTTTAAGTTAAGAGGAACTTTATCTTTATCCGTCTTGAGAAGGAACATTCGTGACGAATATTTCTAAGGAGGGGAGAATGTTATACCCCGTATTTCCAGAGTATGTACGTGAGGGCGTACGTACAAAAGTTTAAGCCTTAAGTAGGCAAAGGGACGAAATTTGTTCACAACTAGCGAAAATAATTGTTTTCCAACGAAACGTTTTCCGGACCTTGCGAAGGGAAAATTACGGTTGCGACATTTATATTTTTTGCGGATTTTTCCGAGAGATGAAATATTTTGGACCAACGAGAGGCGACACTTGTCACCCCAAGTGACGGCAATCAAGCGGAGTGGTTGGCACGTTTTTTCATGGAAAATGCCATAAACCTTTGGTCAATGTTTGGCTAGATATTTTTGTAGTAGATGGATAAGGTGGGACCCACACACACTTGTCCAAATCTCCTCCCTCCACTTGCTTTGATCTTGGCCATTGATTGGCCTATAAATACCCCATAAGTGCAAGACTTATTCTTCATCCTCATTTGAGAAATTCCAAGGCAAAATCCCTCTCCCCCTTAGTGAAGCTCTCGCCCCAACACCTCCCCTTCCTAGTGCTTGTACTAACCCCTCCTTGTGTGCTAGCCGAAATACACCCCCCCCTTGGTAGAAAAGTATTCTCCAAGTGTTGTTACTATTCCAAAATACCTTAGCCCAAATACTTTGTAGTATTCCCAAAGTTACCTCTATACTAAAAGCCCGGAAAATACTACTATACTTCCTTTAGTCACTAAACGAAACCCTAGGAAAAATCTTTATAGTTGGTTAAAGTATTTAGTAGAAGTTGTGTAGAACTTCTAAGGGTTTCTAGGAGCGAATTGGAGCGTACAGAATAGGAGCTAAACCTTGCTCAGGATCGACTTTTAAACTTGGATAATTTTGGGCTTATCGAGGTAAATACTCTTACCCTTCTATTGTAATTGGAAATTACATACTGTAGTAGTATAGAATTGAGTATAAGACGTATATAAGGATGGTATAAAAGAAGAGAACCGAATCAGATTGCATAGGACCGTATTTACTGATGAGACTTGTGTAGTTTGGCGGGTAGTGAATTGCTGCCCAATTTTCCATAGAATAAGGAGTCTTGTATCTAGAATTATTCTACAGAGTAGTCTAGACGTTGATAGACTTGTATGACCGTTATAGGTTGAAATCGCGAGTAGCGTATTCTACTCGAAGGGTGGAAAAGGCTAGCAGGATTACAGTACTTTGGAGCGTTTTGCTAAATGTTGGTAATCGTCGCGAGGTATGTGATTCTTCATATCCTCTTGAGCATGATATTTTAAAAGAATATATATAGTACGGTAGACGACGTGTGTTAATCGAACGTGGTTTTACTGATGTCTTTTGACTTGAGTTTTAAATAATAAAGAATCTTGAAGTATTTCAAAAGAATTAAGAATCGTTTTTGAAGAGAGTAATACTTGGTTTTGAAAGCTTAAGAGTTATACTAGCTTTATGGGAAGTTAGGTATAACGACTTAAGAGCGATAAAAGAATGGTTTATTGATTTTAGAAGTTAAGAGACTTGATCTTAAAAGATAAGAGACTTGACTTAATTGAATTGATATGAATTTTGTTAAAAGTGTGAAACCTCATTCGAGTAATGAGTACTTGGTTTTAAAGAATAATGTTTCTTGATTTGAAATGAGAATAAGTATCGAGCGAACCACTGCGGCGTTAATAAAGGAAAATGTATTGACAAATAAATAACTATATTAAAACCAAGAGAAACCTCCATCCGCATAGAAGCTAAGATAAGACAAAATTGTATTACATTTCCTAGATCATGGTCGCTTTAATAAGATTGTTATAAACAAGAATAACCTACTCACACATAAGGCATATGTTACTCAAATTGTTTAAAAGAGAATTACGTTAATAAGTGATGAAGACTATGAACTATGAAATCTTTCAAAATAAGAGACTTGATTATTTGAAATTAGGCAAACTTGAACTTTTGGAAAAGAATGTTGTTACTTGATTTTAAAAGGAAAGTGTGTTGGTTTATTTAAAAATGTTAGTCACTCTATTTTAATACTACTGTATCGTGACCTTTGTAAATGGAATAAATCTTTTAAAAAGAATCTAACGTATGTAGTACTTTGGGTTAAAACCCGACTTTGGCATAAAATGAAAGTACCTTGAGTTGGGTGTAACTTACCTATGTTTGCGTGTGATAGCCTTGTTATGCAAGTATTGTATTTCTATACCACCGCGTCTCAACGAGGGCCTACTGATTTGTTATGATCTTACTTGACGCGTCTGGCGTGACGAGGATTCCACGGTGCACTCGCTTGATAGTATTATTCCGTGGACTAGCTCTCCACGAGGTTTTACCGATTCGCCTTGGTATCCGGTGGTTGGCTTCGTACGCCCCGGTCGGTTTAGTGGCGAAGTCTCGTGATACGCCTTGTATCGGTAGTTAGCCTTCAGATTGCCTGCCGCTACGTGACACGGCTTTGGTATCCGTAGTTGGCCAGATTTGCCCCGTATCGCCTTCGTGGCGAAGTCTCGTGATACGCCTCGTATCCGTAGTTAGCCCTCGTACTTGCCCCGGCCACCACGTGACACGCTTTGGTATCCGTAGTTGGCTTCGTACTTGCCCCGTATCGCCCGTGGTTTGGTTGTATAGTATTGTTAGTACGGCTTTGGTATCCGGTAGTTGGCTTCGACTTGCCCGGCCGATTGATGATGCGACTTTGGTATCCGTAGTTAGCCTTCAGACTTGCCCCGCACGGTTTTATGACTCAGTGGGACACGTGTTTATGTGTACTCCTTGGTGTTATCATATCATGATCGCCGGCAGTGGCGAAGGTATTCCACGCATGATTGATGTTGAGGCGTGAGACCCATAGTTATATTTGAGTGATGACTTTGAGGCGTGAGTCACGACTTACGAATCGCTATTTATCAGGATCGTAGTTTGGTTATCATACATGTTCCCCGCTTTATATAGACTACTATGATTTCATTTACGTGATTTTCGCCACATACTTGGTACTGTTATCGACCTCCCCGGCCGCGTTCATGCCGCAGTAGAGGTACACCGATTGTTGATCCTCGTTGATAGGATCGCGATTCAATTTGGGAAGCTCCGTTTCTCGGAGGCTTATCTTTAGTATAGTCCTCACATGTAGGTACTTGTGCATTCGGGTATGGCGGCCCCGTCCCGTCATGTTGTATAAAAATTCTAGAGGTTGTTGTCACGCCCAACCCGGGCCGTGGATCGGTGCCCTACCCGGGCACCTTCTACCTTAACAACACAAGTAAATGCGGAAATTAAATAACACCCTTTTTTTTTTTCTTTAAAACCAATCAGACGCAAGCGGCAAAGCCAAAGGTCGCCATGATATACATACTCAAAAGAGACTATCTCGCATACGAGTCCAATCCCACATATGAATCCGTTACACCGTATTTTCGTGACATTTTTAGAACGCACGTAAGAATTCACAAGTGTTAAGATTTGAGACTTGCAAATTTATCTGAATTATGAAATTTTCGAAACGTATTAGGACGAATGGGAGGCGACACGTGTCACCCCCTTTGTGATGCCTTGGTCGAATTGTGCAAGGCAAGAAGGTCATTGGACCTTTGTTGCAAGACAAGTCTTGCAACTTGAGCATGAGAAGTTTGACTAAGTCAAATGGTCAATTAGTCTTGATATTTTATAAGACTACATCCAAGCCTCACATTTGTTTATATCTTGACCATCCATTGCACTATATAATACTAGTAGTGCTAGAGTGAGCTTAACACTTAGAAAATTTCTTGAAAATTTTGAAGAACTCATTTGAGAGCTCTCGGGTTCACCTAAGGAAAGAAGGAAAAAATTTCGTTTCTTGTCCATTCAACTCCACACTTTAAACCAAGGTTCTTGAGGGTAGTGTAAGCATATCTCAATAGAAAAATCTTGGAAAAAGATAGTTTACGGGTTAGTCGCAAAAAATGAAAACCTAGTTGTCTTTCTAGGTTTTGTTTGGAGATTTGAATGATAATTGTTGGTGTTGTTCTAAGGGTCTCAACAAGCGGATTGAAGTGTCTTGGAGAGGCTCTAAACTACTAAGGAGCGACTTCGGATTGGAGTTGGATTAAGAGTCGTTGAGGTATAATCTTGTCTTTTAAAGTGTTACAAGATTATATATTTATATTGTTGTTGTTAGCTTTACATGTTGCTAGCATGAAGTTGTTATATTGAAGTTTATAAGGATTATGGATTGATTATAGCCTTGGAAATCCGAAATGTAATGTAAGCCATGACTAAGTTGGATTACAATTTAATCGTTGTTGGAATCGCCGCATGTTGTTGACTTGAAGATTATGGTAGTTATAACCAAATGCGACTTGATATCATATTATGCTACCAATTTGGATTGAAATGGAAATTGAATAAGAATTGGTATTGTTGAGCTCAATGTGGCCGAATTTGGACTTGTAGTTTGTATTAGATTGTTATCGTTTGTGGGGCGGAATTTTACACGTCTAGTAGGCGTGTAATCCCCTATTGATTAATTGCTTTGATTGTGCCTTAAATGTGGCGTGTTTGGTTATTGTATTAGGCCTTGAAAAGGTGGCAAAGTTAGTAAAAACAAAGGAGGTCTTTGTCCGATTTTCCGTAGAAGTTAGCGACTTGACACTTATAATATTCTACGTTTGAAGAAAGGCTTTAATAGACGTATTGTGAATATTATAGGTTGACATACTACGGGCGGGACTTTGTACTTGGCAAGTGGTTTGACCCAAGGTATGTAGAACTTTTCCTATCTTTTGAGCATGACTAGTTTCACGATATAGTACGGTAGACATACAAGACTTTGACATTCTTTACTAGCTTTATGAAATGCCAAGTCGGGTGAGTTAGGAGATTAACTCACTTCTTTGAAAATATTAAGGATGTCTTAAAGTTTTATTAAAGTTAAGGGACTTGAAGAGTTTTAAAGTATGTGATACTTGTTTCGTTTTAAACGTATAAGTCCCTTGGATAGGAAATTGTATTTGACTAAGGTATAAAGTGAATATAACGACTTTATGGGGAGTTGGTTATATTGACTTTATGGAAAGATAAATGACTTGATTTATGGAAGGCAATTCGATTTTAAGGCATCAATTGCCTAAGGTTTTATAAGAAAAGGAGTCACTTGATTTAGAAACTTAACTTTATTTCTAAGGGTGTTGTGACTTACCTTGAAATGTAATTTGGACTTGATACTACGATTAATAGTATCTTGGAAGTTTCCTATTAAAAAGAGTCATTTGTTTTAAAGAGTAGAAGTACGTAGTACTGGGTTAAATTCGGATTTTTATAAAAGACATGTTAGTGCCTTAGGTAAACTAAAATGAGAGTGTATATAAACAAGAATAGTAAGAAGTTAGGGGATTTCTTAACTTGCTTATATATTGTATGATAAGCCGGTAGTGCTTATGTTATGTGTGATAGCCGGATTTGTGCTAGTGATATATTATTCGTTGCGGGGTCATTCCCCAGGATTTTGGCATTGCATATTTCCGTGGATTTGCTACCCACGATGCGAGCAATACCTCATGTGAGTCCGTAAGGGCTTATGCGGGTGAAATAGTCCCATGCGCGGTCCAAATTATGCGAGGAATACCTCACGCGAGTCCGTAAGGGCTTACGCGGTGAAATAGTCCCATGCGAGGAATACCTCACGCGGTCCACCGACCTACGCGGTGAAATAGCCCCGTGAGTAGGATTTCAATCCTATTTTTCGTTGTAAGTATACCCTATTTTACTCTCATTGTTAGTAAGGCACGATGTAATCGTAATTTGACTATCATACATGTCTCGGCTTTGATTTAGACTTATGATGTAATTACGTATTTTCCGCTTTTACATACTTGGTACATATTACATCGACCCTTCCTGGGCCGCGTTCATGCCGCAGAAAAGTGGTAGCGGTGGTGGATCCTCATTCCTAGGATCACTTATCGACTTGAAGCTCCATTTATCCGAGGCTTGTCTCTTTCGTACGATCTTTTCCCCGGTGTTGTAGATTTATGTACATTCGTGGTATGGCGCCCCGTCCCGCCACGCTATTATTCCTAGAGGTGCGTATTCACATATGTGGTTGTCAGAAGAATGCAGATGCTTGTACTTTTGATTTTGTTATATATATTGAAGCGCGCCTTATCGCCAGCCCGGGATGTTTTATTGTTACACACGTGTTTATGTTGTGTATGTTCACCGCTATTCTCTCGATGTATACCAACAGGGTGCCCGGGTAGGGCATCACCGTGACCCGGGTCGCGTGACAAAAGTGGTATCGAGCGATTAGTCCTCGGAAAGTGTCTACGCATCGTGTCTAGTAGAGTCTTGATTATCGGTGTGTGCACCACATCTATAATCGTGAGGTTGCAGGACATTTAGGATTGGTTTCATTCTTCTCTCCCCGAGATCGTGCGGTAGAGATTGTCTTATTAGGTTGAATCCTCTCCGACCTAGTCTTATGAAAGCATATGCCTCGCGGCGCGACCAGGCCCGGCGGCAAGGCAACAGCAGGATCCGCTAGCGGTACTGAGGGTTACACGCTCGCACGCACTATGCCCGAGGTAGTAGGCGGTCGGCGAGTTCACCACGCCAGCAGTTAGGAGCCGAGAGCGGCAAGAGCTCCAGAGGTTCCGCACGAGCCTCCGCCCGCACCGGCCGAGTATAGAGACTATGGGAGCGGATTCGATTATTGACCAAGATAGTAGTCTGGCAACACGACAGAGCGGCGGCCACCCTGAGCCGTTGGGCCATGGATTAGGGATTTTCCGATGTCATCCACCCGAAGTTTTATGGTTCGAGCTCACGAGGATCCATGAGTTCATTCGGCAGCTACAAAGGACCATGCAGGTTCTTAGGGCTTCAGAGACAGAGTCCGTTACACTAGCCTCTTACCGGTTACGCGATATTGCGTTGAACTGGTTTGAGTCGTGGTTGCTTTCGAGAGGTGATGATGCTCTTCCAGCTGTTTGGGAGGAGTTTACAGAGGCTTTCATGGATCACTTTTTGCCTCCTGAGATGAGGAGAGCCCTGCAGACAGATTCTTGACCTCGAGGCGAATCCGAGGATCGCAGTGAGTACACCGAGTTTGACTCCTTGGCCAGGCATGCTCACACTATTGTAGCTGACATGGCGGATAGAGTTCATCGATATGTGATGGGGCTAGACCGTCATATGATTACAGCATGCTTGGGGGTGGCTCTTCAGCCCGGTATGGACATTGCTAGGATGCAGGCCTATGCACAGGGGATAGAGGATAGAGAGAGGGAAGACCAGATTGACGCAGCCACCCAAGAGGCCGTGACATCGTGGTCTCGTGGCGCTTCGAGGCGGACATCCTCGCAGCAGATCGGGTCCACTTTCCGGCCAAAGACATAGTGCTCGCCACGGTTTTCTGGCAGGAGGTCTGATCAGCAGGGTCAGTCAGGAGCAGGTCAGGGCTCCAGGTCTTCGGGGTTTCAGGGAGGCAGAGATTCTCGCCGATCGAGACCACCCACACCTCGGTGTGCTCGATGCGGTAGATCTCACCCAGGCGAGTGTCGTGTTCCTGCGGGAGGTTGTTACTCTTGTGGCCAGCTGGGCCACTTGAAGAGAGATTGTCCGTCTAGAGGCAGCATGGGTGGTACAAAGACACCGACGGATCGATTCTCGGGTCTTCTTCTCCTTCTGTGGTTATGCGCCGGAGGCGTGGTACTCACGACAGCAGCCGCGGTAGAGGTCGAGGTGGTGGTTCTAGTTCTAGCGTCCCTCAGAACCGCATTTATTCATTAGCCACCGCCAGATCGTGAGGTTTCCACGCCGCCAGTACACTATTGATTTCGCATCGTGATGTTTATGCTTTGATAGATCCGTGTTCTACCTTATCCTATGTGTCCTCTTATTGCGGGTAGAATCGGGATAGAGCCGGTGTCGATAGAGCCTTTCGAGGTAGCTACGCCAATGGGAGATTCGGTGTTAGCTGAGCGGGTGTACAGAGGTTGTCCGGTTTATATTTACAGTCGTCAGACCCTTGCAGACTTGATAGAGCTGGAGATGACAGATTTTGATGTCATTATGGGTATGGACTGGTTGGCTTTTATTATGCCAACGTTGATCGTAGGACGAGTTGGTTTGATTTCTGGTTCCGCGAGCCGCTTATCGAGTGGAGGGCAACACAAACGCCGGCGGGTAGGTTTATTTCTTACCTCAAGGCTAGGAAGATGGTGCGAGAAGGTACATCTATCATCCGTTCGGTATTTGATACGCAGGCCGAGGTGCCGCTTCTTGATCCATGCGATGGTTAGGAGTTTCGGATGTGTTCCTGGATGATCTTTCCGTATCCTCCCGGAGGGAGATTGAGTTTTGTATTGACACGTTGCCAGACACTCGACCTATTTCCATTCCGCCATACAGGATGGCACCTGCTGAGTTGAGGGAGCTGAAGGACCAGCTGAAAGATTTGCTGGAGAAAGGCTTTATTAGGCCTAGTGTATCTCCCTGGGGAGCGCCGGTTTTGTTTGTGAAGAAGAAGGATGGGACGCTGCGTATGTGTTGACTACAAAATTGAATAAGGTAACCATTAAGAATAGGTACCCTCCCGTGATTGATGATTTGTTTGACCGCCATGTGGTGCGAGGTGTTTCTCAAAGATAGACTGCACCGTTATCATCGTTCGAAGTTCGAGAGGCGACATCCCAAAGATCGCATTCAGACCGTGATGGGCACTATGAGTTTAGTGGTTATGTCTTTCGGTTTGACCAACGCCCAGCGGTATTTATGGATTTGATGAACCGGTTGTTCAAGCCATTTTTGTATACATTTGTGATAGTATTCATCGATGACATCCTGGTTTATTCGCGACAGAGCGGAGCACGCAGATCACTGAGCGACGGATTGGGGTCCTCGAGCCGGCGATTATTCTCCAAGTTCTCCAAGTGTGAGTTTTGGTTGGCCTCGTGGCATTCTGGGGCATATTATCCTGATGGTGTTGGTGGATACGCAAAGATTGAGGCGCAAGTCTTGGCCGAGACCTACTACTCCGACCGAAGTGCGCAGCTGCTTGTAGGTCGCGGGTATTATCGTAGGTTTGTGGAGCGCTTGCTTCGATTTCAAGACCGCTGACTAGGCCGACTCGTGGCACCAAGTTCCAGCGACGAGGCTTGCGGCGGTTTCGATTCTTTGAAGGAGAGGTTGACTACACCCGCCTTACTCTTCCCGAGGGGTTAGACGGCACGTGATCTATTGTGATGCCTCTGCATCGGCCAGTGTGTTTTGATGCAGACGGCAAGGTTATAGCCTATGCTTCCCAGCTACGAAGCATGAGAGGAATTACCCTACCCATGACTTAGAGTTGGCGCAGATTATTCATGCCTCAAGATTTGGAGACATTATTTGTATGGGTTCATGTGGATATTTATACGCACCACAAGAGCCTCCAATATATCTTCAGCAGAGGAGGAACTTGAGACAGAGACGGTGGTTAGAGTCGAAAGACTATGATGTTGATATTCTATACCATCCGGGAAAGCCAACGAGTTCTTGATGCCTTGAGTCGTAGATCGATGGGAGCCCGCGAGGTACACGGGGAGACAGACATGGTCCGCCGATCCACCGCTAGCGAGCCTTGGGGTTCGATTGATCGATACCGACGATAGTGGGGTACGGGTTCGTGAGGTTGCCGAGTCTTCCATCGTTGATGAGGTGAAGAGGAGACAGTTTGAGGACCCAGTGTTGGTACGGTATCGTGATGCAGCTCGTCGGGAGGAGAAGACTCTATTCGGTAATACGCTGGGTGAGATTTGAGGGTTTGTGTGTTCCGATGTGTCGTGGCTTCGCCGCCAGATTCGGGAGGCGCACAGCTCGTTATTCTATTCATCCGGTCGACCAAGATGTACCATGACCTCGGATGTTTGTATTGGTGGGATGGCACGAAGAGGACGTGGCGGTTTTGTTGCCTGATGTCCTAATTGCCGCCAGTCGGTCGAGCACGGAGGCCCAATGGATTATTGCAGCTATTGAGATTCCGACTTGGAAGTGGGAGGTGATCAACATGGACTTTGTTACAGGGTTACCTCACACTCAGAGGAAGTACGACTCCATTTGGGTTATTGTTGACAGGCTGACGAAATCAGCCCATTTCCTTCGGTCGGACGACGCTTACCGAGGACTATGCCAGGTTGTACATCAGAGAGATTGTGAGGCTGCACGGTGTCCCGGTGTCGATTATATCTGATAAGGGAGCCCAGTTTATGGCTAACTTCTGGAGGTCTTTCCAGAAGGGTTTAGGGATGCAGGTGAGTCTCAGTACAACATTCCATCCTCGATCGACGGCAGCAGAGCGTACTATCCGCATACACGAGGATATGCTGCGAGCCTGCGTGATTGATTTCAGGGGTAGCTGGGAGGATCATTTGCCTCTTGTGGAGTTTGCTTACAACAACAGCTACCATTCCAGCATACAGATGGCGCCATACGAGGCTTTATATGGGCGGAAATGCAGGTCGCCGATCGGTTGGTTCGACGTGGGCGAGGTACAGTTAGTTGGCCCAGACTTGGTACAGCAGGCTGTGGATAAGGTGAAGCTTATCCAGGGGAGACTGTTAGCAGCCCAGAGTCGGCAGAAGTCATATGCGGATAATCGGCGGCGGCATTTGGAGTTTCAGGTAGACGATTGGGTCTTCTTGAAGGTGTCACCCATGAAGGGTGTGATGAGATTCGGTAAGAAGAAACTCACCGGTAAATTGGGCCCTACCAGATCGTCCGTAGAGTGGGTCAGGTTGCTTATGAGTTGGATCTGCCATCAGAGTTAGAGGCGGTACATCCGGTCTTCCATGTTTCTATGTTGCGGAAGTGTATCGGAGATCCAGCGAGAGTTTTTCCTACTAGTGAGGTCCAGGTGACAGAGGGGTTATCGTATGAGGAGAGTCCCATAGCGATACTCGATCGCCAGTCAAAGCATCGCGACCAAGGATGTAGCTTCACAAAGTCCTGTGGAGGAATGATAACCGGGAGGAGATGACTTGGGAAGCGGAGGAGGACATGTTGAGGAAGTATCCTCACTTATTTCCTATACCTTCAGGTAATTCATCTTCCCTTACTTGTCAAGCTTTTATTGAAGTATTTCTTTTGCCTGAATGCTATTATGTGGCCATGAATGGCATTATTGGTATGTTGGGGTTGTGAATGGAAACTATGTCGCTAATTGTAAGTTTGACTCGGAAAGAACATTCGGGGACGAATGTTTCTAAGGGGGGAAGAATGTTACACCCCGTATTTTCAGGACATTTTTTTAGAACGTATGTAAGAATTCACAAGTGTTAAGATTTGAGACTTGCAAATTTATCGGAATTATGAAATTTTCGGAAAACGTATTATTGTGACGAATGGGAGGGCGACACGTGTCACCCACCTTTTGTGATGCCTTGGTCGAATTGTGCAAGGGCAATAAGGTCATTGGACCTTTGTTGCAAGACAAGTCTTGCAACTTGTGAGCATGAGAAGTTTGACTAAGTCAAATGGTCAATTAGTCTTGATATTTTATAAGACTACATCCAAGCCTCACATTTGTTTATATCTTGACCATCCATTGCACTATATAATACTAGTAGTGCTAGAGTGAGCTTAACACTTAGAAAATTTCTTGAAAATTTTGAAGAACTCATTTGAGAGCTCTCGGGTTCACCTAAGGAAAGAAGGAAATTTTTTCGTTTCTTGTCCATTCAACTCCACACTTTAAACCAAGGTTCATGAGGGTAGTGTAAGCATATCTCAATAGAAAAATCTTGGAAAAAGATAGTTTACGGGTTAGTCGCAAAACGAAAACCTAGTTGTCTTTCTAGGTTTTGTTTGGTGATTTGAAGGATAATTGTTGGTGTTGTTCTAAGGGTCTCAACAAGCGGATTGAAGTGTCTTGGAGAGGCTCTAAACTACTAAGGAGAGACTTCAGATTGGAGTTGGATTAAGAGTCGTTGAGG
Organism: Przewalskia tangutica; assembly: GCA_029844215.1. Classification (NCBI taxonomy): domain Eukaryota; kingdom Viridiplantae; phylum Streptophyta; class Magnoliopsida; order Solanales; family Solanaceae; genus Przewalskia; species Przewalskia tangutica. The sequence goes on along the minus strand of JAQGDG010000052.1, from coordinate 427,541 downwards.
TATAATCTTGTCTTTTAAAGTGTTACAAGATTATATATTTATATTGTTGTTGTTAGCTTTACATGTTTCTAGCATGAAGTTGTTCTATTGAAGTTTATAAGGATTATGGATTGATTATAGCCTTGGAAATCCGAAATGTAATGTAAGCCATGACTAAGTTGGATTCAATTTAATCGTTGTTGGAATCGCCGCATGTTATTGACTTGAAGATTATGGTAGTTATAACCAAATGCGACTTGATATCATATTATGCTACCAATTTGGATTGAAATGGAAATTGAATAAGAATTGGTATTGTTGAGCTCAATGTGGCCGAATTTGGACTTGTAGTTTGTATTAGATTGTTATCGTTTGTGGGGCGGAATTTTACACGTCTAGTAGGCGTGTAATCCCCTATTGATTAATTGCTTTGATTGCGCCTTAAATGTGGCGTGTTTGCTTATTGTATTCGGCCTTGAAAAAGGTGGCAAAGTTAGTAAAAACAAAGGAGGTGCTGTCCGATTTTCCGTAGAAGTTAGCGACTTGACACTTATAATATTCTACGTTTGAAGAAAGGATTTAATAGACGTATTGTGAATATTATAGGTTGACATACTACTGGCGGGACTTTGTACTTGGCAAGTGGTTTGACCCGGCAAGGTATGTAGAACTTTTCCTATCTTTTGAGCATGACTAGTTTCACGTATATAGTACGGTAGACATACAAGACTTTGACATTCTTTACTATCTTTATGAAATGCCAAGTCGGGTGAGTTAGGAGATTAGCTCACTTCTTTGAAAATATTAAGGATGTCTTAAAGTTTTATTAAAGTTAAGGGACTTGAAGAGTTTTAAAGTATGTGATACTTGTTTCGTTTTAAACGTATAAGTCCCTTGGATAGGAAATTGTATTTGACTAAGGTATAAAGTGAATATAACGACTTTATGGGGAGTTGGTTATATTGACTTTATGGAAAGATAAATGACTTGATTTATGGAAGGCAATTCGATTTTAAGGCATCAATTGCCTAAGGTTTTATAAGAAAAGGAGTCACTTGATTTAGAAACTTAACTTTATTTCTAAGGGTGTTGTGACTTACCTTGAAATGTAATTTGGACTTGATACTATGATTAATAGTATCTTGGAAATTTCCTATTAAAAAGAGTCATTTGTTTTAAAGAGTAGAAGTACGTAGTACTTGGGTTAAATTCCCGGATTTTTATAAAAGACATGTTAGTGCCTTAGATAAACTAAAATGAGAGTATATATAAACAAGAATAGTAAGAAGTTAGGGGATTTCTTAACTTGCTTATATATTGTATGATAAGCCGGTAGTGCTTATGTTATGTGTGATAGCCGGATTTGTGCTAGTGATATATTATTCATTGCGGGGTCATTCCCCGGGATTTTGGCATTGCATATTTCCGTGGATTTGCTACCCACGATGCGAGGAATACCTCATGCGAGTCCGTAGGGGCTTATGCGAGTGAAATAGTCCCATGCGGGCGGGTCCAGCCTATGCGAGGAATACCTCATGCGAGTCCGTAAGGGCTTATGCGGGTGAAATAGTCACATGCGAGGAATACCTCACGCGGGTCCACTGGACCTATGCGGGTGAAATAGCCCCAGGAGTAGGATTCCAACCCTATTTTTCGTTGTAAGTATACCCCTATTTTACTCTCATTGTTAGTAAGGCACATTGTACTGTAATTTGACTATCATACATGTCTCCGGCTTTGATTTAGACTTATGATGTAATTAGATTTTCCGCTTTTACATACTTGGTACATATTGTGTCTTGACCCTCTTCCTGGGCCGCGCTCATGCCGCAGAAAAGTGGTAGCGTGGTGGATCCTCATTCCTAGGATCACTTATCGACTTCAAGCTCCATTTATCCGAGGCTTGTCTCTTTGGTACGCTTTTCCTCGATGTTGTAGATTTATGTACATTCGTGGTATGGCCCCGTCCCCGCCACGCTTATTATTCCTAGAGGTCTGTATTCACATACGTGGTCATTGTAAGAATCGATGTTGTCTGATTGTACTTTTGAATTTTGTTATATATATTGAAGCGCGCTTTATCGGCCAGCCCGAGATGTTTTATTGTTACACATGTGTTTATGTTGTATGTTCCGCCGCTATTCTCTCGATGTATACTCAACAGGTGCCTGTGTAGGCATCAGCCGTGACCCGGTCGGTCGTGACAAAAGTGGTATCAGAGCTTAGTCCTCGGAAAGTGTCTACGCATCGTGTCTAGTAGAGTCTTGATTATCGGTGTCGTGCACCACATCTATAATCGTGAGGTCCGCAGGACATTTATGATTGGTTTCCATTCTTCTCCCCGAGATCGCAAGAGAAAGTCACTTATTAGGTTGAATTCTCTCTGACCTAGTCTTATGAAACAGATATGCCTCCACGGAAGACGACTAGGGCCCAGAAGGGCAAGGCAGCAGCAGGAGCTGCTAGCGGTACTCAGAGGGTTACACGGGCTCAGGCACAGACTATGCCTGAGGTAGTAGGCGGGTCGGCGAGTTCAGCCACGCCGGCAGTGTTAGAGGAGCCGAGAGCGCGGTAGCTCCAGAGGTTCCGCACGAGCCTCCAGCCCGCACGGTGCTGAGTATAGAGACTACGGGGAGCAGATTAGATTATTGACCAGTATAGTAGTCTGGGCAACACGAGTGAGAGCGACCACCCTGTGAGCCGATGGGCTTATGGATTAGGGATTTTCTCGGGATGTCATCCACCGAAGTTTTATGGTTCGAGGTCTCATGAGGATCCGCAGGAGTTCATTCGGCAGCCTACAATGACCATGCAGTTCTTAGGGCTTCAGAGACAGAGTCATTACACTAGCCTCTTACCTGCTACGCGATATTGCGTTGAACCGGTTTGAGTCGTGGTTGCTTTCGAGAGGTGATGATGCTCTTCCACTGCTTGGGAGGAGTTTATAGAGGCCTTCATAGATCACTTTTTGCCTCCCGAGATGAGGAGAGCCTGCAGACAGATTCTCGACTTGAGGCGTAACGGAGGATCTGCAGTGAGTACACTGAGTTTGACTCCTGGCCGTGCATGCTCACACTATTGTAAATGACATGGCGGATAGAGTTCATCGATATGTGATGGGGCTAGACCGCATATGATTACAAAGATGCTTGGGGGTGGCTCTTCACCGGTATGGACATTGCTAGACGCAGCCTATGCACAGTGGATAGAGAATAGAGAGATGGAGGACCAGATTGACGCAGCCACCAAGAGGCTGTGACATCGTGGTCTCAGGGCGCTTCGAGGCGGACAGCAGAAGATCGGGTCCACTTTCCACCAAAGACAGAGTGCTCCGCCACGTTTTCCGCGTGAGGTATGATCAGAAGGTCATTCTGAGCAGTCGTGGCTCCAGACTTCGGGTTTCGCGAGGCAGAGATCCTCGCCAATCGAGACCACCCACACTCGTGTGCTCGATGCGCAGTAGATCTCACCTGAGCGAGTGTCGTGGTTCCCGCAGGAGGTTGTTACTTGTGGCCACCGGGACACTTGAAGAGAGATTGTCCGCTCAGAGGCAAGATGGGTGGTACAAAGACACCGACGGATCGCCATCGGGTCTTCTTCTCCTTCAGGGTTACGCGCCCGAGGCGTGGTACTCACGACAGCAGCCGTAGAGGTCGAGGTGGTGGTTCTAGTTCTAGCGGCCCTCAGAACCGTATTTATTCATTAGCCAGCCGCCAGGATCAGGAGGTTTCCCCTGACGTCGTCACAGGTACACTATTGATTTCAGACTGTGATGTTTATGTTTTGATAGATCCAGGTTCTACCTTGTCCTATGTGTCCCCTCTTATTGCGGGTAGAATCGGGATAGAGCCGGTGTCGATAGAGCCTTTCGAGGTAGCTACGCCAATGGGAGATTCGGTGTTAGCTGAGCGGGTGTAAAGAGGTTGTCCGGTTTATATTTACAGTCGTCAGACCCTTGCAGACTTGATAGAGTTGGAGATGACAGATTTTGATGTCATTATGGGTATGGACTGGTTGGCTTCTTGTTATGCCAACGTTGACTATAGGGACAGGTTGGTTCGGTTCAGCTTCTGGCGAGCCGCTTATCGAGTGAGGGCAACACAAAGATCGCCGGCGAGTAGGTTTATTTCTTACCTCAAGGCTAGGAAGATGGTGCAGGCGGTACATCTATCATCCGTTCGTATTTGATACGCAGGCCGAGGTGCCGCTTCAATCGGTGCGTGGTTAGGAGTTTCCATGTGTTCTCGGATGATCTTTCCGTATCCTCCCGAGAGGAGATTGAGTTTTGTATTGACACGTTGCGGACACTCGACCTATTTCCATTCCGCCATACGTGACGGCACCGCCGAGTTGAGAGGAGTCAAGGACCACCGAAAGATTTGCCGGAGAAAGGCTTTATTAGGCCTAGTGTATCTCCCCGGGAGCGCCGGTTTTGTTTGTGAAGAAGAAGGACGCTGCACAGATGCGTGTTGACTACAGCAATCAATAAGGTAACCATTAAGAATAAAAATTCTCCCGTGATTGATGATTTGTTTGACCGGCAGTGGTGCGAGGTGTTTTCAAAGATAAACCCGCGATGCAGTTATCATCGTTCGAGTTCGAGAGGCGACATCCCAAAGATCGCATTCAGACCCTGATGGGCACTATGAGTTTAGGGTTATGTCTTTCGGTTTGACCAACGCCTAGCGGTATTTATGGATTTGATGAACCGTGTTCAAGCCATTTTGGATACATTTGTGATAGTATTCATCGATGACATCTTGGTTTATTCATGACAGAGCAGAGCATGCAGATCACTCGGCGACGGATTGGGTCCTCCCGAGCCGGCGCTATTCGCCAAGTTCTCCAAGTGTGAGTTTTGGTGGCCTCCTGGCATTCCTAGTGGCATATTATCGGGGCGATGGTGTTCGGTGGATACGGCAAAGATTGAGCGATCAAGTCTTGCCGAGACCTACTACTCCGATCGGTGCGCAGCTGCTTAGTGGCGTGGTATTATCGTAGGTTTGTGGAGCGCTTGCTTCGATTTCAAAGACCGCTGACTAGTCGACTCGTGGCGCCAAGTTCCAGCCGACGAGGTCATGAAAGGTGGTTTCGGCTTGAAGGAGAGGTTGACTACGCCCCGTTCTACTCTTCCCGAGGGTTAGACGGCACGTGATCTATCGTGATGCCTGCATCTGCCAGGGTGTGTTTTGACGCAAAGACGGCAAGGTTATAGCCTATGCTTCCGCAGCATTTAAGCACGAGAGGAATTACCCTACCCATGACTTAGAGTTGGCGCAGCTTATTCATGCCTCAAGATTTGGAGACATTATTTGTATGGGTTCATGTGGATATTTATACAGACCACAAGAGCCTCCAGTATATCTTCAGGCAGAGGGAGCTGAACTTGAGACAGAGACGGTGGTTAGAGTTGCTGAAAGACTATGATGTTGATATTCTATACCATCCGGGGAAAGCCAACGTAGTTGCTGATGCCTTGAGTCGTAGATCGATGGGGAGCCTGTCAGAGGTACAACCAGGGAGATAGATACGGTCCGTCGATCCACCGATTAGCGAGCCTGGGTTCGATTGATCGATACCGACGATAGTGGGGTACGGGTTCGTGAGGTTGCCGAGTCTTCCATCATTGATGAGGTGAAGAGGCGACAGTTTGAGGACCCAGTGTTGGTACGGTATCGTGATGCAGCTCGTCGGGAGGAGAAGATTCTATTCGGGTAATACGATGGCGCCGAGATTCGAGGGTCGGTTGTTTGTTCCCGATGTGTCGTGGCTTCACGCAGATTCGGGAGGCGCATGCTCGTTATTCTATTCATCCGGTCACCAAGATGTACCATGACCTCGGATGTTTGTATTGGTGGGATGGCTCAAGAGGACGTGGCGTGTTTTGTCGCACGATGTCCTAATTGCCGCCAGGTCAAGGTCGAGCACCGAGGCCCGTGGATTATTGCAGCTATTGAGATTCCGACTGGAAGTGGGAGGTGATCAACATGGACTTTATTATAGGTTACCTCGCACTCGTGAAGCACGACTCCATTTGGGTTATTGTTAATAGTCGATTTAAATCAGCCCATTTCCTTCCGCCAGACGACGCTTACCGAGGACTATGCCAGTTGTACATCGAGAGATTGTGAGGCCGCACGTGTCCCTGTCGATTATATCCGATAGGAGCCCGGTTACGCTAACTTCGGAGGTCTTTCCGTGGCGGTATAGGACGCAGTGAGTCTCGACATCATTTCATCCTCGCATCGACGCGGTGCAGAGCGCACTATCCGCATACACTTCGAGGATATGCCGCAAGCTGCGTGATTGATTTCGTGGTAGCCGGAGGATCATTTGCCTCGTGGAGTTTGCTTACAACAACAACTACCATTCCAAAGATACGACGGCGCCATACGAGGCTTTATATGGGCGAATGCAGTCGCCGATCGGTTGGTTCGACGTGGAGAGGTACGCTTAGTTGGCCTGCATTTGGTACAAAGGCCGTGGCTAAGCGCGGCTTATCCGGGAGATCGCTAGCAGCCCGTAGCCTGGGCAGGTCATACGCGGATAATCGGGCGCGACATTTGGAGTTTCGTAGACGATTGGGTCTTGAAGGTGCCACCCACGGCGGTGTGATGAGATTCGGTAAGAAGGGGAAACTCACCAAGGTACATCGGGCCCTACCGCATCGTCCGTAGAGTGGGTCGTTGCTTATGAGTTGGATCTCGCCATCGAGTTAGAGGCGGTACATCCGCCTTCCATGTTTCTATGTTGCGGAAGTGTATCTGAGATCCAGAGAGTTTTTCCTACTAGTGAGGTCCAGTGACAGAGGGTTATCGTATGAGGAGAGTCCCATAGCGATACTCGATCGCCGTGTCGCGATCATGACTGGATGTAGCTCCACAAAGTCCCGTGGAGGAATGATAACCGGGAGGAGATGACTGGGAAGCGGAGGACATGTTGAGGAAGTATCCTCACTTATTTCCTATACCTTCAGGTAATTCATCTTCCTTTACTTGTCAAGCTTTTATTGAAGTATTTCTTTTGCCTGAATGCTATTATGTGGCCATGAATGACATTATTGGTATGTTGGGGTTGTGAATGGAAACTATGTCGCTAATTGTAAGTTTGACTCCGAAAGAACATTCGGGGACGAATGTTTCTAAGGGGGGAAGAATGTTACACCCCGTATTTTCAGGACATTTTTTTTTAGAACGTACGTAAGAATTCACAAGTGTTAAGATTTAAGACTTGCAAATTTATCGGAATTATGAAATTTTCGGAAAACGTATTATTGTGACGAATGGGAGGGCGACACGTGTCACCCCCCTTTTGTGATGCCTTGGTCGAATTGTGCAAGGGAGAGAAGGTCATTGGACCTTTGTTGCAAGACAAGTCTTGCAACTTGTGAGCATGAGAAGTTTGACTAAGTCAAATGGTCAATTAGTCTTGATATTTTATAAGACTACATCCAAGCCTCACATTTGTTTATATCTTGACCATCCATTGCACTATATAATACTAGTAGTGCTAGAGTGAGCTTAACACTTAGAAAATTTCTTGAAAATTTTGAAGAACTCATTTGAGAGCTCTCGGGTTCACCTAAGGAAAGAAGGAAATTTTTTCGTTTCTTGTCCATTCAACTCCACACTTTAAACCAAGGTTCTTGAGGGTAGTGTAAGCATATCTCAATAGAAAAATCTTGGAAAAAGATAGTTTACGGGTTAGTCGCAAAACGAAAACCTAGTTGTCTTTCTAGGTTTTGTTTGGAGATTTGAAGGATAGTTGTTGGTGTTGTTCTAAGGGTCTCAACAAGTGGATTGAAGTGTCTTGGAGAGGCTCTAAACTACTAAGGAGAGACTTCGGATTGGAGTTGGATTAAGAGTCGTTGAGGTATAATCTTGTCTTTTAAAGTGTTACAAGATTATATATTTATATTGTTGTTGTTAGCTTTACATGTTGCTAGCATGAAGTTGTTATATTGAAGTTTATAAGGATTATGGATTGATTATAGCCTTGGAAATCCGAAATGTAATGTAAGCCATGACTAAGTTGGATTCAATTTAATCGTTGTTGGAATCGCCGCATGTTATTGACTTGAAGATTATGGTAGTTATAACCAAATGCGACTTGATATCATATTATGCTACCAATTTGGATTGAAATAGAAATTGAATAAGAATTGGTATTGTTGAGCTCAATGTGGCCGAATTTGGACTTGTAGTTTGTATTAGATTGTTATCGTTTGTGAGGAATTTTACACGCCTAGTAGGCGTGTAATCCTATTGATTAATTGCTTTGATTGTGCCTTAAATGTGGCGTGTTTGGTTATTGTATTCGGCCTTGAAAAAGGTGGCAAAGTTAGTAAAAACAAAGGAGGTGCTATCCGATTTTCCGTAGAAGTTAGCGACTTGACACTTATAATATTCTACGTTTGAAGAAAGGATTTAATAGACGTATTGTGAATATTATAGGTTGACATACTACGGGCGGGACTTTGTACTTGGCAAGTCGTTTGACCCGACAAGGTATGTAGAACTTTTCCTATCTTTGAGCATGACTAGTTTCACGATATAAGATTTGAGACATACGAGACTTTGACATTCTTTACTAGCTTTATGAAATGCCAAGTCGGGTGAGTTAGGAGATTAACTCACTTCTTTGAAAATATTAAGGATGTCTTAAAGTTTTATTAAAGTTAAGGGACTTGAAGAGTTTTAAAGTATGTGATACTTGTTTCGTTTTAAACGTATAAGTCCCTTGGATAGGAAATTGTATTTGACTAAGGTATAAAGTGAATATAACGACTTTATGGGGAGTTGGTTATATTGACTTTATGGAAAGATAAATGACTTGATTTATGGAAGGCAATTCGATTTTAAGGCATCAATTGCCTAAGGTTTTATAAGAAAAGGAGTCACTTGATTTAGAAACTTAACTTTATTTCTAAGGGTGTTGTGACTTACCTTGAAATGTAATTTGGACTTGATACTACGATTAATAGTATCTTGGAAGTTTCCTATTAAAAAGAGTCATTTGTTTTAAAGAGTAGAAGTACGTAGTACTTGGGTTAAATTCCCGGATTTTTATAAAAGACATGTTAGTGCCTTAGGTAAACTAAAATGAGAGTGTATATAAACAAGAATAGTAAGAAGTTAGGGGATTTCTTAACTTGCTTATATATTGTATGATAAGCCGGTAGTGCTTATGTTATGTGTGATAGCCGGATTTGTGCTAGTGATATATTATTCGTTGCGGGGTCATTCCGCGGGATTGTGGCATTGCATATTTCTGTGGATTTGCTACCCACGATGCGAGGAATACCTCATGCGAGTCCGTAAGCGGCTTATGCGGTGAAATAGTCCCACGCGGCGGTCCAAATTATGCGAGGAATACCTCACGCGAGTCCGTAAGGGCTTACGCGGTGAAATAGTCCCACGCGAGGAATACCTCACGCTGGTCCACCGGACCTACGCGGGTGAAATAGCCCTGTGAGTAGGATTTCAATCCTATTTTTCGTTGTAAGTATACCCCTATTTTACTCTCATTGTTAGTAAGGCACGCATCGTAATTTGACTATCATACATGTCTCCCGCTTTGATTTAGACTTATGATGTAATTACGATTTTCCGCTTTACATACTTGGTACATATTGTACCGACCCTTTCTGGCCGCGTCACGCCGCAGAAAAGTGGTAAGGTGGTGGATCCTCATTCCTAGGATCACTTATCGACTTCGTAAGCTCCATTTATCCGAGGCTTGTCTCTTTGGTACGCTTTTTCCCCGGTGTTGTAGATTTATGTACATTCGTGGTATGGCGGGCCCCGTCCCGCCACGCTTATTATTCCTAGAGGTCCGTATTCACATATGTGGTCATTGTAAGAACTGATTTTGTACGCTTGTACTTTTGATTTTTGTTATATATATCGAAGCGCGCCTTATCGGCCAGCTCGATGTTTTATTGTTACACACGTGTTTATGTTGTGGTATGTTCGGATGCTATTCTCTCGATGTATCAACAGGTGGTGCCTGTAGGGCACTACCGTGACCCGGTCGGGTCGTGACAAATACGCACTTAAGAGTTATATCAACTATGACGGACAAGGCCCGCCGCATCCATAATCAGATAAAAGCCTGCATCGAAAGAACTTATACCAAAAAGATAAACTCCAATGTATGAGCTATCCAAAACTCGAGCAGGTCCTACACCTACCGATCACCAAATCTGCGTACCTAAACTCGCAGATGAACGCAGCTTCAAGGAGGTCAAGACGAAGAATGTACCAAGTATGTGAAATGTTAGCATCAGAATGAAATCATAACTTTAAGCAAAACAGAGACATGTATGATAGCCAACCTACGATACAAACACATAAGCAGTCATATCAAGTCAGGGACGCATGCCCTCAAGTCATTTCTAAAATATAACCATGGGTCTCACGCCCACAATATCAATCATGCCCGTGGAATCATTCCTCACTGCCAACAGTCCATGATATAATATAATGCCAATAGGCATACCTGAACACCAAGTCCCACCTGTGTCCTAAAAACAGACGCCAAGTAAGACGAGCAGTGGTAAAGCGTGGGTATAATGTCTTGGGGTTTACCCTCATTTATACTCTTACCCTATCTCCGCGACCATCAAACAAAACAAGCAGTGGTATAATGTCTTGGAGGTTTACCCTCAATTATACTCTTACCCCGAAGGTGGTATAGCGCCTGGGGTTTACCTCTCACTTATACTCTTACCCTATCTCGACCGACCATCAAACAAAACAAGCAGTGGTATAATGTCTGGGTTTACCTCATTTATACTCTTACTCGGAGAATGGTATAGCTGCCTGGGGTTTACCCTCACTTATACTCTTACCCTATCTCGACCGCCACAAACAACACATAAGCACTACTGTGTCTTTTATAAAAATCCGAATTTAACCCAAGTACTACAAATAACTAAGATACCCGTGGAATCCCACATCACCGCTTGCACGCTCAAGTAACTTACAACAAGATAGCCGGCCCTCCAACCGAGAGTCGCGGCAACACAATAAAACATAATACTTGCACTCAAAGGCTATCACCAGCACACATAGGCAATTCTCAATTAATCAAGCCAAAGTACTTATCAAGGCACACATGGAATAATTCTCAATTAACAAGCCAAAGTATTTATCAAGGCACAAATAGAATAATTCTCATTTAACAAGCCAAAGTACTTATCAAGGAACAAATAGAATAATTCTCATTTAACAAGCCAAAGTACTTATCAAGGCACCAATAGAACAATTCTCATTTAACAAGCCAAAGTACTTATCAAGGCACAATTAGAATAATTCTCATTTAACAAGCCAAAGTACTTATCAAGGCACCAATAGAATAATTCTCATTTAACAAGCCAAAGTACTTATCAAGGCACAATTAGAATAATTCCCATTTAACAAGCCAAAGTACTTATCAAGGCACCAATAGAATAATTCTCATTTAACAAGCCAAAGTACTACGTACGTACATTCTTTTCAAAAGACTCATTTTTATGTAAAATCCCAAGATACTAACACCCGTAGTATCAAGGTGTGTCTATTTTTCAAAGTAAGTTACTACACTTTTAGAAAACTCATTTCAAAGCTTGAAATCAAGTAACTTCAAATTTTTCATAATCTAGGCAACTTATGCCCAATAATCAAAATAGACAACTTTCTTAACCTTCCATAAAGCCGTTATAACCAACTTTCCATAAAGCCGTTATAACCCTTTATGGTTTTAGACAATTTCATTCTTTTTATAACCAAGAGACTTATACTTTTAAAACCAAGTATCACATACTTACAAATCAAGTTCTTAACTTTCAATATACTTTGAGTCTCTTAATATTTAGAAAACAAGTTTCTTCTACTTTTAAACCTCAAGTAACTTACACCGTTAAAACAAGTTACTTCTCTTAAATCATGTCATTTCTCCTCTTTTAAAACAATTAAGTAAATCACTCCTTTGACTTCCCTAAAGTCATTATAATGACCTTTAGGTTTTGGAACTAAGGCACTAGCCAAAAGATTTGGAAACCACTTCCTTTTCAAGACTCTATGTACTTTAAGTAAATTACTTTCACTTTTAAGAATCCAAACTTCACTAAGGAAATGGATTATACAACTTACAAATTAAACATCAAAGTACACTCAAGGAAGTACATAGAACAAATTCTATTTTAGGCAATCCAAATACAACCAAGGAATGGATCATTTAATGAGTAGACGATTTCTTGATCTTAAGGAATCATGCTAGAAGAGGAGATAGTTCACATACCTTTCGCTAAATCCACAAGCTGCCGAATACGCTGCACGTAGAAGTGTCAACCTATAATGGTCACAACAAGACTATCAACTTCTAGTCTCTAACGTAGAATAATACTAAGTATACGGCCTCTAATTCTACGGAAAATCGGGCAAAGACTTCCTTTGTTTCTACTCACTTTGCCACCTTTTCAAGGCCGAATACAATAACCAACACGCCACATTTAAGGCTCAAAACAACAACCAAACAAGGGATTACACGCCTTACAATACGTGTAAAATTCCGCCCACAATTCATAATAAATAGCTCCATAATCTAGCCATTCTACCAACATAAATAATAACACTAAGTCCTTTCCAATCCTTTTCCAATTCCAAGTTCTAAGGTCTAACATGTTAAATAGTCATAAACAACTTCAACAACTACAATTTCCTTCTTTTACAACATGCACGACTTTACTAATAATCGACTTGAATTGAAATCTTAGGGCTAACATGCTAGTTTTCTGATTAGGTTCCAATAACCAATATACTTATCCAACTACATAATATATAACTCATGCTTGCTAATATCCATAGCTACAATCAATAAGTAAACTTAATTGCTAAAACGACAAAATTTATACCTTCCAAGCCCTTAAAATTTCCAAGATTCAAAGTCGCCTTAGCAATTCTTAGCTCCTTTCCTTATGTTCCAACTGCTTATTTGAAGCCCTTAGAAGTTCACCACCAACTTCTCTTCCATTTCCAAACAAAACCTAGAAAAGCAACTAGGTTTTCACATCATGACTAACACGAAAACTCTCTCTTCCGGATTTTTCTATCGAGATACAGTTACAATACACTCATGAACCTTGGTTTAAAGTCTTGTGGCTAATGGATCAAAACTACAAAATTTTCTTGTTGGAATTGCACTAAAGCCGAGAGCAACAATAGCAACAAGAATGTTGTCTAATTTTTCTAAGTGTTGAAAATGCCAAGTCTTGCTACTAGTGTAGTATTTAAAACACATTGGAGGGCTTAGATTACAACAAATGTGAGGCTTGGATGGGTTTCACTAGGATCAAGCCCATGTGGACAAGTTGACAAGTCAACAATGTCATGCTAGCAAGACTAATCTTCCAAGATGGTCAATGACCATTTTAACCTCACTAAATTTCATCCAAGACCACATGTGGGGGTGCCACGTGTCTCCCTCTCATTCGTCCACAAAATTCCATAACCCTCGGGGTCCCACAAAAATGTAAAATTCCTCGGGTGGGCCCCACGTGACCAAATTCGTAAAAAAAATAAATTTCCATAATGTTAAAAGTTCCATACTCATCAAATAATGCATTTTGAGAATCCAATTCTCAACAACGAACATTTTTCCTTTCCGACGTTCGGAAGATTTTCCGTCGGAAAAACAATTCTTCCTTTCGTACTAATTTCCAAGTCTTGATTCCTTACGTACATTCTCTTATACATGTCCCGACTTACGGGTGTAACATTCTTCCCCTTAGAAACATTCGCCCCCGAATGTTCTTAGCCTGCTGCTTATACAAACTCCAGATAAACTCTATACTATGCCTATCAATCAAAACATGCACAAGGCCAACGATGCCACACATGGCCACCACAACATACGTAAACCTATCAATGGACCTTCCGTCCGCTACCCCTTCTCACAAACTCGAAGGTTACAGTCTCCTAGAACACGGGATCCTTAGAGGTTCCTTTCTTTCCTTACTTGTCATACTTTCTCGTACTTTCAAACTCATCTAGTACACGCATAAAATCTCAAATTTTGTTTCTCTTCTCCAACTCGAGTTACTATCCAAACTTAGCCATATAGTTACTTACATTCCCGTTAAGGCTCTTCTCGGTCCTTACGACCTAGTTCCGGTGGAACGCATCCACGAACTCGTACAACGATCAACTAGACTTGGGCCTAGCACCCTCGTGACCCTATCACATAGCGGGACCATTTCTAACTGACATCACCCCATTCCACACTACCGGCTGACCCAAATGAGTCCCTAACCCGACTCATCGTCACACTTAACTTCTCATTCTTAGTCTGAAATAAATCTCTCTCTTATCTCAAGGTACTTCTCACCCTATCCTCCCATTCACTAGAGGTTCGTCACATAAGCCAAAGTATTTCCACTGACATCCTTCCCTATCGGCCTCACATCGTTACATTTGGTAATTACTACTTGTGAAATCTACACAACTATAGTCTCAGTTCACTTATCATTCTTGTCAACATTCTTAACTTCTCACTTTACTAATCAAGGTATCCCTACCTCTGGGGTACTATCACTTTACAACTGCTAGCAACAAAGGTAAAACATATACGCTAGTGCAAAATCTGAATCTATCAACGCACGTATGATTCAAAAGAATCGACATAAACTCAGAACCCCACGAGATGTTGCTTCTCCGATCCTACCTAGTAGTTACGCCACCATGCGGTTCAAGGACCACCGTAACTATAAACACCACTCGACTTCTACCACGGCCGGCCGACATCCAACACCCCGCCTCGGGGACGATAACCGCGAGGAAAGGGAATCAACCATCGGCTCATAGCCGAGCCACCTCACCGGTTTTTCTAAAAGGACATCCTCCGATATGGCCCGACGGCCACAACAAAAACAAACTCTCGGGCCATAACGGCATTTCAACGACGCTACCACATATGATACATCGAGGAATAAGTGGCCTCGACCGAGAAAGTCCTCTCGCCTCTCGAGAACCTCGACCTCGAGCTGGACCGCTCCTAAATCCTCGGGGTCCAATATCCCACCCGTGGAATTGCGGGGTATGTACCGGGTAGGCCGACGAATATCTCACTCGCCGAGGTCCGCCGTCCAAAACTCACCGATAACCAACCGGTCTATCCTCTTACGCCGATCTCCGCCGCCTCTACCCTATGTACACCGCCTGCATCGCCGAATAACTTCTCGCCGATGAAACAGAGCACCGCTTATCTTGGTCAATAACATAATCGCTTCTCATGACTCCTATAGTCTTCCTAATCGAGAAACTGAGGCGCTGTGTCGGGCCTCAAAACCTCGGCGCAGGTTAACTCGCCGATCAAGCACACTATCCAGATACCCCGGGCATAAGCCCTATCAACTCTCTCGAGTCCGACTAGTAGCTCTCGCTACTCCTTTGCCCTTCTCGGGCGGCCGTTGCCTCCTCGAGGCATAATCAGAACACAAAATCACGCCAGAGGAATTATCTTACTAACATGCCTCTATGGCACGATCTTAGAGTGAGAAGAATAGAAACCAACTCCTAAATGTCCTGTAGCCTCCTGCTTATGGGCGTGGCGCAACACACCGATAATCTAGACTCTACTAGACACGGCCTCAGACATTCCGAGGATCGATCGCTTCGATACCACTCACGCCCAACCTCAAGCTCGGATCGTACCCTACCCGGGCACCTTCTACCTTAACAACACAAGTAAATCCGCGGAAATTAAATAACACCCTTTTTTTTCTTTAAAACCAATCGACGCATAAGCGGCAAAGCCGATAAGGCCGCCATGATATACATACTCAAAAGACACTATATCGTATACGAGTCCAATCCCACATATGAATACTGCACTTCAAGAGTTATATCAACTATGACGGACAAGGCCCCGCTGCACTCCATAATCGCATAAAAGCTCAGATTGAAAAAACTTATACCAAAAAGATAAACTCCCAATGTAAGGAGCTATCCAAAACTCGAGTGGTCCTACACTGCCGATCAACAAATCACAGAATTAAACTCGGCAGATGAACGCACTTCAAGGAGGTCAAGACAAGAATGTACCAAGTATGTGAAATAAGCAGTATCAGAATGAAATCATAACAGTCTAAGCAAAACAGGAGACATGTATGATAGCCAACCTACAGTACACAACACATAAGCAGTCATATCAAGTCAGGGACGCATGCCCTCAAGTCATTTCTAAAATATAACCATGGGTCTCACGCCCACAATATCAATCATGCCCGTGGAATCCTTCCTCACTGCCGGCAGTCCATGATATAATATAATGCCAATAGGCATACCTGAACACCAAGTCCCACCTGTGTCCTAAAAACTGTACGGGCCAAGTAGGAAGACGAGCAGGTGGTAAAGCAGGGGGTATAATGTCTTGGGGGTTTACCCCTCACTTATACTCTTACCCTATCTCGACCGACCATCAAACAAAACAAGCAGGGGGTATAATGTCTTGGGGGTTACCTCAATTTATACTCTACCTCGAGAAGTGGTATAACGCCTGGGGTTTACCTCTCACTTATACTCTTACCCTATCTCGACCGACCATCAAACAAAACAAGCAAGTGGGTATAATGTCTGGGGTTTACCCTCATTTATACTCTTACTCCCGAGAAGGTGGTATAGCGCCTGGGGTTTACCCTCACTTATACTCTTACCCTATCTCGACCGTCACAAACAACACATAAGCACTACTGTGTCTTTTATAAAAATCCGAATTTAACCTAAGTACTACAAATAACGGAAGCATACCCGTGGAATCCCACATCACCGCTTCAGACGCCCAAGTAACTTACAACAAGATAGCCGGCCCTCCAACCGAGAGTCGCGGCAACGCAATAAAACATAATACTTGCACTCAAAGGCTATCACCAACACACATAGGCAATTCTCAATTAATCAAGCCAAAGTACTTATCAAGGCACACATGGAATAATTCTCAATTAACAAGCCAAAGTATTTATCAAGGAACAAATAGAATAATTCTCATTTAACAAGCCAAAGTACTTATCAAGGCACAAATAGAATAATTCTCATTTAACAAGCCAAAGTACTTATCAAGGCACCAATAGAATAATTCTCATTTAACAAGCCAAAGTACTTATCAAGGCACAATTAGAATAATTCTCATTTAACAAGCCAAAGTACTTATCAAGGCACCAATAGAATAATTCTCATTTAACAAGCCAAAGTACTTATCAAGGCACAATTAGAATAATTCTCATTTAACAAGCCAAAGTACTTATCAAGGCACCAATAGAATAATTCTCATTTAACAAGCCAAAGTACTACGTACGTACATTCTTTTCAAAAGACTCCTTTTTATGTAAAATCCCAAGATACTAACACCCGTAGTATCAAGGTGTGTCTATTTTTCAAAGTAAGTTACTACACTTTTAGAAAACTCATTTCAAAGCTTGAAATCAAGTAACTTCAAATTTTTCATAATCTAGGCAACTTATGCCCAATAATCAAAATAGACAACTTTCTTAACCTTCCATAAAGCCGTTATAACCAACTTTCCATAAAACCGTTATAACCCTTTATGGTTTTAGACAATTTCATTCTTTTTATAACCAAGAGACTTATACTTTTAAAACCAAGTATCACATACTTACAAATCAAGTTCTTAACTTTCAAAATACTTTGAGTCTCTTAATATTTAGAAAACAAGTTTCTTCTACTTTTAAACCTCAAGTAACTTACACCGTTAAAACAAGTTACTTCTCTTAAATCATGTCATTTCTCCTCTTTTAAAACAATTAAGTAAATCACTCCTTTGACTTCCCTAAAGTCATTATAATGACCTTTAGGTTTTGGAACTAAGGCACTAGCCAAAAGATTTGGAAACCACTTCCTTTTCAAGACTCTATGTACTTTAAGTAAAATACTTTCACTTTTAAGAATCCAAACTTCACTAAGGAAATGGATTATACAACTTACAAATTAAACATCAAAGTACACTCAAGGAAGTACATAGAACAAATTCTATTTTAGGCAATCCAAATACAAGCAAGGAATGGATCATTCAAGGAGTAGAGCTTACTTTCTTTATTCTAAGGAATCATGCTAGAAGAGGAGATAGTTCACATACCTTTCGCTAAATCCACAAGCTGCCGAATACACCGCATTTAGAAGTTGTCAACCTATAATGGTCACAACAAGTCTATCAAGTTATAGTCTCTATGTAGAATAATAATAAGTATTTAGTCTCTAATTATATGGAAATTAGTGCAGAACTTCCTTTGTTTCTACTCACTTTGCCACCTTTTCAAGGCCGAATACAATAACCAACAAGCCACATTTAAGGCTCCAAACAACAACCAAACAAAGGGGATTACACGCCTTACAATACGTAAAATTCCGCCCACAATTCATAATGAAATAGCTCCATAATCTAGCCATTCTCGCCAACATAAATAATAACACTAAGTCCTTTCCAATCCTTTTCCAATTCCAAGTTCTAAGGTCTAACATGTTATATAGTCATAAACAACTTCAACAACTACAATTTCCTTCTTTTACAACATGCGACGACTTTACTAATAATCGACTTGAATTGAAATCTTAGGCTAACATGCTAGTTTTCTGATTAGGTTCCAATAACCAATATACTTATCCAACTACATAATATATAACTCATGCTTGCTAATATCCATAGCTACAATCAATAAGTAAACTTAATTGCTAAAACGACAAAATTTATACCTTCCAAGCCCTTAAAATTTCCAAGATTCAAAGTCGCGCTTTAGCAATTCTTAGCTCCTTTCCTTATGTTCCAACCGCTTATTTGAAGCCCTTAGAAGTTCACCACCAACTTCTCTTCCATTTCCAAACAAAACCTAGAAAAGCAACTAGGTTTTCACTGCGACTAACACGAAAACTCTCTCTTCCGGATTTTTCTATTGAGATACACTTACAATACACTCATGAACCTTGGTTTAAAGTCTGTGGCTAATGGATCAAAACTACAAAATTTTCATTGAATCGCACTAAAGCCGAGAGCAACAATAGCAACAAGAATGTTGTCTAATTTTTCTAAGTGTTGAAAATGCCAAGTCTTGCTACTAGTGTAGTATTTAAAACACATCGAGGGCTTAGATTACAACAAATGCGAGGCTTGGATGGGTTTCACTAGATCAAGCCCACGCGATGCTCGACAAGTCAACAACGCCACGCTAGCAAGACTAATCTTCCAAGGTGGTCAATGACCATTTTACCTCACTAAATTTCATCCAAGACCACATGTGGGGTGCCAAGTGTCGCCTCTCATTCGCCCATAAAATTTCAGAACCCACTGGGCCCCACAAAATGTAAAATTTCTGTGGGCCCCACGTGACCAAATTCGTGAAAAATAAATTTCCATAATGTTAAAAGTTCCATACTCATCAAATAATGCATTTTGAGAATCCAATTCTCAACAACGAACATTTTTCCTTTCCGACGTTTCTAAGATTTTCCGCTAAAAACAATTCTTCCTTTCGTACTAATTTCCAAGTCTTGATTCCTTACGCATTCTCTTATACATGTCATGGACTTACTGGTGTAACATCCGTAGTAATCGCTGTAAGTGTGGTTTGTGCGATGTAATCGCTCAAGTTTTTAGTTATATATACGCAAAGGCGTAACCGCTACTGGCCTGCTTTATTATCATATCTCTTGTTTCATGTTTAAGTTTTTATTTCCGCTGATTTTCTCTCGATGTTGTATCACTAGGGTGCCCGGTAAGGCACCACCACGCCCGGATCGGTCGTGACACTCGGGGTTGCTCACGCCAGGTAAGAAAGAGCGTGGTAGATCCTCATTCTAGGATCTTTTACTCAGTGTCGTGAGCTCCATTTCTTCTGAGGCTCGACTTTTGGCATGTTTCTCCTCGGTGTTGTTGATGTTCAGACATTCAGGCATGACGGGCCCCGTCCCGCCATAGTGTTACTCCTTCTGAGGCCTGTAGTCTTGTCATAACTTGGTTTGTTTAAGGACGTAATCGCTCAGCTTTATGTACCTTTGAGGTAGCCATTTTGGGCTAGACTATTTTATATCATTATGGTTGTTTATTGTGAGTTTATATTCCGCTGGTTTTCTCTGATGTTGTGTCACAAGGGTGCCCGGGTTAAGGCACCGGTCACGGATCCGGGGTCGGGTCGTGACAGTTTCAAATCCTTTACCCGTACTTGTTTTACTTAGGGTAAACCATTCTTTGTTAACCTTTCAAAAGCTAATATAATCAACTTCCCATAAAGTCATTATATTTGCGTTATTCCTTAGTCAAATACATTTTTCCCTAAATCCAAGGGACTTAGACTTTTAAAATGAAACAAGTATCATATACTTTAAAACAAGTGAAAGATATCAAATTCAGACGCCTACCGTACTACATAGATACAACTACTCATGCTCAAGAGATAGGAAAGTTCCACATACCTCTTTGGTTAATCCACTTGCTAAGTCCAAAATACCTCACGTAATATGTCAACCTATAATGACCATAATACGTTTATTAACCCCCAATTTCAATGTAGAAATTCCAAGTTCAAGTTACTAATTCTTAAGGAAATTTGGGCAGCACTTCCTTTGTTTCTACATACTTTGCCACCTTTTTCAAGGTCGAATTCAATATCCAAACGCCACATTTAAGGCCCAACAATCCAACATTTCAAAGGGGATTACACACCTAAACTTAAATGTGTAAAATTCTGCCCCACAAGGTAAAACAACCAACTTAACAAGTCTAAGGTAGTTTTTAGGCTACAACATGATCACATAATCTTCTTAATCAATTCTTTCACATCCAAACCATATTTCTTACATGCAATGAATCTAAGAGCATTATTTACTATAACAAGTTCCTTTTCCTTCACATGCAACATCAATAACTAGCTACAAGAGAGAATTGTTACCTTTAGAGCTTTAGCCAAAATTATTCCAACAATTTTGCTAGCCTCCTCTTCAAGAACACCACCACAACCACCCTTACAAGCTAGCCACAAGCTTCCTTCTTGTTCTTAATTTTTCAGATTTTTCCTAAGCTTTGAATTCCTCTTGGAATTCTAGAGAGAAGTGGGAGCTTTTGCTTAGAGAGAGAGAGAGATGAAAGATGACCAAGTCTTCAAGACTTGGTCAATATAAGGCATGCAACATTTCAGATGGGGGGGACACTTGTCACCCACCCATGACCTCTTTAAAACAAAACAAAGGCAGAAATTTCCACTAACTCGCAGAACCCGCCTCAAGGCGCTCGCAGCCAGCTGGCGCTGAAACTTCGCCGCTCAGACTTTCCGCCAAGGGCGCCGCTTCTGCCGCGACTCTGCAATTTCAGCAACCCTCGTAACATCCGGCGCCGCAGCCTCGCATCCGCGCCATGACTGCATCCGCGCCGCGCCCGCTGCTTATCCGAAATACATTTCTGTCCGTCTCACGCACCGAACTCAGAATTCCCATAACTTCCTACTCCGATGTCCTATCGATTTAACGGTTGGTTGCGTTGGAAACTAGACTCAACGAACTACGCACTAGGCCTTTGAAACACTTAGGACCTCTCAATGTACCGGGTCATAACCCGCCTCAAAGTTTACTAAAACCCGTCCGAAACAATCCGTCAACTTATCTTTCGAAAATTTTAAGTCTTACTCTTTCAGACGCCTCACACGCTGGCCAAAACTACTGGGTATAACATTCTCCCTTAGAAACATTCATCCCGAATGTTCCTTCTACGTCTCCAGAACGCATGTGCCGGTGAAGTCTTCACTACTATACCTATAAAACCAATTATGCCACATATGGCCATAATATACTAACCACGCAAAAGCTTACCTCCCCGCCTACGAGGAATTACCTCTTACACGTATAACAACTTATTAGTCCTCCGCGTCTAAGGGTATTCTCTCACAAAAGATCACTTCCATCTTCTCAACACATGTTCGCTTCTTCTTCCACCGTCAGATCCTCCTTACACACTCGACTCTTCCCAGCGCACGCACTCACACTCTTGTTCCCGATCCTGCACAATATCACTATTCAAGTCATGAAAACCTAGTGGTTTCCTAGCTTAGCTACCCACTATCATTTCACACCACTCATGGACTTATTACCCACGATACCCCACGATACTATGTTCCTCAAAAAAGATCACCCGTAAGATCTTCCACTCACGATAGCCCCGTAGCTAAGGTTCCCACTGCTATCAAAAATCCTAAGGCTCACAACTTCCATGTCCCCAAACTTACCCCCTTCTACAAGCCGTGCTCTCTAAGTCACAATTTACATAAAATTACCCGCACATAATACTTCTAACATGTAACCATCTTATCACACCTACTAATCTTGAGAGAGTTAAGGATATACCGTAACTATGGCTTCATTTTCCCTTGTCGCTCTAATCATGATCCTACCGCACGCAAGACATAGCAAAAGAAGGCGATGAACCACCATCGATCCCGGCGTCAATCTCTTCATCCGTGCTATCTCCGGCCTGACACCTCACAAATGGCTACGCCGGCCGCATGTAAAACAAACTCCCAACCCAAAGACGACACTCCCACCGTGAAGCCTACCACAACGGCCGCGAACGAGGTAGGGTGGCCCCATCCGCTAGCACCCCACTTCCCGAGAACTCAAACTCGAGCCCTCGCTCGCCTCAATATCCCGAACGCTCAAGATCGTGGAGAACCACTGAATCGGGCGAGGGGCATAACTAGCTCGCAGGCCGCCCTCCCGAAAGTTACCAAAGCGACCTCGCCGCTCGCCCTTTCTCGATGACCTCGTTATTCCGCCGACTTACGCCTCACACCTGCCGCATAAGCTCGCATACGGAAATGTCCATGCTCGTCAAGAGCTACTCCCGCAACTCTCGCTAAGTAATCATCGAGCCTCGTGACATAGCGTGCACCCGCCCTCCATGTCTTCCACCAAAACGGTACATACCGAGCCAACGAATCAAACTCTACATTGTATTCCCAACCGTCCGCCCGCCTGCTCGCTCAACATCAAAAATTTATCCGCCCGCGCTCTCCTCATCTGCGAAGGCAAGAAGTGTGCAAGAAATGCCTCTGAGAACTCGTCCCAACCAGCTGGAGGTGCATGCTCCCCCCGGGACAGTTCCCATGAATCAAACCAGTCAACTGCAGTATCCCGCAGCCGATGTGAACTCAAAACTACCGACTGCCTCCGAGGCCTTGATCACTCTCACGATCCGTCAGAATCGCTTGATAAACTCCTGAGGATCATCCTCAGTCCTCGACCCATAGAACTCTGGTGGGCTGCAACTCAAAAAGTCCCTAAGTCTCACGCTATCTGATCTATGGTGAACTATGGGTACAACCGGAACCTCTGTCTCTCGTCTATCCTCATTCCTCGCCACGATCCTGGCCAATAATCGCCATATCTCTCAGAACCCATCTCTCCGCTCTGTGCCGCCGTAATCGAGGCTCAGTACCGTGGTCTCGTGAGCCACCGCTCGCCCCAAACTCGCCGGTGGCGACGCCGCGAACTCACCGTCCAAACATCATCTCGTAAAGATCGGGCTCAGGCCTCAGAACCTCGTGTCCTACTAGTAGTTCCTCGCCGCTTTGCCCTTCCGGGCCGCGTTGCATGCGAGGCATAATCGATACAGGAAAATATGTCAGAGGGAGTTCAACCTATAACACAGCTCTATTGCACGATCTTAGAGTGAAAGAAATGGAAACAAATCCTAAATATCCTGCAGCCTCCTGATTATAGATGTGGTGCACAACACACCGATAATCAAGACTCTACTAGACACGGTCTGTAGACACTTTCCGAGGACTAATCGCTTCGACACCACTTTTGTCACGACCCGACTCGATCCGTGACCTGCTTCAACCCCGCACCCTTGTGATACAACATCGAGAAAACCAACTAAATATACTCACAACAAGAACCCATATGGAAAACAAACAGGCTAACCCAAAATGGCTACCTCTAATATAACAAGCTGAACAGTTACATCCTTAACAACCCAAACTATAACAGGACTACAGACCTCTAAGAAATGAGTAAACACTATGACGGACAGTGGCCCCGCCATGCCCCGAATGTACAAATATCTACAACACCGGGAGAACTGCACTAAAATACAAAGCCTCCGAGAAATTGAGGTTTCAGAATCAACATGATCCTAAGAGCGGATCAACAAACTATGTACCTCAACCCGCAAGATGAACGCAGCCCCGGCGAGGTCAAGATAACATGTACCAAGTATGTGAAATCAAAAATACTGTAATAATATCATAAGTCTAAAACAAGCTGGAGTCATATACGAAAATCAATTTACATTGAACTATGCCTTACTAACAATGAGAGTAACACGTATAAAATTTACTGCATAAAAATAGGAGGCTCATGATCAAAACAGGGTCTCTCGCCCGTAGTATCATTAAGCAATCCTACTCCTGGGACTATTTCACCCGCATGGGTCCTGTGGACCCGCATGAGGTCATCCGCCTCGTCATGGGACTATTTCACCCGCATGAGACTATTTCACCCGCATGGATCTTGTGGACCCGCATGAGTACCATCGTCGCACTCGCATGGGACTATTTCACCCGCATGGATCCTGTGGACCCGCATGAGTACAATCGCCGCACTCGCATCATGGGTAGCAAATCCATGGAATAAGTAGTAAACCATCCTAATGGACGCATACCTGTGGACCATCAATCGCACAAGATGTCCAAAGGAAATAACAAGAACTGCGATACCCGGGCCACCCAACGTGTCAAGATGCCAACAGAATTAACAAGAATAAGCAAAGAACCATCCTAATGAACGATACCCGCGACCATCCATCGTCAAGATGTCAAAAGGAAATAACAAGAATAACCCGGTCTACCTCAGAAGAACATATCACCTAGCACAACCGCTATCATACATAACATAAGCACTACCGCCTATCATACATAACATAAGCACTACCTACTATCATAAATAACATAAGCACTATCTACTATCATATCATAACATAAGCGCCACCGCTTATCATAACATAAGCAAGTTAAGAAATCCCCTAACTTCTTATTAACATTATTAATATATCCTCTCATTTTAGTATACCTAAGGCACCAACATGTCTTTTAATAGAAAATCCGGGAATTCAACCCAAGTACCATGTACTTTTAACCTTTTAAGAAATAACTCTTTTTTATAGAAAAATTCCAAGATACTAATCACCATAGTATCAAGTTACAATTTCTTTTCAAGACAAGTCACATTTCCTTTTAGAAATATAGTAGGCTTCTAAATCAAGTGACTTCATTTCCTTTTTAAAACCTTAGGCAATCAATGCCTAAAAATCAATTCACCTTCCATAGTTTCAAATCCTTTACCCGTACTTGTTTTACTTAGGGTAAACCTTTCTTTGTGAATCTTTCAAAAGCTAATATAATCAACTTCCCATAAAGTCATTATATTTGCGTTATTCCTTAGTCAAATACATTTTTCCCTAAATCCAAGGGACTTATACTTTTAAAATGAAACAAGTATCATATACTTTAAAACAAGTGAAAGATATCAAATCTCAGACGCTCACCGTACTACATAGATACAACTACTCATGCTCAAGAGATAGGAAAGTTCCACATACCTCTTCGGTTAATCCACTTGCTAAGTCCGAAATACCGCACGTAATATGTCAACCTATAATGACCATAATATGTTTATTAACCCCCAATTTCAATGTAGAAATTCCAAGTTCAAGTTACTAATTCTTAAGGAAATTTGGGCAGCACTTCCTTTGTTTCTACATACTTTGCCACCTTTTTCAAGGTCGAATTCAATATCCAAACGCCACATTTAAGGCCCAACAATCCAACATTTCAAAGGGGATTACACACCTAAACTTAAATGTGTAAAATTCTGCCCCACAAGGTAAAACAACCAACTTAACAAGTCTAAGGTAATTTTTAGGCTACAACATGCTCACATAATCTTCTTAACCAATTCTTTCACATCCAAACCATATTTCTTACATGCATTGAATCTAAGAGCATTATTTACTATAACAAGTTCCTTTTCCTTCACATGCAACATCAATAACTAGCTACAAGAGAGAATTGTTACCTTTAGAGCTTTAGCCAAAATTATTCCAACAATTTTGCTAGCCTCCTCTTCAAGAACACCACCACAACCACCCTTACAAGCTAGCCACAAGCTTCCTTCTTGTTCTTAATTTTTCAGATTTTTCCTAAGCTTTGAATTCCTCTTGGAATTCTAGAGAGAAGTGGGAGCTTTTGCTTAGAGAGAGAGAGAGAGAGATGAAAGATGACCAAGTCTTCAAGACTTGGTCAATATAAGGCATGCAACATTTCAGATGGGGGGGACACTTGTCACCCACCCATGACCTCTTTTAAAACAAAACAAAGGCAGAAATTCCACTAACTCGCAGAACCCGCCACATGCGCCTCGCATCGCTGGCGCATGAAATCAAACTTCCGCCGACTCATTTTCCGGACCGCGGAGCCGCTTCCGCCGCTGCTCGCACTTCAATTTCAGCAACCTCGTATCCGGCCATGACCTAGATCCGCACTGCGCCTCTCGCTTCTATCCGAAATACATTTCCTGTCACAGACCGAACTCAGAATTCCCATAACTTCCTACCCGATGTCCTATCGATTTAATCACTGTGGGAGATCGACCCACAAGGTATTTAGGAGCCGGCCCAAGCTCCAGGGGTCGGGTTCTCGAGGAGCAGAGGATTTTCTCACGAGGCCACCTATTCCTCAAGAGCCTGATGTAGCAAAACGCCATTCGGGGGAAATGCCACACGGCATGTGTGTTTGTTTTTATTGTGGCCGTCCGGGCCATTTACTGAGAGTATGTCCTTTTAGAAAGAGCACCGGTGAGGTGGCTCAGTCTATTAGGCCGATGGTTGATTCCCTTTCTCCACAATGCAAGGCCCCTGCAAGGTGTTCTGGACGCTACCACCGTGGTAGAGGTCGTGGTGGAGTTTATAGTTCGCGGTCCTTCAAACCGCATAGATAACGTGACTAGTGGGCAGGATCGTGAGGCAACATCGCATGAGGTTACGGTGTATATTTCGATTCTTTGAATCATACGCGCATCGATAGATTCAGATTTCGCCCTAGCGTATATGTTTTCCCTTGTTGCTAGTAATTGTTAGTGATAGCACCCCCGGAGGTAGGGATACTTTGATTACTAGAGTGAAAAGTGAAGAATGTTTACAAGAATGGTAAGTGAACCGAGACTATAGTCAGGTAGAGTTCACAAGTCAGAAGTTACCCATAATGTTGTAAGACCGATAGGGAATAGTGTACAGTAGAAATACTTCAGCCTATGTGACGAAACTCTAGTGAATATGGGGATAGGGTAAGAAGTACCTTGATATAAGGGAGAGATTTATTTCAGACTAAGAATGAGAAGTTAAGTGTGACGATGGGTCGGGTTATGGACTCATTTCGGGTCAACCGATAGTATGGAATGAGGTGACGCTGATACGGTCCCGCTTATGCGATAGTGGTCACGAGGACGCAAGGTCCAAGTCTAGTTAATCGTCAGACGAAGTTGTGGACGGGTTCCACGAACTGTGTCGCGAGGGCCGAGAAGAGCCTTAGCGGAAATTCGAGTAGCAAATGGCCAAGTTTGATAGTAACCCAAGGATCGAGAACGTAAACAATATTTGAAATTTTGTACGTATACTAAATACGTTTGGAAGTACGATAAATTATGACAAGTAAGAAAAGGAAGGAACAAGGATTAAAAGAACTATAGTGATTATAGTTATGAGTAATGAAGGTGCGTAGAGAAAATTCCTTTTAGGCCATGAGTGGAGGTTAATTATGATGATACACGCGCCTTAGGTTCAGTAACACCGCCCATAGTGCTCGCGACGGAGATGCTACTAGTACTAGAGTTGACACCGGTTGGTAAACTAAGCTAGGCAGATTATAGGTTCATTTCCCAACTAGTTTGGTGACTAAGTGAGACAGAGAATGGAAGTAACACGGGGGAAACACATCAGTTAGCTGAGTAGGAGTCCGACTGAAGGGTTCAGATAGTGTTAGTCCCATGACTTAGAATAAACAGGGCCATCCCTTTACGCGGAAAAGAAAGTAGCCTCTAAAGATCTTATTTTTGATAAGACAGCTTGTTACACCTCGTAAGTTCGTGACATGTGTAAGTGAAGGCACGTATGAACACAAGACTTGGAAATATGTATTTAAAGGAAGAATTGTTTTTCCGACGAAAATCTTCCTGACGCCTGAAAGGAAAAATGTTCGTTGTTGAGAATCGATTCTCAAAATGTATTATTTGAAGAGTATGGAACCTATCGCATTATGGAAATTTATTTATTACGGATGGTCACGCTGGGCCCACCCGAGGAATTTTACATTTTTGGGACCCACGAGGGTTACGTAATTTTACGGATTTAACGAGAGGCGACACGTGGCACCCCACACGGCTTGGTCGAAATTTGTACAAGTGGTAAAATGGTCATTGACCACCTTGGAAGATTAGTCTGCTAGCTTGATTTTGTCGACTAGTCAACTTGTCCACTTGGCTTTTCATTAATTGTCTTTCATCCTAGACCACGTTGTATTAATCCAAGCCCTTCATTGTGTTATATATGCTTCACTAGTGCAAGACAAGCTTTATCTAACACTTAGGAAAATATCACAAAAACCTTGTTCTTCACTAAGAGACCTCTCTGCTCAGGACCCTCCCACACAAAAATAATTTGCAAATGTTGTCCATTAGCCACAAGACTTTAACCCAATGTTCCTAAGGGTGTTGTAAGGTTATCTCAATAGAAAGATTTCTGAAAACGATTTTCACGTTAGTCGCAAGGCGAAACTAAGGGAGTTCTTCAACTTTGAAGTCGAACTTGAAGACGGGTTCTTCATAGGCCTCTAAGGAGTGCTTGAGCGGATTGGAACTTATGGAAAGCGAGCTAAGAATTTCTAAGGCGCGACTTTGGATCTTGGAAATTTTAAGGGCTCGGAAAGGTATAATTTGTCGCTTTAGTAGTTAAGACTTACCTATTGTCAGAGCTATGGATTTTAGCAAGCATGTGTTATATAGTATGAAGTTTGATAAGTATTTTGACTATTGGAACCCTAATCCAAATCTAGCATGTTTAGCTTTAAGATTGGAATTCAAGTTGATTATTAGTTTAAGTCGCCGATGTCAATAATGAAGGAAATTGTAGTTGTCAAGTTGTTTATGACTAAATAACATGTTGACCTAAGAACTTGGAATTGGAAAAGGATTGAAAAGACTTTGAATCGATAGTTGTAGTCGTCGAGAATGGCTTGGAGTATTATACTATTTCGTATGAATTGTGGGGCTGAATTTTACACGATTGTAGCGCGTGTAATCCCCTTTGTTTGGTCTTGTTTGAGCCTTAAACGTGGCTTGTCGGTTATTGTATTCGCCTTGAAAAAGGTGGCAAAGTGAGTAGAAACAAAGGAAGTGCTCGATTTTCCGTAGAATTGTAGACTAAATACTTAGTATTATTCTACATGTAGACTAGAAGTTGATAGCCTTGTTGTGACCATTATAGGTTGACACTTCTACGCACGGTGTATTCGCTTAGCTTGTGGATTTGAAAAGGTATGTGAACTATCTCCTCTTCTAGCATGATTCCTTAGAATAAAGAAAGTAAGCTCTACTCCTCGAACGATCCATTCCGCTTGTATTTGGATTGCCTAAAATAGAATTTGTTCTATGTACTTCATCGAGTGTACTTTGATGTTTAAATTGTAAGTAGTATAATCCATTTCCTTAGGAAGTTTGGATTCTTAAAAGTGAAGGTATTTTTCTTAAAGTACATAGAGACTTGAAAAGGAAGTTGGTTTCAAATCTTTGGCTAGTGCCTTAGTTCTAAAACTTAAATGTCATTATAATGACTTTGTGAGTCAAAGGAGTGATTTACTTATTTGATTTAAAAGAGGAGAAATGACATGATTTAAGAGAAGTAACTTCATGCTATGGGTGAAGTTACTGAGGTTTAAAAGTAGAAGAAAACTTGTTTTCTAAATATTAAGAGACTCAAGTATTTTGAAAGTTAAGAACTTGATTTGTAAGTATGTGATACTTGGTTTTAATAGTATAAGTCTCTTGGTTATCAAGGAACGGATATTGCCTAAAACTATAAAGCGGTTATAACCGCTTTATGGGAAGTTGGTTATAACGGCTTTATGGAAGGTTTTGAAAGTCGTCTATTTTGATTAATCGCATAAGTTGCCTAGATCGTGAAAATTTAGAGTTACTTGATTTCAAGCTTTGAAATGAGTTTTCTAAAAGTGTAGTAACTTACTTTGAAAATAGACACGCTGATACTACGGTGTTAGTATCTCGGGCTTTACATAGAAAGGAGTCTTTATAAAAGAATGCACGTATGTAGTACTTTGGCTTGATAAATTGAGAATTTGTCTGTGTGCCTTGATAAGTACTTTGGCTTGTTAAAAGAGAATTATTCTATGTATGCCTTGATTAGTACTTTGGCTTGATAAATCGAGGATTTGTCTGTCATGCCTTGATAAGTACTTTGGCTTGTTAAAAGAGAATTATTCTATGTATGCCTTGATTAGTACTTTGGCTTGATAAATCGAGGATTTGTCTAAGTGTGCCTTGATAAGTACTTTGCCTTGTTAAAAGAGAATTATTCTACGTATGCCTTGATTAGTACTTTGGCTTGATAAATCGAGGATTTGTCTGTGTGCCTTGATAAGTACTTTGGCTTGTTAAAAGAGAATTATTCTACGTATGCCTTGATTAGTACTTTGGCTTGATAAATCGAGGATTTGTCTAAGTGTGCCTTGATAAGTACTTTGGCTTGTTAAAAGAGAATTATTCTATGTATGCCTTGATTAGTACTTTGGCTTGATAAATTGAGAATTTGTCTAAGTATGCCGTGATAAGTACTGGGCTTGTTAATCGAGAATTGCCTACGTGCCGGAAATAGCCGGCTGTGTGCTATTGGTATATCACTGCCGGGTCATTCCCGTTTGTGGCATTTGCATAATTCCATGGATTTGCTACCCACGATGCGAATACCTCACGCGAGTCCGCAGGCTTACGCGGTGAAATAGTCCTACGCGCGTCCACTTATGCGAGGAATACCTCACGCGAGTCCGTAGCGGCTTACGCGTGAAATAGTCCTATGCGGCGAATACCACGCGGGTCCGGAAAGCGGCTTACGCGGTGAAATAGTCCATCGCGCGGTCCACCTTTACGCGATAATACCTCACGCGTCCACGCGACCTACGCGGTGAAATAGTCCCAGAATAGATTGCTAAATGATACCGCGCGGACGGTCCCGCTGATCACGAGCTTCCTAGTTTATATCAAGGATACCATCGCTTACTCTCATTGTTAGTAAGGCACAATGTGTTGTATTTGATTATCATATATGTCCCCTGATTTGCTTCAGGCTACCCTATGGTCACGCTTTTACGAGGTGGGATTCCGGCACGGGACCACGAGGTATCGAGGACACAGTGGACTTGGTGTTCATGTATCCTTATCGGTTTTAATACATCGGATCGCCGACAAGGAAGGATTCCACGCACGATTGATATTACGGGCGCGAGACCCACGGTTATATTGAGTAACGACTTTGGGGCTCGCGCCCCCGACTTGATATGATCGCTATGTGTTATGATCGAGGTTGGATATCATACATGTCTCCCGTGTTATTTAGATCGCTATGATTTTATTACGCATTTCATCGCTCACATACTTGGTACATTCTTCGCATCGACTTCCTTCGGCCGCTCACGCCGCAGTTTAGGTACGCAGCTCGTGATCGCAGTTTAGGATCCTCGCTCGTGGTTTCGATAAGCTCCTTCTATTCCGAGTTTATCTTTGGTATATGTCCTTCAAGATGTGCTTTGTATAGTTTTGGGTACGCGAGCCTTGTCCGCCATAGTTCGCTTTAACTCCTGCAGGTCCGTATTCATATGTGGATCGACTCACGTATGTGTAGGTCTTTTGTTTATGTTTGTATGGCAGCTTGTCGGCTTTGCCCTTGCACGCACGCTTGTTTTAAAAAAATGAGATGTTATTTCGCCCGCAGCTACTTGTATTGTTAAGGTATGCGGTGCCTGTGTAGGGCACTACCACGCCCGGTTCGGCCGTGACAGAGTGGTATCGAGCAACACCCTGAATGTTTACGACCGTGTCTAGTAGAGTCTCGACATCGGTGTTGCGCGCCACACCTATAAACAGTGAGGCTACAGACATTTAGGAGTTGGTTTCTATTCTTCTCACTCTAAGATCGTACAGAGTCGTGTTAGTAAGATAATTCCTCTCCGACTTATTGTTGTGTTACGCTTATGCCTCCGAGGGCAACAAACGCCTGTATGGCAAAGGAGTAGCAGGAGCTACTAGTCGCTCAGAGAGTTGATAGGGCTTATTCCTGTGGTACACCGGATGTTGTTCCGCAATGAAGTTCTTCTCACGCTGTGTTTGAGGCCCCAAAGACCAGAGCCTCCGCTTTCTGCTAGAGAAGACTATGGTCGCGAGGAAAGCCGCTGTGTTATTGACCAAGATAGCGGTGCTAGCAATAGAAGTGATAGTACCCTGCAGGCAGTGGATACCGCGATTAGTAAGTGAGAAGTAAGAATGTCGACAAGAATGATAGTGAACCGAGACTATAGTCAGGTAGAGTTCACAAGTCAGATTTACTCAGAATGGTAAGACCGACAGGAAGGACGATGAGAAATACTTTGACTTATGTGACTAACCTCTAGTGAATAGGGGATAGGTAAGAAGTACCTCGAGATAAGAGAGAGATTTATTTCGCACTAGAACGAAGTTGTGACGATTTAGTCGGGTTGTAGACTCATTCCGGTCAACCGATTGTATGGAATCGTGACGCCGCTAGAAATGGTCCGCTTATGCGGTAGGTCCCGAGGATGCCAGTGCCCAAGTTTAGTAAATCGTCAGACGAAGTTCAGGACGCTGCTCCACCGAACTAGGTCGTAAGGACCGAGAAAAAGCCTTAACGGGAATGTATAACAATATGGCCAAGTTTGGGTAGTAACTCCAAGGATTGGCGAACGTAAACAAAATTTGAGATTTTGTACGGTACTAGATGAGTTTGAAAGTACGAAAGTATGACAAGTAAGGAAAGAAAGGAACCTCTGGCGATCCCGTGTTTTAAAGATCAGAACCTTCGAAGTTTTGTGAGAAGTGGAGTCGCGACGGAAGGTCCATTATTATGTTCACGATGTGGTGGCCATGCGTGGCATCGCTGGTCTTGTGCGCTTTTGGTTGATAGGCATAGTATGTAGTTTACGCCGAGTTTGTATATCTCGACAATCGACTAAGAACATTCGGGACGAATGTTTCGGGGAAGAATGTTACACCGTAAGTTCGTGATATGTAAGTGAAGGCACGTAAGGAACACAAGACTTGGAAATACGTACGAAAGCGAAGAATTGTTTATCCGACGGAAAATCTTCCTGACGTCTGAAAGGAAAAATGTTCATTGTTGAGAATTGGATTCTCAAAATGTATTATTTGAAGAGTATGGAACCTATCGCATTATGGAAATTTATTTATTACAGATTTGGTCACGTGGGGCCCACCCGAGGAATTTTACATTTTTGTGGGACCCACGAGGGTTACGGAATTTTATGGACGAATGAGAGGGCGACACGTGGCACCTCCCCCACATGGTCTTGGACGAAATTTGTACAAGGGTAAAATGGTCATTGACCACCTTGGAAGATTAGTCTTGCTAGCTTGATTTTGTTGACTAGTCAACTTGTCCACTTGGCTTTTCATTAATTGTCTTTCATCCTAGACCACAAGTTGTATTAATCCAAGCCCTTCATCAGGTTATATATGCTTCACTAGTGCAAGACAAGTTTATCTAACACTTAGGAAAATATCACAAAAACCTTGTTCTTTACTAAGAGACCTCTCTGCTCGTGACCCTCCCACACAAAAATAATTTGCAAATGTCATTCATTAGCCACAAGACTTTAACCCAATGTTCCTAAGGGTGTTGTAAGGTTATCTCAATAGAAAGATTTCGAAAAATGCATTTTCACGTTAGTCGCAGCGCGAAACTAAGGGAGTTCTTCAACTTTGAAGCTGGAACTTGAAGACGGGTTCTTCATAGGCCTCTAAGGAGTGCTTGGAGCGATTGGAACTTATGGAAAGGAGCTAAGAATTTCTAAGGCGACTTTGGATCTTGGAAA
Organism: Przewalskia tangutica; assembly: GCA_029844215.1. Lineage (NCBI taxonomy): Eukaryota > Viridiplantae > Streptophyta > Magnoliopsida > Solanales > Solanaceae > Przewalskia > Przewalskia tangutica. The sequence continues at coordinate 393,343 of JAQGDG010000052.1, read as the reverse complement.
TTTTAAGGGCTCGAAAGGTATAATTTTATCGCTTTAGTAGTTAAGACTTACCTATTGTCAGTAGCTATGGATTTTAGCAAGCATGTGTTATATAGTATGAAGTTTGATAAGTATTTTGACTATTGAACCCTAATCCAAATCTAGCATGTTTACCTTTAAGATTGGAATTCAAGTTGATTATTAGTTTAAGTCGTCGCATGTTGAATAATGAAGGAAATTGTAGTTGTTAAGTTGTTTATGACTAAATAACATGTTGACCTAAGAACTTGGAATTGGAAAAGGATTGGAAAAGACTTTGAATCGATAGTTGTAGTCAGTCGAGAATGGCTTGGAGTATTATACTATTTCGTATGAATCATGGGGCGAATTTTACACGATTGTGCGCGTGTAATCCCCTTTGTTTGGTCTTGTTTGGAGCCTTAAACGTGGCTTGTTGGTTATTGTATTCTACTTGAAAAAGGTGGCAAAGTGAGTAGAAACAAAGGAAGTGTCGCTCGATTTTCCGTGAGAATTAGAGACTAAATACTTAGTATTATTCTACATAGAGACTAGAAGTCGATAGCCTTGTTGTGACCATTATAGGTTGACACTTCTACGCACGTGTATTCGGCTTAGCTTGTGGATTTAGCCTAAAAGGTATGTGAACTATCTCCTCTTCTAGCATGATTCCTTAGAATAAAGAAAGTAAGCTCTACTCGAACGATCCATTCCTCGCTTGTATTTGGATTGCCTAAAATAGAATTTGTTCTATGTACTTCCGAGTGTACTTTGATGTTTAAATTGTAAGTAGTATAATCCATTTCCTTAGGGAAGTTTGGATTCTTAAAAGTGAAGGTATTTTTCTTAAAGTACATAGAGACTTGAAAAGGAAGTGGTTTCCAAATCTTTGGCTAGGCCTTAGTTTAAAACCTAAAGGTCATTATAATGACTTTGTGAGTCAAAGGAGTGATTTACTTATTTGATTTAAAAGAGGAGAAATGACATGATTTAAGAGAAGTAACTTGCATTAAGGGTGAAGTTACTTGAGGTTTAAAAGTAGAAGAAAACTTGTTTTCTAAATATTAAGAGACTCAAGTATTTTGAAAGTTAAGAACTTGATTTGTAAAGATGTGATACTTGGTTTTAATACTATAAGTCTCTTGGTTATCAAGGAACGGATACGTCTAAAACCATAAAAGGGTTATAACGCTTTATGGGAAGTTGGTTATAACGCTTTATGGAAGGTTTTGAAAGTTGTCTATTTTGATTAATCGCATAAGTTGCCTAGATTGTGAAAATTTAGAGTTACTTGATTTCAAGCTTTGAAATGAGTTTTCTAAAAGTGTAGTAACTTACTTTGAAAAATAGACACGCTGATACTACGGTGTTAGTATCTTGGGGCTTTACATAGAAAGGATTCTTTTATAAAAGAATGTACGATGTAGTACTTTGGCTTGATAAATTGAGAATTTGTCTGTCATGCCTTGATAAGTACTTTGGCTTGTTAAAAGAGAATTATTCTATGTATGCCTTGATTAGTACTTTGGCTTGATAAATCGAGGATTTGTCTAAGTGTGCCTTGATAAGTACTTTGGCTTGTTAAAAGAGAATTATTCTACGATGCCTTGATTAGTACTTTGGCTTGATAAATTGAGGATTTGTCTAAGTGTGCCTTGATAAGTACTTTGGCTTGTTAAAAGAGAATTATTCTACGTATGCCTTGATTAGTACTTTGGCTTGATAAATCGAGGATTTGTCTAAGTGTGCCTTGATAAGTACTTTGGCTTGTTAAAAGAGAATTATTCTACGATGCCTTGATTAGTACTTTGGCTTGATAAATCGAGGATTTGTCTAAGTGTGCCTTGATAAGTACTTTGGCTTGTTAAAAGAGAATTATTCTATGTATGCCTCGATTAGTACTTTGGCTTGATAAATTGAGAATTTGTCTAAGTATGCCGTGATAAGTACTGGGCTTGTTAATCGAGAATTGCCTATGTAGCCGGAAATAGCCTTGTGTGCTATTGGTATATCACCGTTTCGGTCATTCCCGTTTGTGGCATTTGCATAATTCCGCGGATTTGCTACCCACGATGCGATAATACCTCACGCGAGTCCGTAGGCTTACGCGGTGAAATAGTCCCACGCGCGTCCACCTTACGCGGAATACCTCACGCGAGTCCGTGGCGGCTTACGCGGTGAAATAGTCCTATGCGGCGAATACCTCACGTGGGTCCGGAAGGGCTTACGCGGTGAAATAGTCCATCGCGCGGGTCCAAACTACGCGAGGAATACCTCACGCGTCCACGCGACCTACGCGGTGAAATAGTCCTGTGAATAGGATTGCTAAACGACATCGCGCGGACGGTCCCGCTGATCACGAGCTTCCTAGTTTATATCATAAGGATACTATCGCTTACTCTCATTGTTAGTAAGGCACAATGTGTTGTATTTTGATTATCATATACGCCCCGGATTTGTTTGTGCTACCCTATGGTCATGCTTTTACGAGGCGGGATTCCGGCACGGGACCACGAGGTATCGAGGACACAGGTGGGACTTGGTGTTCATGTATCCTTATTGGTTTTAATACATCACGGATCGCCAGTGAGGAAGGATTCCACGCATGATTGATATTACGGGCGCGAGACCCACGGTTATATTGAGTAATGACTTTGGCGGCTCGCGCCCCGACTTGATATGACCGCATGTGTTATGTATCAGAGTCGATATCATACATGTCTCTCGTGTTATTTAGATCGCTATGATTTTATTACGCATTTCATCGCTCACATACTTGGTACATTCTTCGCATCGACCTCCTTCGGGGCCGCTCACGCCGCAGTTTAGGTACGCAGCTCGTGATCGGCAGTGTAGATCCTCGCTGTGGTTTTGATAAGCTCCTTCTATTCCTGAGTTTATCTTTGGTATATGTCCTTCAAGATGTGCTTTGTATAGTTTTGGGTACGGGGCCTTGTCCCGCCATAGTTGCATTTTAACTCCTAGAGGTCCAGATTTATACGTGGGATCGACTCACGCGGTGTAGGTCTTTGTTTATGTATGTATGGCAGCTTTGTCGGCTTTGCCCTTGCACGCACGCTTGTTTTAAAAAAATGAGATGTTATTTCGCCCGCACTTACTTGTATTGTTATGTATAAGGCGGTGCCTGTAGGGCACCACCACGCCCGGTTCGGCCGTGACAGAGTGGTATCAGAGCATCCTCGAATGTTTACTGATCGTGTCTAGTAGTCTTGATTATCGGTGTGTTGCGCCACACCCATAAACAGTGAGGCTACAGACATTTAGGAGTTGGTTTCTATTCTTCTCACTCTAAGATCGTACCATGTAGCCGTGTTAGTAAGATAATTCCTCTCGACGTATTGTTGTGTTACGCTTATGCCTCGAGAGGCAACACGCCTGTAAGGGCAAAGGAGTAGCTGGAGCTACTAGTCAGACTCAGAGAGTTGATAGGGCTTATTCTCAGGGTACACCGGATGTTGTTCCGCAGTCGGCGAGTTCTTCTGCGCCAGGTTTTGAGGCCCCAACACCAGAGCCTCCAGCTTCTGCTAGAGAAGACTATAGGTCATGGAAAGCCGTTGTGTTATTGACCAAGATAGCGGTGCTAGCAAATTGTAAGTGATAGTACCTGCAGGTAGGGATACCGCGATTAGTGTGAGAAGTAAGAATGTTGACAAGAATGATAGGTGAACCGAGACTATAGTTGTGTAGAGTTCACAAGTCAGATTTACTCAGAATAATGTAAGACCGATGGGAAGGATGCATGAGAAATACTTTGACTTATGTGACGAACCTCAGTGAATAGGGGATAGGGTAAGAAGTACCTTGAGATAAGAGAGAGATTTATTTCGCACTAGGAACGAAGTTAAGTGTGACGATTTAGTCGGGTTGTAGACTCATTCCGGTCAACCGATTGTATGGAATCGGGTGATGCCGCTTAGAAATGGTCCGTTTATGTGGTAGGTCCCGAGGATGCCGTGCCTAAGTTTAGTAAATCGTCAGACGATTTTGTGGACGTTGCCCACCGGAACTAGGTCGTAAGGACCGAGAAAGCCTTAACGGAATGTAAGTAACAATATGGCCAAGTTTGGGTAGTAACTCCAAGTTGGCGAACGTAAACAAAATTTGAGATTTTGTACGTACTAGATGAGTTTGAAAGTACGAGAAAGTATGACAAGTAAGGAAAGAAAGGAACTCTATGATCCCGTGTTTTGGGAAGATCAGAACCTTCGAGTTTTGTGAGAGAAGCGGTCGCGGAAGGTCCATTATTATGTTCACGTATGTTGTGGTGGCCATGTGTGGCATCGTTGGTCTTGTGCAGGTTTGGTTGATAGGCATAGTATAGAGTTTATGCCGGAGTTTGTATATCTTGACAACCGACTAAGAACATTCGGGGACGAATGTTTCTAAGGGGGGAAGAATGTTACACCCCGTAAGTTCAGGACATGTGTAAGTGAAGGTACGTAAGGAACACAAGACTTGGAAATATGTACGAAAGGAAGAATTGTTTTTCCGACGGAAAATCTTCCGGACGTCGGAAAGGAAAAATGTTCGTTGTTGAGAATTGGATTCTCAAAATGTATTATTTGAAGAGTATGGAACCTATTGGCATTATGGAAATTTATTTATTACGGATTTGGTCACGTGGGGCCCACCCGAGGAATTTTACATTTTTGTGGGACCCACGAGGGTTACGGAATTTTATGGACGAATGAGAGGGCGACACGTGGCACCTCCCCCACATGGTCTTGGACGAAAATTAGCAAGGTTAGAATGGTCATTGACCATGGTGGATGAACAAGTCTTCAAAACTTGAGATTGTTGACTTGTCAACTTGTCCACTTGGCTAATTATCCAAGTGTCCTTCATCCTAGCCACACATATGTTGATATCTTCACCCTCCATTGTGTTTTATATACTACACTAGTGCAAGAATTGTCTTCAACACTTAGAAATTTTTTAGAGAACATTTAGCTTAGCTAGATAGCTCTCGGCTTTGTCTTATTTCTCACAAGAAATTTTTGTAGTTTTGATTCATTATTTTCGGATGGGTGTTCACCCCAAAGTGTTCCCGGACCGCATGCATACATCCGTAAGTAACTCTGAGCTCAAAAGTTGAGTGAGTAGTCAAGACTTTAACCCAAGGTCCCTAAGGGTATTGTAAGGATATCTCAATAGAAAGATTTCGGAAAAACGATATTTTCACGTTAGTCGCAAGGCGAAAACCTAAGTCGTTTTCATAAGTTTGGATTGGAAATGGAAGAGAAGTTGGTTGTGAACTTCTAAAGGCTTCAAATAGCGGATTGGATCGTAAAGGAAATGAGCTAAGAATTGCTAAGGAGCGACTTTGAATCTTGGAAATTATAAGGGCTTCTAAAGGTAAAAATCTTGTCGTTTTACCAATTAAAGATTACTTATCATTGTAGTTATGGATATTAGCAAGCATGAGACATATATTATGAAGTTTTATAAGTGTATTGGCTATTGGAACCCTAATCCGAAAACTAGCATGTTTACCCCTTAAGATTACAATTCAATTTGATTATTGTATAAGTCGCCACATGTTATATAAAAAAGGTATTGTAGTTGTTGAAGTTGTCTATGACTATATAACATGTTAGAACTAAGAACTTGGATTGAAAAAGAATTGGAAAGGACTTGTGTTGTTGTATATGTTAGCCGAGAATGGCTTTGGATATTAAATTACTTCGTATGAATTGTGGGGCAGAATTTTACACGTATTGTAAGGCGTGTAATCCCCTTTGGTTGGTTGTTGTATTGAGCCTTAAATGTGGCATGTTGGTTATTGATTATCGGGCCTTGAAAAAGGTGGAAAAGTATGTAGAAACAAAAGAGGTGCTATCCAATTTTCCATAGAATAAGAGACCGTTTACTTAGTATTATTCTACGTTAGAGGCTAGAAATTGATAGTCATGTTGTGGACATTATAGGTTGACAATTCTACGTGCGGCGTATTCGACTTAGCTTATGGATTAAGCCGAAAAGGTATGTGAACCATCTCCTCTTCTTCTAGCATGATTCCTTAAGATAAAGAAAGTAAGTCCTACTCCTTAAATGATCCATTCCTTGATTGTACTTGGATTGCCTAATATAGAAGTTGTTCTATATACTTCCTTGATTGTACTTTGGATGTTTAAATTGTAAGTTGTTATAATCCATTTCCTTAATGAAGTTTGGATTCTCAAAGGTGAAAGTATTTTACTTAAAGTACATAGTCTTGAAAAGGAAGTGGTTTCCAAATCTTTTGGCTAGTGCCTTAGTTCCAAAACCTAAAGGTTGTTATAATGACTTTAGGGGAGTCAAAGGAGTGATTTACTTAAGTGATTTAAAAGAGGAGAAATTACATGATTTAAAGAGAAGTAACTTGTTTTAAAGGTGTGAGTTACTTGAGATTTAAAAGTAGAAGAAACTTGATTTCTAAAGATTAAGAGACTTGAAGTATTTTGAAAGTTAAGAAACTTGATTTGTAAGTATGTGATACTTGGTTTTAAAGTATAAGTCTCGATATAAAAGGGAATGAATTTGTCTAAAACCATAAAGGGTTATAACGGCTTTATGGGAAGTTGGTTATAACGACTTTATGGAAGGTTAAGAAAATTGTCTATTTTGATTCATAGGCATGAGTTGCCTAGGTTGTGAAATTTAAAGTTACTTAGTTTCAAAGCCTTGAAAAGAATTTCTAAAGGTGTAGTAACTTATTTTGAAAAATAGACACGCCTTGATACTACGGGTGTTAGTATCTTGGGGTTTTACATAAAAAGAAGTCTTTTGAAAAGAATGTACGTACGTAGTACTTTGGCTTGTTAAATGAGAATTATTCTATTTGTGCCTTGATAAGTACTTTGGCTTGCTTAAATAAGGATTTTCTCTTGGTTTATGTAAAAAGAAGGCATGGTAATTGTCTTGGTTTATGTAAAAAGAAGGCATGGTAATTGTCTTGGTTTATGTAAAAAGAAGGCATGGTAATTGTCTTAGTTTATGTAAAAAGAAAGCATGGTAATTATCTTGGTTTGTAAAGGCATGGTATTGTCTTGGTGTGAAAGGCATGGTGTTGTCTTGGTTTACTTGCATATAGGTTGCTCATATAGATATTCGTGCAAGTGTCATATTTCCACATCTACGCGTCCCTCCATAAAGGGTCGGCAACTTGTTTCAAGGATACCATGGGTTAGCTCCCGTGGTGAGCGGTACACACTCACGATGGGTCAGATTTGACTCGGCGGGTTAAATTCTCGGATATATATAAGCCGCGAATTAGCTCTCGTGATGCGAGTATCGTGTACCGATGACTCATTACGTCCACACGACCTACGGGTGAAATAGTTCTGCGGGTGAAATAGTCCTATGATAGGTTGCATTATAACACGTAGGTGGTTGACTCGCACCGCACGACCTTCATGTTTTGAAACGGTAGTGATTTCATTAATGAAACGGTGCAGTGTGTGTATGATTTAAAGTGGAACAATAATTCTCATTGTTAAAGACATAACTTAAAAGATAAAAAGGATTGCATTACTCGCATGATTGCAAGGTTCAGTGTGCTTACTGATGTTGTATTATATCATGGACTAACGGCAGTGAGGAAGGATTCCACGGACATGATCGATATTATGGGTGTGAGACCCATGGTTATATTTGAGGCACGCGCCCACGACTTGATATGACCGCTATGTATCGTGTATTGTAGGTTGGCTATCATACATGTCTCTGCTTTGTTAGATTGTTATGATTTCATTACAAGATTTAATGCTTCACATACTTGGTACATTCTTCAGATCGACCTCCTTCGGGCCGTTCACGCCGCAGTTTAGGTAATGCAGCTTTGGTGATCTCGCAGTGTAGGACCGCCGAGTTTTGGATAGCTCCATCTGCTCGTGAGTTTATCTTTGGTATAGATCCTTCAGCAAGTGCTTTTGTACGATTATGGGTACGACGGGCCTTGTCCGCCATAGTTCAAGAAACTCTTGAGGTCTCAGATTCATATGTGGGATTGACTGCGTAGAGTATAGTGTATTTTGATTATGTATATTATAATGACACTTTCGGCTTGCCCTTGCATGCACGATGGTTTTAATAAAAATGAGGTGTTATTTAATTCCGCGGTTTACTTGTGTCAGTTAGGTAGAAGGGTGCCCAGGTAGGGCACCAGTCACGGGCCCGGGGTTCAGGGCGTGACAGGGTTCGTGAGATTGCCGAGTCTTCTATCATTGATGAGGTTAAGAGGCGACAATATGAGTACCCGCTATGATCAGATCGAGATACCTTCTTGAGAGGAGAAGAGTCTATTTGAGGTAGCGCTGACGGGGTGCTAAGATTTGAGGCGATTGTGTGTTCCCGATGTTACAGGACTTCGCCGCCAGATTGTGAGGCACACGCGGTCGTTATTCTATTCATCCGGGGTCGACTAAGATGTACCATGACCTCAGATGTATGTATTGGTGGGATGGCCTGAAGAGGGACGTGGCCGGTTTTGTTGCTCAGTGTCCTAATTGTCAGCAGGTCAAGGTTGAGCACCAGAAGCCCGGTGGGCTATTGCAGGCTATTGATATTCCGACATGAAAGTGGGAGGTGATCAACATGGACTTTGTTACAGGGTTACCTCGTACTCAGAGGAAGTATGATTCCATCTGGGTTATTGTTGACAGGCTGACGAAATCAGCCCACTTTCTTCCCGTCACGACTACGTATTCGGCTGAGGATTATGCCAGATTGTATATCAGGGAGATTGTGAGACTGCACGGAGTCCCTATATTGATTATATCAGATAGAGGAGCCCAGTTTACGGCTAACTTCTGGAGGTCTTTCCAGAAGGGGTTAGGGACACAGGTGAGTCTCGATCGCTTCATCCTCGACCGACGCAGCGTAACGCACTATCCGCATACACTCGAGGATATGTTGCGGGCCCGTGATTGATTTGAGGGTAGGGAGGATCATTTGCCTCTTATGGAGTTTGCTTATAACAACAACTACCATTCTAGTATTCAGATGACGCCCTATGAGGCTTTGTATGGGCGAAAGTGTAGGTCGCCGATTGGTTGGTTCGACGTGGCGAGGTTGATTATTTGGGCGGACTTGATTCAGCAGTGTGGATAAGGTGAAGCTTATCCAGAGAGATCATAGCCTCGTAGTCGTGAAGTCTTACGCAGATAATCGGCGCGACATTTGGAGTTTCGGTGACGATTAGGTCTTCTTGAAGGTATCACCCATGAAGCGGTGTGATGAGGTTCGAAAGAAGGAAAACTTAGCCCAAGTTACATTGGACCTTACCGGATCATCCGTAGAGTAGGCGAGGTTGTCTATGAGTTGGATCCGCCATCGATTTAGAGCGGTACATCCTGTCTTTCATGTTTCTATATTGGAAGTGTATCGAGATCCATCGAGTTTTCCACTAGCGAGGTCTAAGTGATAGAGGGTTATCGTATGAGGACAATCCTTAGTGATACTCGATCGCTTGGTCAAAGCATCGCGACCAACGATGTGGCTTCCACAAAGTCTTGTGGCGAACGATAATAGGGAGGAGATGACTTGGGAAGCGGAGGAGGACATGTTGAGGAAGTATCCTCACTTATTCCCTACACCTTCAGGTAATTCATTTCTCTTACTTGTCAAGTTTTAATTAAAGTATTTTGCTTAAAGTGCTATTATGTGGCCACGTGTGGCATTATTGGTATGTAGGGGTTGAAAAATGAGACTATGTCGCTATTTATAAGATTGACCCCGAAAGAACATTCAGGGACGAATATTTCTAAGGGGGAAGAATGTTACACCCCGTTATTATAGGACATGTTTATAAGAATGTACGTAAGTACTTAAAAATGTTAAGATTTGAGACTAGTAAAAATTTATCGAAATTATGGAATTGTCGGAAAAACAAAACATTGCGACGAATGGGAGGGCGACACGTGTCACCCCTTGTTGTTCTTGGACATGGATAAAAGGGTCATTTGACCATAAATAAGATGACCAAGTCTTGCTAAGTCTAAGAGCTTGATATAATTGACTTAGTCAAAGGGCCACTTGACTTGAGCTTTATTGAATTGTATCTAAACCACCCATTTTTTTAAATCTTGACCCTCCATAGTGTTATATATGTGTACTAGTAGCAAGACAAGGCTCTTAACACTTAGAAAAATTTCAAGAAAAACTTGAAGAACAAGAGGACCTCTCGGGTTCTAAGGGTTTCAAAGGAGAAAAAAATTCGCTTGTTGTTCAATAAGCTCCACACTTTAAACCAAGGTTCCTAAGGTTATTGTAACGGTATCTCAATAGAAATATCCCGGAAAAATATCGTTTTCGTATTAGTCGCAAGGTGAAAACCTAGTCACTTTCCTAGGTTTGGATTGGATTTTGAAGGAAAGTTGTTTGTGATATTCTAAGGGCTTCAAGTGGTGGATTGGAGTGTCAAGGAGAGGCTCTAAGTTTCTAGGGAGCGACTTCGGATCTTGAAGTTGGATTAAGGCTCGTTAAGGTAACAATCTTGTTCTCTTAAGTGTTATAAGATTACATATTGTTGTAGCCTTACATTTTAACTAGCATGAAGTATATGTATTGAAGATTTATAAGTGATATGGATTGTAGAAGCCTAAATCCGAAATGACATTGTGAGCCATTTGAAATTGAAATACAATTTGGTCATTAATTAAAATCGTCGCATGTTATCTACTTGGAGATTTTAGTTGTTATAATCGATTGCGGCTTTATAACATGTTATACTAAACAACTTGGATTGATAAGGAATTGGAAAATGTATTGTTGTCCCTCAAATGGCCGAAAATGATATTGTATGTTGGACTAGTTTGATATCAATTGTGGGGCGGAATTTTACATGTCTTGTAGGCGTGTAATCCCCTATTATTAACTACATTGTTGAACCTTAAATGTGGCGTGTTTGGTTATTGAATTCGGGCCTTGAAAAAGGTGGAAAAGTATGTAGAAACAAAGGAAGTGCTGTCCGATTTTCCGTAGAATTTAGTGACTTTGAACTTAGAATATTCTCTGCGATCGTGCCTAGCTGGGCAGTTCATCAGGAGCTGCTATCTGGGACTACGTTTGAAGTAAGAAGTTAATAGACGTATTATGGTCATTATAGGTTGACATACTACGTGCGGCATATTGGACTTAGCAAGTGGATTGAACCAAAGAGGTATGTGGAACTTTCCTATCTCTTGAGCATGAATAGTTGTAAATATATAGTACGGTAGACGATTTAGATTTTGACAATCTAGTCCATTTGATATCCTTGGCTTATTTTAAGAATGTCGAGTTGGTTGAGTTAGGAATTAACTCACTTGTTTAAAAATATTAAGGATATCTTAGTTTCTAAAAGTTAAGAGACTTAAAGTATTTTGAAAGTATATGATACTTGTTTTGTTTGGAAAGTTTAAGTCTCTTGGTTATAAAGAAGAATGTAAGTATCTAAGGTATAAAGCTAGTATAACGGCTTTATGGGAAGTTGGTTATAATAGATTTATGGAAAGTTAAAAAGAGTGGTTTACTCTAAGAAATGTAAGTAATAATAAATGACTTGAAATAATGAAAGGCAAATTGATTTGAAGGCATCAATTGCTTAAGGTTTTAAAAGAAAGAAGTCACTTGATTTAGAAGCCTATAAATGTATTTCTAAAAGGCATTGTGACTTGTCTTGAAAAGTAGATATGACTTGATACTACAATTATTAGTATCTTGGAAGTTTTATATGAAAAAGAGTCATTTTAAAAGAGTATAAGTACGTAGTACTTTGGGTTAAATTCCCGAATTTTTTATAATGACATGTTAGTGCCTTAAGTAAACTAAAATGAGAGTGTTTATGAACAAAGCTAATAAGAAGTTAGGGGATTTATTAACTTGCTTATATTATGATAAGCCGGTAGTGCTTATGTTATGTATGATAGCCGGTTGTGCTAGTTTAAGTTATTCTTACGGGTAAAGCCCCGGGTTACTACTAATTCCATGGATTTGCTACCCATGATGCGAGTGCGGCGTTTGTACTCATTGCGGGCCCACCGGGCCTAAGCGGGTGAAATAGTCCCGCGTGAAATAGTCTGCGGTGAAATAGTCCTATGCGAGCGCATCGCTTCCATTGCGGGTCCGTAGGACCTATGCGGGTGAAATAGTCCACGCGGGCGCACGCTCCATCATGGTCCGTAGGACTATGCGGTGAAATAGTCCCGGAGTAGGATTGCTTAATGATACTACGGTGGGTGACCCTACTTTGATCACGAGCCTCCTATTTTTATGCGATAAAGTATATACTTGGTTACTCTATTGTTAGTAAGGCACTGATTATCAGAATTTGATTACCATATATGCCTCCAGCTTTCTTTTAGACCTATGATGTATATTGCAGTATTTTTTCCAGTTTTACATACTTGGTACATATTGTGTACTGACCCCCTTTCCTCGGGGGGTTGCGTTCATGCCGCAGGTAGGGGTAAGCAGGTGGTGGATCCTCATTCTTAGGATCACTGATCAGGTGTCAGAAGCTCCATTTCTCCGGAGGCTTGTCTTTTGGTACGGTTTCCCTGATGTTGTAGATTTATGTACATTTAGGGTACGACGGCCCCGTCCCGCGATTGTTATTCTTAGAGTCCGTAGTCATATTTGTGGATTGGGTTGTAAACAGAGATGTAATCGCTTTGTTATTTTGGGGTTATGTATATTTCCGGCGCCTTATCGCCACCGTTGATATTCTTTATGTATTGTATGAGTTTTGTATGTTCCGCTGCTATTCTCTGATGTATACCTGTAAGGGGTGCCCAGGTAGGGCACCAGTCGCGGGCCCGGGGTCGGGTCGTGACAACAATACACCGAGCCCCACAGGTGGGCCGGGTTATGTCACATGATTCATCAGTACACCGTGTCCCGCAAATGGGTCGGGTTACGTTATCACATATGTATAATCAAAGCAAGCTCCAAAATGAGAAGTCCCTCCATAAAGGGCCGAATTATGTTATGTAAGATTTGTAAGTTATGTGGAAAAACTTGATCAAATTCTTAAGTATGTATGTAAGAATATAATGTTAATTCTTATTGAAAGAAGGAAGAGAACGGTTAATGTACGATTGATTTCATGAGTTAAAATGGCACGGTAGTATCTGGTATTTCATTTTTGTACTTGCCCCTGTCATTCTTTTATACAGTTATGATTTGGTTATTGTACCTTATTCCCGTTCCATACTAAATTGCACTGTTGTCGACTTCTTCTGGGCCGCGTTAAATGCCGCAGGTGTTAGGTACACATGTTGGTGATCCTTGCTCTTAGGATCTCTGTTCAGTTTTTGGGAAGAAGCTCCATTTACTCCGGAGGATTGTTTTTGGTATGGGTTCCTGTTGTTGTAGATTTATGTACATTCAGGGGTATGGCGGGGCCCTGTCCCGTCCTAGTTGTTATGTCCAACTCTTAGAGGTCTCTAGTCATGTATGTGGGTTGTACTTTGAAAAGATGTAAGCCCTTTTGTTATGTATGTATGTATGGTGGCAGCCTTATCGGTTTTGCCTTTGTTTAGAAAAAAAATGAGTGATATTTATCTTCCGCATTTTACTTATCATGTATGAATAGAAGGGTGCCCAGGTAGGGCACCAGTCACGGGCCTGGGGTTTGGGCCGTGACACTTGCGGCACAAAAAAACAATAAGACAAGGTCTCTTGTGTTTTTGCCACTTGGAAAATTCTCATCGAGTGCAAGTGGATTTTTAGAGTCAAATACAAGGAAAATGGTGATGTTGAGAGATATGTCTAGGTTGGTAGAAAAAAGATACAACCAAAATGAGAGGTTAAATTACCAAAAAACTTTTTCACCAATTGTTAAAATGACGACTGTAAGAGTGGTGTTGGCTCTAGCTGCTGCTAGTGGTTGGTTTTTGCACCAAATTGATGTTTCAAATGCTTTCTTACAAGAAGACTTATTTGAACAGGTTTACATGCTCCCTCTTCAGGGTCTTGGCAGTCATGGGATGAATCATGTATGCAGACTATACAAGTGCCTCTATGGGATTAAATAGACATTAAGACGGTGGAATTTGAAGTTTACTAAGGCACTTATCAATTCAGGTTTCACTCAAAGTCATTTTGACTATTCCTTATTCATAAGGAAGGTGGAACAAAAGTTGATTGCCATCTTGGTATATGTAGATGACTTGTTAATAACAGGGAATGATCATGACTTAATTCTTGAGGCAAAAATAGCTTTATAGGAGAAGTTCAAAATGAAAGACTTGGGTGAGATGAAGTATTTTTTGGGCATTGAGATTGACATATCCAAGAAAGAAATCTTAATGAATCAGAGGAAGTTTACACTTGAGTTAATTACAGAGATGGGCTTATCAGGATCCAAACATGCAAACACACTCATGGAATGCAAACATAGACTGACATCAGTGGAATTTGATGCCTATGTGGGGAACAAAACTAATGATATCCTAGATGATCCTAGCTTATATCAAAGATTAGTTGGGAAGTTATTGTATCTCACTATGACTAGACCAGACATTATATATGCAGTACATGTTCTCAGCTAGTTGTTGCAAAGGCCTAAGAAGTCACATTGTGAAGGTGGATCACAATTGACTGCATATTGTAATACAGATTGGCCAGATTGTCCAAATTCAAAAAGGTCAATTATAGGATATGTAATGAAGTTAGGAAACTCATTAACATATTGGAAAACAAAGAAGTAGAACACTGTGTCAAAGAGTTCTGTAGAGGCAGAGTATAGGACTATTAAAGAAGCCATAAAGGTTCTATGGTTGACTGGTTTGTGTAAGGAGTTAAAACTTGAATGTCAAAACACCAGTGGATTTATATTGTGACAGTAAGTCAGCTATTCAGATAGCTGTCAATCCTATCTTCCATGAGAGGATAAAACACATAGAAATAGATTTGCACTTCATCAGAGAAAGAATACAGGATGGGAAAATCAAGACAATACATGTAGTGTCTAAAGATCAAGAGGCAGATTTGTTCACCAAAGCACTTGAAAAGGCATAACATTCTTATCTCTTAAACAAGCCAGGGATGTTGAAATTATTTGCACCACCTACCTAGAGAGGGAGTGTTAAGAGATAGTGGCAATTATATAATTACTCATTAGGTAGTTAAAAGTCATTAGCAGAGTCGGTTAGATATTTAATGAAGGCAGTTATATGTGTCAAGTTAGTTAGTGATATATAGGAGCTTGTACAAACTACTATTCATTCATTCAATAACACTTTCAAATTCCATAACTACGGCTCTCTTCCTCTCACTACGATTGCTTCTTACATAGCTAATTGTCTATTACATTGAATTAGATATAACAATTTTATCATATATATATGTGTGTGCGCGCACGTGCGCGTGCGCACTTTATTGATCCTGAAAAAAAAACTAATCAAGGCAATGCATTATGTCACGACCCGAGCCGACGGGCCGCGACTGGTGCCCTACTTGGACAACCTTATACGAACCTGTCACATATAATCAAACTGATACTAAGGATAATGTAGAAATCTGTAACCATATCAAAATAGGCAAGCCGACAATGCTGTCATTATACACGGGAATATCCAAAACAAACCACAACTGTATAGCTGACCAAGACACGTCTAAAATCCACACATATTCAACCCACACATGTCTAACCCACACCTATCTACATACCTCTAAGAGTATGATAGCAAAATATGCGCAAGTCTATATCAAATGATCTGTACCAAAATGGCTAGGCTCCGGAACAATGGAGCTCTCAAAATAACTGAGCAGAAATCCTAAGCTGGAGGATTACCAAACTGAGTATCTGTACATGCGGTCATAAACGCAGCCCCCCGAAGAAAGGGGGTCAGTACGAAAAAATATACCGAGTATATAAAACATGAAGTACTGTAAAGAAAATCATAACTGGCCAAAAGATGTCATGAGACAAGTGTAATAATCAAAGATACCAATGCACCTGTGCCTTATGAAATGAGAGTCATGTATGTCCATATAATATACCGTACCCGACCCAATGTGGGACTCGGTGAATGAAGTCATATACATATATATACATACCGTACCTGGCCCAATGTGGGACTCGATGAATGAAGTCATAAACATATACATAACGTACCCGACCCAATATGGGACTCGGTGAATGAAGTCATATCCGTGGATTCCTGTCCACATATATATCCGTAGATACCTGTCCACTATGCACATACTTGTCACGACCCGACCAAGCTCGCGATCGGTGCCCTACACAGGCACCCTTTCAGATACATCGAGAATAGCGGAACATACACAACTGATAATATTCTTAAACATGAAATAACAACAGACTAGCCGATAAGGCCACCTTCCGTAAGCTATACAAATAAAACAGTACATTTTTTTTTACAACCCAAACCACAATGTGACTACAGACCTCTAAGAATAACAACTCTGGCGGGACAGGGCCCCGCCATACCCCTGAATGTACAACAACCGACAATACCAGGGATAAGCCTCTGAAATAAAGGAGCTTCTCAACAGTTGAACAGTGATCCTAAGATCAAGGATCAGCAACATGTACTCTACCTGCGGCATGAACGCAGCCCCCCGAAGGAGGTCAGTACAACATGTACCAAATATGTGAACCGAAATCAGTAATGAAATCATAAGTCTATAATAAAACTGGAGACAAATATGATAACTCAATTAACAGTACACAGTGCCTTACTAACAATGAGAGTAACTAGGAGTATACGTACAACATAAAAAAAATAGGAAGCTCACGATCAAAGCAGAACCATCCGTCCGCAGTATCATTAAGCACTCCTACTCCTGGGACTATTTCACCCGCATAGGTCGTGCGGACCCGCATGAGGTATTCCTCGCATAGGCTGTATCCGCCTGCATGGGACTATTTCACCCGCATAAGCCCATAAGGACTCGCATGAGGTATTCCTCGCATCGTGGGTAGCAAATCCACGAAAACAGGTGGTATAACTATCTTGGGGATTCACCCCTCAATTATACTCTTACCCTGAAGCAGGTGGTATAACTATCTTGGGGATTTACTCCTCAGATATACTCTTACCCTGGAGAAGGTGGTATAACTATCTTGGGGATTTACCCCTCAGATATACTCTTACCCTATCTCAACTGGCCATTATCATACATAACATAAGCACTACCGGCTTATCATACAATAAGCAAGTTAAGAAATCCCCCTAACTTCTTATTAACCTTATTCATATACACTCTCATTTTAGTTTACTTAAGGCACTAACATGTCATTATAAAATCCGGGAGTTTAACCCAAAGTACTACGTACTTCTATTCTTTTAAAATAACTCATTTTCATATAAAATTCCAAGATACTAATAACCGTAGTATCAAGTCATAACTACATTTTAAGACAAGTCACAATACCTTTAGAAATAAAGTTAGGTTTCTAAATCAAGTGACTCCTTTTCTTATAAAACCTAAGGCAATTGATGCCTTAAAATCAAATTGCCTTTCATTAACTCAAGTCATTTATCATACTTAAATTACTTAGTGTAAACCACTCTTTTTAACTTTCCATAAAGCTATTATAACCAACTTCCCATAAAGCTGTTATACTAGCTTTATACATTAGCAACTTACATACTTCTTTATAACCAAGAGACTTAAACTTTCCAACAAAACAAGTATCAAAAATACTTTCAACAAACTTAAAGTCTCTTAACTTTTAAAAGCCAAGATATCCTTAATATTTATAAACAAGTTAGTTAATTCCCTAACTCAATCAACTTGAACATTCTTAAGATAAGCCAAGGATATCAAATGGACCTAGATTGTCAAAAATCTTGTACGTCTACCGTACTATACATTTACAACCTATTCATGCTCAAGAAATAAGAAAGCCCCACATACCTCTTCGGTTTAATCCACCTGCTAAGTCCAATTCGCCGTACGTAGTATGTCAACCTATAATGACCGTAGTACGTCTATTAACATCTTACTTCAAACGTAGAATATTATAAGTGTAAAGTCTCTAAATTCTACGGAAAATCGGACAACACCTCCTTTGTTTCTACTCACTTTTCCACCTTTTTCAAGGCCGAATTCAATAACCAAACACGCCACATTTAAGGCCCAATCAATGCAATTAACAATATGGGATTACACGCCTACTAGACGTGTAAAATTCCGCCCCACAAAAGATACCAAACTATTACAAACTACTAGTCCAATTCGGCCACACTGAGATGCAACAATACCAATTCTTATCCAATTTTCATTTCAATCCAAGTTGTTAGCATAACATGATATCAAGTCGCAATCGATTATAACTACTATAATCTTCAAGTAAGTAACATGCGACGATTCTAATAAACAACCAAATTGTAATCCAACTTCACATGGCTTAAATGACATTTCGGATTTAAGGCTACAATCAATCCATAATACTTATAAAACTTCAACACATAAACTTCATGCTAGCAACATGTAAAGCTAACAACAATATATATAATCTTGTAACACTTTTAAGAGACAAGATTATTACCTCAACGAATCTTAATCCAACTCCAAATACGAAGTCGCTCCTTAGCAACTTAGAGTCTCTTCAAGACACTTCAATCCGCCACTTGAGACCCTTAGAACAACACCAACCAATTTCCTTCAATCTTCCAAACAAAACCTAGAAAAGCAACTAGATTTTCACCTTGCGACTAATACGAAAACTATCTTTTTCCGGGATTTTTCTATTGAGATACACTTACAATACCCTTAGGTACCTTGGTTTAAAGTATGGAGCTTATTGGACAACAAACAAAAATTTTTGTCTTCTAAAAATCCTCAAACCCGAGAGCACCATTTGAAGCACAAGCTTCTTGAAATTTTTCTAAGTGTAAAAATAGCCCTGTCTTGCACAATGGATGCATATATAACCAATTGGAGGGTTAGGATTAGAACACTTGTGAGGTTTGGATGAGATTCATTTAAATATCAAGCTATGTGGGGTCATTGACTTGGTCAATGTTGTCAAGCTCTTAGGCTAGCAAGACTTTCATCTTAATTATGGTCAAATGACCATTTCACCCATGCACATTTCTTCCATGTCCATAAAGGGGGGGTGACACGTGTCGCCCTCCCGTTCGTCGCAATATTTCGTTTTCCGACAATTCCATAATTCCGATAAATTTTTACTCGCCTCAAACCTTAACATTTTTGAGTTCTTACGTACGTTCTTAGAAACATATCCTGAAATTCTGGGGTGTAACATTCTTCCCCCCTTAGAAACATTCGTCCCCGAATGTTCCTTTGGGAGTCAAACTTAAAGATAGCGACATAGTCTTCTTTTACAACCCCTACATACCAATAATGCCACACGTGGCCACATAACAATACTCATACAAAGATGTCAAGCTGAACCCCATGTGTCAACGTCGGTTATCTGCATAAAGCTTCTGCTGACTCTAAGCTTACTAATAATCTTTCCCGGATAAGCTTCGCCTTATCCATAGCCCGCTGAATCAAGTCTGGACCAAATAACTGAACCTCGCCTATGTCGAACCATCCAACCGGCGATCTACACTTTCTTACATACAAGGCCTCATACAGGGCCATCTGAAAACTGGAAGGGTATCTGTTATCGTACGTAACACGACAAGAGGCAATTAACCTTCCCGGCTATTTCTGAAATAAAAAACACAGGCCCGCAACCTATCCTCAAGTGCCTGGATAGTACGCTCTGCATGCCCGTCGGTCTGAGGGTGTAATGCAACACTGAGACTCACCTGTGTCCCTAAAACCCTTCTGGAAAAAAAACCTCCAGAAGTTATCTGTAATCGAGCTCATCTGTCTGACATCATAAACGTAGGAACCCCGTGCAGTCTCACAATCCCCCTGCTATAAAAGCTAGCATAATCCTCAGCCGAGTAAGTGGTCCTAACCGGAAGAACACAACTGGTTTCGCCAGCCCATTTACCATGACCCCCAGGGAGTCGCACTTCCTCCGAGTACGATGCCATCCTGTAACAAGATCCATATTAATTACCTCTCATATCTAGGTTGGGATTTCAATCGCCTGCAATAGCCCACTGGGCTTCTGGTGCTTAACCATGACCTGCTACTAACTAGGACACTAAGCAGTAAACTCCGATATGTCCCTTTTCCGGTCATCTTACCCATACATACATCTGAGGTCACGACACAACTTAGTCGACTCCGAACAATTAGAACAATAAGCACTGCGTGCCTCCCCAAAGACCTGCTGACTAGTCCTGCAGTACCGGTACACGCAATCTGTCCTCATCTCACAGCACCCCATCCGGTGCTACTCAAACAGGCTCTTCTCTTCCTGGAGAGCCGTATCTCGATACCAAATCATAACTAGATCCTCCAATTGTCGCCCCTTTACCCCCTCAACGATGGAAGACCCGGCAACCTCTCGGATCTAAACTTCATTAACCTTGGACACAAATAATCAAACCCCCTCGGCTCGGGAGCTGATGAATCTTACGGACCACGTCCTATCTATTTGGCTGCCCATCTGGCAGACTACCCTTAGATCCACGACAAAGAGTATTTGTAACTGTCTTGGCTTTCTCCGGATGGTATAGGATATCAATATCACAATCCTTGAGTAACTCTAACCACCATCGCTGTCGCAAATTCTACTGCCTCAGTCTGCAGATATACCGGAGGCTTTTGTGGTTTGCACAAATATCCTCATGAAGTCTATATACATCATGCTCCCCAAATCATCAATGCATGATTTAACTGCCGCCAGCTCTAAATCGTGAGTGGCGTAATTTCCTTTCGTGTTTCCCTAACTACCGGGAAAACATAGGCTCCATCCTGATCGGGTTGCAAGACACAACCTGACCCAACACCCAACGTGCTATCATAATAACCTAACCCTCTAGTCTCACAGGAGGGGTTAGAACTGTAGTCGTGGTCAACTTATCTTCCAATAACTGAAAGCCTTTCTCATTCCTGCGAAATATTCGGGTATTCTTAATCTCACCTATGGTTCCTGTTTCTTTTCTGTTGCAACCAAACTTGGTCATTAACTTAGATTTGATTCTTTTGCTTGCCTCACGCTAAGACTTCACGTCAATAATAATTTTAGGGGAGAGATTTCCTTGATCTCGCCAAGTAGAAACGATGCTACCACCTTTCCTCGAGGTGTTCTATCGCCATTATTTACTAATGGTCTTACACTAGTGCAGGGTAAACATATCTCGTACAACTTACATAACCATAGTTGTATTCTCTTTTATCATTCTGGTCATAACCTTACCTTATGCTCATTATTAGCAAAAGTATTTCTATCTTGATTCATAATCGTATAGTTTCATACAAGCGTACAACCTGCATTTATATCTTTACGATATTCCCCTGACCAATTCGTACGTCGTTCTTAATTTCTCAAACACAACACTTTTCCCACGGTTATCCACAATTGTAACCTATGGCATGACGATACTGAAGACTTTACCAGTCTCATATCCTTCGTCTAACAACATGGGTACACGAAACCCCATAATACGTAAATCTGTCCTTTTACGTAGGGGAGAGAACTTATCTCCCTTACTTAAACCTTCCTTGGAGTCACAACCCTAATCACAGGGTCCTCTCGCGATCCAGTAAATATCTAATCATCACGCACCTCCTTAAAGTCATGTAGATTTTCAAAACCTACCAAAGATGCCCTCAGCTTTCCAAAGACTGCATTTATTTTATTCTTGCCTTGTACATTTTCCTGAAATTATCCGAAAGGTCGTGGCCTTGACCGCCACACCAAACCAACCCCAAGTACCTCCAAGGGCACTTAACATAAATTCCTTCAAATTCAATTATTACTTACTTTCTGCGTCAATTTTCCTCAAGTGAACAAGTCACAGACTTAAAAGAAAAACATGATGCCAAAGAAGGAAGAATAATTCATCGTTACTACCACTTCTCTTCCTTTACATCGATAATCACTTACGTAAAATCGAATCGAGCCAATCTCTCTGCACCAACGTTGGCATAACAAGAGGCCAACTAGCCCGCACTCATAATGACCTCAATGCGTCATAACAACTCGCTGGGTCCAACGATCGTATCGTTACCGCAATTATTATCTAACCGCTCGGCTACCACCCAACACTCACGTGTAGTCACCTCGAAAAGTTTTCATAGATTCCGCTTTATTTCTTTACACTTGGTTGCTTTTCTTCTTGGTCGCACTCTCCGCACTTCCAAACTTATTCTAGCGTCGTCATAGCCTTCATCTTGATTCGGGCCTCGATCTTTGGAGTTATAATTCTAAACAACTTAAGGCCATTTAGGCTCTCTCGACACAGTTACGTGGAACGATCCCACGAACCCGTAAAATGATTAAATAAACTTGGGCCTGCGCACTCGTGACTCGCCACGTGGAGGACTACTACCAACTGATCTCATTTCATTTCAAGCTATGGGGCGACCCTTAATAGATCCCCAACCCGACTCGGGCGTCGTATTTAACTCTTTTCCTTGGTCCGTCTTAACTCTTGCTGCAGAAGGCCTAATATATCTAAGGTCTCGGGTTATCACATTCTCGTGCTCGCATTTCCATGCTCCATGCCTACCTTATCACCCCAGAACGGTACAAAACTTATCGTAATATCATGATCGTGTTGTCTTGACCACAACAACCATACTTACTCCATGCGGATGCCACGACCCGACTCGGGCGTGGATCGTGCCTTACCCCGGGCACCCTTGTGATACAATCATCAGAGAAAATCAGCGGAAATAAAAACCTTAAGAATGAAACAATACATAAAATAAGCAACAGGCTAACCAAAACGGTTACCTTCCTGTATATATAAATACCAACACGAACGATTAAATCCTTACAAACCACGCCCACAAGATTACAGACCTCTAAGAATGTAACCACAACTATGACGGGATAGGGCCCCGCCATACCCCTGAATGTACAAGTACCTACTATGACAAGGGACTATACCAAAGATAAGCCTCCGGAGAAACGAAGCTTCCCAAAACGCTGAACTGTGATCATGGCGAGGATCAACAACGGTGTATTCTACTGCGGCATGAACGCGGCCAAGGAGGTCGATAACAGTACCAAATATGTGAAATCAAAATATCAGAAATGAAATCATAATAGTCTATATAAAGCGGAGACATGTATGATAACCAAACTACGACACAACATATAAGCCAGTCTAGTCGGGGACTCACGCCCTCAAGTCATCACTCATGCCCGTGGAATTCCTTCCTCACTGCCGGCAGTCTATGACATAAATCATACTCATGTGACGCGCCCGTGGCATCCTACCTCACTGTCGGCGTACACATATACAATACATATATATATACCTCCTGCCCGTGGAATCCTCCATCACTGCCGGCAGCCGTAGGTGTAACATATAACCATGTGACCCGCCAGTGGCATCCTACCTCACTGTCGGCGTACACATATATAACACATATATATATATATATATAATACGCGGCCGCATGTCCCGGAATCCCTCATCGGTGTAACATGGCCATAACGTGCCCTCGGCATCCCTCATCGCAGTGCAGTCTTCACGGGAGCTAGCCCATGGAATAATGATCGCATATACCATGCCCGAATCCTCATCGGTGTAAACAGTGTCTTCACGAGCTAGCCCGTGGAATAATAGTAATGGTCACATGCCCCTAATCCCTCATCCGGTGTAGACATGCCCATGTGACAATAATAATATACCGGGAGTTTAACCCGTTGCATGGCTGCATGCCCCCGAAATCCCTCATCGGTGTAGACATGTCCATGTGATACTAACAATAGAAGCATACCCGTGGAATCCTCCACATCGCCGTGTACATCCGTGAAACGACGCATCTAACGCGCGTCTCCGTCGCATGCCCCGTCTCTCATCGGTATAAGCATGGCCAAGATCAAACAAAATGGAAGCATACAGTGGAATCCTCCGTCACCGCTTGCAGACGCCCAACAAGTTCACAACAAGTCAGCCGGCCCTCCAACCGAGAGACGCGGTAACATAGTAATACCACCAAGGCTATCACAACTAGCATAGGTAAAGTAACATACTCTTAGACTTCCATTTTATGACACAAATCCGGTTTTAACCCCAAAGTACTACATACGTTAATCCTTTCAAAAATCTCTTTTACGAAAACACAACTAGATACTATTATCCGTAGTACCAAACACGTTTATGTTTAAATCAAGTACTTTACACTTTTTAAAACAACGTCAAGTATACTTTTTAAACTCAAGTTACTTCTCTTTCCCAAAATCAAGTTACCTTTTAAATCCAATAATAAAACCATTCTTTTGTTTTCATAAAGTCGTTATAACTAACTTCCCATAAAGCTATTATAACACTTTATGTTTTAAACAAATTTAAGACAAAACCCCGCTTTCTTTTAAACCAAAACACTTCAAATTCTTAAGTCTCTTTTCTTTTAGAAATCAAGTTCCTTACTTTGGAATTTTAAGAAAATCAAAACTTGATTATAATAATTCTTATTAGAGCAGCCATGATCTAGGAAATGTAATACAATTTTGTCTTATCTTAGCTTCTATGCAGATGTAGGTTTCTACTGGTTTTAATATAATTAATTGTCATTACATTTTCCTTTATTAACGCTGCAATGGCTTGTTCGATAGTTATTCCCATTTCCGAAATTAATATAACTTATTCCTTTTTCTAGACCAAGTACTCATTACTCACGAATGAGGTTTCACTACTTTAACACAATTCAAGTTCTCCGCATTTCATACCAAGTCAAAATATAAGTCCAGTCTCTTATCTTTTAAAATCAACCAAAATTTGTTTAGCACGCGTACGTCTACCGTACTACATAGTTCACAACATCATGCTAGAAAAGATAGGAAGAGGTTCACATACCTCGCGACGATTATCGACAATTAGCAAAACGCTCCAAAGTACTATAACCCTTCTAGCCTGTTCCACCCTTCCAGTAGAATACGCCACTCGTAGTACTTCAACCTATAAAGGCCACAAAACGCCTATCAACTTCTAGATCTCTTCAGAGAACATTTCAAAGTACAAGGTTCCTATTCTACGGAAATTTGGAAGACCTCCCACGTAACCACATAAATCTCTCCTATCAAGGCCCGCTATCAAGCCAACAACTCGATGGGGGTTACATGCCTAACCGACGTGTACAACATCGCCCCACAATAATACTACAAGTCTACTGTAAATACAGTCCAATGTAAATACAGTTCGATTCTTTATAATTATCCTTCCAATAAATCTTATACTCAATTCTAAACTACTACAATATGTAATATCCAATTACAATAGGGGGACAAAGATCATTACCTCGATAAGCCCAAAATTATCCAAAATTATAAGTCGATCCTGAGCAACGTTTAGCTCCAATTCCTTACGCTCCAACCAGCTCCAAGCAACCCTTAGAAGTTTCTAAATAACTTCTCTTAACACTTCATCTAAGCTATGCAGATTTTCTAGTGGCTTCATTTTCGACTATTGGAATAAAGTAGTATTTCCGGGCTCTTAGTATTGAAATAACTTTGGAATACTACTAGGAATACTAGGCTAAGGTATTTGGGATAATACAACAATACTTGAAGTATTTTCTACACAAAGTGGGGAGGGGTGGACGAGAACTACAAAGGAGGGAGTATTATTTTAGCCTTGGAAACTCTTAAGTGTGGATGAAGAATTAGTCTTGCACAAAAGGGTATTTATAGAGAAAACAATGGCTAGGATTTAGGCAAATGTGTGGTGTAGATTGGGGACATGTGGGTGTGGGTTCTACCAACCACATGTCCACCACAACTTTGGGACAAGTGGCTAGCCACTTGTCCACTCAAAAAAACGTCCAAGACACTTGTCTTTCTACCATTCGGCCAACATGGCCACGTGGGGTGACACGTGTCGCCCCCTACTCGTCCAAAATATTTCATCTTCCGAAAATATCCGTAATGCCAAAAATGTGAAAATAAAGTGGGCCCCACAAACCGTAAATTTTCCCCGTGGGCCCCACGTGACCAATTCCGGAAATAAAATTCCATAATTCTCAAATATTCCAAAAAGTCCGAATACCAAATCTGGGAATCCAATTCCCATTAACGAACCTTTTTCCTTCACAAAATCCGGAAACTTTTCCGTCGAAAAATCACATCTTTCTTCCTTTCCAATTTTAATGTCGTATTCTCGTACGTACGTCCTTATATACATACTCTGGAACTACGGGGTATAACATTCTTCCCCCCTTAGAAACATTCGTCCCGAATGTTCCTTCTAAGTCTCCAAAACATACCTGTGCTGGTATAGTCTTCACTACTATACTTACAAAACCACTTATGCCACACCTGGCCATAATATAACACATGCGCAAAACTCCAATCCAAGACAACGAGGAATCACCTCTAACATCACAAAAGCTTCCACCTATGGTTTAAAGGATACTTCCTTTGCATCTTCACTTCACAACAAAATGATCCCTTTTATTCTGTTAACACATGTTCACTCCTTTCCTTACTCGTCATACCCTTCTCGTACACCCGAACTCTCTCTAGTATACGTACCATACTCCATCCATCGCCTGGGCTTCCAAAACCTCGAGTCACTACCTCCAAACTTGGTCATTTTACTAGCCTCAAATTCCTTTAAGGCCCTTCCCGCCTTCACGATCCGATCTCGTCGAACGATCCACGAACTTCGCATAACGGTTACCTAAACTTGGGCCTTGCACCTCGTGATCCTACCACTGGCGGGACCACCTCGAATCGACCCCACCTCATTTCGGCCGCGGTTGACCCGCGATCTGCCTCAACCCGACCGCTATCGCGCCAAACTCTCTCGCTCCCGATCCGAACAATCTTACTAATCCACGTCATGGAAGCTACCACTTCTATATCAAACTACCCATGGAATTATCACACAAAACTCCACGTATACTATGACTCCGACAAAGATTAACCGTAAAGTCTTTTACTCAAGACGGCCTTACATCTAAGGTCTCAATCACATAAATTCTAAGGTTCACAATTGTCTCATCCTGGACTTACCCTTTCACTAACTGTGCTTCTAAATCATATTTTATCACAATGCCATCCGAACATAACAATTAACACATCATCATAAAATTAAAACAAACTAGTCTCTAGAGGGTTAAGGATATACGAAAATCAAATAGGCGTTAAAAGGACCGCTAAATCGAACTTCCACCGCGACCGCCGTGGCTCGGGGTGTATGAACATCTGCCTAGCTATGGAAGGTGAAGAACCCGCAACTAATCCGTAGTCCGTGTTATCCCACTAGTGCCACTCTGGTCGGATCTCGCCAAATGGCCCCGCTTGCCGCAGCATAACAAGTCGCCGAAATGGTACGACACTCTCCAAGATGGGTCTACCACATCGACCACACCGAGGTAGGGTGGCTCCATCCGCTAACACCCTCCTCCCCGCAAACTCAAGCCTCGAGCCACGACTCGCCTCGAACATCCCGAACGCCCCAAGATCGCGAGGACCACTCTGTCTTGCGAGGCGCATAATCGCATGCCGAGGCGCCCGCTCGAAAGTCACCAAAGGTCCTCGCTGCCCCGCCCTCTTATGCCGATCCCGTCCTACGTCGCCTCTACGTTCTCAATCCACTGCATAAGCTTTGATACGGCAATGTCCATGCCCTGAAGAGCTACTCTGCAACTCTCTCGCTAGATAATCGTCAAGTCCTCGTGACATATCGGTGCACTCTATCCTCCATGTCCGCCACTAAAGCGGGACATAACGAGCCAACGAGCCAAACTCTATATTGTATTCCCAACCGTCCGCCTGCTCGCCAACATCATAAATCTATCTCGTCCGAGGTCTCTCATCCGCGAGGCAAGAAGTGTGTAAGAAAAGCCTCGAGCTCATCCCATGCGGTGGAAGTGCATGCTCTCCCAGACAGCCTCGCGAATCAAACGATCGATTGCGGATCACGCACCGATGCGAACCTAAGACCATCGACTCGGTCTCAAGCCTTGATCACTCTCACGATCCACGCGGTGCCGAATAAACTCCCGAGGATCTTACTCGGTTCGATCCATAGAACTCGGTGGGCTGCAACTCGTAAAGTCCCAAGTCTCAAACTATCGGATCTAGGGTGAACCATCGGTACTACCGAACCTCCGCCTCGTATGTCCTCATTCCTAGCCACCACCTAGCTAGTAATCGGGCCATCTCCTTGTAACCCATATCCTCCGTCCTCGGCCGTGGAATCGAGACTCAGTATCGTGGTCTCGGCAGCCTACGGTGCCGCCTAAACTCCTCGGGCTAGCGGCCGCAGAACTCCCCATCCGTAGTACCACCTAGGTAAAGACGGGCTCGTGCTCGTAACCCTCTCGTGCTCTACTCGCAGCCTCCTCTCGCCGCTTTGCCCTTCGGGCTCACGGTTGCACTGCGAGGCATAATCGTACAAAAGAATACGTCAGAGGAGTCCAACTTACAACACAGCTCTAAGGCACGATCTCAGAGTAAGAAGAATATAAACCAATCCTAAATATCCTGCAGCCTCCTGATTATAGATGTGGTGCATAACACACCGATAATCAAGACTCTAATAGACACGGTCTGTAGACACTTTCCGAGGACTAATCGCTCGATACCACTTTTGTCACGACCCGACTCGGGCGTGGATCGTGCCTTACCGGCACCCTTGTGATACAATCATCGAGAAAATCAATGAAATAAAAACCTTAAGCATGAAACAATACATAAAATAAGCAACAGGCTAACCAAAACGGTTACCTTCCTGTATATATAAATATCAACACGAACAGTTAAATCCCTTACAAACCCTGCCCACAACAGTACATGCACTTAAGAATGTAACCACAACTATGACGGACGGGGCCCCGCCATACCCCGAATGTACAAGTACCTACTATGACAGGGACTATACTAAAGAAAAGCCTCGGAGAAACGGAGCTTCCTAAACGCTGAATTGTGATCCTATGAGCGAGGATCAACAACCGTGTACCTCTACCGCGGCATGAACGCAGCTCAAGGAGGTCGATAACAGTACCAAATATGTGAAATCAAAATATCAGAAATGAAATCATAATAGTCTATATAAAGCAGGAGACATGTATGATAACCAAACTACAGTACACAACATATAAGCAGTCAGGTCTAGTCAGGGACTCACGCCCTCAAGTCATCACTCATGCCCGTGGAATTCCTTCCTCACTGCCGGCAGTCTATGACATAAATCATACTCATGTGACGCGCCTGCATCCTACCTCACCGCTTTGCACACATATACAATATATATATACCTCCTGCCCGTGGAATCCTCCGTCACTGCCGGCAGCCGTAGGTGTAACATATAACCATGTGACCCGCCAGTGGCATCCTACCTCACTGTCGGCGTACACATATACAACATATATATATATATATATATATAATACGCGGCCGCATGTCCCGGAATCCCTCATCGGTGTAACATGGCCATAACGTGCCTCGGATCCTCATCGCAGCGCAGTCTTCATGGGAGCTAGCCCATGGAATAATGATCGTGATATACCATGCCCGGAATCCTCATCCGGTGTAGACAGGTCTTCACGGGAGCTAGCCCGTGGAATAATAGTAATGGTCACATGCCCTAATCCTCATCCGGTGTAGACATGCCCATGTGACAATAATAATATACGGAGTTTAACCCGCTGCACGGCCGCGTGCCGGAATCCTCATCTGTAGACATATCCATGTGATACTAACAATAGAAGCATACCGTGGAATCCTCCACATCGCAGACATCCGGTGAAACGACTGGGCATCTAACCCGCGTCTGGTCGCATGCCCGATCTCTCATCGTATAAGCATGGCTAAGATCAAACAAAATGGAAGCATACGTGGAATCCTCCACACGCGCCAGACGCCCAACAAATTCACAACAAGTCAGCCTCCAACCGAGAGACGCGTAACATAGTAATACCACCAAGGCTATCACAACTAGCATAGGTAAATTAACATACTCTTAGACTTCCATTTTATGACACAAATCCGGTTTTAACCCCAAAGTACTACATACGTTAATCCTTTCAAAAAGATCTCTTTTTACGAAAAACACAACTCGATACTATTATCCGTAGTACCAAACGCGTTTATGTTTAAATCAAGTACTTTACACTTTTTAAAAAACGTCAAGTATACTTTTTAAACTCAAGTTACTTCTCTTTTCCCAAAATCAAGTTACCATTTTAAATCCAATAATAAAACCATTCTTTTGTTTTCATAAAGTCGTTATAACTAACTTCCCATAAAGCTATTATAACACTTTATGTTTTAAACAAATTTAAGACAAAACCCTGCCTTTCTTTTAAACCAAAACACTTCAAATTCTTAAGTCTCTTTTCTTTTAGAAATCAAGTTCCTTACTTTGGAATTTTAAGAAAATCAAAACTTGATTATAATAATTCTTATTAAAGCAGCCATGATCTAGGAAATGTAATACAATTTTGTCTTATCTTAGCTTCATGCAGATGGAGGTTTCTCGGTTTTAATATAATTAATTGTCATTACATTTTCCTTTATTAACGCCGCAATGGCTTGTTCGATAGTTATTCCCATTTCCAAATTAATATAACTTATTCCTTTTTCTAGACCAAGTACTCATTACTCACGAATGAGGTTTCACTACTTTAACACAATTCAAGTTCTCCGCATTTCATACCAAGTCAAAATATAAGTCCAATCTCTTATCTTTTAAAATCAACCAAAATTCGTTTAGCACGCTGCGACGTCTACCGTACTACATAGTTCACAACATCAGGCTAGAAAAGATAGGAAGAGGTTCACATACCTCGCGACGATTATCGACAATTAGCAAAACGCTCCAAAGTACTATAACCCTGCTAGCCTTTTCCACCCTTCAAGTAGAATACGCTACTCGTAGTACTTCAACCTATAAAGGCCACAAACGTCTATCAACTTCTAGATCTCTTCGTAGAACATTTCAAAGTACAAGGTTCCTATTCTACGGAAATTTTGGCAGAACCTCCCCCCCCGTAACCACATAAATCTCCTCCTCTATCAAGGCCCGCTACCAAGCCAACAACTCCATGGGGTTACTGTCTAACTGACGTGTACAACATCGCCTCACAATAATACTACAAGTCTCATCAGAATACAATCCAATGTAAATCTGGTTCAATTCTTTATAATTATCCTTCCAATAAATCTTATACTCAATTCTAAACTACTACAATATGTAATATCCAATTACAATAGGGGGACAAAGATCATTACCTCGATAAGCCCAAAATTATCCAAGATTATAAGTCGATCCTGAGCAACGTTTAGCTCCAATTCCTTACGCTCCAACCAGCTCCAAGCAACCCTTAGAAGTTTCTAAACAACTTCTCTTAACACTTCATCTAAGCTATGCAGATTTTTCTAGGGCTTCATTTTGCGACTATTGGAATAAAGTAGTATTTCCGGGCTATTAGTATTGAAATAACTTTGGAATACTACTAGGAATACTAGGCTAAGGTATTTGGGATAATACAACAATACTTGAAGTATTTTCTACACAAAGTGGGGAGGGGTGGACGAGAACTACAAAGGAGGGAGTATTATTTTAGCCTTGGAAACTCTTAAGTGTGGATGAAGAATTAGTCTTGCACAAAGGGGTATTTATAGAGAAAACAATGGCTAGGATTTAGGCAAGTGTGTGGTGTAGATTGGGGACATGTGGTTGTGGGTTCTACCAACCACATGTCCACCGCAACTTTGGGACAAGTGGCTAGCCACTTGTCCACTCAAAACAACGTCCAAGAAACTTGTCTTTCTACCATTCGGCCAACATGGCCACGTGGGGTGACACGTGTCGCCCCCCTACTTGTCCAAAATATTTCATCTTCCGAAAATATCCGTAATGCCAAAAATCTGAAAATAAAGTGGGCCCCACAAACCGTAAATTTTCCCCGTGGGCCCCACGTGACCAATTCCGGAAATAAAATTCCATAATTCTCAAATATTCCAAAAAGTCCGAATACCAAATCTGGGAATCCAATTCCCATTAACGAACCTTTTTCCTTCACAAAATCCGGAAACTTTTCCGTCGAAAAATCACATCTTTCTTCCTTTCCAATTTTAATGTCAGACATCGCACGTCCTTATATACATACTCTGGAACTACGGGGTGTAACAGGATCTCACCCGTACCATTCTCGAAATCCTACTACGTAGCTTAATCTATTAACATAGTCTTCCATTAATTCCCTTAATAATAACTTCTTAAGGGTCCATTTCTTCTCGAATACTCATCATTTCTAATTATCTCAAATTAGTACGTAAAGCCTTGATGAGAATTCATTAAACTGTTCATACCTCCGGTATTTATTTAGTCATTACCAAATCACGGTAATCTAAAATCATTCTAGCAACACGTCGACCTCATACATAAATCCGCATAGTTGTATGTCACAATACCAACTACAAACATTACCAACCCGGATACGCAATCCACATAATCCTTCCCGGTCATCGCTTTCGTGGCGCAAAACAATCATAATTTGTTAGGGAGAGACGACCTATCCATACAACTCTATCGCACGATCTTAGAGTGAGAAGAATGGAAACGAACCTAAATGTCTGCAGCCTCCTCGATTATAGATGTGCGCACTACACACCGATAATCAAGACTACTGACACGGTGCAGTAGACACTTTCCGAGGACTAATCGCTTTGATACCATTTTGTCCGGACCACCGGGCTCACGATCGGTGCCCTACCCGGCACCCTTTGTATACATCGAGAATAGCAATGAACATACACAGTGATAAAAATGCTTAACATAAAATAACAACAAAGCCGATAAGGCCACCTTCCGTAAGCTATACAAATAAAATAAAGACATTTTTTTTTATAACCCAAACCATAATGTGACTACGCACTTAAGAATAACAACTCAAGTGGGCCCCGCCATACCTGAATGTACAACAACCGACAATACTGTGGATAAGCCTCCGAAATAAAGGAGCTTCAACAGCGGTGAACAGTGATCCTAAGAGAGGATCAAAATCAGACTTACTACTGCGGCATGAACGCACTTCGAAGGAGGTCAAGACAACATGTACCAAATATGTGAAATCAGCATCAGAATGAAATCATAAGTCTATAATAAACTGGAGACAGTATGATAACTCAATTAACATTGCGGTGCCTTACTAACAATGAGAGTAACTGGAGTATACGTCAACATAAAAAAATAGGAAGCTCACGATCAAAGCGGAACCATCCGTCAGAGATCATTAAGCACTCCTACTCGGGACTATTTCACCCGTGATAGTCGTGCGGACCGCATGAGGTATTCCTCGTGATAGTCAGATCCGCCCGCATGGGACTATTTCACCCGCATAAGCCCTTGAGGACTCGCATGAGGTATTCCTCTCATCGTGGGTAGCAAATTGTTATACCCCGTATTTCTGGAGTATGTACGTGAGGACGTACGTACAAAAGTGTAGCCTTAAAAGTTTAGGCCTAGGACGTTTTTTTGGGCACAACCCACACAAGGAATCGTTTTCCGACGAAACGCTTTACACGACTCGCGTAGGTAAATTCCGCTATGTCATTTCTAATTTTTATGGATTTTTCCGAGCGGAACCCTTTTTGACCAACGAGAGGTGACACTTGTCACCTCAAGTGGACGCCAAGTGGCCTTTTGCCTTGGGCGGTTGAGAGGCTTTTGGGGCTTAGAACATGGACCTTTGTTTGTGGAGTGATTTGAGGAGTAGGTTAGGGGGGCACTTGGGCAAATCTTGGCCCTCCACTTGCCCCCCACTTGGCTTGATCTTGGCCATTGGTTGGCCATGTCTTAGCCTATAAATACCCTCTCTTTGAAGACTTATTCATCACAAATTTCCAAGTCTAAATCCTCCTTCCCTTGCGAGCCATCGCCCTAAGCCTCACTCCCCTTTTTAGAAGCCTTGGCCGAATACCCCCTAGCCCTAGCCAAACACTACCCCTCCTGGTAGAAAAGTTTTCTTCTAGTATTGTTATAATTCCCAAAATACCCTAGCCCAAATCCCTTAGTCCTTAGTAGAAGTTGTGAAGAACTTCTAAGGTTTCTGAGCTACCAGAGCGCATAAACTTAGGAGCTAAACCTTGCTCAGCGCGACTTTATCTAGGATATTATTGGGCTTACCGAGGTAACAAATCCTAACCTCTTTTGAATAAGAGAATACTTACTGTTGTAGTATTAGAATAAGTATTAAATACTTAGAAGAATAATCAAACTGCATTTACATGGATCGCTTTCACATGAGACTCGAGTAGCTCAGTAGGGAAGACGCCCAATTGTCCGTAGGATATAGAACCCTCTGTTTAGAATCACATAAAGTAGTCCAACGTTGTTAGACGTGTTCGACTATTATAGTCGATTCTCTCGCGCGACATATTCAACTTGGCAGCGGTTTTCATTGGAAGGTATGTGATTCTTCCTAAAGCATGATATTTTACAATATATATAGTACGGTAGATGTATACGTGTTAATCGAATAATAACTACGGCAATGTCTTTTGACTTAAGCCCGAATAACACTTACGGAATGCCTCACGCTTAAGCACGAATAACACTTACGCAATGCCTCACGCTTAAGCCCGAATAATAAAGATCCGAAAGCATTTCATAAGAATATCAATCATTTTTAATGTAAGAGAACTAACTGGTTTTTAAAAAGCTTAAGAGTTATACTAGCTTTATGGGAAGTTAAGTATAACCACTTAAGATTGATAAAAGTAACAAGTTTGCCTATGTGTTTATAACTGACTTATGTTGAATTGTGAAAAGAATAATAAGATGGTTTGATAAGTAGACATGATATGATGCTATGTGTGTTAGTATCTTGTAACGCTTTGTATAAGAGAGTATCCTTGTTGTGGCTTATGTTGTTTAAAGATGTCGTTATGTTAGTGTACTATCACTCACCTCGAGATGATACCGAGGTTGTCGCCTCCGACGCGGGGTAGACTCAGCGGTCCGGGACCATGATTCGAGAATACCTACGCGGGTCCAGTGGGGCCGCGAGCTACGAGAGTTCCGTGTTAGTATGCGGGTTATGCCTCACGCGGTCTATGTGGCCACGCGGACAACGAGTCCAGGATTTACGCCGAGGAGTAGCTACCCGACGCGGGTTATACCTCACGCGCCCACGCGAGTGGCCTATGCGGACTCGGAGTTCAGATTAGGCTTGTAGAATGATGATGTGGGCGAGTGGCCCTGCTTTCGATCATTCGCCTAGACAAGACCTATTACGCTTACCTATTGTTGCTCTTGTTTAGGATGTCACTACGTGCGGCTTCTCGTTGTTTCACACATATTTGTAAACCGGTTTTAAAATGATATGTTTTCATTTAAGTACTTTACGCCGCATACTTAGTACCAGTTATCGACTCTTCTGGGCCGCGTTCATGCCGCAGGTGGCAAGGTGTGCTAGATCCGCATCCCAGGATCTCTTTGCATTGGTGTCGAGCTCCATCTTCTCCGAGGCTCTACTTTTGCATGATCTCCCAGTATTGTAGATAGTTTGTACAGAGTGGTATGGCGGGCCCCGTCCCGCCATAGTTGTATATTTCAGAGGTCTGTAGTCATGTTGTACAAGGTTGTCGGATGTAATCGCTAAACTCGTTTATATATATACGCCGAAAGGCGACGCTTGTTCACATAAATCAGGTCTTATTTTATAAATCGTTTCATGTCTTGTTTTATATTTCCGCCGATTACTCGATGTATGACTACTGGGTGCCCTTGCGCACTACCACGCCCCGAATGGGTCGTGACAAAAGTGGTATCGTGAGCGCTTAATCTCTGAAAGTGTCTACGCATCGTATCTAGTAGAGTTCGATTATCGGTGTGTTGTGCACCACACCAATAATCGTGAGGCTATAGGATATTTAGGATTGGTTTCCATTCTTCTCATTCCGAGATCGTGCTTTAGAGTCGTGTTATAGGTTGGACCCTCTAACGTATTCCTTTCCGAATGCTTATGCCTCCACGTAAGGCAACCCGCCCGTGGCGGCAAGGCAGCCGAGGAGTCGCTAGCAGACACCCAGAGTCACGAGGGCTCGTGCCCGCCTATACCAGACGGCGAGTTCTATGACGCCGCCACCAAAGACACCACGCACCCACACCTCCCGCCCCACACCGGGCGAGGAGTTAGGGTACAAGGAGATGGCCCACCTATTGGCTAAAGTCAGGCCCGACACGAGGAGAGATCGACGCGGCAGCCCAGCTCAGCCCAGCCCGGCCGCACCCGTGGTGCACACGAGGGCAGATAGTTTGAGGCTACGAGATTTCTTGAGTTGTAGCCCGCCAGAGTTTTACGGATCGAGGCCGGAGGATGATCCGCAGGAGTTCATCCGTCAGCTACAGAGAATCATGAGGGTGATCAAGGCCTCTGAGACAGAGTCCGTGACCTTTGTTCAGACGGCCGCGTGATACCGCAATCGATTGGTTTGATTCACGGGAGTTATCCCGGGAGAGCACGCGTCCCCGCCTACTGGGATGAGTTCTCGTGAGGCTTTCTCACTCACTTCTTGCCTCCGCAGATGAGGGCGCGGGCCGATAGATTTTTACCATCGAGGCGCAGAGGACGACCGCCGTGAGTACAATGTCGAGTTTGATTCATCGCTCGATATGTCCCAAAGATTGCAGCGATATGGAGGATAGGTGCACCGCCACGCCACCGGGCTAGATGATTACATGGCCGAGTCATGTGCGTGTTTCTTCACCGGTATGGACATTACCCGCACGCAGCTCACGCCTCGGATGCGAGCGAACGCAGAGGTCGACGAGTGGACGACAGCAGGTTAAGGCCAGACGGAGGGTCTTCGTGGCTATCGTGGTGGCGGCCTCGCAGCAGCCTAGATTTGCACCACGCCCACCAGAGCACTCGCACCGCCCTCAAGACACAGAGTATTCGAGGGCGCATCGGGCCCCGTGGCTTCACGCCCGCAGTAGCAGAGATCGCCGATCGACCACCCCGGGTGGGCCGATGCAGATCCCATTACGGGAAGTGTGGTACTGTTTTTGGATCTTGCTACAGTTGTGGCCAGCAGGGTCATTTTGGCGAGGATCGTCCGACCGGGCGCCGCGGTAGGCTCACCTGTGTTCTCGCTGCCGCTTCATCATCTCCTACGCTATCGCCCGAGAGCAAGGTACTCGGGTCACAGGTCGCGCAGGTCGTGGCTCGGGTCTCAGCTTCTAGCGTCCTCGAACCGCATTTATGCTTTGTCCACCGACAGATCGTGAGGCCTCACCGATGTCGCCAGTACCTTATCGCTCGGGTTTGATGTGTATGCTTTGATAGATCCGGTTCTACTGGCCCCATATATCTCCCCTTGTTGCTAGTAGGATAGGGATAGAGCCCGAGTCCATAGACCCTTTCGAGGTAGCTACGCCATGGGTGATTCGGTAGCTCGGCGGTATATAGAGCTTGTCCTGTGACCATTTACGTCGCCGACCCTAGCCGACTTGATAGAGTTGGAGATGATTGACTTCGACGTGATTATGGGGATGGATTGGCTAGCTTCTGCTACGCCAATGTAGACCGCAGAGAGAGTAGTACGTTCCAGCTTCGGCGAGCCGGTTGTTGAGTGAGGAGCACCAGACGCTGGTGGTAGGTTTATTTCCTACCTCAAGGCTAGGAAGATGGTGCGTATGGGTATATCTACCATCTTGTTCGGGTGTTTGATATCAAGTCGCGTACCAGATTTTCACCGCCCAGAGAGTCGAGTTCCCGACGAGCCTGCATGACCTTCCGTATCCTCCCGAGAGGAGATCGAGTTTTGTATAGATGTGTTGCCGATACTGCCTATTTCCATTCCGCCATACGTAATGGCACCGCCGAGTTGAGGAGTTGAAAGACCACCGAGGGATTTGGCCGGAGAAGCGGTTTTATCGCACTCAGTGTTTCTCCCGGGGCGCGGATTGTTCAGAAAGAAGAAGGACGGACGCCGCGCACGGTGTTGACTACGTACCGAACAAGGTGACCATTAAGAACAGATACCCCTTCCTGTGATTGATGACTTGTTCGACACCGTTGCAGGCGAGATGTTTCTCCAAGATTGATCCGCGATCGCTATCATCGTTCGTGTCGAGAGGTGGATGTCCCAGATCGCATTCGGACCCAGACGCATTATGAGTTCGTGGTCATGTCTTTGGTTGACCAATGCTCCGCGGTATTCATGGATTTGATGAACCGAGTGTTCAAACCATTTTGGACACGCTTGTGATAGTGTTCATTGATGATATCTTGGTTTATTCTCGCCGAGCATGAGTACGCGAGCATTTGGCGATCAGGCCGACAGCTTCCAGACGCAGCTTGTACGCCAAGTTTTCCAAATGTGAGTTTTGCTGACTTGATGGCGCTTTCGGGCATATTGTCGGGCCGATGGCATTCGAGTGGATACGCCAAGATCGAGGCGATCAGACTTGGCCGAGACCTACTACTCCGGCTGCAGGTTCGCAGCTCGGGCCTCGCAGTTATTATCCGTTCGTGGAGAAGTTTTCTTATCTCGCACCATTGACTAGGCCGACTCGTATGCGGCCAAGTTCCATGGATCGATGCTTGGAGCGTGGTTTCCGGCTTTGAAAGAGAGATCGACGATCGCCTCGCTCTTACTTCTTCCGCAGGTCCAGACGGTTATGTTGTGTATTGTGATGCGCCAGCATCGGTTGGGATGTGTGTTGACGCAAAGATGGCAGAGTTATAGCATATGCATCCCGACACCAAGAAACACGAGAGGAACTACCCCACCCATGATTTGGAGTCGCACCGTGATTCACGCCAAGATCCTGAGGCACTATTTGTATGGGGTTCACGTGGATATTTTTACGCACCACAAGAGCCTCCAAAGATATCTTCACGCAGGAGCCGAACTTACGGCAGACGGTGGTTAGAGTTGCTTAAGGATTACGATGTTGATATCCCGTACCACCCAAGGCCAATGCAGGCGTATGCCTTAGTCGTAGGTCGATGGGAGCCTATCGGATGTGCGTGCAGAGAAGCGGACATGGTTCGTGATTTGCACCGCTTAGCGAGCCTCGTGTCCGCTTGATTGATTCGATAGCAAGGGTTAGAGTTCGTGAGGTTGCCGAGTCTTCCATCGCCGGCGAGGTGAAGAGGCAACAGCCGAGGATCCACTTTGATTCGATATCGCGATACGCCTCTTCGTGAGGGCAAGGGTCCTTTGAGGTAGCACCGATGGGGTGCTAAGGTTTGAGGGCGATTGTGTGTTCCAGATGTTTCGTGACTTCGCAGTTCTTGGGGAAGCACACAAATGCGTTACTCTATCCATCCGGTCGACCAAGATGTACCACGACCTTAGATCCGTATTGTGGGATGGCTCAAGAGGACGCTGCGCAGTTCGTAGCTCAATGCCCGTGTTGTCGCAGTGAAGGTAGAGCACCGCAGGCCCGTGGTTTGTTACGCATTTATCGAGATCCCGACTGGAAGTGGGAGGTAATCAACATGGACTTCATCACAGATTACCTCGCACTCGGAGGAGACATGATTCTATATGGGTTATCGTCGACGGTCGACTAAATCAGCCCACTTTCTTCCCGTCAGACGACTTTTTCTACCGAGGATTATGCCGACTTTACATCCGAGAGATTGTCGATCGCATGGAGTCCCTACTTCGATCATATCGCATGTGGAGCCCGCTTTACGCTAACTTCCTGAGGTCCTTCCAGAGGGTTTAGGACGCAGTGAGCCCGAGTATCGCATTTCATCCACGCATGACGACAGCAGAGCGCACTATCCGCACTCGAGGATATGCCGCGAGCCCGTGTTATTGACTTCGTGGTAGTTGGGAGGATCATTTGCCTCTAGTTGAGTTCGCGATAATAATAGCTACCACCCAAAGATTCGATGGCGCCTTATGAGGCCTTGTATGGGAGGAAGTGCAGATCGCCTATAGGTTGGTTCGATGTGGGCGAGGTGCAATGGGGACCAGATTTGGCGCAAGCAGTGGATAAGGTAAAGCTTATCCGAGAGCGCTATCGACACCGTAGTCGATGTAAGTCGATGCAGATCATCGCCGCTTCGCAGATCTTGAGTTCGAGGTTCATGATTGGGTTTTCCTAGCGTGCCACCCACGGCGGTGTGATGCGATTCGAAGAAGGGAAACTCACCAAGGTACATCGGGCCGCTTCAGATTGTCCGCAGGTAGGCAAGGTTGCTATGAGTTGGATCTGGCCGTCCGATCCGGAGGCGGCATCCGGTTTTTCACGATCTACGCCGGCGAGATGTATCGGGATCCATCTAGTGGTACACCCGATCGACGATGTCCAGTGTGACCGAGGGGTTATCGTATGAGGAGATTCCCATAGCGATAATCGATCGTCGTTAGGCGCTCATGACGAAGGACGTGGCTTCCACAAAGTCTTGTGGCGAACGAGCTCGTGAGGAGATGACGTGGAAGTCGGCGAGGACACGAGGCGTATATCTCACCTATTTCCCACACCTCCGTAATTCACTTTCCTACTTGTAAATCTTCATTATCGCTTATGCCTAAGTATTGTTTCGTGGCCGTGTGGCATTTGCAAATCGCTTAAGCATGAAGAACCTTATCGATAATCGTTTTGGGAAGGAACATTCGACGAATGTTTCTGGCGAGGGAGAATGTTATACCGTATTTCTCGAGTATGTACGTGAGGACGACGCATAAAAGTGTAGCCTTAAAAGTTTAGGCCTAGACGTTTTTTGGGCACAACCCACACAAGGAATCGCTTTCCGACGAAACGCTTTACACGACTCGCGTAGGTAAATTCCGCTATGTCATTTCTAATTTTATGGATTTTTCCGAGCGATTTAACCCTTTTTGACCAACGAGGGTGACACTTGTCACCTCAAGTGACGCCAAGTGGCCTTTTGCCTGGGCGGTTGAGAGGTTTTGGGCTTAGAACATGGACCTTTGTTTGTGGAGTGATTTGAGGAGTAGGTTGTGGGCACTGGGCAAATCTCGCCCTCCACTTGCCCCCACTTGGCTTGATCTTGGCCATTGGTTGGCCATGTCTTAGCCTATAAATACCCTCTCTTTGAAGACTTATTCATCACAAATTTCCAAGTCTAAATCCTCCTTCCCTTGTGAGCCATCGTCCTAAGCCTCACTCCCCTTTAGAAGCCTTGGCCGAATACCCCCTAGCCCTAGCCAAAACACTACCCTCCATTGGTAGAAAAGTTGTCTTCTAGTATTGTTATAATGCCCAAAATACCCTAGCCCAAATCCCTTAGTCCGTAGTAGAAGTTGTGAAGAACTTCTAAGGTTTCGAGCTACTGAGCGCATAACTTAGGAGCTAAACCTTGCTCAGGCGCGACTTTATCTAGGATATTATTGGGCTTACTGAGGTAACAAATCCTAACCCTCTTTTGAATAAGAGAATACTTACTGTTGTAGTATTAGAATAAGTATTAAATACTTAGAAGAATAATCAAACTGTACTTACATAGGACTGTTTTCACAGTAGACTTGAGTAGCTCACCGGGTAGGGAAGTACTGCCCAATTGTCCGTAGGATATAGAACCCTCTGTTTAGAACTGTTTACAAAGTAGTCTGAACGTTGTTAGACGTGTCTGACTATTATAGGCTGATTCTCTGCGCGCGACATATTCAACTTGGCAGGCGGTTTTCGCTGAGAAGGTATGTGATTCTTCCTAAAGCATGATATTTTACAATATATATAGTACGGTAGACGCATACGTGTTAATCGAATAATAACTACGGCAATGTCTTTTGACTTAAGCTCGAATAACACTTACGAATGCCTCACGCTTAAGCTCGAATAACACTTACTAAGAATGCCTCACGCTTAAGCCCGAATAATAAAGATCCAAAGCATTTCATAAGAATATCAATCATTTTTAATGTAAGAGAACTAACTGGTTTTTAAATGAAGCTTAAGAGTTATACTAGCTTTATGGGAAGTTAAGTATAACCACTTAAGATTGATAAAAGAAACAAGTTTGCCTATGTGTTTATAAATGACTTATGTTGAATTGTGAAAAGAATAATAAGATGGTTTGATAAGTAGACATGATATGATGCTATGTGTGTTAGTATCTTGTAACGCTTGTATAAGAGAGTATCCTTGTTGTGCTTATGTTGATTAAAGATAAGCTGTTATGTTAGTGTACTATCACTCACCTTGAGATGATACCGGAGGTTAAGCCGCCTCCACGCGGGTAGACTCAGTGATGCAGGACCATGATTCGAGAATACCTCATGCGGTCCAGGGGGCCTACGCGAGCTACGAGAGTTCCGTGTTAGTATGCGGGGTTATGCCTCATGCGGTCATGCGCCACGCGACAACGAGTCGGTGACGATGCCGAGGAGTAGCTACCGACGCGGGTTATACCTCACGGGCCCGTGAGTGGCTTCCATGCGACTCGAGTCTGTGATTAGGCTTGTAGAATGATGATGTGGGCAAGTGGCCCTGTTTCGATCATTCGCAGCCTAGACAAGACCTATTACAGTTACCTATTGTTGCTCTTGTTTGTGATGTGGCACTACGTGCGGCTTTCTCGGTTGTTTCACACATATTTGTAAACCGGTTTTAAAAATGATATGTTTTCATTTAAGTACTTTACGCTGCATACTTAGTACTGTTATCGACTCTTCTGGGCCGCGTCATGCCGCAGTAAGGGCAACAGTGCTAGATCCGCATCCTTAGGATCTATTTGCATTGGTGTCGAGCTCCATCTTCTCCGAGGCTCTACTTTTGGTATGATCTCCCTGTATTGTAGATAGTTTGTACAGTCAGGGTATGGCGGGGCCCTGTCCCGCCATAGTTGTATATTTCCTTAGAGGTCTGTAGTCATGTTGTACAGTGTCGGATGTAATCGCTAAACTCGGTTTATATATATATGCCGAAAGGCGACGTTTGTTCACATAAAGCGTGGTCTTATTTTATAAATCGTTTCATGTCTTGTTTTATATTTCCACGATTACTGGATGTATGACTACTGGTGCCCCAGAAGGGCACCACCACGCCCCGAATGGGTCGTGACACAAATCCACTAAACAGTGGTATAACTATCTTGGGATTCACCTCAATTATACTCTTACCCCAAGCGGGTGGTATAACTATCTTGGGATTTACCCTCGATATACTCTTACTGGAGAAGTGGTATAACTATCTTGGGGATTTACCTCGGATATACTCTTACCCTATCTCAACGGCCATTATATAACATAAGCCCTACCGCTTATCATACATAACATAAGCACTCACTTTATCATACAATAAGCAAGTTAAGAAATCCCCCTAACTTCTTATTAACCTTATTCATATACACTCTCATTTTAGTTTACTTAAGGCACTAACATGTCATTATAAAATCCGGGAGTTTAACCCAAAGTACTACGTACTTC
Source organism: Przewalskia tangutica (assembly GCA_029844215.1). Classification (NCBI taxonomy): domain Eukaryota; kingdom Viridiplantae; phylum Streptophyta; class Magnoliopsida; order Solanales; family Solanaceae; genus Przewalskia; species Przewalskia tangutica. The sequence continues at coordinate 349,974 of JAQGDG010000052.1, read as the reverse complement.
TATTCTTTTAAAATAACTCATTTTCATATAAACTTCCAAGATACTAATAACCGTAGTATCAAGTCATAACTACATTTTAAGACAAGTCACAATACCTTTAGAAATAAAGTTAGGTTTCTAAATCAAGTGACTCATTTTCTTATAAAACCTTAGGCAATTGATGCCTTAAAATCAAATTGCCTTTCATTAACTCAAGTCATTTATCATACTTAAATTACTTAGTGTAAACCACTCTTTTTAACTTTCCATAAAGCTATTATAACCAACTTCCCATAAATCCGTTATACTAGCTTTATACATTAGCAACTTACATACTTCTTTATAACCAAGAGACTTAAACTTTACAACAAAACAAGTATCAAAAATACTTTCAACATACTTAAAGTCTCTTAACTTTTAAAAGCCAAGATATCCTTAATATTTATAAACAAGTGAGTTAATTCCCTAACTCAATCAACTTGAACATTCTTAAGATAAGCCAAGGATATCAAATGGACCTAGATTGTCAAAAATCTTGTACGTCTACCGTACTATACATTTACAACCTATTCATGCTCAAGAGATAAGAAAGCTTCACATACCTCTTCGGTTTAATCCACCTGCTAAGTCCAATTCGCCGTACGTAGTATGTCAACCTATAATGACCATAGTACGTCTATTAACATCTTACTTCAAACGTAGAATATTATAAGTGTAAAGTCTCTAAATTCTACGGAAAATCGGACATCACCTCCTTTGTTTCTACTCACTTTGACACCTTTTTCAAGGCCGAATTCAATAACCAAACACGCCACATTTAAGGCCCAATCAATGCAATTAACAATAGGGGATTACACGCCTACTAGACGTGTAAAATTCCGCCCCACAAAAGATACCAAACTATTACAAACTACTAGTCCAATTCGGCCACACTGAGATGCAACAATACCAATTCTTATCCAATTTTCATTTCAATCCTAGTTGTTAGCATAACATGATATCAAGTCGCAATCGATTATAACTACTATAATCTTCAAGTAAGTAACATGCGACGATTCTAATAAACAACCAAATTGTAATCCAACTTCACATGGCTTAAATGACATTTCGGATTTAAGGCTACAATCAATCCATAATACTTATAAAACTTCAACACATAAACTTCATGCTAGCAACATGTAAAGCTAACAACAATATATATAATCTTGTAACACTTTTAAGAGACAAGATTATTACCTCAACGAATCTTAATCCAACTCCAAATACGAAGTCACTACTTAGCAAATTAGAGTCTCTTCAAGACAATTCAATCCGCCACTTGAGACCCTTAGAACAACACCAACCAATTTCCTTCAATCTTCCAAACAAAACCTAGAAAATCAACTAGGTTTTCACTCATGACTAATACGAAAACTATCTTTTTCGGATTTTTCTATTGAGATACACTTATAATACCCTTAGGTACCTTGGTTTCAAGTATGGAGCTTATTGGACAACAAACAAAAATTTTGTCTTCTAAAAATCCTCAAACCCGAGAGCACCATTGAAGCACAAGCTTCTTGAAATTTTTCTAAGTGTAAAAATAGCCTTGTCTTGCACAATGGATGCATATATAACCAATTGGAGGGTTAGGATTAGAACACTTGTGAGGTTTGGATGAGATTCATTTAAATATCAAGCTATGTGGGGTCATTGACTTGGTCAATGTTGTCAAGCTCTTAGGCTAGCAAGACTTTCATCTTAATTATGGTCAAATGACCATTCCACCCATGCACATTTCGTCCATGTCCATAAAGGGGGGGTGACACGTGTCGCCCTCCCGTTCATCGCAATATTTCATTTTCCGACAATTCCATAATTCCGATAAATTATTACTCGCCTCAAACCTTAACATTTTTGAGTTCTTACGTACGTTCTTAGAAACATATCCTGAAATTCCGGGGTGTAACACATAAGCACTACCGGCTTATCATACAATAAGCAAGTTAAGAAATCCCCCTAACTTCTTATTAACCTTATTCATATACACTCTCATTTTAGTTTATTTAAGGCACTAACATGTCATTATAAATCCGGGAGTTAAGCCAAAGTACTACGTACTTCTATTCTTTTAAAATGACTCATTTTCATATAAAACTTCCAAGATACTAATAACCGTAGTATCAAGTCATAACTACATTTTAAGACAAGTCACAATACCTTTTTAGAAAATACACTTTCGGGCTTCTAAATCAAGTGACTTCTTTCTTTTAAAACCTTAAGCAATTGATGCCTTTAAATCAATTTGCCTTTCGTTATTTCAAGTCATTTAACATACTTAAATTACTTAGAGTAAACCACTCTTTTTAACTTTCCATAAAGCTATTATAACCAACTTCCCATAAAGCCGTTATACTAGCTTTATACATTAGCCACTTACATACTTCATTATAACCAAGAGACTTAAACTTTCCAACAAAACAAGTATCAATAATACTTTCAACATACTTAAGTCTCTTAACTTTTGAAAACCAAGATATCCTTAATATTTAAACAAGTGAGTTAATTCCCTAACTCAATCAACTTGGACATTCTTAAAATAAGCCAAGGATATCAAATGGACCTAGATTGTCAAAATCTCAGACGCTCACCGTTCTATACATTTACAACTTATTCATGCTCAAGAGATAAGAAAGTTCCACATACCTCTTCGGTTTAATCCACTTGCTAAGTCCAATTCGCCGTACGTAGTATGTCAACCAATAATGACCATAGTATGTCTATTAACTTCTAGTTTCAAACGTAGAATATTCCAAGTGCAAAGCTACTAAATTCTACGGAAAATCGGACAGCACTTCCTTTGTTTCTACATACTTTGCCACCTTTTTCAAGGCCGAATTCAATAACCAAACACGCTACATTTAAGGCTCAACAAAGTAGTTAACAATAGGGGATTACACGCCTACAAGGCGTGTAAAATTCCGCCCCACAATTGATATCACACAAGTCCAAAATACAATGTCCATTCGGCAAATTAGGGACAACAATACAAATTCGTTTCCAATCCCTTTTCAATCCAAGTGGTTTAATATAACATGTTATCTAGCCACAATTGATTATAACTACTACAATCCTCAAATAGGTAAACATGCGACGATTCTAATTATTGACCAATTTGTATTTTAATTTCAAATGACTTAACATGTCATTTTCGGATTTGAGCTTCCAAATTTCCATAACATTTATCAATCTTCATAACACATATCACATGATCATTTCTAACTTATAATAACATGGAATCTTCAATTACAAAAGTAAGACGAAGATTATACCTCATTTAGCCCAAAAATGCTCCAAGATTACAAGTCGATCCTTAGCAACTTTAGCTCCTCTTTTTGAAATTCTTCTTCCCGCTAAAATCATCTCTACTAATCCCCTACAAGCTTGCCAACATATTTCCTTCTTATTGCCTTTCCAAAAATCTCATTTAGGCCTAGGGTTTTAACCATTTGAGAGAGAAGAGAAGAGGAGAAGATTTGGGTGAAGTCTTGCAAATAATTTAAATCTAGCAAGACATGTCTTATATATCCTTTATCTTGTTCCACAAGTTGGGGGGACACTTGTCACCCACCCAGGGGTCCTTTACAACAAATATCTTCTATTTTTACCCTACTTCCGCAAAAATCCCGCCTGGCAAATGTGGCCATTGCGGCTGACCTTGTCTGTTCTGTCAGCCGATCTTGTAACGTTCATACCTTTCTACTTCGATGTCCTATTGACGAGCGGTTTGTTGAGTTGGAAACTAGACTCAATGAAATTCATATTAGGCTTTTGAAACACCTAAAAACCTCAATTATACTAGGAGATATACTGCTTCCAAGTTTACTGAAAACTGTCCAAAAATATTCTGCCAACTTTTTTTTTTTCCAACTTTGAATCTTATTTCCTTTCGTACGTTCTCATCTCATCCTCTTGGAATTACGAGGTGTAACATTCTTCCCCCCTTAGAAACATTCGTCCCCGAATGTTCTTTCGGAGTCCAATCTAAACGGATATTGGCATAGTCCCTTGACTACACCCAACATAATCACACTTGCCACACCTGGCCACATAACAATACTTATGCTACAACGTCAACCTGAACTCCAAGTGTCGACGTCGGTTATCTGCATAAAGCTTCACGACTCTAAGCACTAATAATCTTTCCTGATAAGCTTCGCTTATCCACACCCACGAATCTAGTCTGGACCAAATAACTGAACCTCGCCTATGTCGAACCATCCAACCGGCGATCTACACTTTCTTACATACAAGGCCTCATACAGGGCCATCTGAGTACTGGAAGGGTATCTGTTATCGTACGTAACTCAACAAGAGGAAACTAACCCTCCCGGCTATTGCTGAAATCAAGAACACAGGCCCGCAACCTATCCTCAAGTGCCTGGATAGTATGCGCTGCCTGTCCTTCGGTCTGAGGGTGTAATTCAACACTGAGACTCACCTGTGTCCCTAAAACCCTTCTGAAAAACCTCCAGAAGTTATCCGTAACCGAGCTCATATGTCTGTCATCATAAACGTAGGAACCCCGTGCAGTCTCACAATCTCTCTGCTATACAAGCTAGCATAAACCTCAGCCGAGTAAGTGGTCCCAATACGGAAGGACACGATCGGTTTTAACAGCCTATTTACCATGACCCCCAGGGATTCGCACTTCCGAGTACGATGCCACCCTGTAACAAGATCCATATTAATTACCTCTCATATCTAGGTTGAGATTTCAATCGCCTGCAATAGCCCACTGGGCTTCTGGTGCTCAATCATGACCTGCTACTAACTCGGACACTAAGCAGTAAACTCCGCTATGTCCCTTTTTCCGGTCATCTTACCCATACATATATCTGAGGTCACGACACAACTTAGTCGACCCCGAGCAATTTGAGCAATAAGCATTGTATGCCTCCCCTAAAACCTGCTGACTAGTCCTGCAACACCGGGTACACACAAACTTTTCTCATAACACAGCACCCCATATGGTGCTACACAAACATGCTCTCATCTTCTTGGAGAGTCGTATCTCGATATCATATCATAACTGGATCCTCATACTGTCGCCTCTTTACCTCTTCGACGAAGGAAGACTCGGCAACCTCTCGGATCTAAAGCTCCATTAACCTTGGAACAAATAATCGAACCCTAGGCTCGATCGAAGAATCTCACGGACCACGCCCGCCTATCCGTCGCCTATCCGCATACTACCCTTAGATCCGCGACTAAGAGTATCTTTAACTGTCTTGGCTTTCCCTGGGTGGTATAGGATATCGATATTGTTACACCCCGTAAGTCCAGGACATGTATAAGAGAATGTACGTAAGGAATCAAGACTTGGAAATTGGTACGAAAGGAAGAATTGTTTTTCTGACGGAAAATCTTCCGAACGTCGGAAAGGAAAAATGTTCGTTGATGAGAATTGGATTCTCAAAATGTATTATTTGAGGAATATGGAACTTTTAACATTATGGAAATTTATTTTTACGGATTTAGTAATGTGGGGCCCACCCGAGTAATTTTACGTTTTGCGGGGCCCGCGAGGGTTACGGAATTTTATGGACGAATGAGAGGGAGACACGTGGCACCCCCACATATGGTCTTGGACGAAATTTAGTAAGGGTAGAATGGTCATTTACCATGGTGGAAGATAAGTCTTGCTAAGCTTGATATTGTTGACCAAGTCAACTTGCCACTTGTGCTTAATCCATGTGATCTTCATCTTAGCCACCCATTTGTTTAAGTCTAAGCCATCCATAGTGTTATAAATACTAAGCTAGTGCAATACAAACTCTTCTAACACTTAGAAAAATTTTCACATGTTCTTGTCCACAATAGTTGCTCTCGGCTTAGCCATCTCCCACACTAGAAAAATTTGTAGTTTTGATCCTTTGTTCACAAGACTTAAACCCAATGTCCCTAAGGGTATTGTAAGGATATCTCAATAGAAATATTTCAGAAAAGCGACGTTTTCGTATTAGTCGCAAGGCAGAAACTTAAGGAGTTCTTCAACTTTGAAGTTGGAACTTGAAGATGGGTTCTTCATAGGCTTATAAGGAGTGATTGAAGCGGATTGGAACATAAGGAAAGGAGCTAAGAATTGCTAAGGAGCGACTTTGAATCTTGGAAATTTTAAGGGCTTGTAAAGGTATAAATTTTATCGTTTCAGCAATTAATGTTTACTTATTGTTGTAGGTATGGATATTAGCAAGCATGAGATGTATAGTATGAAGTTTGATAATTATATTGGCTATTGGAACCCTAATCCGAAAACTAGCATGTTTAGCCTTAAGATTGGAATTCAAGTTGATTATTCGTTTAAGTCGTCGCATGTTGTGTAAGAAGGAAATTGTAGTTGTTGAAGTTGCTTAAGACTATATAACATGTTAGACCTTAGAACTTGGAATTGGAAAAGGATTGGAAAAGACTTTGAGTTGTTGGTTATAAGTTGGCCGAGAATGACTTGGATTTTAAATTACTTGGTATGAATTGTGGGGCGGAATTTTACACGTATTGTGAGGCGTGTAATCCCCTTTGTTTGGTTGTTGTTTTGTGCCTTAAATGTGGCATGTTGGTTATTGTATTCATCCTTGAAAAAGGTGGCAAAGTGAGTAGAAACAAAAGAAGTGCTGCCCGATTTTCCGTAGAATTAGAGACCGCTTACTTAGTATTATTCTACGTTAGAGACTAGAAGTTGATAGTCTTTTTGTGACCATTATAGGTTGACAATTCTACGTACGGCGTATTCGGCTTAGCTTGTGGATTTAGCCGAAAAGGTATGTGAACTATCTCCTCTTCTAGCATGATTCCTTAAGGTAAAGAAAGTATGTCCTACTTCTTAAATGATCCATTCCTTGGTTGTATTTGGATTGCCTAAAATAGAATTCGTTCTATGTACTTCCTTGATTGTACTTTGATGTTTAAATTGTAAGTTGTATAATCCATTGCCTTAGTGAAGTTGGATTCTTAAAAGTGAAAGTATTTTACTTAAAGTACATAGAGTCTTGAAAAGGAAGTGGTTTCCAAATCATTCGGCTAGTGTCTTAGTTCCAAAACCTAAGGGTCGTTTAATGACTTTAGGGGAGTCAAAGGAGTGATTTACTTAATTGTTTTAAGAAAGGAGAAATGACATGATTTAAGAGAAGAAACTTGTTTTCTAAATATTAAGAGACTTGAAGTATTTTGGAAAGTTAAGAACTTGATTTGTAAGTATGTGATACTTGGTTTTAAGTATAAGTCTCTTGGTTATAAAAAGGAATGAATATGTCTAAACCCATAAAGTGTTATAACGGCTTTATGGGAAGTTGGTTATAACGGCTTTATGGAAGGTTAAGAAAGTTGTCTATTTTGATTATTAGGCATAAGTTGCCTAGATTGTGAAAATTTGAAGTTACTTGATTCCAAGCTTTGAAATGAGTTTTCTAAAGGTGTAGTAACTTACTTTGAAAAATAGACACACCTTGATACTACGGGTGTTAGTATCTTGGGGTTTTACATAAAAATGAGTCTTTTGAAAAGAATGCACGTACGAAGTACTTTGGCCTGTTTAATTGAGAATTATTCTATGTGTGCCTTGATAAGTACTTTGGCCTGTTTAATTGAGAATTATTCTATGTGTGCCTAAATAAGTACTTTGGCCTGTTTAATTGAGAATTATTCTATGTGTGCCTTGATAAGTACTTTGGCCTGTTTAATTGAGAATTTTTCTATGTGTGCCTTGATAAGTACTTTGGCTTGTTTAATTGAGAATTACCAATGTGTGCTGGTGATAGCATTTGAGTACAAGTATTATGTTTTATTACGTTGCCGCGACTCCGGTTGGAGGGTCTACCGCTTGTAAGTTTACTTGGACGTACCGACAGTGAGGTGGGATTCCACGGGTATGCTTCCATTATTTGTATTACCCCATGGTCATGCTTATACGATGTGGGATTCCGGGGCATGCGACCACGAGGGATACTCCTTGGACATGCTTATACGATGTGGGATTCCGGGGCATGTGACCAAGAGCGGGTGAGATTCGGTTGTTTGTATTACCCCACGGTCATGCTTATACGATGTGGGATTCGAGCACGCGACCACGTGGGATATTGTTACTCCTCGACATGCTTATACGATGTGGATTCCGGCACGTGACCGAGGAGCGTTAGAATCCGGTTATGTGTATTACCCTACGGTCATGCTTATACGATGTGAGATTCCGGCACGCGACCACGTGGGATATTGTTACTCGGACATACGCTTATACGATGTGGGATTCCGGCATGTGACTGTGACGCGGTTAGACTCTGATTTGTTTGTATTACCCCACGGTCATGCTTATACGATGTGGGATTCCGGCACGCGACTACGAGGATCTTGTTATTATGACTTGGTGTTATATTATATCACGGACTTCCTAAGCGGTGAAAGGATTCCACGCATGATTGATATTATGGGCGTGAGACCCATGGTTATATTTGAGTAGTGACTTTGAGGCACGCGCCCACGACTTGATATAATCGCTATGTATTGTGTATCGTAGGTTGGCTATCATACATGTCTCTGCTTTGTTTAGATCTGTTATGATTTCATTACGATTTCATCGCTCACATACTTGGTACATTCTTCGCATCGACCTCCTTCGGCCGCGTTCATGCCGCAGTTTAGGTGCAGCGATTTGGTGATCTGCAGTGTAGGACGCTCGTGGTTTTGGATAGCTCCTTCCGCTCGTTATACCGTATTTCCAGTATGTACGTGAGGCGCACGATAAAAGTTTAAGCCTTAAGTAGGCAAGGGTCGAAATTTTGTGCACAACCCGAAAAGAATCAAGCTTTTCACTAAACGCTTTTCCAAACTTTGCGAAGGAAAATTACGGCTATGTCATTTATTATTTTGCGGATTTTTCCGAGAGATGAAATATTTTGGACCAACGAGAGGGCGACACTTGGCCTCAGTGGACGGCAAGCTAAAGGGGTCTTGGCACGTTTTTGTGCTAGGACTTTGGTCAAGGGTTGGTAGGATATTTGTAGATATTTTGTGTAGTTGATGAGCAAGTGGGACCCACAAACACTTGTCCAAATCTTGACCCTACACTTGCCCACCACTTGTCTTGATCTTGGCCATTGGTTGGCCTATAAATACCCTTTGTCAAGACTTCTTCATCCACAAAATAGTTTCTAAGTCTTAAAATCCCCTCTCCCTTTGTAAGGTTTTCGTCCAAAGCCTCCTCCCCTTGTTGTCACGACCGACCGGCCGCGATCGGTGCCCTACCGGGCACCTGTTCAGTATACATCGAGAATAGCGGTGAGAACATACACAACTTAAACATATGTGTAAACAAAAGACAACAGTGGCCGATAAGGCCGCTTCCATACTATAAACATAATCAAAAGTACAACTGCATAACCTGGCTTACAGCCCAACCATATATGTGAATACTGCACTCTAGGAATAATAAATCGTGGCGGGACAGTGGCCCCGCCATACCCTGAATATACATGAATCTACTACCTCGGGAAAAACTGCATCAAGAGTTAATCCTCCGAGCAAATGGAGCTTTCTCAAAGATCAACCAAGATCCTAAGAGCAAGGATCACCAACCAGGTACCTAAAACTGGGCATGAACGCACCCAAGGGGGTCAAGACAACAGTATCGAATATGGAGCAGTAAATAAAATGCAATAACCAAATCATATCTCAGATAAAAGAATGTCCTTTTAACTCCGAAACCAATCATATATTAACTGCCTTTCCTTCTTTCGATAAGATTTAACAACATATTCTTACATACTTACTTAAGAGTTTGATCCAAATTTTTTTCACATAACTTACATATCTTACATAACATAATCCGGCCGCGTGGGGCCTCGGTGCATCGTGGAATCATATAACATAATCCAGCCTGTGGGGCTCGGTGTCTTGTGGAATCATATAACATAATCCGCCCGCCTGGGCTCGGCATCTTGTGGAATCATATAACATAATCCGCCCGCTGTGGGGCTCGGTGTCTTGTGGAATCATATAATATAATCCGCCCGCCGCCTTGCGTTATCGTGGAATCATATAACATAATCCGCCCGCCTGGGGGCTCGGTGTAAGATGACGTAACCCGCCATGTGAAGGCTCGGGGTAATATGGCGTAATCCGCCTATGTGTAGGCTCGGTGTATCTCATAACGTAATCCGCCTATTTGTAGGCTCCTGTATTTCATAACGTAATCCGCCTATTTGTAGGCTCGGTGTATTTCATAACGTAATCCGCCTATTTGTAGGCTCGGTGTGATTTTCCTTACATAACATTTTCAAACCATCTTTTCACTTCTTCTTAAGTCGTCATAACAACTTCCCATAAAGCTATTATAACAACCTTTCATTTTAGAGAACTTAAAACACTTTTATTCTTACAACATTAGGAAAACTAGATCCAAAAATACTACGTACATACATACTTAAAAAGAATCATAGAACTCCTTTCTTTTTAAAGCTCAAGTCACATACTCTTTTGGAAGCCATCTTCTTATCTTTTGAAATAAATTAAGAAGGCATACTTTGTAAAATTAAGTCATTTCCACTTATAAAATCAAGGCTTATAGCCTTAACACCTCGTAGCATACACTCTTTCAAATCATGTCGCTTATACTTTAGAAATCAAGTCCCATAACTTGAAAAATAAAGTTTCATAATCCTTTAAAGAAAATCAAAGTTCATAGTCTTAAAACTTCATAACATACATTCTTTAAAGTCCATTTACTTATACTTGTAAAATCATGTCATCTACACTTTTAAAACCAATCCCTTCTTCACATATAAATTCAAGTCATTTTCAAACATAAAAATCAACTTACATACTTACTTTAAATAAATCAAGATACATAGCCCTTAAATCAAATCTCATAATTTCCTAACCATCCTTACCAACGTCTCCCATAAGACCTAGTAAGGACTTAGGACAATTTAAACATACTCTTAACTTAGATTCAACAATGTAAATACTTCTTAACTTCTAAGAGTAGAAGGAATCTTAAAATGTTATCACATGGATATTTCATACGTAGGATCATGCCAAAGAAAGAAGAGGTTCACATACCTCGCGACGATTGTCGACAAGTAGCAAAATGCTCCAAAGTACTTCAACCTTGAGCTATTCCATTCTTCAAGTAGGATACGCTATACTTAGTACATCAACCTATAATGGTCACCATACGTCCATTAACCTCTTATTTCAAACGTAGAATATTCTAGGTGCTAAGTCGCTAAATTCTACTAAAATCTGGACAAAGACCTCCTTTGTTTTTACTTACTTTGCCACCTTTTTCAAGGCCGAATACAATAACCAAACAGCCCCAATTGGCTCACCACAATCTATAAGGTAGTCCAATACAAATAATTAACTATACAGCCCCAATTGGCTCACCACAATATAGAAGGTAGTCCAATACATATGAATAGCAACTATTACAAACCACAAGTACAAATTCGGCCACCTTGAGTTCAACAATACCAATTCTTATTCAATTTCCATTTCAATCCAAATTGGTAGCATAACATGATATCAAGTCACATTTGATTATAACAACCATAATCTTTAAGTAAGTGACATGCGACGATTTCTAATAAACGATCAATTTGTATTCCAACTTAACATGACTTACTTTTCATTTCGAACTTAAGCTACAAGTAATCCATAATACTTATAAACTTCAACTTAACAACTTCATGCTAGCAACATGTAAAGCTAACAACAACAATATAAATAATCTTGTAACACTTTCAAAGAACAAGATTATACCTCAACGAATTGTAATCCAATCTTCAAAACCGAAGTTGCTCCTTAGCAACCTAGAGCCTCATCAAGACACCTCAATCCTCTCCTTGAGACCCTTAGAGCCACACCAACAACTTTCCTTCAAACCTCCAATCCAAAACCTAGAAAGCCACTAGGTTTTCACCTTGCGACTAATACGAAAACTCTCTTTTCCCGGGGTTTTTCTATTGAGATACACTTACAATACCCTCATGAACCTTGGTTTAAAGTGTGGGGCTTAATGGACAAGAAACGAAAAATTTTCCTTTTGAAAGTGGAGGGAAGCCGAGAGCTCTTCCTTGAGTTCTTCAATTTTGTGGAAATTTTTCTAAGTGTAATGACACACTCTTGCTACTAGTAGTGTAATAAAGGGGCATGGAGGGTTAAGATGTAACCAAATGGGTGGTTTAGATGAAGTCTTACTAAAAATCAAGACTAATTGACCTTTGACTTAGTCAACTTTCTCATGCCACAACTTGCAAGACATTAGTCATCCAAGACTTATGGTAAATGACCATATTAGCCATGCCTAAATTCGACCAAGGCATCATAAGGCGGGTGACACGTGTCGCCCTCCCATTCGTCAAAATAAAACGTTTTCCGACAATTTCATAATTCCGATAAAATTTTACAAGTCTCAAATCTTGACAACTATGAGTTCTTACGTACGTTCTTAAAACATGTCCTGTAAATACGGGGTGTAACATTCTTCCCCCCTTAGAAACATTCGTCCCCGAATGTTCTTTCGGAGTCAAACTTATAATTAGCGACATAGTTTCCTTTCACAACCCCAACATACCAACAATGCCACACATGGCCCTAATACCTCGCACACGCATAACTGTCCATCATAAGCCCAAAAGAGATTATCTTTTCGTACTTCCAACTCATACTAGCATAGATACATAACTGTTATACCCCGTATTTCCAGAGTATGTACGTAAGGGAATACGTACAAAAGTCTAGCCTTAAAGATTAGGCCAAGTTCGAAATTGTGCACAACTCGCTTAAAGAATCGTTTTCCGACGAAACGCTTTCCACGACTTCGTAGGGAAAATTCCGCTATGCCATTACTATTTTTTGCGGATTTTTCCGAGAGACGAAACATTTTGGACCAACGGGAGGCGACACTTGGCACCCTCCCATTGATGGACTTGAATCGTCCATTGGACGAAAATGGAGAGGTTGGGCACGTTTTTTGTGCCTTACACAAAGTCAAGGAGTTGGTAGGATATTTGTGTTTAGTTAATCCTCACCCTACACTTGCCTTGCACTTGTCTTCATCTTGGCCATTGGTTGGCCACGGCTTGAGCTATAAATACCCCCCTTTAGATGACGAATTGGTCCTCCACACAGTTGTCTTCCAAGTCTAAAAATCCTCTCCTCTCCTTAGCCTTCGTCCAACACCTCCCCTAGCCTAGCCGAAATCTACCCCCCTCCCTTGGTAGAAAAGTTGTCTTCTAGTATTGTTATAATGCCCAAAATACCCTAGCCCAAATCCCTTAGTCCTTTGTAGGAGTTGTAAAGAACTTCTAAGGTTTCTTGAAGCTACCGGAGCGTACAACTTAGAGCTAAACCTTGCTCAGCGACTTTATCTAGGATACTATTGGGCTTACCGAGGTAACTAATCCTAACCCTCTTTTGAATTAGAGAATACTTACTGTAGTAGTATTAGAATAAGTATTAAATACTTAGAAGAATATCACATAATAGAATTGAACTGTTACCACAGTAGAAGGGTTTAAAAGAAGAATAATCAAAATCAGACTCACATAGATCGTTTTCACAAGAGACTTATATAGCTCACCGGTAGGGAAGTCTGCCCGACTTTCCGTAGAATTGTGAACCCTCTGCTTAGAATGACCTTCGAGTAGTCTTTGATAGATGTCGTGACTATTATAGTCGACTCTCCGCGCGACATATTCAACTCGCGTGGTTTTCACAGAATGTATGTGATTCTTCCTAAAGCATGATATTTTACAATATATAGTACTAGAGACGCATATATGTTAATCGAATAATAACTACGCAATGTCTTTGACTTAAGCTCGAATAATACTTATGGCAATGCCTCACGGCTTAAGCTCGAATAATACTTACATGAATGCCTCACGGCTTAAGCCTGAATAACAAAGAACTGAAAACATTTCAAAAGAATACTGAATCATTTTTAACAGAAGATAAATATTTGGTTTTTTTAAACAAAAGCGTAAGAGTTATACTGGCTTTATGGGAAGTTAGGTATAACAACTTAAGAAGATAAAAAGGAACTGTTTACTTGTTTTGTTTATAAAAGCCTTGTATTGATTTCTGTTAAGTGTAGTAAGATTTGTGTGATAAGTAGACATGTTATGATGCTACAGGTTAGTGTCTTGAAATGCCGTGTAAAGGGGTCATTCTTCTGGCTTACGTTGCTAACCTAGAAGTCCGTTGTATCGTTATTGTATCACCTACCCTCGATCGATATATCGAGGGCTTGCCCCTTGACGCGGGTCTATACGGCCTATGCGGTTCGTGAGACTATGCGAGCGCCGTATGCTCCGTGATTGATCATTCCGGTGTTTAGCCTGACGGGGATTCCTACGCGGTCCGCTGAGACTACGCGGTCTTTTGAGGCTATGCGCGCGCGGAGCCTAGAGGATGCCGGGGTTGGCTGCCCCGGCGCGAGGGATACCTCACGCGGTGTGTGTGACCTATGCGGGCCGCGAAAGTCCAGGACTAGGCACGCAGAATGATACTATGGGCGATCGCCTTGCTCGATCATTCGCGCCTAGAATAGACACATTACGCTTTTCCTATTCTTGTTGTTGTTTGTGATGTGGCACTATGTGCAATTGAACTGATTGTATTTGTGAAAAGGTTTTAAATACTTTGATTTCATTTCATTCTTTATAGTTTCACATACTTGGTACTCAGATCGACCTCCTTCGGGCCGTCATGCCGCAGTAAAGGCAAAGGTGCTAGATCCGCATCCTTAGGATCTTTTGCGTTGGTGTCGAGCTCCATCTTCTCCGAGGCTCTACTTTTGGGTATGATCTCCTCAGATTGTAGATAGTTTTGTCTGCCAGGTATGGCGGGCCCCGTCCCGCCATAGTTGTCTACTTCAGAGGTCAGAGTAGTACTATTGTACAGTTGGGATGTAATCGCAAACTTGATTATTTATATATGCCGAAAGGCGACGCTTATATAAGCCGTGGTCTTATTTTATAAATCAAGCTTTCTGTCTTGGTTTATATTTCCATGGTTACTCGATGTATGGCTACTGGGTGCCTTGCAAGGCATCACCACGCCCCGAACGGGTCGTGACAAAAGTGGTATCGAGCGCTTAATCCTCTGAAAGTGTCTACAGATCGTATCTAGTAAGTCTTGATTATCTGTGTTGTGCACCACACCAATAATCGTGAGGCTATAGGATATTTAGGATTGGTTTCCATTCTTCTCATTCGAGATCGTGCTTTAGAGTCGTGTTATAGGTTGGACCTCTAACGTATTCCTTTCTGTAATGCTATGCCTCCACGTAAGGCAACCCGGCCCAGGCAAGGCGCGAGGAGCCGCTAGCAGACACCCAGAGTCACGAGGCTCGTGCCCGATCTATACCAGACGGCGAGTTCTATGACGCCGGCCCCAAAGAGACCACAGCACCCACACCTCCGCCCCACACCTGGGCGGAGGAGTTAGGCACAAGAGATGGCCCACTATTGGCTAAAGTTGTGGCCCGATACGAGAGAGGCTGACGCGATGGCCTCCAGCTCGCCGCACCGTAGTACACCCGAGGCGATAGTTTGAGGCTACGAGATTTCTTGAGTCAGAGCCCGCGAGTTTTACTGGTCGAGGTCGGAGGATGATCCGCAGGAGTTCATCCGTCACCGCAGAGGATTATGCGGGTGATCGTGGCTTCGTAGACCGAGGTCGTGACATTCGGTTCGTGATCGCGTGATACCGCAGCCGATTGGTTTGATTCACGGGAGCTTTCCGGGAGAGCATGCACTCAGCAAGATGGGATGAGTTTTGAGGCTTTTCACACACTTCTTGCCTCCGCAGATGAGGAGGGCACGAGCCGATAGATTCTTGTCGAGACAGGAGGACGCATGTGAGGAGTACAATGTCGAGTTTGATTCTTTGGCTCGATATGTCCCCGCAGACCGTAGCGTAGATGGAGGATGTGGTGCATCGCTATGTCACGGGCTAGATGATTACATGGCCGAAGTCTTGCGCAGTGCCTTTCCCAGGCATGGACATAACCCCATGCAGCTCACGACCGATGTGAGGAGCGTAGAGACCACGCAGAGCGATATCAGCAGCAGAAGTGTTATACCCGTAGTTCCGACCTACGATGGAAACGCGAAAGTATGTAAGACTTAAAATTTCCGGGCGATGTTGACGGGTCGTTCGGACGGTTTTTAGTCAACTTTAAGGCGGGTTATGACCCGGTACATTGAGAGTTCCTAAGTGTTTTAAAGGCCTAGGCGTAGTTCGTTGAGTCTGGATTCCAACGCAACCAACCGCTCGCCGATAGGACGCCGGAGTAGAAAGTTATGAGAGTTACAAGTTCGGTCGCAATCGGACAGAAATGCGTTTGGACTAAGCGGCGGCTGGCCGCGCGGATGCAGGTCATGCGCGCCTAAAGTATCGAGGGTCGCTGAAGTTGCAGCGCCGCGGCCCGGGACAGCGTGGCCGCGCGCCAAAGTTCGAGAGGTCATGAGGTTTCACATGCGCTGGCCGGGCTGGCCGCGGCCGAGGCGGGAAATTTGGGCGGAAAAACTTAGAAAATCTGATTTTTGTTTTAAAGAGACCATGGGAGGGTGACAAGTGTCCCCATCTGATTTTCTGTTGCATGCAATATATTGACCAAGACTTGGACATTTTCTATCTTTCATCTTCTCTCTCTCTCTCAAATTGCTCCCTTCTCTCTAAAAACCCTTAGAAAATCAAAGTTAAGAACAAGAAAAGGAAGCTTGTAGCTAGCTTGTTGGCATTGTTGTGGTAGTGTTCTTGGCAAGGAAGCTAGCAATATTTGGAATAAGTTTTGGCTAAAACTTTAAGGTAACATTTCTTCCTTTAAACTTAGTTCTAGTGTTGCACGCTTAGAAAGCAAGATCTTGTGGTAGTAAAATAATGCACTTAGAGTCATTGCATGCAAGTAAATGTGGTTTGATATGAAGAATGGGTTAAGAAGAAATTATGAGCATGTTGTAGCCTAAAACCACCTTAGAATTGTTAAGTGAATTGTTGTAAACCTATGGGGCAGAATTTTGGGTGTGAAATCCCTTTGAATTGTTGGATTGAGTGAGCCTTAAAGGTGGTGTTTTTGATGATAAATTCGCCTTGAGAAAGGTGGCAAAGTGAGTAGAAACAAAGGAAATGCTGCCCAATTTTCCTTAGAATTTAGTGACTTTGAACTGGATTGTTCTACATTAAGATTAGAGGTTAATAAACGATCATGACTATTATAGGTTGAAATATTACATGTAGTTTGGACTTGGCAAGTGGATTGACCAAAGAGGTATGTGAAGTTTTCCTATCTCTCGAGCATGAATAGATAAACTATGTAGTACTGCAGACGACATGATTTAGTATTCTTACTTGTTTTGAGTATAAAATGACTTGTTTCGTGTTAAGAATGTATAAGTCCTCGTTAAGGAAAAGTATGATTTTACTAAAGTATAGAGTTAATATAACAACTTTATGGGAAGTTGGTTTATTAGCTTCATAAAAGGTTAATGAGAAGGATTTACTCTAAGTAAGATAATTACATGAAGAGGCAATTTGATTTAAAGGCATCAATTGCCCAAAGGCTTTATGTATAAAGAAGAGTCACTTTTGAAAGAGATGAGGTATGTAGTACTGGGTTAAATTCGGTTTTCTTTTATTTAAAGATATGATGAAGTGCCTTAAATAAACTAAAATGAGAGAGTATATGAACAAGACTAAAAGAAGTTATAAGTTTGCTTAACTTATTTATGATATGATGATGATTTGAGATAGGTAAGATGTCCGGCGGCAAGCCCCAAGATCGCCATACCACCTCCTTCAGGTAAGAGTATGTCCGAGGCCACCAAGATCGCCATACCATCCGCTGGTAAGAGTATGTCCGAGGCAAGCCCCAAGATCGCCATACCACCTCCTCCAATGTAAGAGTATATCCGGTACACTTCAAGATCGCTATACCATCCGCTTGTGGTAAGAGTATATCCGAGGAAAGTCCCAAGATCGTTATACCAATTGCGTGGATTTGCTACCCATGATGCGAGGAATACCTCACGAGTCCTTATGGGCTTATGCGGGTGAAATAGTCCCATGCCGGGCAGTAGACCGAGGAGTACTCACGCGGGTCCACAGACCCACGCGTGAAATAGTCCCGTGAGTAGGATGGTTTTTTTGATACTACGCGAGGTACCCTGCTTTGATCACGAGCCTCCTATTTTATGCAGATTATATATATATATATACTTGTCACTCTCATTGTTAGTAAGGCACAAGAATGTATTTTATCGTTTTCCATGACGTGGTACCCCTGCAGGTACCGCCGCCCCGGTTGGGTCGTGACAAAAGTGGTATCGAGCGCTTAGTCCTGAAAGTGTCCACGCATCGTGTTCAGTGAGTCTTGATTATCGCGTGTCGCACCACATCTATAATCGTGAGGCTCCGTGATATTTAGGATTGGTTTCCATTCTTTCACTCTAAGATCGTGCGATAGAGCTGAGTTATAAGTTGAATCTCCCCTGATGTTTTCCTTTATGTATCAGTTATGCCTCCACGCAAGGCAACCGCGGCCCAGACGGGCAAGGCAGCTGAGGGTGCTGCTAGTGGGACGCGGAGAGTCACGAGGGCACAGGCCCAGTCCTTACCAGAGATGATGTTTAGGGCGGCGAGTTCCACGACGTCGCCTTTCAGCAGAGTTCGAGGCGCGACGCGCCATCGAGACCATGATGCCGAGCCTCCACCCACTGTGGCCCGAGTACGAGATTACGGGAATGATTCTTGCCATCGACCAAAGATAGTGGTGGCAGCGACAGTGAGCAGCGCCAACCCTAGAGCCGAGCCACTTGATTCGGATTTCGGGTTGTCACCCACCCGAGTTCTATGGTTCGAGATTTGATGAGGATCCGCAGGAGTTTGTCCTAGCTACAAATGACCATGCAGTTCTTAGGCATCGTAGACGAGTCTACACTAGCTTACCGTTACGCGATATTGCGTTGAACTGGTTTGAGTCTGGGTATTGTCGAGGTGATGATGCTCTTCCACCTGATTGGGAGGAGTTCACAGAGTATGCGTTAGACCACTTCTTGCCTCCCGAGTGAGGAGAGCCCGCCAGAGATAGGTTCTTGACCTTGACAGACGGGAGGACTATCAGGAGCACACCGAGTTTGACTCTTGGCCGAGCACACACCATTGTAGCCGATATGGCGTATGTGGTTCATAGATACGTGACGGGACTAGACCGTCACGACATCGCTATTTAGGAGTGGCTCTTCACCGTGGATGGATATTGCAGTGGATGCATACGCACGGGATTGAGGACAGAGAGAGGCAGGATCAGCTAGAGTTGGGCCAGCCCAAGAGGCTGTGACATCGGGTCGTGGCGCTGAGGCGGCACTCGCCAGCAGAGTCCACCTTCCAGCCAAAGACAGAGTGCTCCTTCACGCTTTTTCGCAGGAGGTCCGATCGCCAGGTTATTCGTGAGCAGCCAGGCTCCAAGACGCCGTTTTCGGAGGCAGACCAAAGACTAATCGAGACCACCTACCTCTCAGTGCGCTCGACGCGGTAGGTCTCATCCGGCGAGCGCCGATGGGTTCGAGATCATGTTACTCTTGTGGCCGCAGGTCATCCAAGAAGGATTGTCCGCCCCAGGCGCGGGAGCATTACGGTTCAGCCAACGGGTCTGCTGGTCGGATCTTCATCGCCGATGGTTAGACGCCGAGGGCGTATGGGCGGCGAGGCCGCAGAGGTCGTGGTAGGGGTTCCAGCCTAGCGGTCCTCGTAACCGCATCTATGCTATGTCCAATGACAGACCGAGGGCCGCTGCATGTCGTCAGTACATTATTGGTTTCTTCTCATGATGTATATGCTTTGATAGATCCAGTTCTACCTTGTCCTACATATCTCCTCATATCGCCGAGAATAGGATAGAGCCCGAGTCCATAAGACCTTTTGAGGTGGCTACGCCAGAGGTGATTCAGCCGTATGAGCGAGTGTATAAGGCTTGCCTCTGACTATAGATAGCCCGACTTCAGCCGACTTGATAGAGTTGGATATGACAGACTTTGATGTGATTATGGGTATGGATTGGCTAGCATCTTGCTATGCCAACGTGGACCGTGAGAGAGATTAGTTCGTTCAGCTTTCACGAACCGGTTATCGAGTGGAAGGAATCAGATCGCCGAGGGTAAGTTTATTTCTTACCTCAAGGCTAGGAAGATGGTGCGAAAGGGTATATCTACCATATGGTTCGTATTCGACATCGAGGTCGAGGTACCGACCTTCATCGCCCGGCCGTTAGAGAGTTTCGCATGTATTCGCACGAAGCTCGCATCCTCCCGAAAGGGAGATTGAGTTTTGCATTAATTGGCGCCGATACTCGGCCGATATCTATTCCGCCATACAGATGGCACCGCCGAGTGAAGGAGTTGAAGGACCACCAAAGATTTGTCGGAGAAAGGCTTTATTAGGCCAAGTGTTTCTCCTCGGGAGCACCTGTTATTTGTAAAGAAGAAGACGGGACGCCAGTATGTGTATTGATTACAGCACCGAACAAGGTAACTATCAAGAATAGATATCCTCCCGTGATTGACGATTTGTTTGACCGCAGGTGGTGCAAAGTGTTTTTCAAGATAGACTGCGGTCCAGTTATCATCAGTACGAGTTAGAGAGGTAGATATCCCAAAGATCGTGATTCAGACCTTGATGGGCACTATGAGTTCTGTGGTGATGTCTTTCGGGTTGACCAACGCCCCAACAAGATTCATGGATTTGATGAATAGGGTGTTCGTGCCATTCTTGGATATGTTCGTTATAGTTTTCATCGATGATATCTTGGTGTATTCGCGCACGCAAGGAGCATACGCATCATTCGGCGACATCGAGTCCTCCGAGACCGCATGTATGCCAAGTTCGGCGAAGTTCGCCGGCGCCGCTGGCTTTCTTAGGGCATGTTATCGGGGCCGATGGTATTCGGGTTGATACAAAGAAAGATCGAAGCCAAGACTGCCTGCACTCCACTACACCGACGGAGGCGCGCAGCTTTGGGCCTTGCGGTTATTATTATCTACGTTTGTAGAGAAGTTTTGTTATACCCCGTTGCAGGGTATGTATGTGAGGACGACGCACGAGAGTACTACAGAAATTTTGAAAAGAAAGAAAGATGTGAGTTTTCGGTTTGAAAAGTTTCCTGCTATTTGTGAAGAAAGGTTCGTAACGGGAATTGATTCTGATTTGGTATTTGGACTTCATAGATTATATTAGAATTTTGAGATTTTATTTTGGAAATGGTCACGCTGGCCCACGAGAAATTTACTTTTGTGGGGCCCGCTTTGTTTTTGAGATTTGCAATTTGGATATTTTCGAAGACGAAATATGGCGAATCGGCGACACGTGTCACCCCATGTGGCACCCTCGCCGATTTACATTTGGGCACAACACCGGCTGAGTCGTTTTTCGACTAAACGCTTGCGAACCTTCATGAAGGAAAATTCCGCTATGTCGCTTTTGTATTTTTATGGATTTTTCCGAGAGACGAAACATTTTGGACCAACGGAGGGTGACATGTGTCACCTCACAATGAGACAAGTTGGCGCACTTGGCCGAATCGTGGCGTGCGCGCTAGATATTTGGTAGATATTTGTGAGGGTTTAAGGAGTAGGGCTAGGTGCACTTGGCTTGATCTTGGCCTTACACTTGCCTTGCACATGGCTTAATCTTGGCCATCGGTTGGCCTTTGGTTTTGCTATAAATACCCTCCTCGCAAGACTTATTCATTCACCTCACTTTGTCTAAGTCTTGAAATCCTCCCTCCCTCTAGTAGCTCTCGCCCTAAGCTCTCCCCTCCTCCTCGTGGCCTTTGGCCGAGAAGTTCCCCTTTGTGGTGCTATGCTGTACCCCCCAGCCTAGTTGTTTCAGATAATACCCCTGTCAGTGGTATAGAAATACTCCCTAGTGTTATAATGCCCAAAATACCTTAGTTTGTACCTTGTAGTATTTCAAAGATACCTCTTACGTAGAGTCCTAAATACTACCTTTTGTCCTTTTAGTCTCAAACCAAACCCTAAGGAAATCTTCATAGTTGGTTGAGGTATTTGAGCAGTTGGTTAGAACTTCTAAGGGTTGTTTGGAGTGGTTCGAGCGCACTGAGGAGCTAAACCTTGCTCGTGATCGACATTATAACTTGATAATTTTGGGCTTATCGAGGTAATTATCTTGTCCTCTATTGTAATTGGAAATTACATGTTTGTTAGAATATATAGTTGAAGTATACTATATATGAAACTATACTTAGTATTCGCAATGTCTTTTGAC
Source organism: Przewalskia tangutica (assembly GCA_029844215.1). Taxonomy (NCBI): domain Eukaryota; kingdom Viridiplantae; phylum Streptophyta; class Magnoliopsida; order Solanales; family Solanaceae; genus Przewalskia; species Przewalskia tangutica. The sequence continues at coordinate 327,675 of JAQGDG010000052.1, read as the reverse complement.
TTAAGCCCGGCTAAGAATAAAGGCCGAATCGAATCGTATTTACATAGGATCAGACAGCGAGATTTGTGTAGTATCAGTAGAATTGTACACGCCCGGTAGATGTAAACCCCCGGTTGGCTTGGTAGCCTACCGACAGAGAGAGATTTACGCCATGTGTGAGGGTCAATTTTCTATAGAAAGATAGAAACTTGTGTTTGGGGTTAATAGACGTTTTGACCTTTATGAAAGTACTAAGAGTAGCGTATTCTACTCGGAGTGGAAAGGGCTAGCGTTGTAGTACTTGGAGCATTTTGCTTATTGTCGATAAATCGTCGCGAGGTATGCGAACCTCTTCCTATCTTTTCTAGCATGATTGTTGTGGAACTATGTAGTACGTAGACGCATATGTGCTAAGTGATTTGGTTGGTTTAAAACATAGGTGTTATAATAGCTTTGGGAAGTTAGTTATAACGACCTTATGTAAGTGAAAATGGTTTATCATGTTAGAAGTTAAGAGACTTGATCTTATAAGATAAGAGACTTAACTTATTTGTTTTAATGTGGATGTTTGTGAAACCTCATTCGTGAGTAATGAGTACTTGGTTTTAAAGGGATAATGTTTTATCGATTTCGGAATCGTAACGTGTATCGACGCATCACCGCAGCTAATAAAAGGAAATTGTATTTAATAATGATGTGTTGTATTAAAACCACTAGAAACCTCAATCTCCATATAAGCTAAGATAAGACAAAATGATATTACATTTTCTAGATCATGGTCAGTAATAAGATCGTTATAAACAAGAATAAACTACTCACATATATGACATATGTTACTCAATTGTTCTAAAAGGAATCAAGTGATTAAGTTTGGGAACTATGAAACCATTTGAAAATGAAGCTCGAGTAATCAAACTAGGCAACCGAACTTAGGAAAAGAATGTCATACTTGGTTTTGAAAAGGAAGGTGGGTTGGTCATTCTAATACTACTGTATCGGGTGACTTTTATAAAAGAAATGGATCTATTTTAAAAGAACTTACGATGTAGTACTTTGGGGTTAAAACCCGACTTTGGCATAAAATGAAAGTACTTTGAGTTGTGTGAAACTTGCCTATGCTTGTTGTCAGGAAACTTGCCTATGCTTGTTGTTGTGAAACTTGCCATGCTCGTGATGATAGCCTTGTTGTGCAAGTGTGGTATTTCGTGTTACCGCGTCTCTCGACAGATGGTCGGCCGACTTGTTGAGAACTTACTGACGCGGCCGTGATGGAGAATTCCACGGGTATGTTTCCATTTTGATTATCGTCTTGTTGTTGATGTCACACGGACATGTCTACACCGATGCAGACCGGCACGCCACGCGGTCGGGTTGATTACCCGATATATTGTTATTGTGGTTACATGGACACGCTCACACCGAGGTAGAATTCCGGGCATGTTACGCGCAGGTTGATCACCCAAGATATTATCGTTGATGTCATATGGACGTGTCACACCGAGGTAGAATTCCGGGGTACGCGCCGTGGGCCATTGGTATTATTGTTGCATCATGGACACGTCTACACCGATGCAGACTCCGGCACGCCATGATGCGAACATGATTGATGCTGGGCGTGAGACCCATAGTTATATTTGAGTGATGACTGAGGCGTGAGTCCTCGATCGACATGATCGCTTATGTCGTGAATCGTAGTTTGCTATCATACATGTCTCTCGCTATATAGACTAGTATGATTTCATTACGATCTTTTTACGCTTCATACTGCACTGTTGCATCGACCTCCGGGGCCGCGCTCATGCCGCAGTAGAGGTACATCGTCGTGGATCCCCGCCTAGGATCACAACAACAGATTGGGAAGCTCCGCTTTCTGAGGCTTATCTTTTGCATGTGTTCCCCGAGTCAGAGGTTCTTGTACATTCGTGGTATGGGCCCGTCCCGTCATAGTCGCTGTAAATCTTAGAGGTCCGTAGTAATCTGTTGCAGGCGTGGTTGTAAAGGATTGAATCGCTCGTGTTTTATGTATATACCAAGGCAACCGCTTTGGTTGGCCTCGCTTATTATTATATCTCTTGTTTCATGACTCATGTTTTATTTTTCCACGTTTTCTCTGATGTTGTATCACTAGGGTGCCCGGGATAAGGCACCAGTAACGGGCCCCGGAACGGGTCGTTACAAAAGTGGTATCAGAGCAGTTAATCCTCGGAAAGTGTCTACAGACCGTGTCTAGTAGAGTCTTGATTATCGGTGTCAGGCACCACATCTATAATCGTGAGGCTATAGGACATTTAGGATTGGTTTCATTCTTCTCTTTCCGAGATCGTACCTTAGAGTCAGATGTTGTAAGTTGTACCCTCCGACGTATCTCGCTTTTTACCGCTTATGCCTCCGCGCAAGGCAACCAGAGCCCAGAAGCGCAAGGCAGCCGAGGGAGCTGCTAGTGAGATACAGAGGAGTACGAGGCGCAGCCCTGACAAGACTCGAGGTCAGACGGCGGTTTTGCGACGCCGCCACCCAAAGAGTTTAGAGCCGCACCGTGGTCGATGAGACTACAGACTGCCTCCAGCCCCACACCGCGCAGAGGAGACGGGTTACGCGAGATGGCTTGCTGGCGGTCGTGGGCCGACATGAGATAGGCCGGATGCAGCAGCCCAGCCTGAGTGAGCACTGGTTCACCCCGAGCAGATAGTTTGAGGCTACGACTTTCGAGTCAGAGCCAGAGTTTTATGGGTCGAGGCTCGAGGATGATCCGCAGGAGTTCATCCGGCAGCTACAAATGATCATGCGGGTGATCAAGGCTTAAAACCGAACTCAGGACCTGTTCGTGACGGCCGCGCGGATACCGCAATGATTGGTTTGATTCATGGAGCTTTCCGGGAGAGCATGCACTCCAGCAGATGGGATGAGTTTTCGGGCTTTCTCACGCACTTCTTGCCTCCGCAGATGAGGAGGGCACGGCCGATGATTTTTGATGCTTAGACAGAGCGCGACGGTCGAGTACAATGTGGAGTTCGACTCATCGCCAGACGCCCCAAATTGGTAGCTAGTATGGAGGATCGAGTGCACCGATATGTTACAGGGCTCGATGATTACATGTCGAGGCATGTTCAGAGTAGCCCTTCACCGCACGGACATTGCCCGCACGCAGCTCGCACGACCGATGCGAGGTACGGAGAGGTCGATTTGAACGACCGGATCGCCAAGAGGTGACATCGTGGTCTTTGGCGACTTTCGAGGCGGACCGCCAAGAAGATATTAGTTTTGCACCTCCGCCTGCAGCAGTGGTCCTCCACAACCTTCAGAGTATTCGGAGCAGTCGTGGCTCCAAGGGTTCGTGTTTCCGGAAGTAAGCGGTGTTGCCGATGCGGTCACCCCTACCTCGGTGGTCGATGTGGTAGACCGCATTTCGGGAGTGTCGTGGTGCCAGGAGCTTGTTATTTTTGGCGCAGGCCATTTTGCGAGGAATCGCCCAACCAAGGGTAGCACGGATGTTACGACTCACCTACCTGGACGATGGTCGGTTCATCGCTTTCATAGCGCATGCACCGCAGTATGTGCCTATGATTAGAGTGAGCGGTAGCTTCGTGTATATCCTTAACCTCTAGCGCTTTGGTATGCTTGTTATGATGGTCTCATTATTATGTGCTATGTACGAATAGCGTTGTGTTAATTGTGAGTTAGAAAACATGCTTAGTCGAGGATACGTGATGTACGGTAAGTGCGAACCTTAGACTATGTCACGATCCGAGACCTTGTGGTAAGGTCGCTCTGAGTTAAAGATTTATTTTTGACCTTATCGAGTAGTAGTACGTGGGATTTATTTGTGTGATAAGTCCGTGGGTAGTGTGAGATGGAAGTGGTAGCTTTCATGACGTGAATTAGTAAGATTGTTCCGACCGGGAACGAGTTCGCGCGTCGGGTCGGGTTGAGGACCATTTGCGGGTCAACCCAGAACCCGGTTTGGGGTGGGTCAGTTCTGGGTGGTCCCGCCAGGTGGTAGGGTCACGAGGATGCTAGGCCCAAGTTTGTGCGACCAACGATGAGTTCGTGGACGCGTTCTACCGAAGCCGTTCGTAAAGGCCGGAATGGCCTTAATGAAGTTTGAGGTTAGTAAGATGACCAAGTTTGGAGGTAGTGACTCTGCAGATTTTCGAACGGAAGTAATGATCAAGTATGGTACGATCGAGAGTTCGAGTGTTCGAGAAGCGGTACAACGAGTAAGGGAGGAAGATAACGTGTGTTATCTCGTGCTGCCGTGGCGCTGCAACTTGTTAGAGGAACTTCATCGATATCCGTTTGAGAAGGAACATTCGGACGAATGTTTCGGGAGGGGAGAATGTTATACCCGTAGTTGCGTGGTATGTATGTGAGGACGACGCACGAGAGTACGGTAAATTTTGAAAAGAAAGAAAGATGAGTTTTCACTTAAAAGTTTCCTGCTATTTGTGAAGAAAAGGTTCGTTAATGGGAATTGATTCTGATTTGGTATTTGGACTTCATAGATTATATTAGAATTTTGAGATTTTATTTTCTGAAATGGTCACGTGGGCCCACGGAGAAATTTACTGCTTTGTGGGCCCGCTTTGTTTTTGAGATTTGTAATTTGGATATTTTCTAAGACGAAATATTCGGGCGAATCGGGGCGACACGTGTCACCCCATGTGGCACCCTTGGCCGATTTTACATTTGGGCACAACACCGGCTTGGAGTCGTTGACGAAACGCTTACAGAATTCTGCGGGAAAATTCCGCTATGTCGCTTTGTATTTTTATGCGGATTTTTCCGAGAGACGAAACATTTTGGACCAACGGGAGGTGACATGTGTCACCTCACAACGGAGACAAGTGGGCGCACTTGGCCGAATCGTGGCACGTGGTGCAGATATTTGTGTAGATATTTGCGAGGGTTTTAAGCGAGTAGGGCTAGGGTGCACTTGGCTTGATCTTGGCCTTACACTTGCCTTGCACATGGCTTAATCTTGGCCATTGGTTGGCCTTTGGTTTTGCTATAAATACCCTCCCTTGTGAAGACTTATTCATTCACTCCTCACTTTGTCTAAGTCTTGAAATCCCTCCTCCTCTAGTAGCTCTCGCCCTAAGCCTCTCCCCCTCCTCCTTGTGGCCTTTGGCCGAGCGGTTCCCCTTTGTGGTGCTAGCCGTGGGTACCCCAGCCTAGTTGTTTTCATATAATACCCTTTGTCAGGTATAGAAATACTCCTAGTGTTGTTATAATGCCCAAAATACCTTAGCCTTGTACCTTGTAGTATTCCAAAGATACCTCTTTACGTAGAGTCCTAAATACTACCTTTTGTCCTTTTAGTCTCAAACCTAAACCCTAAGGAAATCTTCATAGTTGGTCAAGTATTTGAGCAGGTTGGTTAGAACTTCTAAGCGGTTGTTTGGAGTGGCTCGAGCGCACTGAGCGAGCCAAACCTTGCTCGTGATCGACATTATAACTTGGATAATTTTGGGCTTATCGAGGTAATTATCTTGTTCCTCTATTGTAATTGGAAATTACATGTTTGTTAGAATATATAGTTGAAGATACTATATACGGAACTATACTTAGTATTCTGCAATGTCTTTTGACTTAAGCCTCAAGAATAAAGAATCGAATCGAATCAGATTTACATAGGACTGTATTGCGAGACTTGTGTAGTATTATCGAGTAGAATTGTACACGCCGGTAGACGGTAAACCCTCGTCAAGGCTTGGTAGCCTACTGATAGAGGAGAGATTTACGCTGCCATGTGTGAGGTCGCTAATTTTCTATAGAAAGATAGAAACTTGTGTTTTGGGGTTAATAGACGTTGACCTTTATAGTGAAAGACTAAGAGTAGCGTATTCTACCAAGGAGTGGAAAGGGCTAAGGTGTCAGAGTACTTGGAGCATTTTGCTTATTGTCGATAAATCGCCGCGAGGTATGCGAACCTCTTCCTATCTTTTCTAGCATGATTGTGGAACTATGTAGCACGGTAGACGCATACGTGCTAAGTGATTTGGTTGGTTTAAAACATAGTGTTATAATAGCTTTATGGGAAGTTAGTTATAACGACCTTATGTAAGTGAAAATGGTTTATCGATGTTAGAAGTTAAGAGACTTGATCTTATAAGATAAGAGACTTAACTTATTTGTTTTAATGTGATGTTGCGTGAAACCTCATTCGTGAGTAATGAGTACTTGGTTTTAAAGGGATAATGTTTTACCGATTTCGAATCGAATGTGTATCGGCTGCACCACCGCAGCTGCTAATAAAAGGAAAATGTATTGAATAATGATGTTGTATTAAAACCAAGTAAACCTCCATCCGCATAAGCTAAGATAAGACAAAATGATATTACATTTTCTAGATCACGGTCATTGTAATAAGATCGTTATAAACAAGAATAAACTACTCACATATATGACATATGTTACTCAATTGTTCTAAAAAGGAATCAAGTGATTAAGTTTGGGAACTATGAAACCATTTGAAAACGGTGTTCGAGTAATCAAACTAGGCAACCGAACTTAGGAAAAGAATGTCATACTTGGTTTTGAAAAGGAAGGTGGGTTGGTCATTCTAATACTACGTATCGGTGACTTTTATAAAAGAAATGGATCTCTTTAAAAGAACTTACGATGTAGTACTGGGGTTAAAACCCGACTTTGGCATAAAATGAAAGTACTTTGAGTTGTGTGAAACTTGCCTATGCTTGTTGTGAAACTCGCTCATGCTTGTTGTTGTGAAACTTGCCATGCTTGTGATGATAGCCTTTGTTGTGCAAGTGGTATTTCGTTACCGCTGCCTCGATGAGGCCTGGCCGACTTGTCGAGAACTTACTCGACGTCGGGCACGATGGAGAATTCCACCGTATGTTTCCATTTTGATTACCGTCTTGTTGTTGATGTCACATGGACATGTCTACACCGACGCAGACTCCGGGCACGCGGCCACGCGGTCGGGTTGATTACCCGATATATTGTTATTGTGGTTACATGGACATGTCTACACCGAGGTAGAATCCGGGGCACCACGCTGCGCGCGGTTGATCACCCAAAGATATTGTTGATGTCACGGACGCGTCGCACCGGCGTAGAATTCGGTACGTGGCCACGGGCCATTGGTATTATTGTTGCATCACGGACACGCCTACACCGATGCAGTAATTCGGCACGCGCCATGATGCGAACATGATTGATGTCATGGCGAGACCCATAGTTATATTTGAGTGATGACGAGGCGTGAGTCCTCGATCGACATGATCGCTTTATGTCGTGAATCGTAGTTTGGTTATCATACATGTCTCCCGCTTTATATAGACTAGTATGATTTCATTACAAGATCTTTTACGCTTCACATACTTGGTACCGTTGCATCGACTTCCTTCGGGCCGCTCATGCCGCAGTAGAGGTACATCGGCCGTGGATCCCCGCCTTAGGATCACACCAACAGATTGAAGCTCCGCTTTCTTCGAGGCTTATCTTTTGGTACGTGTTCCTCGAGTTGTAGGTTCTTGTACATCTGTGGTACGGCGGGGCCCCGCCCCGTCATAGTCGTTGTAAATCTTGAGGTCCGTAGTACCGCTGCGCGGTTGTAAAGGATCGAACTGCTCGTGTTTTATGTATATACCAAGGCAACCGCTGGTTGGCCTGCTTATTATTATATCTCTTGTTTCATGACTCATGTTTTATTTTCCGCTGGTTTTCTCTGATGTTGTATCACTAGGGTGCCCGGGATAAGGCACCAGTAACGGGCCCCGGAACGGGTCGTTACAAGTTTGCTTCTATTTCAACACCTTTGACTAAGCTGACTCGTATGCGGTATGTTCCGTGGACTGATACTCATGAGGAAAGTTTTCAAGCTAAAGGAGAAGTCGACGACCGCCCCAGCTTCTTACTTCCGCAGGGCCTAGATGGATACGTGGGTTTATCGCGACGCCGTGTCAGTCAGCGCGCGGCACGACGCAAGACGGCAGAGTTATAGCTTACGATCTCGACAATTTTAGGAAGCATGAGAAGAACTATCCCACGCATGACTCGAGTCGCAGCATGATTCATGCCTTAAAGATCCGAGACATTATTTATACGAGTCCATGTGGACATTTACACAGCACCACAAGAGTCTCCAAGACATCTTCACCGCAGGAGTCAACTCATGCAGAGACGGTGGTTGGAGCTACTTAAGGATTACGATGTTGATATTCTATACCACCCAGGAAGGCCAATGTGGTTGCAGATGCCCTTAGTCGCAGTGTCGATGGGTAGTCCGTCCGATGTTCACCTGCAGAAGAGGATATGGTCCGAGAGTTACATCGCCAGCAAGCCTCGGGGTTCGCTTGGTTGATTCTCAAGTAGTGACGGTATTCGGTTATAGAGGTTGCCGAGTCTTTCATCGCCGGCGAGGTGAAGAGGCGGCGATGAGGATCCGATTTTGGTACGGCATCGACGCAGCCTCTCCGTAAGGAGAAGAGTCTATTTGCGTAGCGCTCACGGGTGCTAAGGTTCGAGGGCCGATCAGGTGTTCCTGATGTGGACAGACTTCGCCGTAAGATTCTCGTGAGGCACACAAAGGCTCGTTATTCTATTCATCCGGGTCGACTAAGATGTACCATGACCTCGATGCGTGTATTGGTGGACGGCCTAAAAGAGGACGCTATGCGAGTTCGTGGCACGCGTCCAATTGTCGCAGGTTAAGATTGAGCACCGTGGTGCTGGCTGTTGCAGCCATCGATATTCGACTGGAAGCTGGAGGTGATAAATATGGATTTTATTATAGGCTACCTACCACCAGAGGAAGCATGATTCCATTTGGGTGATTGTCGACAGTCGACGAAATCAGCCCATTTTCTTCCTACGAATGACGCTTTCACCGAGGACTACGCCGATTATATATTAGGGAGATTGTGAGACCGCGACGGGTCCCTGTCGATTATATCGATAGAGGAGCCCGCTTCGCTAACTCGAGGTCCTTTCGTATGGATTAGGGACACAGTGAGTCTCAAGACGACGCTTCACCTCGTGACGGACGGACAGCCGAGCGACTATCCGCATACACTCGAGGATATGCGCCGGCTTGTGTTATTGATTTCGTGGGTAGCCGAGGATCATTTGCCTCTGTGGAGTTTGCTTACAACAATAGCTACCATTCCAAGATTCGACGGGCGCCTTACGAGGCCTTATACGAGAAAGTGCAGTCACCGATAGTCGGTTCGAGGTGGAGAAGTCCGCTTAGTCGGGCCGACTTAGTTCACAGGCCGTGGATAAGGCGCGGCTTATCCAGAGCGGTTGTCGTACCGTAGTCGCAGGTCGATGCATCATCATCGGGCGACACTTGGAATTTGAGATAGATGATTGGGTTTTCCTAAAGGTACGCCTACGGCGTGATGAGATTCGGAAAGAGGGAAGCTTAGCCCAAGGTACATCGGGCCGTGACGATTGTCCGTAGGCAGGCAAGGCTGCCATGAGTTAGATCTTCCGTCCGATTTGGAGGCGGTGCATCCGCTTTTTCACGTGTCCATGTTGCGGAAATGTATCGAGATCCATCTAGAGTGCACCCGTTCAGATGTCCAAGTAATGAGGAGTTATCGATGAGAGTCCCATAGCGATACCGATCGCCGTTAGACGACTTGACGAAAGACGTGGCTTCCGGCGTCCTATGGCGAACGAAAACAGGAGGAAATGACGCAAAGCAGAGGATGACATGATGAAGAAGTATCCTCACTTATTCCCTATACCTCCAGTAACCTACTTTCCCGCTTGTTAGTTTTGATTTAGCATTTACGCTTCAGATGTCAGGGCTCGCGGAGCTTCTTTATTACGAATGAATAGTTAAGAGGGTCTATGTCGATGTTGTGATTTGAGTAAGTTTAGAAGGAACATTCGGGACTTAATGTTTCTAAGGGGGAGAATGTTATACCGTAGTTCTGACCCTACGATGGAAACGCATTTAAAGTATGTAAGACTTAAAATTTCCGGCGACAGTTGACGGTCGTTCGACGGTTTTAGTCAACTTTGAGGCGGGTTATGACCCGTACATTGAGAGTTCCTGGCGTTTTAAAGGCCTAGGGCGTAGTTCGTTGAGTCTGATTCCAACGCAACCAACCGCTCGCCGATAGGACGCCGGAGTAGAAAGTTACGAGAGTTACAAGTTCGGCGCAATCGGACAGAAATGCGTTTCGACTAAGGCGTACGCGGCGCCGATGCAGGTCGCGCGCCTAAAGCATCGAGGGTCGCTGAAGTTGCAGCCGCTGCCCGACAGCAGGCCGCGCGCACAAAGTTCGAGAGGTCGCGGAGGTTCAGCACACTGGCGGCGGCCGCTGGGCGCCGAGGCGGGAAATTTGGGCGAAAAACTTAGAAAATCTGATTTTTGTTTTAAAGAGACCATGGGAGGTGACAAGTGTCCCCCATCTGATTTTCTGTTGCATGCAATATATTGACCAAGACTTGACATTTTCTATCTTTCATCTTCTCTCTCTCTCAAATTGCTCCCCTTCTCTAAAAACCCTTAGAAAAATCAAAGTTAAGAACAGAAAAGGAAGCTTGTAGCTAGCTTGTTGGCATTGTTGTGGTAGTGTTCTTGGCAAGGAAGCTAGCAATATTTGGAATAAGTTTTGGCTAAAACTTTAAGGTAACATTTCTTCCTTTAAACTTAGTTCTAGTGTTGCACGCTTAGAAAGCAAGATCTTGTGGTAGTAAAATAATGCACTTAGAGTCATTGCATGCAAGTAAATGTGGTTTGGATATGAAGAATGGGTTAAGAAGAAATTATGAGCATGTTGTAGCCTAAAACCACCTTAGAATTGTTAAGTGAATTGTTGTAAACCTACGGGGCAGAATTTTGGGTGAAATCTTTGAATTGTTGGATTGAGTAGCCTTAAATGTGGTGTTTTTGATGATAAATTCGGCCTTGAGAAAGGTGGCAAAGTGAGTAGAAACAAAGGAAATGCTGCCCAATTTTCCTTAGAATTTAGTGACTTTGAACTTGGATTGTTCTACATTAAGATTAGAGGTTAATAAACGTATCATGACTATTATAGGTTGAAATATTACTTGCGGTAGTTTGGACTTGGCAAGTGGATTGACCAAAGAGGTATGTGAAGTTTTCCTATCTCTTGAGCATGAATAGATAAAACTACGTAGTACGGTAGACGTACATGATTTAGTATTCTTACTTGTTTTGAGTATAAAATGACTTGGTTCGTTTTAAGAATGTATAAGTCCCTTGGTTAAGGGAAAAGTATGATTTTACTAAAGTATAGAGTTAATATAACAACTTTATGGGAAGTTGGTTTATTAGCTTCATAAAAGGTTAATGAGAAGGGATTTACTCTAAGTAAGATAATTATATGAAGAGGCAATTTGATTTAAAGGCATCAATTGCCCAAAGGCTTTTATGTATAAAGAAGAGTCACTTTTGAAAGAGATGAGGTATGTAGTACTTGGTTAAATTCTGCTTTTCTTTTATTTAAAGATATGATGAAGTGCCTTAAATAAACTAAAATGAGAGAGTATATGAACAAGACTAAAAGAAGTTATAAGTTTGCTTAACTTATTTATGATATGATGACAGTTTGAGATAGGGTAAGAGTATGTCTGAGGGGCAAGCCCCAGGATCGTCATACCACCTCCTTCAGTGTAAGAGTATGTCTGAGGGGCCAGCCCCAAGATCGTCATACCATCTGCTTCAGTGTAAGAGTATGTCTGAGGGGCAAGCCCCAAGATCGTCATACCACCTCCTCCAGTGTAAGAGTATATCTGAGGTACAGCCCCAAGATCGTTATACCATCCGCTTGTGGTAAGAGTATATCCGGCGGAAAGTCCCCAAGATCGTTATACCAATTGCCCGTGGATTTGCTACCCATGATGCGAGGAATACCTCACGCGAGTCCCATGGGCTTACGCGGGTGAAATAGTCCCACGCCTACAGTACAAATGACGCGAGTGAGTACCTCACGCGGTCCACAGACCCATGCGTGAAATAGTCACAGGAGTAGGATGGTTTTTTTTTTTGATACTACGGGCGAGGTACCCTGTTTTGATCATGAGCCTCCTATTTTATGCAGTATTATATATATATATATACTTGTCACTCTCATTGTTAGTAAGACACAAGAATGTGTATTTTATTGTCTTCCATGACTTCACTTTGCTTTTAGACTTATGATATCATATTACAAGATTTTCCCGCCTTTTACATACTTGGTACATATTGTGTAATCGACCCCCTTCCCTGGCCGCTGCTCATGCCGCAGTGGTAAGCGATTGAGGATCCTCGCTCTAGGATCACTATTCCTGTCGAAGCTCCATTCCTCCTAAGCTTATTTATCGTATGGATATTTCGATGCTATAGGTACTTTGTATATTCAGGGGTATGGCGGGCCTTGTCCCGCCACGCTTGTTATCTTTAGAGTCCGTGGCCACCTATGTGTTTTAGGCTATAAGAAAAAGATGTACTATTATATATTTGTTAAGTATGTTTTATGGAAGGAAGCCTTCACCTACCGCCAATGATGTTACTTTTACGCGTATGTGTTGTGTATGTTCTACCGCTATTCTCTCGACATATACCGACAGGTACCGGTAGGTACCGCCGCGCCCCTGGTTGGGTCGTGACAGAAGAAGGCCAAGACGGCCGGTTCTTTTGGTGGTTCTGTGGTGGGGCGATCACAGGTCCAGATTTGCACTCACACCAAGCAGAGCGCCCTACCTCATTTTCAAGATACCAGAGCGCTGGGGCGTGTCGTGGCCCCAGACTTCTGATTTGTGGTAGCAGGGTGCTAACTGCTCGAGGTCCGCTCGGTCTGCTGTGGCAGATACCATTCCGGGAGATGACTCGGGAGCTCGCTATACTTGTGGCCAGCAGGTCATTTCGCGAGTTTGTCCGACCGAGCGGCGCCGTAGTAGGCCCGGGCCATGTGGTCTGCCGCTTCTTCATCCCCGACAGTTACTCGCCCCGGAGGGCAAGGTACTCATGGACCAACAGGTCGCGGCAGAGGTCGTGGCGCGGGTCCCAGTTCTAGCGGTCCTCAGAACCGCATTTATGCTTTGTCCAGCCGACAGGATCAGGAGGCCTCACCTGATGTCATCACAGGTACCTTATCGCCGGGTTTGATGTGTATGCTTTGATAGATCCGGTTCTACTGGCCCCATATATCTCCCTTGTTGCTAGTAGGATAGGGATAGAGCCCGAGTCCATAGACCCTTTCGAGGTAGCTACGCCAAATGGGTGATTCGGTGGTAGCTCACGGGTATATGAGCTTGTCCCGTGACTATTTACGATGCCGGATTCAACCGACTTGATAGAGTTGGAGATGATTGACTTCGACGTGATTATGGGGACGGATTGGCTAGCTTGCCACGCCAATGTAGACCGCAGAGAGAGTAGTACGGTTCCAGCTTCGGCGAGCGGTTGTTGAGTGGGAGAGGAGCACCAGACGCCGGTGGTAGGTTTATTTCCTACCTCAAGGCTAGGAAGATGGTGCGCAGGGTATATCTACCATCTCGCTCGTGTTTGATAATCAAGCCGCGGTACCAGATTTTCGGGCCCAAAGAGTCACGAGTTCCCGTGACGTGTTTCCGCATGACCTCCTGCATCCTCCCGAGAGGAGATTGAGTTTTGTATTGACATATTGCGCACACTCGCCTATTTCCATTCCGCCATACGTAACGGCACCGCCGAGTTGAGAGTCAAGGATCACCTGGAGATTTGCCGGAGAAGCGGCTTCATCGCCTAGTGTTTCTCCCGGGAGCGCAGATTGTTCGCGTGAAGAAGGACGGACGCCGCGCATGTGTGTTGATTACGTGCAAACAAGGTGACCATTAAGAATGTATACCCCTTCCTGTGATTGATGATTTGTTCGACTACCAGGTGGTGCGAGATGTTTCTCAAGATTGATCCGCGATCGCTATCATCAAAAAGTAGTCGAGAGCGGATGTCCCTAGATCGCATTCAGACCCAGACGCATTATGAGTTCGTGGTCATGTCTGGGTTGACCAATGCTCCGCAGATTCATGGATTTGATGAACCGAGTGTTCAAACCATTTTTGGACACGCTTGTGATAGTGTTCATCGATGATATCTTGGTTTATTCTCGCCAGAGCAGGAGCACGCGGAGCATTTGAGGTCGTGGCCGACAGCTTCTCCAGACCGCAGTTGTACGCCAAGTTTTCCAAATGTGAGTTTTGTTGACTTCGGCATTTCTTGGGCATATTGTCGGCTGATGGCATTCGAGTGGATACGACCAAGATCGAGGCGATCGACTTGCCTAGACCTACTACTCCGGCTGCAGGTTCGCAGCTGGGCCTTGCAGGATATTATCGGCGTTCAGAGAAGTTTGCTTCTATCTCGCACCATTGACTAGGTCGACTCGTAAGGCGCAAGTTTCAGTGGATCGATGTCAGGAGCGTGGTTTCCAGCTTGAAGAGAGACCGACGATCGCCTCGCTTCTTACTTCCGCAGGTCCGGATGGTTATGTCGTGTATTGTGACGCGCCGTGCATCGGGTTGGGATGTGTGTTGACGCAGCATGGCAGGGTTATAGCATATGCATCCCGACACCAAGAAACACGAGAGGAACTACCCCACCCATGATTTGGAGTCGTACCGTGATTCACGCCAAGATCCTGAGGCACTATTTGTAATGGGTTCACGTGGATATTTATACGCACCACAAGAGCCTCCAAAGATATCTTCACCAGAGGAGCCGAACTTACGCAGAGACGGTGGTTAGAGTTGCTTAAGGATTACGATGTTGATATCCCGCACTCACCCTAAGGCCAACGCGGCGATGCCTTAGTCGTAGTCGACGGGAGCCTATCAGATGTGCAGCAGAGAGGAGGACATGGTTCGTGATTTGCATCGCTTAGCGAGCCTTGGTGTCCGCTTGATTGATTCCGATAGCAATGGGTTAGAGTTCGCGAGGTTGCCGAGTCTTCCATCGCCGGCGAGGCGAAGAGGCAACAGCTCGAGGATCCACTTTGATTCGATATCGCGATACAACTCTTCGTGAGGGCAAGGGTCCTTAAGGTAGCACCACGGGTGCTAAGGTTTGAGGCGCATCGTGTTCTAGATGTTTCGTGACTTCGCAGCAGTTCTGGGAAGCACACATACAAGCGTTACTCTATCCATCCGGTCGACTCAAGATGTACCACGACCTTAGATCTGTATTGCGGGACGGCTTGAAGAGGACGCTGCAGAGTTCGTAGCTCGCCCGTGGTTGTCGCAGTGAAGGCAGAGCACCGCAGGCCCGTGGTTTGTTACGACGATTGAGATCCCGACCGAAGTGGGAGGTAATCAACACGGACTTCATCACGGATTACCTCGCACTCGCAGGAGACATGATTCTATATGGGTTATCGCCGACAGTCGACGAAATCAGCCCACTTTCTTCCCGTCCGTGACGACTTTTTCTACCGAGGATTATGCCGACTTTACATCCGAGAGATCGCCGATCGCATGGAGTCCCTACTTCGATCATATCGCATGCAGGAGCCTAGTTTACGCTAACTTCTGAGGTCCTTCCAGGGGTTTAGGACGCAGTGAGCCCGAGTATCGCATTTCATCCACGCATGACGGACAGCAGAGCGCACTATCCGCACTTCGAGGATATGTCGCGAGCCCGTGTTATTGACTTCAGTGGTAGTTGGGAGGATCATTTGCCTTTAGTTGAGTTCGCATATAATAATAGCTACCACTCCAAAGATTCGGGATGGCGCCTTACGAGGCATTGTATGGGAGGAAGTGCAGACGCCTATAGGTTGGTTCGATGTGGGCGAGGTGCACTAGTGGGACCAGATTTGGTACAGCAGTGCTGGATAAGGTGAAGCTTATCCGAGAGCGGCTATCGACAATTTCGTAGTCGACAGAAGTCGATGCAGATCATCGCCGCTTGCGATCTTGAGTTCGAGGTTCATGATTGGGTTTTCCTAAAGGTGTCACCCATGAAGGGTGTGATGAGATTCGGGAAGAAGGGGAAACTCATCCCTAGGTACATTGGGCCGTTTCAGATTGTCCGCAGGGTAGGCAAGGTTGCCTACGAGCTGATCTCGTCCGATCCGAGGCAATGGCATCCGTGTTTCATGTTTCTACGCCGAGGAGATGTATCGGGATCCATCTAGGTACACCGATTGACGATGTCCAGTGACCGAGGGGTTATCGATGAGGAGATTCCCATAGCGATAGTCGATCGTCAGTTAGGCGCTCATGCGACAAGGACGTGGCTTCCACAAAGTCTTGGGCGGAACGAGCTCAGGGAGGAGATGATGTGGGAAGCCGAGGAGGACATGAGGCAGAAGTATCCTCACCTATTTCCCACACCTCCAGGTAATTCACTTTCCTACTTGTAATATTTTCAGTATCATTTATGCCTAAGTGTTGTTTTCAGGCCGGTGTGGCTTTGCAATCGCTTAAGTTGAAGAATCTTATCGTTAACTGTCTTGGGAAGGAACATTCGGGACGAATGTTTCTAAGTGGGGGAGAATGTTATACCCCGTATTTCCAGAGTATGTACGTAAGGGAATACGTACAAAAGTCTAGCCTTAAAGATTAGGCCAAGTTCGAAATTGTGCACAACTCGCTTAAAGAATCGTTTTCCGACGAAACGCTTCCACACTTCGTAGGAAAATTCCGCCATGCCATTACTATTTTTGCGGATTTTTCCGAGAGACGAAACATTTTGGATCAACGGAGGCGACACTTGGCACCTCCCATTGATGGACTTGAATCGTCCATTGGACGAAAATGGAGAGGTTGGGCACGTTTTTTGTGCCTTGCACAAAGTCAAGGAGTTGGTAGGATATTTGTGTTTAGTTAATCCTCACCCTACACTTGCCTTGCACTTGTCTTCATCTTGGCCATTGGTTGGCCAAGGCTTGAGCTATAAATACCCCCCTTTAGATGAAGAATTCTTCATCCACAAAGTTGTCTTCCAAGTCTAAAAATCCTCTCCTCTCCCTTAGCCTTTCGTCCAACACCTCCCCTCGAGTGAGTCGGCCGAGGCCTACCCCTAGCCTAGCCGAAATCTACCCCTCCCTTGGTAAAAAGTTGTCTTCTAGTATTGTTATAATGCCCAAAATACCTAGCCCAAATCCCTTAGTCCTTTGTAGGAGTTGTAAAGAACTTCTAAGGTTTCGAGCTACCTGAGCGCATAACCTAGAGAGCTAAACTTGCTCACGCGACTTTATCTAGGATACTATCAGGCTTACCGAGGTAACTAATCCTAACCCTTTGAATTACGTACTTACTTAGTAGTATTAGAATAAGTATTAAATACTTAGATATCATATCATAGAATTGAATGCTACCAGGTAGAAGGGTTTAAAAGAAGAATAATCAAAAATCAGATCACATGACCTGCTTTCACAAGAGAATTATATAGCTCCGGGTAGGAAGTCGCCTCGACTTAGAATCAGAACCCTCTGCTTAGAATGACCTTCGAGTAGTCTTTGATAGATGTTTGTGACTATTATAGTGACTCTACATGCGACATATTCAACTTCATGTGGTTTTCACTGGTATGTATGTGATTCTTCCTAAAGCATGATATTTTACAATATATAGTACGGTAGACGACATATGTTAATTAATAATAATAACTACGGCAATGTCTTTGACTTAAGCTCGAATAATACTTATGGCAATGCCTCAGCTTAAGCTCGAATAATACTTACTAAGAATGCCTCACGCTTAAGCCCAATAACAAAGAATCAAAACATTTCAAAAGAATATCGATCATTTTTAACAGAAGATAAATATTTGTTTTTTAAAACAGAAGCTTAATACTTATACTAGCTTTATGGGAAGTTAGTATAACAACTTAAGAAGATAAAAAGGAATCATACTTATTTGTTTATAAAAGCCTTGTATTGATTGTTGTAGTAAGATTTGTGTGATAAGTAGACATGTTATGATGCTACCGGTTAGTGTCTTGAAATGTTGTGTAAAGGGGTCATTCTTGGCAGGCTTACGCTTAACCGGTAAGTCCGTTGTAATCGTTATTGCATCACCTACCCTCGATCGTTATACCGGTGGCTTGCCCTTGACGCGGGTCTATACGGCCTGGCGCTCGGGAGACTATGCGAGCGTGGTATGCTCCGTGATTGATCATTCCGGTGTTTAGCCCGACGCGGGATTCCTATGCGGTCCGCTGAGACTACGCGGCTTTGAGGCTATGCGCGCGGAGCCTAGGCGGATGCCGGGTTGGCTGCCCCGACGCGAGGGATACCTCACGGTTGTGTGACCATGCGGCCGCGAAGTCCGTGACTAGGCACGCGTAATGATACTATGGGCGATTGGCCTTGCTTCGATCATTCGCGCCTAGAATAGACCTCGCTAGCGCTTTCCTATTATCGTTGTCAGGATGTGGCACTATGCAATTGAACTCATTGTATTTGTGAAAAGGTTTTAAATACTTTGATTTCATTTCAGCTTTATAGTTTCACATACTTGGTACATTATTCGACTCCTTCGGGTTATGCTCATGCCGCAGTAAAGGAAAAAGTGCTAGATCCGCATCCTTAGGATCTTTGCTTGGTGTCGAGCTCCATCTTCTCCCGAGGCTCTACTGGGGTATGATCTCCGTATCAGTAGATAGTTTTGTACAGCTGTATGGCGGCCCCGTCCGCCATAGTTGTCTACTTCCTGAGGTCAGAGTACTATTGCATACTGGGATGTAATCGCAAACTTGATTATTTATATATGCGAAGGCGACGTTTACATAAGCCGTGGGTCTTATTTTATAAATCGCTCGCCTTGCTTTATATTTCCACGTTACTCGATGTATGGCTACTTGGGTGCCTAAGGCACCACCACGCCCCTAACGGTCGTGACAATAACTTCCATACTAATTCTGGCCTCAAATCTTTAGAGTAACTCTATAAAACAATATAAGGCCATTTCCGGCTTTCATGACTGGAAACCGGGAACGCGCCCACGAACCCGTGAAACAATTAACTAGACTTGCCTTGCACCTCGTGACCGCCACGCAGTGGAACTACTACCAACTGATCCTACTTATTCCAGCCATGGGGAGACCCGTAACAATGTCCTCCACCACTCAACCGCACTTAACTCTTATCCTGGTCCGACTTAAAATCTTATCGCAGAGAAAGCCTTATATACCTAAGGTCTCGAAGAATCAATATTCTTAGGCTCGCAATTTCCATGCTCCAAGCCTATCTTATCGCTCTCAGAACGGGTACAAAACTTCTCATAAAACCAAAACCATGTGGTCTCGATCTCAACAACCATTACTCACTCTACGCGGACCTCATCCAGACAATTCTATTAAGCCTACTACGCAGCCTTAATCTATTAACATGACATTCGTTAGTTCCTTAACATGGCTTCTTAAGGGTTCACTACCCTATCGCATACCTCATCCTTTCCCAATTATCTCAAATAAAACATAAGATCTTGGCGAGAATTCATTAACTATTCCATACCTTCCCAGATTCAGTTAGTCTTTACCAATTCCTCGAAATCTAACATCATTCTAGGCAACACGCGTCCGACCTCATACATAACTCCGTATAGATGTATGTCACAATACCAACTATACTACAATCATTACCAACCCGATACGCAATCCACACATTCTTTCCGGTCATCACGCTTTCTCGTAATGCAACAACATAACTCGTTAGGAGAGACGACCCTTAACAACATGCCTCTATCGCACGATCTCGTGAGTGAGAAGAATGGAACCCAATCCTAAATGTCCTGCAGCCTCCCGATTATAGATGTGGTGCACAACACATCGATAATCAAGACTCTACTAGACACGGTCTGTAGACACTTTCCGAGGACTAACTGCTCTGATACCACTTTTGTCACGACCCGACCCCTGGCCGCGACTGGTGCCCTACCTGGGCACCCTGTTCAGGTATACATCAGAGAATAGCAGCGGAACATACACAACTTAAACATATGTGTAAACAAAAGACAACACAGGCTGGCCGATAAGGCCGCCTTCCATACTATAAACATAATCAAAAGTACAACTGCATAACCTGGCTTCTTACAGCCCAACCACATATGTGAATACAGACCTCTAGGAATAACAACTGTGGCGGGACAGGGCCCCGCCATACCCCTGAATATACATGAATCTACTACCTCAGGGAAAAACCGTACCAAGAGCTAAGCCTCCGGAGCAAATTGAGCTTTCTCTCAAAGACTGAACCAAGATCCTAAGAGAAAGGATCACCAACCTGGGTACCTAAAACCTGCGGGCATGAACGCAGCTCAAGGGGTCAAGATAACAGTAATCTGAATATGGAAATAAAATGCAATAACCAAATC
The DNA here is from genome assembly GCA_029844215.1 of Przewalskia tangutica. NCBI lineage: Eukaryota > Viridiplantae > Streptophyta > Magnoliopsida > Solanales > Solanaceae > Przewalskia > Przewalskia tangutica. The sequence goes on along the minus strand of JAQGDG010000052.1, from coordinate 307,416 downwards.
ATATCTGTATAAAAGAATGTCCTTTAACTCCAAACCAATCATATATTAACTGCTCCTTTCCTTCTTTCGATAAGATTTAACAACATATTCTTACATACTTACTTAAGAGTTTGATCCAAATTTTTTTCACATAACTTACATATCTTACATAACATAATCCGCCCATGTGGGCTCGGCATCGTGGAATCATATAACATAATCCGCCCGCCCGCTGGGCCTTGCATCGTGGAATCATATAACATAATCCGCCCGCCCGGGGCCTTGCATCGGAATCATATAACATAATCCGCCCGCCATGGGCCTCGCATCGTGGAATCATATAACATAATCCGCCCGCCCGCTCTGCATCGCGGAATCATATAACATAATCCGCCCGCTCGGTGTAAGATGACGAACCCGTGGCAAGGCTCTGGGTAATGGCGTAATCCGCCATGTGTAGGCTCTGTATCTCATAACGTAATCCGCCTATTTGTAGGCTCCTGTATTTCATAACGTAATCCGCCTATTTGTAGGCTCCTGTATTTCATAACGTAATCCGCCTATTTGTAGGCTCGGTATTTCATAACGTAATCCGCCTATTTGTAGGCTCTGTGATTTTCCTTACATAACATTTTCAAACCATCTTTTCACTTCTTCTTAAGTCGCCATAACAACTTCCCATAAAGCTATTATAACAACCTTTCATTTTAGAGAACTTAAGACACTTTTATTCTTACAACATTAGGAAAACTAGATCCAAAAATACTACGACATACATACTTAAAAAGAATCATAGAACTCCTTTCTTTTAAAGCTCAAGTCACATACTCTTTTGGAAGCCATCTTCTTATCTTTGAAATAAATTAAGCCATACTTTGTAAAATTAAGTCATTTCCACTTATAAAATCAAGGCTTATAGCCTTAAAACCTCAGAGCATACACTCTTTCAAATCATGTCGCTTATACTTTAGAAATCAAGTCCCATAACTTGAAAATAAAGTTTCATAATCCTTTAAAGAAAATCAAAGTTCATAGTCTTAAAACTTCATAACATACATTCTTTAAAGTCCATTTACTTATACTTGTAAAATCATGTCATCTACACTTTTAAAACCAATCCCTTTTCACATATAAATTGAAGTCATTTTCAAACATAAAAATCAACTTACATACTTACTTTAAATAAATCAAGATACATAGCCCTTAAATCAAATCTCATAATTTCCTAACCATCCTTACCAACGCCTCCCATAAGACCTAGTAAGGACTTAGGACAATTTAAACATACTCTTAACTTAGATTCAACAATGTAAATACTTCTTAACTTCTAAGAGTAAGGAATCTTAAAATGTTATCACATGGATATTTCATACGTAGGATCATGCCAAAGAAAGAAGAGGTTCACATACCTCGCGACGATTGTCGCATAAAGAGAAAATGCTCCAAAGTACTTCAACCTCGAGCTATTCCATTCTTCAAGTAGGATACGCTATACTTAGTACATCAACCTATAATGGTCACCATACGCCCATTAACCTCTTATTTCAAACGTAGAATATTCTGTGCTAAGTCGCTAAATTCTACGGAAAATCTGACAAAGACCTCCTTTGTTTTTACTTACTTTGCCACCTTTTCAAGGCCGAATACAATAACCAAACAGCCCCAATTGGCTCACCACAATCTATAAGGTAGTCCAATACAAATAATTAACTATACACCCCAATTGGCTCACCACAATATGTATGTAGTCCAATACATATGAATAGCAAACTATTACAAACCACAAGTACAAATTCGGCCACCTTGAGTTCAACAATACCAATTCTTATTCAATTTCCATTTCAATCCAAATTGGTAGCATAACATGATATCAAGTCGCATTTGATTATAACAACCATAATCTTTAAGTAAGTGACATGCGACGATTTCATTTCTAATAAACGATCAATTTGTATTCCAACTTAACATGACTTACTTTTCATTTCGAACTTAAGCTACAAGTAATCCATAATACTTATAAACTTCAACTTAACAACTTCATGCTAGCAACATGTAAAGCTAACAACAATAAGATAAATAATCTTGTAACACTTTCAAAGAACAAGATTATACCTCAACGAATTGTAATCCAATCTTCAAAACCGGTTGCTCCTTAGCAACCTGTAGCCTCATCAAGACACCTCAATCCGCCTCGAGACCCTTAGAGCCACACCAACAACTTTCCTTCAAACCTCCAATCCAAAACCTAGAAAGCCACTAGGTTTTCACTTGCGACTAATACGAAAACTCTCTTTTCCTGGGTTTTTCTATCGAGATACACTTACAATACCCTCATGAACCTTGGTTTAAAGCCATGGGCTTAATGGACAAGAAACGAAAATTTTCCTTTTGAAAGGAGGGAAGCCGAGAGCTCTTCCTTGAGTTCTTCAATTTTGTGGAAATTTTCTAGTGTAATGACACACTCTTGCTACTAGTAGTGTAATAAAGGCATGAGGGTTAATATGTAACCAAATAGGTGGTTTAGATGAAGTCTTACTAAAAATCAAGACTAATTGACCTTCGACTTAGTCAACTTTCTCACGCCACAACTCAAGACATTAGTCATCCAAGACTTATGGTAAATGACCATATTAGCCATGCCTAAATTCGACCAAGGCATCATAAGGGGGGTGACACGTGTCGCCCTCCCATTCGTCAAAATAAAACGTTTTCCGACAATTTCATAATTCCGATAAAATTTTACAAGTCTCAAATCTTGACACCTATGAGTTCTTACGCACGCTCTAAAATACGCCCCGTAAATACTGGTGTAACATTCTTCCCCCCTTAGAAACATTCGTCCCCGAATGTTCTTTCGGAGTCAAACTTATAATTAGCGACATAGTTTCCTTTCACAACCCCAACATACCAACAATGCCACACATGGCCCTAATACCTCGCACACGCATAACTATCCATCATAAGCCCAAAAGAGATTATCTTTTCGCATTTCCAACTCATACTAGCATACATACATAACTTCCATACCACCGCCTCAAATCTTGAGTAACTCTATAAAACAATATAAGGCCATTTCCGGCCATGACTGTTCCGTGGAACGCGCCCACGAACCCGTGAAACAATTAACTAGACTTGGCCTTGCACTCGTGACTCGCACGCAATGAACTACTACCAACTGATCCTACTCTATTCCAGGCCGGGAGACCCGCACAGTCCTCCACCACTCAACACGCACTTAACTCTTATCCTCGTCCGACTTAAAATCTTATCACAGAGAAAGCCTTATATACCTAAGGTCTCTAAGAAGAATCAATATTCTTAGGCTCGTAATTTCCATGCTCCAAACCTATCTTATCGCCCCCGCAAACTGGTACAAAACTTCTCATAAAACCAAAACCACGTGGTCTCGATCACAACAACCATTACTCACTCTACGGACCTCATCCGCACAATTCTCTTAAGCCTACTACGCAGCCTTAATCTATTAACATGACATTCCATTAGGTTCCTTAACATGGCTTCTGGCGGTTCACTACCCTATCGATGACTCATCCTTTCCCAATTATCTCAAATAAAACATAAGATCTTGGCGAGAATTCATTAACTATTCCATACCTTCCCAGATCTAGTTAGTCTTTACCAATTCCTCGAAATCTAATATCATTCTAGGCAACACGCGTCGACTCATACATAACTCCGTATAGACGTATGTCACAATACCAACTATACTACAATCATTACCAACCCGATACGCAATCCACACATTCTTTCCCCGGTCATCACGCTTTCTCGAAATGCGAACAACATAACTCGTTAGGAGAGACGACTTAACAACACAGCCTCTATCGCACGATCTCAGAGTGAGAAGAATGGAAACCAATCCTAAATGCCCGCAGCCTCCGATTATAGATGTGGTGCACAACACATCGATAATCAAGACTTACTAGTTACACGGCTCAGACACTTTCCGAGGACTAATCGCTTCGATACATTTTTGTCACGACCCGACCTCGCCGCGATCGTGTCACGACCGAACTCGGCTCGTGATTGTGCCCTACCCGCACCCTTCTACCTTAACAATACAAGTAGATCATGGATCAAATAACACCTCCTTTTTTTTTTTTTTTTAAAACAAACGCACGCAAGGGCAAAGCCGACAAGGCTACCATATATACATAAACAAAAGACACTATACCGCATACGCAGTCCAATCCCACATATGAATACCGCACTTACGAGTTAAATCAACTATGATGACAAGGCCCCGCCAGCACCATATAAATGTACAAAAGTCTGCATCGATGGAACTATACCAAAATGATAAACTCAACAAAGTGAGCTATCCAAAACCCCGAAAGGTGATCCTACACTGCCGATCACCAAACAGCAGACCTACACTGGCGCAGATGAACGCAGCCTCAAGGAGGTCAAGACTTAAGAATGTACCAAGTATGTGAATCAAAATATCAGAAACAAATCATAACAGTCTAACAAAATAGAGACATGTATGATAATCAAATTAGCCACAATACATAAACAAATATATCCATATCCAGGATGATGTGCCCTCAAAGTCGCATTAAACATAACTACGGGTCTCACGCCATAATATCAATCATGCCCGTGGAACTTTTCCTCACCGCCTATGATGATATAATATAACCTCAAGTCCCACCGGTGGTATAGCATCTGGGGTTTACCCTCACTTATACTCTTACCCCTAGAAGGGAGAAGTGTGGTAAAGCGGTGGTAGAGGATAAAGATCTGGGGTTTACCCTCACTTATACTCTTACCCGGGAGATGTGGTATAACGCCTGGGCTTGCCCTCATTTATACTCTACCCTATCTCAACTGCCTACAAACAACACATAAAGGTGTGGTACAGGCTTGGGGTTTACCCTCACTAATACTCTTACCCTATGAGGTGGTATAACGCCTGGGCTCCTTCATTTATACTCTTACCCTATCTCGACCGACCATCAAACAAGACACAAGCACAACCATGTCTTTTATAAAAATCCGAATTTAACCCAAGATTACAATAACTAAGATACCCGTGGAATCCCACATCACCGCTTGCACGTCCATGTAACTTATATCAAGACAAAATACTTCTCCAACCGAGAGTCGCAACATAATAAAACATAATACTTGTACTCAAAGGCTATCAAGAAGACACACATAGGTTAATTCTCAATTAACCAAGCCAAAGTACTTATCAAGGCACAAATAGAATAGTTCTCATTTAACAAGCCAAAGTACTTATCAAGGCACACTTAGACAAATCCTCAATTTATCAAGCCAAAGTACTTAATCAAGGCATACATAGAATAATTCTCTTTTAACAAGTCAAAGTACTTATCAAGGCACACTTAGACAAATCCTCAATTTATCAAGCCAAAGTACTTAATCAAGGCATACATAGAATAATTCTCTTTAAAAATTCAAAGTACTTATCAAGGCACACTTAGACAAATCCTCAATTTATCAAGCCAAAGTACTACGTACGTACATTCCTTTATAAAAGACTCCTTTCTATGTAAAGCCCCAAGATACTAACACCCGTAGTATCAAGGCGTGTCTATTTTTCAAAGTAAGTTACTACACTTTTAGAAAACTCATTTCAAAGCTTGAAATCAAGTAACTCCAAATTTTCACAATCTAGGCAACTTACGCCGATTTAATCAAAATAGACAACTTTCTAAACCTTCCATAAAGCCGTTATAACCAACTTCCCATAAAGCCGTTATAACCCTTTACGGTTTTAGACGATCCATTCCTTCAATAACCAAGAGACTTATACTATGAAAACCAAGTATCACATACTTACAAATCAAGTTCTTAACTTTCAAAATACTTCAAGTCTTCTTAATAGTTAGAAAACAAGTTTTCTTCTACTTTTTAAACCTCCAAGAACTTCACCCTTAACGCAAGTTACTTCTCTTAAATCATGTCATTTCTCCCCCTTTACATCAAATCACTAAATCACGCCTTTGACTCCCCTAAAGTCATTATAATGACCATTAGGTTTTTTGAACAAGGCACTAGCCAAAAGATTTGGAAACCACTTCCTTTTTAAGTCTCTATGTACTTTAAGAAAATACCTTCACTTTTAAGAACCCAAACTTCATCAAGAAAATGGATTCTACAACTTACAATTTAAACATCAAGGTACACTCAAGGAAGTACATAGAACAAATTCTATTTTAGGCAATCCAAATACAAGCAAGGAATGGATCATTAAGGAGTAGAACTTACTTTCTTTATTCTAAGGAATCATGCTGTAAGAGAGATAGTTCACATACCTTTCGGCTAAATCCACAAGCTGCCGAATACGCCGCACGAAGTTGTCAACCTATAATGGTCACAACAAGTGCTATCAACTTCTAGTCTCTATGTAGAATAATACTAAGTACTTAGTCTCTAATTCTACGGAAAATCTGGGCAAAGACTTCCTTTATTTCTACTCACTTTGCCACCTTTTCAAGGCCGAATACAATAACCAACAAGCCACATTTAAGGCTCCAAACAACAACCAAACAAAGTGGATTACACGCCTTACACTACGTGTAAAATTCCGCCCATAAATCATACGAAATAGTAATATACTTCACTAGCCATTCTCGCCAACATACAACCAACATCACTAAGTCTTTTCCAACCCTTTTCCAAATTCCAAGTTCTTAGGTCAACATGTTATTTAGTCATAGACAACATCAACAACTACAATTTCCTTCTTTATTCAACATGCGACGACTTAAACTAATAACCAACTTGAATTCCAATCTTAAAGCTAAACATGCTAGATTTCTGATTAGGGTTCCAATAGTCAAAATACTTATCAAACTTCATACAATATAACACATGCTTGCTAAAATCCATAGCTACAACAATAAGTAAGTCTTAACTACTAAAACGACAAAATTTATACCTTTCCAAGCCCTTAACATTTCCAAGATCCAAAGTCGCGCCTTAGAAATTCTTAGCTCCTTTCCTTAAGCTCCAATCCGCTCCAAGCACTCCTTGAGGCCTATGAAGAACCCATCTTCAAGTTCCAACTTCAAAGTCAAGAACTCCCTTAGTTTCCGCTGCGACTAACGTAAAAATACGCTTTTTCCAAATCTTTCTATCGAGATATCCTTACAATACCCCTAGGGAACATCAAGTTAAAGTCTTGTGGCTAATGGATCAAAACTATAAAATTTTATGGGAATAATATGAAAGCCGAGAGCTTCACTTCTCTCTAGGGTTCTAATTTTTCTAAGTGTAGAAAATGCCAAGTCTTGCACTAGTAGGATATATATAACACATTGGAGGGTTAAGATTGCAACACACGAGTGGTTAGGATTTAAAATCACATGGATCAGCAAGTGGCAAGTCTGACTACCAATAATGTCAAGCTAGCAAGACAAATCTTCCAAGGTGGTAAATGACCATTTTACCTCACTCTAATTTCGACCAAAACCTTGTAGGGGTGCCACGTGTCGCCTCTCATTCGTCCATAAAATTCGTGACCTCTGGCCCCACAAAACGTAAAATTTCTGGGCCACGTGACTAAATCCGAACAAAATAAATTTCCATAATAATAAAAAGTTCTATACTTTACAAATAATACATTTTGAGAATCCAATTCTCAACAACGAACATTTTTCCTTTCCGACGCCCAAGACTTTCCGTTTAAAAACAATCCTTCCTTTCGCACTAATTCAAGTCTTCAGGCTCTTACGCATATTCACTTACACATGTCCTGAACTTACGGGTGTAACATTCTTCCTTAGAAACATTCGCCCCGAATGTTCTTAGTCGCTTGTCAAGCTATAAATTCCGATAAACTCTATAATATGCTTACCAATCAAAATCAAGACAAGACTAACGATGCCACACCGCCATCGCCTAACATACGTGAACATAATAATGGACCTTCCGTCCGTGGTCCCTTCTCACAAAACTCAAAGGTTACATTTTTCCCAAACACGGATCCTTAAAGGTTCCTTTCTTTCCTTACTTGTCATACTTTCAGATTTTCAAACTCATCTAGACACGCACAAAATCTCAAATTTTGTTTCGCTCTCCAACTCGAGTTACTATCCAAACTTAGCCATATTGTTACTTACTTTCCGTTAAGGCTCTTCTCGGTCCTTACGACCTAGTTCGTGGAACGATCCACAAACTCGTATCACAATTAACTAAACTTGGGCCTTGCATCCTGGACCCTTTCTAACCGACATCACCCCATTCCATACTACGAATTCGTGAATGAGTCCATAACCCACTCATCGTCACACTTAACTTCTCATTCTTAGTCCAAATAAATCTTTCTCTTATCTCAAGGTACTTTACCCTATCCCCTATTTACTGGAGGTCGTCTCATATGCCAAAGTATTCCCATCAGACAATCTTCCCTAACGGTCTTACACCGCTGTGGGCAATTACATAACTTGTGAACTTTATACAACTATAGTCTCAGCCACCTATCATTCTTGTCAACGTTCTTACTTCTCACTTTACTAATCAAAGTATCCATACCTCCTGGGTACTATCACTTACAACGGCTAGCACCGCTATCTTGGTAAATAACATAATCGCTTCCTCACGACTCCTATAGTCTTCTCCTAACCGAGAAACCGGAGGCTCGTGCCGAGGCCTCAAAACTCGCGCAGAAGAACTTGCCGATCGCGAACAACATCCGTATACCCCGGTCATAAGTCCTATCAACTCTCGAGTCCGACTAGTAGCTCTGCTACTCCTTTGCCCTCACGGGCGGCCGCTCTCCCTCGAGGCATAATCAGAACACAACAATACGTCGAGAGGAATTTTCTTACTAACACGCCTCTATGGCACGATCTTAGAGTGAGAAGAATAGAAACCAACTCTCAATGTCCCGTAGCCTCTCGCTTGTGGGTGTGGCGCGCAACACACGATAATCAAGACTTACTAGACACGGTCTGTAAAACATTCCGAGGACCGATCGCTTCGATACCACTCGTCACGACCGAACCTCAAGCTCGTGGATCGTGCCCTACCTGCACCTTCTACCTTAACAATACAAGTAGATCATGGATCAAATAACACCTCCTTTTTTTTTTTTTTTTTTTTAAAACAAACGACGTAAGGGCAAAGCCGATAAGGCTACCATATATACATAAACAAAAGACACTATACCGCATACAGTCCAATCCTACATATGAATACGCACTCTAGGAGTTAAATCAACTATGACGGACAAGGCCCCGCCGCACCCATAAATGTACAAAAGTCAGCATCGATGGAACTATACCAAAATGATAAACTCTGAACAAAGGGAGCTATCCAAAACCCTCGAGCAGATCCTACACTGCCGATCACCAAACAGCGCACCTTACACTGCGGCATGAACGCAACTTCAAGGAGGTCAAGATGAAGAATGGCAAGTATGTGAACTAAAATATCGTAAACAAATCATAACATCTAACAAAATAGAGACATGTATGATAATCAAATTACAAGCCACAATACATAAACAATATCCAGCCAAGGATGTATGCCAAAGTCGCATTAAACACATAACCACGGGTCTCACGCCCATAATATCAATCATGCGTGGAATCCTTCCTCACCGCCAAATCCATGATATAATATAACCTCAAGTCCCACCTGGTATAGCATCTGGGTTTACCTCACTTATACTCTTACCCGGAAGGTGGTAAAGCGGTGGTATAGCATCGGGGTTTACCTCTCACTTATACTCTTACCCCGGGAGAAGGTATAACGCCTTGGGGCTTGCCCTCATTTATACTCTTACCCTATCTCAACCGGCCAAACAACACATAAAGTGGTGGTACAGTCTTGGGGTTTACCCTCACTAATACTCTTACCCGGAGGAGGTGGTATAACGTCTGGGGCTTGCTCATTTATACTCTTACCCTATCTCGACCGACCATCAAACAAGACACAAGCACAACCATGTCTTTTATAAAAATCCGAATTTAACCCAAGATTACAATAACGGAAGATACCCGGAATCCCACATCACCGCTTCAGACGCCCATGTAACTTATAATACAAGACGTACTTCAACCGAGAGTCGCGGCAACATAATAAAACATAATACTTGTACTCAAAGGCTATCAGCAGCACACATAGGTTAATTCTCAATTAACCAAGCCAAAGTACTTATCAAGGCACAAATAGAATAGTTCTCATTTAACAAGCCAAAGTACTTATCAAGGCACACTTAGACAAATCCTCAATTTATCAAGCCAAAGTACTTAATCAAGGCAAACATAGAATACTTCTCATTTAACAAGACAAAGTACTTATCAAGGCACACTTAGACAAATCCTCAATTTATCAAGCCAAAGTACTTAATCAAGGCATACATAGAATAATTCTCTTTTAACAAGTCAAAGTACTTATCAAGGCACACTTAGACAAATCCTCAATTTATCAAGCCAAAGTACTTAATCAAGGCATACATAGAATAATTCTCTTTTAACAAGTCAAAGTACTTATCAAGGCACACTTAGACAAATCCTCAATTTATCAAGCCAAAGTACTACGTGACGCATTCCTTTATAAAAGACTACTTTCTATGTAAAGCCCCAAGATACTAACACCCGTAGTATCAAGGCGTGTCTATTTTTCAAAGTAAGTTACTACACTTTTAGAAAACTCATTTCAAAGCTTGAAATCAAGTAACTCCAAATTTTCACAATCTAGGCAACTTATGCCGATTTAATCAAAATAGACAACTTTCTAAACCTTCCATAAAGCCGTTATAACCAATTTCCCATAAAACCGTTATAACCCTTTATGGTTTTAGACGTATCCATTCCTTCAATAACCAAGAGATTTATACTATGAAAACCAAGTATCACATACTTACAAATCAAGTTCTTAACTTTCAAAATACTTCAAGTCTCTTAATAGTTAGAAAACAAGTTTTCTTCTACTTTTTAAACCTCAAGTAACTTCACCCTTAACGCAAGTTACTTCTCTTAAATCATGTCATTTCTCCTCTTTTAAATCAAATAAGTAAATCACTCCTTTGACTCCCCTAAAGTCATTATAATGACCTTTAGGTTTTAGAACAAGGCACTAGCCAAAAGATTTGGAAACCACTTCCTTTTTAAGTCTCTATGTACTTTAAGAAAAATACCTTCACTTTTAAGAACCCAAACTTCATCAAGAAAATGGATTCTACAACTTACAATTTAAACATCAAGGTACACTCAAGGAAGTACATAGAACAAATTCTATTTTAGGCAATCCAAATACAAGCAAGGAATGGATCATTCAAGGAGTAGAACTTACTTTCTTTATTCTAAGGAATCATGCTAGAAGAGGAGATAGTTCACATACCTTTTCGGCTAAATCCACAAGCTGCCGAATACGCTGCACGTAGAAGTGTCAACCTATAATGGTCACAACAAGGCTATCAACTTCTAGTCTCTATGTAGAATAATACTAAGTACTTAGTCTCTAATTCTACGGAAAATCGGCAAAGACTTCCTTTATTTCTACTCACTTTGCCACCTTTTCAAGGCCGAATACAATAACCAACAAGCCACATTTAAGGCTCCAAACAACAACCAAACAAAGGGATTACACGCCTTACACTACGTAAAATTCCGCCCCATAAATCATACGAAATAGTAATATACTTCACTAGCCATTCTCGGCCAACATACAACCAACATCACTAAGTCTTTTCCAACCCTTTTCCAAATTCCAAGTTCTTAGGTCAACATGTTATTTAGTCATAGACAACATCAACAACTACAATTTCCTTCTTTATTCAACACGACGACTTAAACTAATAACCAACTTGAATTCCAATCTTAAAGCTAAACATGCTAGATTTCTGGATTAGGTTCCAATAGTCAAAATACTTATCAAACTTCATACAATATAACACATGCTTGCTAAAATCCATAGCTACAACAATAAGTAAGTCTTAACTACTAAAACGACAAAATTTATACCTTTCCAAGCCCTTAAAATTTCCAAGATCCAAAGTCGCGCCTTAGAAATTCTTAGCTCCTTTCCTTAAGCTCCAATCCGCTCCAAGCACTCCTTAGAGGCCTATGAAGAACCCATCTTCAAGTTCCAACTTCAAAGTTGAAGAACTCCCTTAGTTTCCGCTTGCGACTAACGTAAAAATACGTTTTCCAAATCTTTCTATTGAGATATCCTTACAATACCCCTAGGGACATTGGGTTAAAGTCTTGTGGCTAATGGATCAAAACTATAAAATTTTTGTGTGGGAATAACATGAAAGCCGAGAGCTTCACTTCTCTCTCTAAGGGTTCTAATTTTTTCTAAGTGTAGAAAATGCCAAGTCTTGCACTAGTAGGATATATATAACACATTGGAGGTTAAGATTGCAACACACGAGTGGTTAGGATTTAAAATCACATGGATCAAGCCTAAGTGGCAAGTTGACTAGTCAATAATGTCAAGCTAGCAAGACAAATCTTCCAAGGTGGTAAATGACCATTTTACCCTCACTCTAATTTCGACCAAGACCTTGTGGGGGTGCCACGTGTCGCCCTCTCATTCGTCCATAAAATTCCGTAACCCTCGTGGGCCCCACAAAACGTAAAATTCCTCGGGTGGGCCCCACGTGACCAAATCCGAACAAAATAAATTTCCATAATAATAAAAAGTTCTATACTTTACAAATAATACATTTTGAGAATCTAATTCTCAACAACGAACATTTTTCCTTTCCGACGTCCGGAAGACTTTCCGTCGGAAAAACAATCCTTCCTTTCGCACTAATTCAAGTCTTGTGCTCTTACGCATATTCACTTACACATGTCCCGAACTTACGGGTAATAACCGGTGCCCTACCCGGGCACCTCGTCGTATACATCGAGAATAGCAATGAACATACACAACTTAAACATACGTGTAAACAAAAGATAACACAGCCGCCGATAAGCGCTTCCATACTATAAACATAATCAAAAGTACAATCGCATAACTCGCTTACACCCAACCACATATGTGAATACAGACCTCTAGGAATAACAATGGCGGGACGGGGCCCCGCCATACCTCAATATACATGAATCTACTACTCGGGAAAAAGCACAAGAGCTAAGCCTCCGAGCAAATTGAGCTTTCTCTCAAAGATCAACCAAGATCCTAAGAGAAAGGATCACCAACCCGGTACCTAAAACTGCGGGCATGAACGCACTTCTGAAGGGTCGACAACAGTCTCGAATATGGAACAGAAATAAAATGCAATAACCAAATCATATCGTATAAAAGAATGTCCTTTAACTCCTCGAAACCAATCATATATTAACCGCTCCTTTCCTTCTTTCGATAAGATTTAACAACATATTCTTACATACTTACTTAAGAGTTTGATCCACCTTTTTTCACATAACTTACATATCTTACATAACATAATTCGCCCGCCATGTGGGCTCGGTGTCGTGGAATCATATAACATAATCCGCCCGCCGTGGCTCATCGTGGAATCATATAACATAATCCGCCCGCCGGGGCTCGGTGTCTTGTGGAATCATATAACATAATCCGCCCGCTGTGCATCGGTGTGGAATCATATAACATAATCCGCCCGCGTGGGGCTCAGTAGATGATTTAACCCGCCATGTGAAGGCTCGGTAATATGGCGTCCGGCCTATGTGTAGTTTGTATCTCATAACGTAATCCGCCTATTTGTAGGCTCGGTGTATTTCATAACGTATCCGCCTATTTGTAGGCTCTGTATTTCATAACGTAATCCGCCTATTTGTAGGCTCTGTGTATTTCATAACGTGTCCGGCCTATTTGTAGGCTCGGTGTGATTTTCCTTACATAACATTTTCAAACCATCTTTTCACTTCTTCTTAAGTCGCCATAACATCTTCCCATAAAGCTATTATAACAACCTTTCATTTTAGAGAACTTAAGACACTTTTATTCTTACAACATTAGGAAAACTAGATCCAAAATACTACGTACATACATACTTAAAAAGAATCATAGAACTCCTTTCTTTTAAAGCTCAAGTCACATACTCTTTTGGAAGCCATCTTCTTATCTTTTGAAATAAATTAAGCCATACTTTGTAAAATTAAGTCATTTCCACTTATAAAATCAAGGCTTATAGCCTTAACACCTCGTAGCATACACTCTTTCAAATCATGTCGCTTATACTTTAGAAATCAAGTCCCATAACTTGAAAAATAAAGTTTCATAATCCTTTAAAGAAAATCAAAGTTCATAGTCTTAAAACTTCATAACATACATTCTTTAAAGTCCATTTACTTATACTTGTAAAATCATGTCATCTACACTTTTAAAACCAATCCCTTTTCACATATAAATTCAAGTCATTTTCAAACATAAAAATCAACTTACATACTTACTTTAAATAAATCAAGATACATAGCCCTTAAATCAAATCTCATAATTTCCTAACCATCCTTACCAACGTCTCCCATAAGACCTAGTAAGGACTTAGGACAATTTAAACATACTCTTAACTTAGATTCAACAATGTAAATACTTCTTAACTTCTAAGAGTAGAAGGAATCTTAAAATGTTATCACATGGATATTTCATACGTAGGATCATGCCAAAGAAAGAAGAGGTTCACATACCGCGACGATTGTCGACAAGAGAAAAATGCTCCAAAGTACTTCAACCTCGAGCTATTCCATTCTTCAAGTAGGATACGCTATACTTAGTACATCAACCTATAATGGTCACCATACGTCCATTAACCTCTTATTTCAAACGTAGAATATTCTAGGTGCTAAGTCGCTAAATTCTACGGAAAATCGGACAGCACCTCCTTTGTTTTTACTTACTTTGCCACCTTTTTCAAGGCCGAATACAATAACCAAACAGCCCCAATTGGCTCACCACAATCTATAAGGTAGTCCAATACAAATAATTAACTATACAGCCCCAATTGGCTCACCACAATATAGAAGGTAGTCCAATACATATGAATAGCAACTATTACAAACCACAAGTACAAATTCGGCCACCTTGAGTTCAACAATACCAATTCTTATTCAATTTCCATTTCAATCCAAATTGGTAGCATAACATGATATCAAGTCGCATTTGATTATAACAACCATAATCTTTAAGTAAGTGACATGCGACGATTTCTAATAAACGATCAATTTGTATTCCAACTTAACATGACTTACTTTTCATTTCGAACTTAAGCTACAAGTAATCCATAATACTTATAAACTTCAACTTAACAACTTCATGCTAGCAACATGTAAAGCTAACAACAACAGTATAAATAATCTTGTAACACTTTCAAAGAACAAGATTATACCTCAACGAATTGTAATCCAATCTTCAAAACCGAAGTTGCTCCTTAGCAACCTAGAGCCTCATCAAGACACCTCAATCCGCTCCTTGAGACCCTTGAGCCACACCAACAACTTTCCTTCAAACCTCCAACTAAAACCTAGAAAGCCACTAGGTTTTCACCTTGCGACTAATACGAAAACTCTCTTTTCCTGGTTTTTCTATTGAGATACACTTACAATACCCTCATGAACCTTGGTTTAAAGTGTGGGGCTTAATGGACAAGAAACGAAAAATTTTCCTTTTGAAAGTGGAGGGAAGCCGAGAGCTCTTCCTTGAGTTCTTCAATTTTGTGGAAATTTTTCTAAGTGTAATGACACACTCTTGCTACTAGTAGTGTAATAAAGGGGCATGGAGGGTTAAGATGTAACCAAATGGGTGGTTTAGATGAAGTCTTACTAAAAATCAAGACTAATTGACCTTTGACTTAGTCAACTTTCTCATGCCACAACTTGCAAGACATTAGTCATCCAAGACTTATGGTAAATGACCATATTAGCCATGCCTAAATTCGACCAAGGCATCATAAGGGGGGTGACACGTGTCGCCCTCCCATTCGTCAAAATAAAACGTTTTCCGACAATTTCATAATTCCGATAAAATTTTACAAGTCTCAAATCTTGACACCTATGAGTTCTTACGTACGTTCATAAAACATGTCCTGTAAATACGGGGTGTAACATTCTTCCCCCCTTAGAAACATTCGTCCCCGAATGTTCTTTCGGAGTCAAACTTATAATTAGCGACATAGTTTCCTTTCACAACCCCAACATACCAACAATGCCACACATGGCCCTAATACCTCGCACACGCATAACTATCCATCATAAGCCCAAAAGAGATTATCTTTTCGTACTTCCAACTCATACTAGCATACATACATAACTTCCATACCAATTCTGGCCTCAAATCTTTAGAGTAACTCTATAAAACAATATAAGGCCATTTCCGCCATGACTGGTTCGCGAACGCCCACGAACCCGTAAAACAATTAACTAGACTTGGGCCTTGCACCCTCGTGACCCTATCACGCAGCGGAACTACTACCAACTGATCCTACTCTATTCCAGGCCATGGGGAGACCCGTAACAGGTCCTCCACCCGACTCAGCGTCGCACTTAACTCTTATCCTTGGTCTGACTTAAAATCTTATTGCCAGAGAAAGCCTTATATACCTAAGGTCTCGGCAGTAATCAATATTCTTAGGCTCACAATTTCCATGCTCCAAGCCTATCTTATCAGTCTCCCCGTAAACGGGTACAAAAACTTCTCATAAAACCAAAACCATGTGGTCTCGATCACAACAACCATTACTCACTCTATGCGGACCTCATCCGTACAATTCTCTTAAGCCTACTACGCAGCTTAATCTATTAACATGACATTCCATTAGGTTCCTTAACATGGCTTCTTAAGGGTTCACTACCCTATCAGACAGCTCATCCTTTCCCAATTATCTCAAATAAAACATAAGATCTTGGCGAGAATTCATTAACTATTCCATACCTTCCCGGTATCTAGTTAGTCTTTACCAATTCCTGGAAATCTAACATCATTCTAGGCAACACGCGTCGACTTCATACATAACTCCGTATAGATGTATGTCACAATACCAACTATACTACAATCATTACCAACTCGGATACGCAATCCACATTCTTTCTGGGTCATTGCGCTTTCTCGTGGTCGCAAACAACATAACTCGTTAGGAGAGACGACCTAACAACACACCTCTATCGCGATCTCGAGTGAGAAGAATGGAAACCAATCCTAAATGTCCTGCGACCTCGATTATAGATGTGGTGCACAACACATCGATAATCAAGACTTACTAGACACGGTGCGTAGACACTTTCCGAGGACTAATCGCTCACGATACCACTTTTGTCACGACCGACCGGCCGCGAGTGCCCTACACAGGCACCTGCTCGTATACATCGAGAGAATAGCAGCGGAACATACACAACTTAAACATATATGTAAACAAAAGACAACACAGGCTGGCCGATAAGGCCGCCTTCCATACTATAAACATAATCAAAAGTACAACTGTACAACTCAGTTCATACAGCCCAACCACATATGTGAATACAGACCTCTAGGAATAACAACTGTGGCGGGACATGGCCCCGCCATACCCCTGAATATACATGAATCTACTACCTCAGGGAAAAACCGTACCAAGAGCTAAGCCTCCGGAGCAAATTGAGCTTTCTCTCAAAGACTGAACCAAGATCCTAAGAGAAAGGATCACCAACCTGGGTACCTAAAACCTGCGGGCATTTAACGCACCCAAGTGGTCAAGACAACAGTGAATATGATGCAAATAAAATGCAATAACCAAATCATATATGTATAAAAGAATGTCCTTTTAACTCCACGAAACCAATCATATATTAACCGTTCCTTTCCTTCTTTCGATAAGATTTAACAACATATTCTTACATACTTACTTAAGAGTTTGATCCAACCTTTTTCACATAACTTACATATCTTACATAACATAATCCGGCCCGCCTGTGGGGCTCGGTGTACTGTGGAATCATATAACATAATCCGGCCCGCCTGTGGGGCTCGGTGTACTGTGGAATCATATAACATAATCCGGCCCGCCTGTGGGGCTCGGTGTACTGTGGAATCATATAACATAATCCGGCCCGCCTGTGGGGCTCGGTGTACTGTGGAATCATATAACATAATCCGGCCCGCCTGTGGGGCTCGGTGTACTGTGGAATCATATAACATAATCCGGCCCGCCTGTGGGGCTCGGTGTAAGATGACGTAACCCGGCCTATGTGAAGGCTCGGGGTAATATGGCGTAATCCGGCCTATGTGTAGGCTCGGTGTATCTCATAACGTAATCCGGCCTATTTGTAGGCTCGGTGTATTTCATAACGTAATGCGGGCTATTTGTCGGCTCGGTGTATTTAATAACTTAATCCGGCCTATTTGTAGGCTCGGTGTATTTCATAACGTAATCCGGCCTATTTGTAGGCTAGGTGTGATTTTCCTTACATAACATTTTCAAACCATCTTTTCACTTCTTCTTAAGTCGTCATAACAACTTCCCATAAAGCTATTATAACAACCTTTCATTTTAGAGAACTTAAGACACTTTTATTCTTACAACATTAGGAAAACTAGATCCAAAATACTACGTACATACATACTTAAAAAGAATCATAGAACTCCTTTCTTTTAAAGCTCAAGTCACATACTCTTTTGGAAGCCATCTTCTTATCTTTTGAAATAAATTAAGCCATACTTTGTAAAATTAAGTCATTTCCACTTATAAAATCAAGGCTTATAGCCTTAAAACCTCGTAGCATACACTCTTTCAAATCATGTCGCTTATACTTTAGAAATCAAGTCCCATAACTTGAAAAATAAAGTTTCATAATCCTTTAAAGAAAATCAAAGTTCATAGTCTTAAAACTTCATAACATACATTCTTTAAAGTCCATTTACTTATACTTGTAAAATCATGTCATCTACACTTTTAAAACCAATCCCCTTTTCACATATAAATTGAAGTCATTTTCAAACATAAAAATCAACTTACATACTTACTTTAAATAAATCAAGATACATAGCCCTTAAATCAAATCTCATAATTTCCTAACCATCCTTACCAACGTCTCCCATAAGACCTAGTAAGGACTTAGGACAATTTAAACATACTCTTAACTTAGATTCAACAATGTAAATACTTCTTAACTTCTAAGAGTAGAAGGAATCTTAAAATGTTATCACATGGATATTTCATACGTAGGATCATGCCAAAGAAAGAAGAGGTTCACATACCTCGCGACGATTGTCGACAAGTAGAAAAATGCTCCAAAGTACTTCAACCTTGAGCTATTCCATTCTTCAAGTAGGATACGCTATACTTAGTACATCAACCTATAATGGTCACCATACGTCCATTAACCTCTTATTTCAAACGTAGAATATTCTAGGTGCTAAGTCGCTAAATTCTACGGAAAATCGGACAGCACCTCCTTTGTTTTTACTTACTTTGCCACCTTTTTCAAGGCCGAATACAATAACCAAACAGCCCCAATTGGCTCACCACAATCTATAAGGTAGTCCAATACAAATAATTAACTATACTGCCCCAATTGGCTCACCACAATATAGAAGGTAGTCCAATACATATGAATAGCAACTATTACAAACCACAAGTACAAATTCGGCCACCTTGAGTTCAACAATACCAATTCTTATTCAATTTCCATTTCAATCCAAATTGGTAGCATAACATGATATCAAGTCGCATTTGATTATAACAACCATAATCTTTAAGTAAGTGACATGCGACGATTTCTAATAAACGATCAATTTGTATTCCAACTTAACATGACTTACTTTTCATTTCGAACTTAAGCTACAAGTAATCCATAATACTTATAAACTTCAACTTAACAACTTCATGCTAGCAACATGTAAAGCTAACAACAACAGTATAAATAATCTTGTAACACTTTCAAAGAACAAGATTATACCTCAACGAATTGTAATCCAATCTTCAAAACCGAAGTTGCTCCCAGCAACCTAGAGCCTCATCAAGACACCTCAATCCGCTCCTTGAGACCCTTAGAGCCACACCAACAACTTTCCTTCAAACCTCCAATCCAAAACCTAGAAAGCCACTAGGTTTTCACCTTGCGACTAATACGAAAACTCTCTTTTCCCGGGGTTTTTCTATTGAGATACACTTACAATACCCTCATGAACCTTGGTTTAAAGTGTGGGGCTTAATGGACAAGAAACGAAAAATTTTCCTTTTGAAAGTGGAGGGAAGCCGAGAGCTCTTCCTTGAGTTCTTCAATTTTGTGGAAATTTTTCTAAGTGTAATGACACACTCTTGCTACTAGTAGTGTAATAAAGGGGCATGGAGGGTTAATATGTAACCAAATAGGTGGTTTAGATGAAGTCTTACTAAAAATCAAGACTAATTGACCTTTGACTTAGTCAACTTTCTCATGCCACAACTTGCAAGACATTAGTCATCCAAGACTTATGGTAAATGACCATATTAGCCATGCCTAAATTCGACCAAGGCATCATAAGGGGGGTGACACGTGTCGCCCTCCCATTCGTCAAAATAAAACGTTTTCCGACAATTTCATAATTCCGATAAAATTTTACAAGTCTCAAATCTTGACACCTATGAGTTCTTACGTACGTTCTTAAAACATGTCCTGTAAATACGGGGTGTAACATTCTTCCCCCCTTAGAAACATTCGTCCCCGAATGTTCTTTCAGAGTAAAACTTATAATTAGCGACATAGTTTCCTTTCACAACCCCAACATACCAACAATGCCACACATGGCCCTAATACCTCGCACACGCATAACTTTCCATCATAAGCCCAAAAGAGATTATCTTTTCGTACTTCCAACTCATACTAGCATACATACATAACTTCCATACCAATTCTGGCCTCAAATCTTTAGAGTAACTCTATAAAACAATATAAGGCCATTTCCGGCTTTCATGACCTGGTTCCGGTGGAACGCGTCCACGAACCCGTAAAACAATTAACTAGACTTGGGCCTTGCACCCTCGTGACCCTGTCACGCAGCGGAACTACTACCAACTGATCCTACTCTATTCCAGGCCATGGGGAGACCATGTGTCCTCCACCACTCGTGTCGCACTTAACTCTTATCCTCGTGCGACTTAAAATCTTATTGCCAGAGAAAGCCTTATATACCTAAGGTCTCGGCAGTAATCAATATTCTTAGGCTCGTAATTTCCATGCTCCAAACCTATCTTATCAGTCTCCCCGTAAACGGGTACAAAAACTTCTCATAAAACCAAAACCATGTGGTCTCGATCACAACAACCATTACTCACTCTATGCGGACCTCATCCGTACAATTCTCTTAAGCCTACTACGCAGCTTAATCTATTAACATGACATTCCATTAGGTTCCTTAACATGGCTTCTTAAGGGTTCACTACCCTATCGCATGACTCATCCTTTCCCAATTATCTCAAATAAAACATAAGATCTTGGCGAGAATTCATTAACTATTCCATACCTTCCCGGTATCTAGTTAGTCTTTACCAATTCCTGGAAATCTAATATCATTCTAGGCAACACGCGTCTGACCCTCATACATAACTCCGTATAGATGTATGTCACAATACCAACTATACTACAATCATTACCAACCTGGATACGCAATCCACACATTCTTTCTGGTCATCACGCTTTCTCGTGGCTGCAAACAACATAACTCGTTAGGGAGAGCGACCCTAACAACACGGCTCTATCGCACGATCTCGAGTGAGAAGAATGGAAACTAATCCTAAATGTCCTGCGACCTCACGATTATAGATGTGGTGCACAACACATCGATAATCAAGACTACTGACACGTGCTCAGACACTTTCCGAGGACTAATCGCTCGATACCACTTTTGTCACGACCCGACCGGGCGCGATCGTGTCACGACCGAACCGGGCGTGATTGGTGCCCTACCTGGGCACCCTTCTACCTTAACAATACAAGTAGACTGCGGGACTGAAATAACACCTCCTTTTTTTTTTTTTAAAAACAAACGTACGTGCAAGGGCAAAGCCGACAAGGCTACCATATATACATAAACAAAAGACACTATACCGTACATGAGTCCAATCCCACATATGAATACAGACCTCTAGGAGTTAAACTGAACTATGACGGGACAAGGCCCCGCCGTACCCATAAATGTACAAAAGCCTGTACTGATGGAACTATACCAAAATGATAAACTCCTGAACAAAGGGAGCTATCCAAAAACCCTGAGCAGGATCCTACACCTGCCGATCACCAAACAGCGTACCTACACTGTGGCGTGACGCGGCCCGAAGGAGGTCAGTACGAAGAATGTACCAAGTATGTGAACTGAAAATACTGTAAACAAATCATAACAGTCTAACAAAATAGGAGACATGTATGATAATCAAATTACAGTTCACAATACATAAACAGTCATATCCAGTCAAGGATGTATGCCCTCAAAGTCGTTACTAAAACATAACCATGGGTCTCACGCCCATAATATCAATCATGCCCGTGGAATCCTTCCTCACTGCCGGCAGTCCATGATATAATATAACCTCAAGTCCCACCGGTGGTATAGCATCTTGGGGGTTTACCCCTCACTTATACTCTTACCCTGGAGAAGGTGGTAAAGCAGGTGGTATAGCATCTTGGGGGTTTACCCCTCACTTATACTCTTACCCTGGAGAAGGTGGTATAACGTCTTGGGGCTTGCCCCTCATTTATACTCTTACCCTATCTCAACCGGCCGTCAAACAACACATAGCGTGGTGATGCAGTCTTGGGGTTTACCCTCACTAATACTCTTACTGGAGGAGGTGGTATAACGTCTTGGGGCTTGCCGCCGTTTATACTCTTACTATCTCGTGACCATCAAACAAGACACAAGCACAACCATGTCTTTTATAAAAATCCGGAATTTAACCCGATTTACAATAGCGGAAGCATACGTGGAATCCCACATCACCGGTGCACGTCCATGTAACTTATAACAAGACGGTACCCTCCAAGGAGTCGCGGCAACATAATAAAACATAATACTTGTACTCAAGGCTATCGACACACGTAGGTTAATTCTCAATTAACCAAGCCAAAGTACTTATCAAGGCACAAATAGAATAGTTCTCATTTAACAAGCCAAAGTACTTATCAAGGCACACTTAGACAAATCCTCGATTTATCAAGCCAAAGTACTTAATCAAGGCATACGTAGAATAATTCTCTTTTAACAAGTCAAAGTACTTATCAAGGCACACTTAGACAAATCCTCAATTTATCAAGCCAAAGTACTTAATCAAGGCATACATAGAATAATTCTCTTTTAACAAGTCAAAGTACTTATCAAGGCACACTTAGACAAATCCTCGATTTATCAAGCCAAAGTACTAAATGCGTACATTCCTTTATAAAAGACTCCTTTCTATGTAAAGCCCCAAGATACTAACACGTAGTATCAAGGCGTGTCTATTTTTCAAAGTAAGTTACTACACTTTTAGAAAACTCATTTCAAAGCTTGAAATCAAGTAACTCCAAATTTTCACAATCTAGGCAACTTATGCGATTTAATCAAAATAGACAACTTTCTAAACCTTCCATAAAGCCGTTATAACCAACTTCCCATAAAGCCGTTATAACCCTTTTATGGTTTTAGACGTATCCATTCCTTGATAACCAAGAGACTTATACTATGAAAACCAAGTATCACATACTTACAAATCAAGTTCTTAACTTTCAAAATACTTCAAGTCTCTTAATAGTTAGAAAACAAGTTTTCTTCTACTTTTTAAACCTCCAGTAACTTCACCCTTAACGCAAGTTACTTCTCTTAAATCATGTCATTTCTCCTCTTTTAAATCAAATAAGTAAATCACTCCTTTGACTCCCCTAAAGTCATTATAATGACCATTAGGTTTTAGAACAAGGCCTTGCCAAAGATTTGGAAACCACTTTTTTAAGTCTCTATGTACTTTAAGAAAAATACCTTCACTTTTAAGAACCCAAACTTCATCAAGAAAATGGATTCTACAACTTACAATTTAAACATCAAGGTACACTCAAGGAAGTACATAGAACAAATTCTATTTTAGGCAATCCAAATACAAGCAAGGAATGGATCATTCAAGGAGTAGAACTTACTTTCTTTATTCTAAGGAATCATGCTAGAAGAGGAGATAGTTCACATACCTTTTCGGCTAAATCCACAAGCTAAGCCGAATACGCCGTACGTAGAAGTGTCAACCTATAATGGTCACAACAAGGCTATCAACTTCTAGTCTCTATGTAGAATAATACTAAGTACTTAGTCTCTAATTCTACGGAAAATCAGGCAAAGACTTCCTTTATTTCTACTCACTTTGCCACCTTTTCAAGGCCGAATACAATAACCAAGCCACATTTAAGGCTCCAAACAACAACCAAACAAAGGGGATTACACGCCTTACACTCGTGTAAAATTCCGCCCATAAATCATACGAAATAGTAATATACTTCACTAGCCATTCTCGCCAACATACAACCAACATCACTAAGTCTTTTCCAACCCTTTTCCAAATTCCAAGTTCTTAGGTCAACATGTTATTTAGTCATAGACAACATCAACAACTACAATTTCCTTCTTTATTCAACACGTCGGCGACTTAAACTAATAACCAACTTGAATTCCAATCTTAAAGCTAAACATGCTAGATTTGGATTAGGGTTCCAATAGTCAAAATACTTATCAAACTTCATACAATATAACACATGCTTGCTAAAATCCATAGCTACAACAATAAGTAAGTCTTAACTACTAAAGCGACAAAATTTATACCTTTCCAAGCCCTTAACATTTCCAAGATCCAAAGTCGCGCCTTAGAAATTCTTAGCTCTTTCCTTAAGCTCCAATCCGCTCCAAGCACTCCTAGAGGCCTATGAAGAACCCATCTTCAAGTTCCAACTTCAAAGTTGAAGAACTCCCTTAGTTTCCGCTTTGACTAACGTAAAAATCGTTTTTTCGAAATCTTTCTATTGAGATATCCTTACAATACCCTAGGGACATTGGGTTAAAGTCTTGTGGCTAATGGATCAAAACTATAAAATTTTTGTGTGGGAATAACATGAAAGCCAGAGCTTCACTTCTCTCTAAGGGTTCTAATTTTTCTAAGTGTAGAAAATGCCAAGTCTTGCACTAGTAGGATATATATAACATTGGAGGTTAAGATTGCAACACATGAGTGGTTAGGATTTAAAATCACATGGATCAAGCCTAAGTGGCAAGTTGACTAGTCAATAATGTCAAGCTAGCAAGACAAATCTTCCAAGGTGGTAAATGACCATTTTACCCTCACTCTAATTTCAACCAAAACCTTGTAGGGGTGCCACGTGTCGCCCTCTCATTCGTCCATAAAATTCCGTAACCCTCGTGGGCCCCACAAAACGTAAAATTCCTCGGGTGGGCCCACGTGACCAAATCCGAACAAAATAAATTTCCATAATAATAAAAAGTTCTATACTTTACAAATAATACATTTTGAGAATCCAATTCTCAACAACGAACATTTTTCCTTTCCGACGTCCGGAAGACTTTCCGTCGGAAAAACAATCCTTCCTTTCGCACTAATTCGAAGTCTTGTGCTCCTTACGTACATTCACTTACACATGTCCTGAACTTACGGGGTGTAACATTCTTCCCCAGAAACATTCGTCCCGAATGTTCTTAGTCGATTGTCAAGCTATATAAATTCGGCATAAACTCTATAATATGCTTACAATCAAAGCGCACAAGACTAACGATGCCACACCTGGCCATCGCCTAACATACGTAAACATAATAATGGACCTTCCGTCCGTGGTCCCTTCTCACAAAACTCAAAGGTTACAGTCTTCCCAAACACGGGATCCTTAAAGGTTCCTTTCTTTCCTTACTTGTCATACTTTCTCGTACTTTCAAACTCATCTAGTACACGTACAAAATCTCAAATTTTGTTTCTGTTCTCCAATCCTTGGAGTTACTATCCAAACTTAGCCATATTGTTACTTACTTTCCCGTTAAGGCTCTTCTCGGTCCTTACGACCTAGTTCCGGTGGAACGCATCCACAAACTCGTACCACAATTAACTAAACTTGGGCCTTGCATCCTCGGGACCCTTTCTAACTGACATCACCCCATTCCATACTACCGGCTGACCCGTAATGAGTCCATAACCCGACTCATCGTCACACTTAACTTCTCATTCTTAGTCTGAAATAAATCTTTCTCTTATCTCAAGGTACTTCTTACCCTATCCCTATTTCTGGAGGTCGTCTCTCATATGCCAAAGTATTCCTCTTGCTGATCTTCCCTAACGGTCTTACACTCGAAGCGATTACAACTTGTGAACTTTATACAACTATAGTCTCGGTTCACCTATCATTCTTGTCAGCGTTCTTACTTCTCACTTTACTAATCAAAGTATCCATACCTGCAGGGTACTATCACTTACAACGCTAGCATTATCTTGGTAAATAACATAATCGCTTCCTCATGACCCTATAGTCTTCTCCTAACAGAAAGCGAGGCTCAGTCTTGAGGCCTCAAAACTGCGCAGAAGAACTTGCCATTGCGGAACAACATCAGGTATACGGTCATAAGTCCTATCAACTCTACGAGTCGACTAGTAGCTCTTGCTACTCCTTTGCCCTCGTGGCGTGCACGCCTCTCGGAGGCATAAGCGTAACACAACAATACGTCGAGAGGAATTTTCTTACTAACACGGCTCATGGCACGATCTTAGAGTGAGAAGAATAGAAACCAACTCTCGATGTCTGTAGCCTCCTGTTTATGGGTGTGGCGCAACACACCGATAATCAAGACTCTACTAGACACGGTCGTAAACATTCGAGGGTCGATCGCTCTGATACCACTCTGTCACGACCGAACCCAGGGCCGTGGCGGTGCCCTACACAGGCACCGCCTACCTTAACAATACAAGTAGACTGCGGGACTGAAATAACACCTCCTTTTTTTTTTTTTTTTTAAAACAAACGTACGTGCAAGGGCAAAGCCGACAAGGCTACCATATATACATAAACAAAAGACACTATACCGTACATGAGTCCAATCCCACATATGAATCTGCACTTAGGAGTTAAAGCGAACTATGGCGGACAAGGCCCCGCCGTACCCATAAATGTACAAAAGCCTGTACTGATGGAACTATACCAAAATGATAAACTCCTGAACAAAGGGAGCTATCCAAAAACCCTGAGCAGGATCCTACACCTGCCGATCACCAAACAGCGTACCTACACCTGCGGCATGAACGCGGCCCGGAGGTCGATGCGAAGAATGTACCAAGTATGTGAACCGAAAATCACGTAAACAAATCATAACGATCTAACAAAATAGGAGACATGTATGATAATCAAATTACGATTCCTGATACATAAACGATCATATCGATCAAGGATGTATGCCTCAAAGTCGTTACTAAAACATAACCATGTTTCTCACTCCCATAATATCAATGATGCACGTGGAATCCTTCCTCACTGCCGGCAGTCCATGATATACTATAACCTCAAGTACCACCGGTGGTATAGCATCTTGGGGGTTTACCCCTCACTTATACTCTTACCGGAGAAGGTGGTAAGCGGTGGTATAGCATCTTGGGGTTTACCCTCACTTATACTCTTACCTGGAGAAGGTGGTATAACGTCTTGGGGCTTGCCCTCATTTATACTCTTACCCTATCTCAACCGTGAGTCAAACAACACATAAAGCGGGTGGTACGTCTTGGGGTTTACCCTCACTAATACTCTTACCTGGAGGAGGTGGTATAACGTCTTGGGGCTTGCCGCCATTTATACTCTTACCTATCTCGTGACCATCAAACAAGACACAAGCACAACCATGTCTTTTATAAAAATCGGAATTTAACCCAAGATTACTACAATAACGAAGCATACCGTGGAATCCCACATCAGCTTGCATGCGTCCATGTAACTTATAACAAGACAGTGACCTCGTAGGAGTCGCGGCAACATAATAAAACATAATACTTGTACTCAAAGGCTATCAAGACACATAGGTTAATTCTCAATTAACCAAGCCAAAGTACTTATCAAGGCACAAATAGAATAGTTCTCATTTAACAAGCCAAAGTACTTATCAAGGCACTTAGACAAATCCTCAATTTATCAAGCCAAAGTACTTAATCAAGGCATACATAGAATAATTCTCTTTTAACAAGTCAAAGTACTTATCAAGGCACACTTAGACAAATCCTCGATTTATCAAGCCAAAGTACTTAATCAAGGCATACATAGAATAATTCTCTTTTAACAAGTCAAAGTACTTATCAAGGCACACTTAGACAAATCCTCAATTTATCAAGCCAAAGTACTTAATCAAGGCATACATAGAATAATTCTCTTTTAACAAGTCAAAGTACTTATCAAGGCACACTTAGACAAATCCTCAATTTATCAAGCCAAAGTACTACGTGACGTTCCTTTATAAAAGACTCCTTACTATGTAAAGCCCCAAGATACTAACACCCGTAGTATCAAGGCGTGTCTATTTTTCAAAGTAAGTTACTACACTTTTAGAAAACTCATTTCAAAGCTTGAAATCAAGTAACTCCAAATTTTCACAATCTAGGCAACTTATGCCGATTTAATCAAAATAGACAACTTTCTAAACCTTCCATAAAGCGTTATAACCAACTTCCCATAAAGCCGTTATAACCCTTTTAGTTTTAGAATATCCATTCCTTCAATAACCAAGAGACTTATACTATGAAAACCAAGTATCACATACTTACAAATCAAGTTCTTAACTTTCAAAATACTACAAGTCTCTTAATAGTTAGAAAACAAGTTTTCTTCTACTTTTTAAACCTCCAGGAACTTCACCCTTAACGCAAGTTACTTCTCTTAAATCATGTCATTTCTCCTCTTTTAAATCAAATAAGTAAATCACTCCTTTGACTCCCCTAAAGTCATTATAATGACCATTAGGTTTTAGAACAAGGCACTAGCCAAAAGATTTGGAAACCACTTCCTTTTTAAGTCTCTATGTACTTTAAGAAAAATACCTTCACTTTTAAGAACCCAAACTTCATCAAGAAAATGGATTCTACAACTTACAATTTAAACATCAAGGTACACTCAAGGAAGTACATAGAACAAATTCTATTTTAGGCAATCCAAATACAAGCAAGGAATGGATCATTGAGGAGTAGAACTTACTTTCTTTATTCTAAGGAATCATGCTAGAAGAGGAGATAGTTCACATACCTTTTGGCTAAATCCACAAGCTAAGCCGAATCGCGTCGTAGAAGTGTCAACCTATAATGGTCACAACAAGGCTATCAACTTCTAGTCTCTATGTAGAATAATACTAAGTACTTAGTCTCTAATTCTACGGAAAATCGGGCAGCACTTCCTTTATTTCTACTCACTTTGCCACCTTTTTCAAGGCCGAATACAATAACCAACAAGCCACATTTAAGGCTCCAAACAACAACCAAACAAAGGGGATTACACGCCTTACACTACGTGTAAAATTCCGCCCATAAATCATCTGAAATAGTAATATACTTCACTAGCCATTCTCGCCAACATCTGACCAACATCACTAAGTCTTTTCCAACCCTTTTCCAAATTCCAAGTTCTTAGGTCAACATGTTATTTAGTCATAGACAACATCAACAACTACAATTTCCTTCTTTATTCAACATGCGACGACTTAAACTAATAACCAACTTGAATTCCAATCTTAAAGCTAAACATGCTAGATTTCGGATTAGGGTTCCAATAGTCAAAATACTTATCAAACTTCATACAATATAACACATGCTTGCTAAAATCCATAGCTACAACAATAAGTAAGTCTTAACTACTAAAACGACAAAATTTATACCTTTCCAAGCCCTTAACATTTCCAAGATCCAAAGTCGCGCCTTAGAAATTCTTAGCTCCTTTCCTTAAGCTCCAATCCGCTCCAAGCACTCCTTAGAGGCCTATGAAGAACCCATCTTCAAGTTCCAACTTCAAAGTTGAAGAACTCCCTTAGTTTCCGCCTTGCGACTAACGTAAAAATACGTTTTTTCCGAAATCTTTCTATTGAGATATCCTTACAATACCCCTAGGGACATTGGGTTAAAGTCTTGTGGCTAATGGATCAAAACTATAAAATTTTTGTGTGGGAATAACATGAAAGCCGAGAGCTTCACTTCTCTCTAAGGGTTCTAATTTTTCTAAGTGTAGAAAATGCCAAGTCTTGCACTAGTAGGATATATATAACACATTGGAGGGTTAAGATTGCAACACATGAGTGGTTAGGATTTAAAATCACATGGATCAAGCCTAAGTGGCAAGTTGACTAGTCAATAATGTCAAGCTAGCAAGACAAATCTTCCAAGGTGGTAAATGACCATTTTACCCTCACTCTAATTTCAACCAAAACCTTGTAGGGGTGCCACGTGTCGCCCTCTCATTCGTCCATAAAATTAGTAACCCTCGTGGGTACAAAACGTAAAATTCCTCGGGTGGGCCCACGTGACCAAATCCGAACAAAATAAATTTCCATAATAATAAAAAGTTCTATACTTTACAAATAATACATTTTGAGAATCCAATTCTCAACAACGAACATTTTTCCTTTCCGACGTCCGGAAGACTTTCCGTCGGAAAAACAATCCTTCCTTTCGCACTAATTCGAAGTCTTGTGCTCCTTACGTACATTCACTTACACATGTCACGAACTTACGGGGTAACAACCGGTGCCCTACAGGCACCTGTTGATACATCAGAGAATAGCGGAACATACACAACTTAAACATATGTGTAAACAAAAGACAACACAGGCTGGCCGATAAGGCCGCCTTCCATACTATAAACATAATCAAAAGTACAACTGTACAACTCAGTTCTTACAGCCCAACCACATATGTGAATACAGACCTCTAGGAATAACAACTGTGGCGGGACAGGGCCCCGCCATACCCCTGAATATACATGAATCTACTACCTCAGGGAAAAACCGTACCAAGAGCTAAGCCTCCGGAGCAAATTGAGCTTTCTCAAGGCGAACAACCAAGATCCTAAGAGAAAGGATCACCAACACAGGTACCTAAAACTGCGGGCATGAACGCAGCGGCCGAAGGGTGATCAACAGTGCGAATATGGACAGAAATAAAATGCAATAACCAAATCATATACGTATAAAAGAATGTCCTTTTAACTCTCGAAACCAATCATATATTAACTGTTCCTTTCCTTCTTTCGATAAGATTTAACAACATATTCTTACATACTTACTTAAGAGTTTGATCCGACCTTTTTTCACATAACACATATCTTACATAACATAATTCGGCGCCGTGGGGCTCGGTGTCTTGTGGAATCATATAACATAATCGGCCCGCTCTTTGTGGGCTCGGTGTCTTGTGGAATCATATAACATAATCCGCCCGCTGTGGGGCTCGGTTGTCTTGTGGAATCATATAACATAATCCGCCCGCTGTGGGGCTCGGTGTACTGTGGAATCATATAACATAATCCGGCCCGCCTGTGGGGCTCGGTGTAAGATGACGTAACCCGGCCTATGTGAAGGCTCGGGGTAATATGGCGTAATCCGGCCTATGTGTAGGCTCGGTGTATCTCATAACGTAATCCGGCCTATTTGTAGGCTCGGTGTATTTCATAACGTAATCCGGCCTATTTGTAGGCTCGGTGTATTTCATAACGTAATCCGGCCTATTTGTAGGCTCGGTGTATTTCATAACGTAATCCGGCCTATTTGTAGGCTCGGTGTGATTTTCCTTACATAACATTTTCAAACCATCTTTTCACTTCTTCTTAAGTCGTCATAACAACTTCCCATAAAGCTATTATAACAACCTTTCATTTTAGAGAACTTAAGACACTTTTATTCTTACAACATTAGGAAAACTAGATCCAAAAATACTACGTACATACATACTTAAAAAGAATCATAGAACTCCTTTCTTTTTAAAGCTCAAGTCACATACTCTTTTGGAAGCCATCTTCTTATCTTTTGAAATAAATTAAGAAGCCATACTTTGTAAAATTAAGTCATTTCCACTTATAAAATCAAGGCTTATAGCCTTAACACCTCGTAGCATACACTCTTTCAAATCATGTCGCTTATACTTTAGAAATCAAGTCTCATAACTTGAAAAATAAAGTTTCATAATCCTTTAAAGAAAATCAAAGTTCATAGTCTTAAAACTTCATAACATACATTCTTTAAAGTCCATTTACTTATACTTGTAAAATCATGTCATCTACACTTTTAAAACCAATCCCCTTTTCACATATAAATTCAAGTCATTTTCAAACATAAAATTCAACTTACATACTTACTTTAAATAAATCAAGATACATAGCCCTTAAATCAAATCTCATAATTTCCTAACCATCCTTACCAACGTCTCCCATAAGACCTAGTAAGGACTTAGGACAATTTAAACATACTCTTAACTTAGATTCAACAATGTAAATACTTCTTAACTTCTAAGAGTAGAAGGAATCTTAAAATGTTATCACATGGATATTTCATACGTAGGATCATGCCAAAGAAAGAAGAGGTTCACATACCTCGCGACGATTGTCGACAAGTAGAAAAATGCTCCAAAGTACTTCAACCTTGAGCTATTCCATTCTTCAAGTAGGATACGCTATACTTAGTACATCAACCTATAATGGTCACCATACGTCCATTAACCTCTTATTTCAAACGTAGAATATTCTAGGTGCTAAGTCGCTAAATTCTACGGAAAATCGGACAGCACCTCCTTTGTTTTTACTTACTTTGCCACCTTTTTCAAGGCGAATACAATAACCAAACAGCCCCAATTGGCTCACCACAATCTATAAGGTAGTCGATACAAATAATTAACTATCTTGCCAATTGGCTCACCACAATATAGAAGGTAGTCGATACATATGAATAGCAACTATTACAAACCACAAGTACAAATTCGCCACCGAGTTCAACAATACCAATTCTTATTCAATTTCCATTTCAATCCAAATTGGTAGCATAACATGATATCAAGTCGCATTTGATTATAACAACCATAATCTTTAAGTAAGTGACATGCGGCGATTTCTAATAAGCGATCAATTTGTATTCCAACTTAACATGACTTACTTTTCATTTGAACTTAAGCTACAAGTAATCCATAATACTTATAAACTTCAACTTAACAACTTCATGCTAGCAACATGTAAAGCTAACAACAACGTATAAATAATCTTGTAACACTTTCAAAGAACAAGATTATACCTCAACAATTGTAATCGATCTTGAAAACCGAAGTTGCTCCTTAGCAACCTAGAGCCTCATCAAGACACCTCGATCCGCTCCTTGAGACCATAGAGCCACACCAACAACTTTCCTTCAAACCTCGATCCAAAACCTAGAAAGCCACTAGGTTTTCACCTTGCGACTAATACGAAAACTCTCTTTTCGGGGTTTTCTATTGAGATACACTTACAATACCCTCATGAACCTTGGTTTAAAGTGTGGGGCTTAATGAATGAAACGAAAAATTTTCCTTTTGAAAGTGGAGGAAGCGAGAGCTCTTCCTTGAGTTCTTCAATTTTGTGGAAATTTTTCTAAGTGTAATGACACACTCTTGCTACTAGTAGTGTAATAAAGGGGCATGGAGGTTAAGATGTAACCAAATGGGTGGTTTAGATGAAGTCTTACTAAAAATCAAGACTAATTGACCTTTGACTTAGTCAACTTTCTCGTACCACAACTTGCAAGACATTAGTCATCCAAGACTTATGGTAAATGACCATATTAGCCATGCCTAAATTCGACCAAGGCATCATAAGGGGGTGACACGTGTCGCCTCCCATTAAATCAAAATAAAGCGTTTTAGACAATTTCATAATTAGATAAAATTTTACAATTCTCAAATCTGAACACTGTGAGTTCTTACGTACGTTCATAAAACATGTCCTGTAAATACGGGGTGTAACATTCTTCCCCCCTTAGAAACATTCGTCCCCGAATGTTCTTTCGGAGTCAAACTTATAATTAGCGACGTAGTTTCCTTTCCCACCCCCAACATACCAACAATGCCACACATGGCCCTAATACCTCGCATAGCGTAACTATCCATCATAAGCCCAAAGAGATTATCTTTCGTACTTCCAACTCATACTAGCATACATACATAACTTCCATACCAATTACGGCCTCAAATCTTTAGAGTAACTCTATAAAACAATATAAGGCCATTTAAACTTCATGACACTGGTGGAACACGTCCACGAACAGTAAAACAATTAACTAGACTTGGGCCTTGCACCTCGTGACCCTATCACGCGCGGAACTACTACCAACTGATCCTACTCTATTCCGGGCCATGGGAGACCCATGAAGAGTCCTCCACCACTCGTGTCGCTTAACTCTTATCCTTGGTCTGACTTAAAATCTTATTGCCAGAGAAAGCCTTATATACCTAAGGTCTCGGCAGTAATCAATATTCTTAGGCTCACAATTTCCATGCTCCAAGCCTATCTTATCAGTCTCCAGTGCGGTACAAAACTTCTCATAAAACCAAAACCATGTGGTCTCGATCCACAACAACCATTACTCACTCTATGCGGACCTCGTCAGTACAATTCTCTTAAGCCTACTACGCGACTTAATCTATTAACATGACATTCCATTAGGTTCCTTAACATGGCTTCTTGGGGTTCACTACTATCGGGCGACTAATCCTTTCCCAATTATCTCAAATAAAACATAAGATCTTGGCGAGAATTCATTAACTATTCCATACCTTCGGTATCTAGTTAGTCTTTACGATTCTGAAATCTAACATCATTCTAGGCAACACGCGTCGACCTCATACATAACTCCGTATAGATGTATGTCACAATACCAACTATACTACAATCATTACCAACGGATCGCAATCCGCACATTCTTTCTGGGTCGCTTGCTTTCTCGTGGCTGCGAACAACATAACTCGTTAGGGAGAGCGACCACAACAACACGGCTATCGCACGATCTCGAGTGAGAAGAATGGAAACCAATCCTAAATGTCCTGCGACCTCACGATTATAGATGTGGTGCACAACACATCGATAATCAAGACTCTACTAGACACGATGCAGACACTTTCAGAGGACTAGCGCTCACGATACCACTTTTGTCACGACCGACCCGGGCGCGGCGTGCCTACACAGGCACCTGTTGGTATACATCGAGAGAATAGCGTGGAACATACACAACTTAAACATATATGTAAACAAAAGACAACGGTGGCCGATAAAGCGCGCTTCCATACTATAAACATAATCAAAAGTACAAGCTGCACCTCGATTCATCTGACCCGACCACATATGTGAATACAGACCTCTAGGAATAACAACTGTGGCGGGACAGGGCCCCGCCATACCCCTGAATATACATGAATCTACTACCTCAGGGAAAAACCGTACCAAGAGCTAAGCCTCCGGAGCAAATTGAGCTTTCTCTCAAAGACTGAACCAAGATCCTAAGAGAAAGGATCACCAACCTGGGTACCTAAAACCTGCGGGCATGAACGCAGCCGAAGAAGTCGATAACAGTGCGAATATGGAGCAAATAAAATGCAATAACCAAATCATATCTGTATAAAAGAATGTCCTTTTAACTCCTGAAACCAATCATATATTAACCGTTCCTTTCCTTCTTTCGATAAGATTTAACAACATATTCTTACATACTTACTTAAGAGTTTGATCCAGCCTTTTTTTTCACATAACTTACATATCTTACATAACATAATCCGGCCCGCCTGTGGGGCTCGGTGTACTGTGGAATCATATAACATAATCCGGCCCGCCTGTGGGGCTCGGTGTACTGTGGAATCATATAACATAATCCGGCCCGCCTGTGGGGCTCGGTGTACTGTGGAATCATATAACATAATCCGGCCCGCCTGTGGGGCTCGGTGTACTGTGGAATCATATAACATAATCCGGCCCGCGTGTGGGGCTCGGTGTACTGTGGAATCATATAACATAATCCGGCCCGCCTGTGGGGCTCGGTGTAAGATAGCGTAACCCGGCTATGTGAAGGCTCGGGGTAATATGGCGTAATCAGGCCTATGTGTAGGCTCGGTGTATCTCATGGCGTGTCAGGCCTATTTGTAGGCTCGGTGTATTTCATAACGTGTCCGGCCTATTTGTAGGCTCGGTGTATTTCATAACGTGTCCGGCCTGTTTGTAGGCTCGGTGTATTCATAACGTGTCAGGCCTGTTTGTAGGCTCGGTGTGATTTTCCTTACATAACATTTTCAAACCATCTTTTCACTTCTTCTTAAGTCGTCATAACAACTTCCCGTAAAGCTATTATAACAACCTTTCATTTTAGAGAACTTAAGACACTTTTATTCTTACAACATTAGGAAAACTAGATCCAAAAATACTACGTACATACATACTTAAAAAGAATCATAGAACTCCTTTCTTTTTAAAGCTCAAGTCACATACTCTTTTGGAAGCCATCTTCTTATCTTTTGAAATAAATTAAGAAGTCATACTTTGTAAAATTAAGTCATTTCCACTTATAAAATCAAGGCTTATAGCCTTAACACCTCGTAGCATACACTCTTTCAAATCATGTAAACATACTTTAGAAATCAAGTCCCATAACTTGAAAAATAAAGTTTCATAATCCTTTAAAGAAAATCAAAGTTCATAGTCTTAAAACTTCATAACATACATTCTTTAAAGTCCATTTACTTATACTTGTAAAATCATGTCATCTACACTTTTAAAACCAATCCCCTTTTCACATATAAATTCAAGTCAATTTCAAACATAAAAATCAACTTACATACTTACTTTAAATAAATCAAGATACATAGCCCTTAAATCAAATCTCATAATTTCCTAACCATCCTTACCAACGTCTCCCATAAGACCTAGTAAGGACTTAGGTGTTATACCCCGTATTTCCAGAGTATGTACGTAAGGGCGTACATATAAAAGTTTAGCCTTAAAGTTAGGCACTTTGGACGAATTGTGCACAACTAGCGAAAAGAGTCGTTTTCCGACGAAACGTTTCCACAGCTTACGTAGGGAAAATTTCGGCTATGTCATTTATTATTTTTGCGGATTTTTCCGGGAGATGAAATATTTTGGACCAACGGGAGGGTGACAATTGGACGGCAAAATGGGCTTGATTTGGACGATTTTGTGCCTTTCCCTTGGTCAAGGGTTAGGTAGGATATTTTGGTGGTAGATGGATAAGGTGTACTTGGGTGAATCTTGGCCTTACACTTTCTATGCACTTGGCTTCATCTTGGCCCTTGGTTGGACTTTGGTTAGCCTATAAATACTCCCTTAAGTTGAAGACTTTCTTCATCCTCACTTGAAAATTCCTAAGGCAAAATCCCTCCCTCTCCCTCTTGTTGCTCTCGTCCACCACACCCCCCTCCCCCTTTATGGTAGCCTAGCCGAAACACCCCTCCCCCTCTTGGAGGCCCTCCGCCGAGAAACCCCCTAGCCTTGTTGTGCTAAGTCGAAATACTACCTCCTTGGTTGAGAAATACTCTCAGTGTTGTTGTAATGCCCAAATACCTTAGCCCATATACCTTGTAGTACTTTCCAAAGTACCCTCTATCTGAAAACAAAACCGGAAAATACGATTATACTTTCCTTTAGCCTTTAGATGAAACCCTAAGGAAAATCTTCACCGTAGTTGAAGTTATAAGTAGAAGTTGCGTAGGACTTAAGGGTTTCTTGGAGCGAATTGGAGCGCACGGAGTAGGAGCTAAACCTTGCTCGGGAGCGACATATAACTTGGATAATTTTGGGCTTATCGAGGTAAATATCTTGTCCCCCTATTGTAATTGGAAATTACATGATTGTTAGAATATATAGTTGAAGTATACTATATATAGTATGAATATTGAAAAGGAACTGAACGTAGTTTTGCGGCAATGTCTTTTGACTTAAGCCTGAAGAATAAAGAGGAAAACTGAACTGTAATTACATGGGTGTATTACGATGAACTTATCTAGCATTCTTGTGAAGTAGAATTGTACACGTCGGTTAGGCGTGTAAACCCCACTGGTTGGCTTTGGCGGCCTCGAGAGGAGATTTCTGTTGTTGTGGGGAAAATCTTCTGAATTTTACGTAGAATATTCTACGTTGAGATCTAGATGTTAATAGGCGCCTTGTGGCCTTTATAGGTTGAAGTACTACGGTGGCGATCTACTTGGCAAGGAGTAGTAGGCGGTTTGGAGTACTTGGGCGTTTTGCTATTAGTCGATACTGTCGCGAGGTATGTGAACCTCTTCCTATCTCTTCTAGCATGATATGTGTATAACTATGTAGTGCGGTAGAGCGTACATGTGTTAAAGATATTTGATTGGTCTCTGACATAAAGTGTTATAACGACTTTATGGGAAGTTGGTTATAATAGCTTTATGTAGGTAAGAGAATGCTTTGTGATTTTTAAAAGGTAGCGATTTGAACTATGGTGGCTTGATGTGCGATAATAAAGAACATGAAGTATTTCAAAAGATTTATGAATCATTTTGATAAAAGAGTAATACTTGGTTTTGAAAACTTAAGGGTTATACTAGCTTTATGGGAAGTTAGGTATAACGACATTAAGAATGTTATATGGATTTGGAAATGTGAACTAGTATCGAGCGAACCAACTGGCGTTAATAAAGGAAATGTCTTGACTAATGAATTGTATTATTAAAACCATGAAACCTCCATCTGCATAGAAGCTAAGATGAGACAAAATGATATTACATTTCTAGATCATGGCTTCTTAATAAAATTGATTATGAACAAGAATAACCTACACTCATATAAGGCATATGTTTCTCAGTTGTTTAAAAGAGAATTATATTCTTAGAATGATTAAGACTATGAACTATGAAACTTTTCTAAAATAAAATAAAGAGTGGAGTAATTGAAATTAGGCAACCGGAACTCTAGGGAAAATGAAGGCATTGTTTTGTCTTAAAATGGTTTAAAATATAAAGTGTTATATGACTTTATCACGAAGTTAGTTATAACGACTTTATGAAAACAAAAGAAGGGTTTTATCATTGGTTTTAATGTGGTAACTTGACTTTAAAAAGAGAAGTGTTTTGGTCTAAAAAGAAGGCATGGTATTGCCTTAATTGGTTTTTAAAAAGGAAAGTATGGAAATTGTTTTGGTTTACTTAAAAGATGTAAGTCACTCTATTTTTATACTACGGGTATTGGGTGACTTTTATAAAAGGAATGGATCTCTTAAAAGGAATTTAACGTACGTAGTACTTTAGGGTTAAAACCCGGACTTTGACATAAAAGAAAGTACCTTGAGTTGTGTATAACTTGCCTATGATTGTTGTTGTGAAACCTGCCTATGCTTATTGTCATAGCCTTGTTGTGCAAGTACTGTATTTTACTCGACTACCGGTTCATGGGATGAATCGGGAATGTATTCCACCCGACTACCGCGTTCATGGGATGAGCCGGAATGTATTTCACTCGACTACGCGTTCATAGGATGAGCGGGAATGTATTTCACTCGACTACGCGTTCGTGGGATGAACCGGAATGTATTTCACTCGACTACGCGTCCGTAGGATGGACCGGAATGTATTCTACCCGACTACCGAAGTTCATGAGATGAGCAGGGAATGTATTCCACACGCGTTTCTATCGGGCCCGTGAGATGGGCGAGACATGTTAAGCGTATCACATGGTTTGTACCTAGATGGCCGGGCGGAAGGAGGTCCACGGGCATGAGGGATGACTTTGAGGGCGTGAGTCCCTGACTTGACATGACTGCTTTTTATTATGAACTGTAGTTTGGTTATCATACATGTCTCCTGCTTTATATAGACTATATGATTTCATTTCTGATATTTCTGATTTCACATACTTGGTACTGTTGTCGACCTCCTTGAGTGCGTTAATCTGCATGGTAGAGGTACATCATTGTCGATCCAGCTTTTAGGATCACCTTTCAGCGTATTGGGAAGCTCCGTTCCTTGGAGGCTTATCTTTGGTATGTTACCACAGTGCAGTAGGTTCTTGTACATTCGGGTATGGCGGGGCCTGTCCGTCATAGTTGTTGTAAAAATCTTAGAAGTGCATGCCTTTGTTGTGGCGGGGTTGTAAGGATTATGCTGTTCAAATGTTTATATATATATGTTGAAAGGCAACGTTTTGGTTGGCTGTTTTCATTCATCTTGATCCATATTTATTTATATGTTTAAAGGTTTTATTTCCTGGTTTTCTCGATGTTATATCACTAGGGTGCGGGGTAGACACGATCCGCGGGCGAGGTTCGGTCGTGACAAAAGTTGTATCGAGCGATTAATCCTCGGAAAGTGTCTACGATCGTGTCTAGTAGAGTCTTGATTATCGGTGTGTTGTGCACCACATCTATAATCGAGAGGCTATAGGACATTTAGGATTGGTTTCCATTCTTCTCATTCGAGATCGTGCCTTAGAGTGTGATGAGTTGGACCCTCCGGCGTATTCCTTTCCTTTACGATTATGCCTCGCGTAAGGCAACCTTGCACGAGATGGGCAAGCGATCGAGGAGCGTTAGTGAGATACTGAGAGAAGTGCGAGCGCGAGCCGGTCGATACGAGCAGTGCTTGACGGCTAGTTTTGCGGCGCCGCCGGCAAAGTGAGTTGAAGCGCGGCGATGGGCTGCTGAGACCACGATCCACGAGCCTCGATCCCCGATGCAGAGGCGAGAGAGATGGGGTACAGAGATAGCGATTCTGGCGAGTCGTGGCAGATATGAGATAAAGTGGATCTGGCAGATTCCGATCCATAGCACCGTAGTTCACCCCGGCGAGCGATTTGAGACTACGGGATTTTACGAGATGTAACCGCGAGTTTTATGGGTCGAGGCACGAGGATGATCCGCGAGGAGTTCATCCGGCGATTCTGGATCATGGGAGTGATCAAGGCTTGGAGACCGAGTCGGTGGTCTTAGGTTCGCATCAGTGCGTGATCTTTGATCGTGGTTTGATTCGTGGAGCCGTCGGGAGAGCATGCGCTTCCAGCGAGTTGGAGCGAGTTCGTAGGCGTTCTTGCACATTTCTTACCTCCACGGATGAGAGGGCTCGGTAAAGCATTTTTGACATTGAGGCGGGGCGGGCGGGCGGTTAGAGAGTATAATGTGGAGTTCGACTCATTAGCTCGATATGTCCCGCTTTAGTGGCGACCGTGGAGGATAGAGTGCAAGTATGTCCGCGGGGCTTGGCGATTATCTAGCGAGAGAGTTGCTCGGGTGTAGCTCTTGTAGGGCATGGGCATTGCCCGCATCTGAGCTTATTGTTATACCCGTAGTTCACGGGTATGTATGCGAGGCGTGCGTCACGAGAATACGAGAAAGATTGGAAAGGAAGAAAGAGGTAATTTTTCCACGGAAAAGTTTCCGGTTTTGTGAAGGAAAAAGGTTCGTTAATGGGAATTGGATTCCCAGTTTGGTATTCGGACTTCTGGAATATTAGAAAAATATGGAATTTTATTTTTGGAAATGGTCACGTGGGGCCACGGGAGAAATTCTGATTTTGTGGGGCCACTTTGTTTTGAGATTTTGGCCATTGTGGATATTTTGGAAGATGTTTTATTTTGGGCCAATAGGAGGGTGACACGTGTCACCCCGCCTAGGTGGCTTAGTAGAATGGCATTTGTGCACAACACGGTTAGAGTCGTTTTTAAAGCGTTTTACATAACTTGCGAGGAAAATTCGGCTATGTCTTT
The DNA here is from genome assembly GCA_029844215.1 of Przewalskia tangutica. Lineage (NCBI taxonomy): Eukaryota > Viridiplantae > Streptophyta > Magnoliopsida > Solanales > Solanaceae > Przewalskia > Przewalskia tangutica. Next base: position 265,810 of record JAQGDG010000052.1, on the reverse strand, counting down.
TCTTATTTTTGCGGATTTTTCCGAGAGGCGAACATTTTGGACCAACGAGAGGCGTGGCACCTCTCGTTGGTGGGCAAGGTGGGCGGCTTGGGCGACTTTGGGGTGTCAGTGGTAGATATTTTGTGTAGATATTTGTGAGGTTTTAAGGAGTAGGGTCTAGGGGCACTTGGGTGAATCTTGGCCTTACACTTGCTATACACTTGGCTAGATCTTGGCCATTGGTTGGCCTTGGCTTGTCTTATAAATACCCTCTCTTTTGATGAACTTCTTCATCCTAAATATTTCCTAAGTGTTAGAATCCTCCCCTCCTTCCTTATGGTTCTCGTCCCTCCCACTTGTGGCGAGAGCACCCCCTCTAGGGGTGCTAGCCGAGTGTACCACTGCCTAGTTGCTTTCGTATGATACCCCTTTGTGGTGTAGAAATACTCTCAAGTATTGTTATAATGCCCAAATTACCTTAGTCGTATACCTTGTTGTATTCTAAGGTTATACCTATCTGAAAGCCCGTAAATACTATTATACTTCCGTCGATCACAAAACCGAAACCACAGGAAAATCTCCATAGTCAGTTGGAGTATTGTGTAGAAGTTGGTTAGAACTTCTAAGGGTGGTTTAGAGCGGGTTGGAGCGCTCGGAGTTGGAGCTAAGCGATTGCCGGGATCGACTTTATACTTGGATAATTATGGGCTTATCGAGGTAAATATCTTGTCCCCTATTGTAATTGGATATTACATGTTGTAGGAAATTATAGTTGAAGTATACTATGTATATAGCGAACATAGCTTGTGGCAATGTCTTTGGACTTAAGCTCAAGAATCGAATCAACTGTTTTTACATAGGGCGTATTCTGATGAGACTTGTGTAGTAATCTTGTGGAGTAGAATTGTACCGTTCGGGTTAGATGTATAACCCACGGTTGGCTTGGTGGCGGCCCAGTTAGAGGAGGAGATTTCTGTTATTGCGGGAGGTCTTCGAATTTTCGGTAGAATGTTCTGCGATAAGGTCTAAATGTTAATAAGCGCCTTGTGGCCTTATAGGTTGAAGTACTACGTGTGGCGCGTTCTACTTGGCAGGAGTAGCCGAAGCGGTTGGGAGTACTTGAGCGTTTTGCTATTAGTCGATACTCGTCGCGAGGTATGTGAACCTCTTCCTATCTCTTCTAGCATGATATGTGTGAACTATGTAGTACGGTGAGCGTCATGTACTAAATGTATTTGATTGGTGTAAAACATAAAGTGTTATAACGGCTTTATGGGAAGTTGGTTATAACGGCTTTATGTTGGTAAGAAAATACATGTGGTTTTAAAAGGTAGCGATTTGAACTATAAGCGGCTTGTTATGTGTTAATAAAGAACTTGAAGTATTTCAAAGAGTTTTGAATCATTTTGAGAGGAGAAGTAATACTTGATTTGTTTTGAAAACTTAAGAGTTATACTAGCTTTATGGAAAGTTAGGTATAACGTCTTAAGAATGTTTCTTGATTTTGGAAATCGAATGTGTATCGACAAACCAACTGCGGCGTTAATAAAAATGTTTTGTGATTAAGTATTATTAAAACCAGTAGAAACTTCCATCTGCATAGAAGCTAAGATGAGACAAAATGATATTTCCTAGATCATGGCTGCTGTAATAAGATTGTTGTAAACAAGAATATCCTACTCACATATAAGACTTATGTTTCTCAGATAGTTTAAAAGAATTATATTCTTAAATGAATAAGACTATGAACTCTGAAACCTTTCTAAATAAGAAACATGAACATTTGAAATTAGGCAAACTTGGACGTTTGGAAAATAATGTTGTTACTTGAGTTTTACAAAGAGAAGTGTTTTGATTTACTTCAAAAGATAATCACTATATTTTCATATACTACGGGTATGGTGTGACTTTTGTGAAAGTAACGTATCTTTTAAAGAGTTAATGTATGAAGTACTTTGGGGATAAAACCCCGAACTTGTTAGCATATAGTAGAAAGTACCTTGTGTGTATAACTTGATTGTGTTGGTTTGTGATAGCCGGGTAATACTTTCTTGTTGATTTGATAAGTAAACATGCTAGGATCTACGTGTGTTAGTATCTTGTGATGTTTGTGTAAAGGGGTTTTCCTTTGTTGTGCTTATGTTGTTTAACGATAAGTTTGTTATGATAGTATTATACATCACTCATCTCTTGAGATGATTCCGGATTAAGCGCCTCCGTCACGGGGTAGACTTCGGCGGGTCGATGGACCTATGATTCGAGACTACCTGCATGCGGGTCGAGGGCTATCTGCGGAGCTGCGGGAGTTCGAGTTAGGATCGCGGCCCTTGTGGTCATGCGGTCCTTGTGGCTATGCGGACGGCGAGTCGGGGCGCTGCGGGAGTAGCTACCCTCGATGCGGGGTTATACATCATGCGGGCCGATCTGATTGGCCTATGCGGAGCTGCGGAAAGTTCCAGGGCTAGACGCGCACATTAGATACTGCGGGCAAGTGGTCAGCTTTGATCATGTAATGATGCAGACAGATCTTATAATCTGATTCGCGACCTTGTTAGTGCTGTAGGTGTTAGTAGTCGGCTATGCCTTCGTACTTACCACATGCGTGTTATTATGGCACGGTGGGACACGGTGTTCATGAGTGTTCCTTGTTGCTTTTATATCATAAACTTGCTGCAGTGAGGAAGGTATTCCACGGGAATGTTTGATTTTGTGGGCGTGATTCCAATTGTTATATTTGAGTGATGACTTGAGGGCGTGAGTCACGACTTGACATATTGCTATTATTGTGTGGCGTAGTTTGGTTATCATACATGTCTCTGCTTTATAGACTATTATGATTTCATTTCTGATATTTTTAGTTTCACATACTCGGTACTGTTATGCGACCTCCTTGAAGTGCGTTCATCTGCAGTAAAGGTACACGATCATTGATCCTCGCTCTTAGGGTCACGCGATTCGTGTGGGAAAGCTCCGTTTCTCGGAGGCTTATCGATGGTATAGTCCACTGTTGTTGTAGGTGTTTACATTGAGGTATGGCGGAACCTGTCCGCCATTGTTGTCGTATCATTTCTTAAGTGCAGAAATCTTTATTGTGGCGGGGTTTGTAAAAGGATTAAAGCATTCATGTTGAAAAAGTTGTTGTTTATATATATCTGAAAGGCAAGTTTTCTCAGTTATTGTTTCATATTTTATAATATGTCTTGTATCGTTTATGTTCGTGATTACTACGATGTTGTATCACTAGGGTGCCGGGTAAGGCACGATCACGCGGGCCGGAATCGGGTCGTGACAACTTATGCTGGGAGGTGAGGGCGAAGAGTCGACGGAATGGCCAGAGATCGGCGAAGAGGGCGGGACAATGAGGTCCTTTGGTAGCGTTGGCGGGCGCCTCGGCCAGAGCTAGTTATGTACCTCCGCTTGATCTGAGTGGTCCTCCGCGATCTTGGGGCGTTTGGGGTATTCGGGAGCTGGTCGAGCTCGGGGCTTAGTTTCTGAGGGTTACGTAAGTTCTAGCCGCGAGATTCGTGTCCCGCCGGTGTGCGCGATGTAGCGGCGTCGTCGAGGAGAATGTCGTCTTTGCGGTGCTTGTTTCACTGCGGCCGTCGAGCCATGTGGCGAAGCGTGCTTATAGGAGAATGCAGCGGCGTAGCCAACTACCGGATCGATGGCGGGTTCATCGCGCCTACGGTATGCGCCTGCCAGTGCCTATGATTAAGTGGGCGGTAGATCGTATATCCTTAACCCTCAGAGACTTGTATGTGTTGATAATCATGATCTTGTGTTAAGTGTTATGTTCGGGTAATTGTGGGAAATTTCCTTGGGTTGTGTAAGATGAAAGTGGTAGCTTTCGTGGCGAATTAGTGTAAGAATGTTGCGGGGAGGAGCGAGAAAGTTGGCACGATGCGGGTCGGGTTGAGGACCATTCGGGTCAACCGTGGCGGAATGTGGTGAGGTCGGTCAGGTGGTCCCGCCAGTGGTAGGGTCACGAGGATGCTAGGCCCAGTTTAGATAACCATCGTAGAGTTGGTGGATACGTTCGACGAATCGGTTCGTGAAGGCGGGAATGGCCTTAGGGAAATCGAGGTTAGTAAGATGACCAAGTTTGGAGGTAGTGACTCGAGGTTGGAAAGCGAGCGTTGGCCGGAGTGTGGTGCGGATACTAGAAAGAGTTCGAGTGTTAGAAGTGCAACGAGATAGGGAGAAGTGAGCGTGTGTGATCGTTTCTTTGCGAAATGAAGGTGCGAAGGAGTATATTTTGGACCTTGGTGGGAACTTTTGTGATCAGAGGTGATTCCTCGTTGGCTTGGACTTGGGTTTCTTGGCGTGTGTTAATTGTGGCGGGCGGCATGTTTGGTTCGTAAGTATAGTAGTGAAGGCTATCTGGCGCGTGTATGTTTTGGTGAGAAGGAACATTGGGACGAATGTTTCTAAGGAAGAATGTTATACCCGTATTTCGGTATATGCGTAAGGCGTGCGTATAAAAGTTTAGCCTTAAGTTAGGCACTTTGGACGAATTGTGCACAACTGTGCGAAAGAGTCGTTTTTCCGAAACGTTTCCGACTACGTAGGAAAATTAGGCTATGTCATTTATTATTTTTGCGGATTTTTCCGGGAGATGAAATATTTTGGACCAACGGGAGGGTGCCAAGTGTCACCCTCATTGGACGGCAAAATGGGCTTGATTTGGATGATTTTGTGCCTTTCCCTTGGTCAAGGGTTAGGTAGGATATTTTGGTGGTAGATGGATAAGGTGTACTTGGGTGAATCTTGGCCTTACACTTTCTATGCACTTGGCTTCATCTTGGCCCTTGGTTGGCCTTTGGTTAGCCTATAAATACTCCCTTAAGTTGAAGACTTTCTTCATCCTCACTTGAAAATTCCTAAGGCAAAATCCCTCCCTCTCCCTCTTGTTGCTCTCGTCCACCACACCCCCCTCCCCCTTTGTGGTAGCCTGGCAGAAACACCCTCCCCTCTTGGAGGCCTCGTAGAAACCCCACTAGCCGTGTTGTGCTAAGTCGAAATACTACCCTCCTTGGTTGAGAAATACTCTCCAAGTGTTGTTGTAATGCCCAAAATACCTTAGCCCATATACCTTGTAGTACTTTCCAAAGTACCCTCTATACGAAAACAAAACCCGAAAATACGATTATACTTTCCTTTAGCCTTTAGATGAAACCCTAAGGAAAATCTTCACCCGTAGTTGAAGTTATAAGTAGAAGTTGCGTAGGACTTCTAAGGGTTTCTTGGAGGCGAAGTGGAGCGCGGAGTAGGAGCTAAACCTTGCTCGGGAGCGACATATAACTTGGATAATTTTGGGCTTATCGAGGTAAATATCTTGTCCCCCTATTGTAATTGGAAATTACATGATTGTTAGAATATATAGTTGAAGTATACTATATATAGTATGAATATTGAAAAGGAACTGAACGTAGTTTTGCGGCAATGTCTTTTGACTTAAGGCTGAAGAATAAAGAGGAAAAGCGAATGTAATTACATGGGGTGTATTCTGAGACTTATCTAGCATTCTTGTGAAGTAGAATTGTACGTCAGGTTAGGCGTGTAAACCCCACTGGTTGGCACAGTGGCCGGCCTCGGTAGAGGAGGAGATTTCTGTTGTTGTGTGGGAGGTCGCGAATTTTCTGTAGAATATTCTACGTTGAGATCTAGATGTTAATAGGCGCCTTGTGGCCTTTATAGGTTGAAGTACTACGGGTGACGCGATCTACTTGGCTTAAGGAGTAGCCGACGGTTTGGAGTACTTGGAGCGTTTTGCTATTAGTCGATACTCGTCGCGAGGTATGTGAACCTCTTTCTATCTCTTCTAGCATGATATGTGTATAACTATGTAGTACGGTAGACGTACATGTGTTAAAGATATTTGATTGGTCTCTGACATAAAGTGTTATAACGACTTTATGGGAAGTTGGTTATAATAGCTTTATGTAGGTAAGAGAATGCTTTGTGATTTTTAAAAGGTAAGCGATTTGAACTATGGCGGCTTGATGTGCGATAATAAAGAACATGAAGTATTTCAAAAGATTTATGAATCATTTTGATAAAAGAGTAATACTTGGTTTTGAAAACTTAAGGGTTATACTAGGCTTTATGGGAAGTTAGGTATAACGGCATTAAGAATGTTATATGGATTTGGAAATGTGAACTAGTATCGAGCGAACCCTTTGCGGCGTTAATAAAGGAAATGTCTTGACTAATGAATTGTATTATTAAAACCGGTAGAAACCTCCATCTGCATAGAAGCTAAGATGAGACAAAATGATATTACATTTCTAGATCATGGTTGCTTAATAAAATTGATTATGAACAAGAATAACCTACACTCATATAAGGCATATGTTTCTCAGTTGTTTAAAAGAGAATTATATTCTTAGAATGATTAAGACTATGAACTATGAAACTTTTCTAAAATAAAATAAAGAAGTGGAGTAATTGAAATTAGGCAAGCGAACTCTAGGAAAATGAAGGCATTGTTTTGTCTTAAAATGGTTTAAATATAAAGTGTTATAACGACTTTATGGGAAGTTAGTTATAACGACTTTATGAAAACAAAAGAAGGGTTTTATCATTGGTTTTAATGTGGTAACTTGACTTTAAAGAGAAGTGTTTTGGTCTAAAAAGAAGGCATGGTATTGCCTTAATTGGTTTTAAAAAGGAAAGTATGGAAATTGTTTTGGTTTACTTAAAAGATGTAAGTCACTCTATTTTTATACTACTGGTATTGGGTGACTTTATAAAGGAATGGATCTCTTAAAAGGAATTTAACGTCACGTAGTACTTTAGGAGTTAAAACAGGACTTTGACATAAAAGAAAGTACCTTGAGTTGTGTATAACTTGCCTATGATTGTTGTTGTGAAACCTACCTATGCTTATTGTCATAGCCTTGTTGTGCAAGTACTGTATTTTACTCGACTACGGTTCGTGGATGAATCGGGAATGTATTCCACCGACTACCGCGTTCGTGGGATGAGCAGGAATGTATTTCACTCGACTACGCGTTCAGGATGAACAGGAATGTATTTCACTCGACTACGCGTTCGTAGGATGAGCAGGAATGTATTTCACTCGACTACGCGTCCGTAGGATGGGCCAGGGAATGTATTCTACCCGACTCGAGTTCATGAGATGAGCAGGGAATGTATTCCACGTTTCTATCGGGCCCGTGAGATGGGCGAGACATGTTAAACGTATCACATGGTTTGTACCTAGGCTGGCGGCGAGGAAGGAGTTCCACGGGCATGAGGATGACTTTGAGGCGTGAGTCACGACTTGACATAGCTTTTATTATGAGCGTAGTTTGGTTATCATACATGTCTCACCTTTATATAGACTATATGATTTCATTTCTGATTTTCTGATTTCACATACTTGGTACTGTTATCTTGACCTCGCCCGAAGTGCGTTCACGCGCGGTAGAGGTACATCGGTTGTCGATCCCCTTTTAGGATCACCTTTCGTATTGGGAAGCTCCGTTCCTTGGAGGCTTATCTTTGGTATGTTACCACAGTGCATAGGTTCTTGTACATTCAGGGGTATGGCGGGGCCTGTCCGTCATAGTTGTTGTAAAAATCTTAGAAGTGCATTGCTTGTTGTGGCGGGGTTGTAAGGATTATGCTTGTTCAAATGTTTATATATATATATGTTGAAAGACAACCGTTTTGGTTGGCCTGTTTTCATTCATCTTGATCCATATTTATTTATATGTTTAAAGTTTTTATTTCCGCTGGTTTTCTCTGATGTTATATCACTAGGGTGCCCGGGGTAAGACACCAGTCACGGGCCCGGGTTCGGGTCGTGACATTAGGACAATTTAAACATACTCTTAACTTAGATTCAACAATGTAAATACTTCTTAACTTCTAAGAGTAGAAGGAATCTTAAAATGTTATCACATGGATATTTCATACGTAAGATCATGCCAAAGAAAGAAGAGGTTCACATACCTCGCGACGATTGTCGACAAGTAGCAAAATGCTCCAAAGTACTTCAACCTTGAGCTATTCCATTCTTCAAGTAGGATACGCTATACTTAGTACATCAACCTATAATGGTCACCATACGTCCATTAACCTCTTATTTCAAACGTAGAATATTCTAGGTGCTAAGTCGCTAAATTCTACGGAAAATCGGACACCTCCTTTGTTTTTACTTACTTTGCCACCTTTTTCAAGGCGAATACAATAACCAAACAGCCCGATTGGCTCACCACAATCTATAAGGTAGTCGATACAAATAATTAACTATACGACTGATTGGCTCACCACAATATAGAAGGTAGTCCAATACATATGAATAGCAACTATTACAAACCACAAGTACAAATTCGGCCACCTTGAGTTCATGATACCAATTCTTATTCAATTTCCATTTCAATCCAAATTGGTAGCATAACATGATATCAAGTCGCATTTGATTTTAACAACCATAATCTTTAAGTAAGTGACATGCGACGATTTCTAATAAACGATCAATTTGTATTCCAACTTAACATGACTTACTTTTCATTTCGAACTTAAGCTACAAGTAATCCATAATACTTATAAACTTCAACTTAACAACTTCATGCTAGCAACATGTAAAGCTAACAACAACAATATAAATAATCTTGTAACACTTTCAAAGAACAAGATTATACCTCAACGAATTGTAATCCAATCTTCAAAACCGAAGTTGCTCCTTAGCAACCTAGAGCCTCATCAAGACACCTCAATCCGCTCCTTGAGACCCTTAGAGCCACACCAACAACTTTCCTTCAAACCTCCAATCCAAAACCTAGAAAGCCACTAGGTTTTCACCTTGCGACTAATACGAAAACTCTCTTTTCCCGGGGTTTTCTATTGAGATACACTTACAATACCCTCATGAACCTTGGTTTAAAGTGTGGGGCTTAATGGACAAGAAACGAAAAAATTTCCTTTTGAAAGTGGAGGGAAGCCGAGAGCTCTTCCTTGAGTTCTTCAATTTTGTGGAAATTTTTCTAAGTGTAATGACACACTCATGCCACAACTTTATTACTAGTAGTGTAATAAAGGGGCATGGAGGGTTAAGATGTAACCAAATGGGTGGTTTAGATGAAGTCTTACTAAAAATCAAGACTAATTGACCTTTGACTTAGTCAACTTTCTCATGCCACAACTTGCAAGACATTAGTCATCTAAGACTTATGGTAAATGACCATATTAGCCATGCCTAAATTCGACCAAGGCATCATAAGGGGGTGACACGTGTCGCCCTCCCATTCGTCAAAATAAAACGTTTTCCGACAATTTCATAATTCCGATAAAATTTTACAAGTCTCAAATCTTGATACCTATGAGTTCTTACGTACGTTCTTAAAACATGTCCTGTAAATACGGGGTGTAACATTCTTCCCCCCTTAGAAACATTCGTCCCCGAATGTTCTTTCGGAGTCAAACTTATAATTAGCGACATAGTTTCCTTTCACAACCCCAACATACCAACAATGCCACACATGGCCCTAATACCTACACGCATACGCGTCGTCCATCATAAGCCCAAAAGAGATTATCTTTCGTACTTCCAACTCATACTAGCATACATACATAACTTCCATACCAATTCTGGCCTCAAATCTTTGTAACTCTATAAAACAATATAAGGCCATTTAGGCTTCATGACATGGTTAGGTGGAACGCATCCACGAACCCGTAAAACAATTAACTAGACTTGGGCCTTGCACCCTCGTGACCCTGTCACGCAGCGGAACTACTACCAACTGATCCTACTCTATTCCAGGCCATGGGAGACCGTAGCAGTCCTCGCCGACTCGTCACACTTAACTCTTATCCTTGGTCTGACTTAAAATCTTATTGCCAGAGAAAGCCTTATATACCTAAGGTCTCGGCAGTAATCAATATTCTTAGGCTCGTAATTTCCATGCTCCAAACCTATCTTATCAGTCTCCCCGTAAACGGGTACAAAAACTTCTCATAAAACCAAAACCATGTGGTCTCGATCACAACAACCATTACTCACTCTATGCGGACCTCATCCGTACAATTCTCTTAAGCCTACTACGCAGCTTAATCTATTAACATGACATTCCATTAGGTTCCTTAACATGGCTTCTTAAGGGTTCACTACCCTATCAGACAGCTCATCCTTTCCCAATTATCTCAAATAAAACATAAGATCTTGGCGAGAATTCATTAACTATTCCATACCTTCCCGGTATCTAGTTAGTCTTTACGATTCACGGAAATCTAACATCATTCTAGGCAACACGCGTCTGACCCTCATACATAACTCCGTATAGATGTATGTCACAATACCAACTATACTACAATCATTACCAACCTGGATACGCAATCCACACATTCTTTCTGGTCGGTCTTTGCCTTTCTCGTGGCTGCGAACAACATAACTCGTTAGGGAGGCGACCTAACAACCTGACTCTATCGCACGATCTCAGAGTGAGAAGAATGGAAACCAATCCTAAATGTCCTGCAGCCTCCTGATTATAGATGTGGTGCACAACACATCGATAATCAAGACTATACTAGACACGGTCTGTAGACACTTTCAGAGCATTAACTGCTCTGATACCACTTTTGTCACGACCGACCGGGCGCGGTGCCCTACACGGGCACCTGTTGGTATACATCGAGAGAATAGCGTGGAACATACACAACTTAAACATATGTGTAAACAAAAGACAACACGGTGGCGATAAGGCGCCTTCCATACTATAAACATAATCAAAAGTACAATTGTACCTCGATTCTTACTGACCACATATGTGAATACATACCTCTAGGAATAACAACTGTGGCGGGACAGGGCCCCGCCATACCCCTGAATATACATGAATCTACTACCTCAGGGAAAAACCGTACCAAGAGCTAAGCCTCCGGAGCAAATTGAGCTTTCTCAAAGATGAACCAAGATCCTAAGAGAAAGGATCACCACACAGGTACCTAAAACTGCGGGCATGAGCGGCCCGAAGAAGTCGATTACAACAGTGCGAATATGGAACAGAAATAAAATGCAATAACCAAATCATATATGTATAAAAGAATGTCCTTTTAACTCCTGAAACCAATCATATATTAACCGTTCCTTTCCTTCTTTCGATAAGATTTAACAACATATTCTTACATACTTACTTAAGAGTTTGATCCAGCCTTTTTTTTCACATAACTTACATATCTTACATAACATAATCCGGCCCGCCTGTGGGGCTCGGTGTACTGTGGAATCATATAACATAATCCGGCCCGCCTGTGGGGCTCGGTGTACTGTGGAATCATATAACATAATCCGGCCGCCTGTGGGGCTCGGTGTACTGTGGAATCATATAACATAATCCGGCCCGCCTGTGGGGCTCGGTGTACTGTGGAATCATATAACATAATCCGGCCCGCCTGTGGGGCTCGGTGTACTGTGGAATCATATAACATAATCCGGCCCGCCTGTGGGGCTCGGTGTAAGATAGCGTAACGGCACATGTGAAGGCTCGGGGGTAATATAAATGTCCGGCCTATGTGTAGGCTCGGTGTATCTCATAACGTAATCCGGCCTATTTGTAGGCTCGGTGTATTTCATAACGTGTCAGGCCTATTTGTAGGCTCGGTGTATTTCATAACGTGTCCGGCCTATTTGTAGGCTCGGTGTATTCATAACGTAATCCGCCTATTTGTAGGCTCGGTGTGATTTTCCTTACATAACATTTTCAAACCATCTTTTCACTTCTTCTTAAGTCGTAACAACTTCCCATAAAGCTATTATAACAACCTTTCATTTTAGAGAACTTATGACACTTTTATTCTTACAACATTAGGAAAACTAGATCCAAAAATACTACGTACATACATACTTAAAAGAATCATAGAACTCCTTTCTTTTTAAAGCTCAAGTCACATACTCTTTTGGAAGCCATCTTCTTATCTTTTGAAATAAATTAAGCCATACTTTGTAAAATTAAGTCATTTCCACTTATAAAATCAAGGCTTATAGCCTTAACACCTCGTGAGCATACACTCTTTCAAATCATGTAAACTTATACTTTAGAAATCAAGTCCCATAACTTGAAAAATAAAGTTTCATAATCCTTTAAAGAAAATCAAAGTTCATAGTCTTAAAACTTCATAACATACATTCTTTAAAGTCCATTTACTTATACTGGTAAAATCATGTCATCTACACTTTTAAAACCAATCCCTTTTCACATATAAATTCAAGTCATTTTCAAACATAAAAATCAACTTACATACTTACTTTAAATAAATCAAGATACATAGCCCTTAAATCAAATCTCATAATTTCCTAACCATCCTTACCAACGTCTCCCATAAGACCTAGTAAGGACTTAGGACAATTTAAACATACTCTTAACTTAGATTCAACAATGTAAATACTTCTTAACTTCTAAAAGTAGAAGGAATCTTAAAATGTTATCACATGGATATTTCATCGTAGGATCATGCCAAAGAAAGAAGAGGTTCACATATCGCGTCGATTGTCGACAAGTAGAAAAATGCTCCAAAGTACTTCAACCTTGAGCTATTCCATTCTTCAAGTAGGATACGCTATACTTAGTACATCAACCTATAATGGTCACCATACGTCCATTAACCTCTTATTTCAAACGTAGAATATTCTAGGTGCTAAGTCGCTAAATTCTACGGAAAATCGGACAGCACCTCCTTTGTTTTTACTTACTTTGCCACCTTTTTCAAGGCCGAATACAATAACCAAACAACCCCAATTGGCTCACCACAATCTATAAGGTAGTCCAATACAAATAATTAACTATACAGCCCCAATTGGCTCACCACAATATAGAAGGTAGTCCAATACATATGAATAGCAACTATTACAAACCACAAGTACAAATTCGGCCACCTTGAGTTCAACAATACCAATTCTTATTCAATTTCCATTTCAATCCAAATTGGTAGCATAACATGATATCAAGTCGCATTTGATTATAACAACCATAATCTTTAAGTAAGTGACATGCGACGATTTCTAATAAACGATCAATTTGTATTCCAACTTAACATGACTTACTTTTCATTTCGAACTTAAGCTACAAGTAATCCATAATACTTATAAACTTCAACTTAACAACTTCATGCTAGCAACATGTAAAGCTAACAACAACAATATAAATAATCTTGTAACACTTTCAAAGAACAAGATTATACCTCAACGAATTGTAATCCAATCTTCAAAACCGAAGTTGCTCCTTAGCAACCTAGAGCCTCATCAAGACACCTCAATCCGCTCCTTGAGACCCTTAGAGCCACACCAACAACTTTCCTTCAAACCTCCAATCCAAAACCTAGAAAGCCACTAGGTTTTCACCTTGCGACTAATACGAAAACTCTCTTTTCGGGGTTTTCTATTGAGATACACTTACAATATCCTCATGAACCTTGGTTTAAAGTGTGGGGCTTAATGGACAAGAAACGAAAAATTTTCCTTTTGAAAGTGGAGGGAAGCCGAGAGCTCTTCCTTGAGTTCTTCAATTTTGTGGAAATTTTTCTAAGTGTAATGACACACTATTGCTACTAGTAGTGTAATAAAGGGGCATGGAGGGTTAATATGTAACCAAATGGGTGGTTTAGATGAAGTCTTACTAAAAATCAAGACTAATTGACCTTTGACTTAGTCAACTTTCTCATGCCACAACTTGCAAGACATTAGTCATCCAAGACTTATGGTAAATGACCATATTAGCCATGCCTAAATTTGACCAAGGCATCATAAGGGGGGTGACACGTGTCGCCCTCCCATTCGTCAAAATAAAACGTTTTCCGACAATTTCATAATTCCGATAAAATTTTACAAGTCTCAAATCTTGACACCTATGAGTTCTTACGTACGTTCTTAAAACATGTCCTGTAAATACGGGGTGTAACACTTGTGAGCCTCGTAGAGAGTACCCCTCTGAGTGTTGTCTCGTAAATACACCCCCCCTTGGTAGAAAATGCTCTCCAAGTATAGTTACTATTCCAAAATACCTTGGCCCAAATACCTTGTAGTATTCCAAGGTTACACCTATACTAAAAGCCCAGAAATACTACTATACTTCCCTTTAGTCACAAAACGAAAGGAAAATCTTCACAGTTGGTTGAAGTATTAAGAAGAAGTTGCGTAGAACTTCTAAGGGTTGTTTGGAGTGGGTTGGATCACCCGGAGTAGGAGATAAACGTTGCTCAGGATCGACATTAAATCTTGGATAATTTTGGGCTTATCGAGGTAAATACTCTTGTCCTTATATTGTAATTGGAAATTACATACTGTAGTAGTATAGAAATGAATATAAGATTCATAGAAGAAAATTGAACTGTAATAGAAGGATATTACAGATAAGACTCGAACTGAAATCACATCAGAAGAATATTAAAGTAGAAGATTGAATCAGATTTACATAGGGTGTATTCTGATGAACTTGTGAAGTTTGTGGGTAGGGAAGTCTTTGCCCAATTTTCCGTAGAATCTTGTATCTAGATTTATTCTACCGAGTAGTCTAGACATTGATAGACTTGTATAACCGTTATAGGTTGAAGTACTGCGAGTAGCGTATTCTACTCGAAGGGTGGAAAAGGATAGCAAGATTCTGATCTTTGGAGCTATTTGCTAATAGTCGATAAATCGTCGCGAGGTATGTGATTCTTCCTATCCTCTTGAGCATGATATTTTAAAAGAATATATATAGTATGGTAGACGTACGTGTGTTAACTGAACGTGGTTTTACTCCGATGTCATTTGACTTGAGTCTAAATAATAAGAATCTTGAAGTATTTCAAAAGAATTAAGAACCGTTTTTGAAAGAAGAGTAATACTTGGTTTTAAAAGCTTAAGAGTTATACTAGCTTTATGGGAAGTTAGGTATAACAACTTAAGAGAGATAAAAAGAATGGTTTATTGATTTTAGAAGTTAAGAGACTTGATCTTAAAAGATAAGAGACTTTACTTAATTGAATTAATATGAATTTTGTTAAAAAGTGTGAAACCTCATTCGTGAGTAATGAGTACTTGGTTTTTAAAAGGAATAATGTCTTACTAAATTCAGAAATCAGAATAAGTATCGAACAAACCACAGCAGCGCTAATAAAGGGAAATGTTTTGACTAATTAAGTATTATTAAAACCAGTAGAAACCTCCATCTGCATAGAAGCTAAGATGAGACAAAATGATATTACATTTCCTAGATCATGGCTGCTTTAATAAGATTGTTATGAACAAGAATAACCTACTCACACATAAGGCATATGTTTTTCAATGGTTTTGAAAGAGAATTATATTATTAAGTGATTAAGACTATGAACTACGAAACCTTTCGAAAATGAGAAACTTGAGCATTTGAAATAAGGCAAACTTGAACGTTTGGAAAATAATGTTGTTACTTGATTTTACAAAAGGAAGTGTTTTGGTTTACTTAAAAAGATAGTCACTCTATTTTTATACTACGGGTATTGTGTGACTTTTGTGAAAGAAGCGGATCTTTTAAAGAGTTAATGTATGAAGTACTTTGGGGATAAAAACCCGAACTTGTTAAAATAAAGTAGAAAGTACCTTATGTGAATAACTTGATTGTGTTGGTTTGTGATAGCCTTGTAATACTTTTTTGTCGATTTGATAAAGTAAACATGTTAGGATGTTACGTGTGTTAGTATCTTGTGATGTTTGTGTAAAGGGGTTTCCCTTGTTGTGCTTATGTTGTTTAACGATAAGCTGTTATGTTAGTATTATATCACTCACCTCTTGACATGATACTGGGGTTAAGCCCTCCGTGCGGGGTATACTCGGTGATGCAGGACCATGATTCGAGAATACCTCATGCGGGTCGGGGACCTATGCGGAGCTACGAGTTCGAGTTAGTGTGCGGGGTTATACCTCATGCGGTCTATGTGGCCATGCGTCGCGAGTCGGGGCGTTGCGGGAGTAGCTACCCTCGACGCGGGGAATACCTCATGCGGGCCTATGTGAGTGGCCTATGCGGAGCTGCGGGAAGTTCGGGATTAGACGCGACATTTGATCTGCGAGCGAGTGGCGGCCGATCATGTGGCGGTCTAGCAGACCTCGTGATACGATTTATAACCTTGTTGATGCTGGGTTTTAGTAGTCGGCTATGCCTTCGTACTTACCCCGTACGGTTTGATTGTGACACAGGTGGGACCTGGTGTTCATGTGTATTCCTTGGTGCTTTTATATCAAAGACTGTCGGCAGTGAGGAAGGTATTCCATGGGCATGATTGATGTTGTGGGCGTGAGACCCATAGTTATATTTGAGTGATGACTTTGAGGGCGTGAGTCCCTGACTTGACATGATTGCTTATTTATTGTGAACTGTAGTTTGGTTATCATATATGTCTCCTGCTTTATATAGACTACTATGATTTCATTTCTGATATTTTGATTTCACATACTTGGTACTGTTATCGACCTCGCCCGAGCTGCGTTCATCCGCGGTAGAAACACCATTGTTGATCCTCGCTCATGTGGTCACGATTCAGCGTTTGGGAAGCTCCGTTTCTCGGAGGCTTATTAGGTATGCAGTCCACTGCCGTTGTAGGTACTTGCATTGAGGGTATGGCGGGGCCTGTCGCCATTGTTGTCATATCATTCTTAAGTGCAGTAATCTTATTGTGGCGAGGTTTGTAATAGAGGATATAGCTGTTCAAGTTTATATATATATATAGGCCGAAGGCAACTTTTCTCGAATAAACTGCTTTTATTTCATGTCTTGTTTTATATTCGATTACTCGATGTATGTCAACTTGGGTGCCCGGTAAGGCACGATCCACGGCCGAGTTCGGTCGTGACAAAAGTGGTATCGAGCGATTAATCCTCGGAAAGTGTCTCAGACCGTATCTAGTAGAGTCTTGATTATCGGTGTGTTGTGCACACCAATAATCATGAGGCTATAGGATATTTAGGATTGGTTTCATTCTTCTCACTCACGAGATCTTGCTTGGCGTGTTATAAGTTGGACCCTCTAACGTATTTCTTTCCGTGCGATGTTATGCCTCCGCCAGAGCAACCCGGCGAGAAGGGCAGCGGTAGAGCCGCGAGTAGAAACACGAGGGTTACGAGGGCACAGGCCCAATCATCACCTTGGGTGGTGCTTCATTCGGGGAGTTCTGCGACGTCGCCAGCCCCAGCAGAGTTTAGCACAGCGGCAGCAGTTCCTACTGCGGCCATGATATCTGGACCTTCAGTTCCACAACCAGTAGCAGAAAGTATGGGTTGCAAAGAGACGCCCTTGTTACTAGCTAGGGATTTAGCAACCAGAGAGCATATTATGTATCGATTTATCACGGGTCTTGATGACTATCTGAGAGAGGGTTGTGTAAGAGTAGCTCTTCAGTCAGGCATGAGCATGGCCTGCGTACGGGCTTATGCGCAGCAGGACGAGAGACGTAGAGATCGGCCATTAATCAGGCGGCGAGAAGAGGCGATCGGCGAGATCCTTTGGTAACTTTCAGGCGAACGCCTCGGAAGAATTAGATATGCACCTCCACGGTCGCAGTGGTCCTCCGCGAGGTTCGGGGCGTTGAGTATCGGAGTTGGTGAGCTCCAGGCTTGGTTCATGAATACACGTAGGTTCTAGCCAGCCGAGTTCAGTTTTTCCTCAGTGTTATCAGTGTGGCAGGCGTCATCCCGGGGAATGTCGTCTTATTGATGGTGCTTGTTTTACCTGCGGCCGTCAGGGCCATGTGTCGAAAAGATGTCATAGTAGGAGAGATGCAAGTAGGAGGACTCAGCTTACCAGATCAGTTGCGGATTCAGTGGCTCGGAGAGGAAGGGTTGTTAGCCAGAGGAGGCCACCCCCACCTCGGTATGGCCGTTGTGGTAGATGTCATTGTGGGGAGTGTCATACTTCTTCGACAGCTTGTTTTGCTATGCGCCCGGCAGGCGGGATTGATTGAAGCAGCGGAGGAGTGAAACGATGGGTCTGTATATCCTTAACCCTCTAGAGATTGTATGTGTGATAAGATAAGTGTATCTTAAGTGCTAGGTTCAGATAGCATTGTGTTAATTGTGATTAGAAATCATGGTTAGTTAAAAGGGTAATATTGGGGATAGGGAAAGTGTGAGCCTTACAGTTTTATACGTAGAGACCTTAGAGGTAAGGCCATCTCGAGTAAAAGATGTATTTTTATGTTTGACCCTTATCGGAGTGCATAGAACACGTGAGATATGTTTGTGTGATAAGTCCCTGAGTGGTATGAAATGAAAGAGGGTAGTTGAGCTAAGAAGACCACTAGGTTTTCGTGACTCGATGAGGAGATTGTTCCGGATCGGGGAACAAGAGTTTTGCGCGATAGCGGGGCGGGTTGCGGACCGATTGCGGGTCAAACCGCGGCCTGCATTATGGTGGGGTCAGTTCGAGGTGGTCCCGCCAGGTGGTGGGGTCACGGGGGTGTTAGGCCCAAGTTTAGTTAACCATCGTACGAGTTCGTGGATGCGTTCGACCAGTAGTCGGGCCGATGAGGTCAGCCCATCTTGTCTTTTAGTCAAGACCGTTTACGCGGCAGAGGGTTATGCGAGATATTATATCAGGAAGGTTGTAAGGCTGCACGAGGTGCCTACTTTCACCTTATGGCAGGCAGTGGAGCCCAGGTTACGGCTATTTCTTTTTCTAGAAGTTTTACCAGGCAGGGTTAGGAACTCAGGTGAGTCTCAGTATCGCATTCACCCTCGGGCCGGTGTTTTTGATTTCAGAGGTAGCTGTAAGGATTAGTCGCCTTTTGGTTGAGTGTGTATTATAATAAGCTACCATATCAGTATTCGGATATCGCCTTTTGACGCCTTGTAGGGGCGGAAGTGTAAGTTGCCGGTCGATTGGTTCGATGTTAGCAAGGTTCAGATAGTTGGTTCATACTTGTTTCAGCAGGATGTGGGTAGGGTGAAACTTATCCAGAAGAGGTTATTGCGACTTAGAGTCAGCGAAGTGCGTGCGGATAATCGGCGGCACGCTTGGAGTTCAGTTGACGGTGGGTCTTGAAGGTACCACCCGAAAAGCGGTGTGACGAGTTTTGGAAAAGCGGAGAAACTTAACGAAAGTGCTTTTGGGCATTTTCGATTGTTTGTAGAATAGGCGGGTTGCCTATAAGTTGGCATTGCCGTCCGGCGTAGGAGGCGATGCGTCCTATCTTTCATGTTGTTATGTTGGAAGGTATCGGAGATCCATCGAGTGTTCCCGTTAATGATGACCAAGTTGGAGGTGGTAACCCAGAGATTTTGGAAACTGAAGCAGTAACAGAAATGTGGTAAGTTATGAGAAAGAGTTCGAGTGTACGAGAGGGGTATGACGAGTAAGGGAAGAAGCGAGCATGTGTTACGAGCATAGATGTGATCATTTCTTTTGTAAAGTGAAGGTGCGAAGGGAGTATATTTTAGACCTCGAGTGGGAGCTTTTGTAGTGATGGAGGTGATTCCTCGTGGACTTGGATGTAAGTATTTGCGCGTGTTGTATTGTGGCGGGTGTGGCATGATTGTTTCGTAAGTATAGCGGTGAAGACTATCTTGGCGCATGTTTGTTTGAGACTTAGAAGGAACATTCGGGACGAATGTTTCTAAGAGAGGAGAATGTTATACCGTATTTCTAGAGTAATATGCGTGAGGCGTGCGTATAAAAGTTTAAGCCTTAAGTAGTCAAGCGGTCGAAATTTTGTACACAACCCCGAAAAGAATCGTTTCCGGCTAAACGTTTTCCAAAATTTGCGAAGGAAAATTACGGCTATGTCACGACCCGGCGGGCGCGTGGCGGTGCCTTACCGGGCACCCTAGTGACACAACATCGAGTAATCGTGGAACACAAAACAACAACATGAGATAATGAAATATAAAACAATAATGCGTGAAAACTTGCCTTCGGCATATATATAACCATCAACTCTTTTACAAATGAGCGGCAATCCTTTTACCAACCACGCCTTGTGATTACTACGGACCTGCAGAATGATACGACCACGATGGCGGGGCGGGGCCCGCCAAACCCACGAATGTAAACACTTACTACGACGGGGACTATACGTGATAAGCCTCGGAGAAGCGGAGCTTCCCAAGCTGACGTGACCACGAGAGCTAGGATCAACGGCGATGTACCTCGACTGCGGCATGAACGCGGCCCGAAGGAGGTCGATGCAAACAGTGCGGTATGTGAAACTAAAATAAATCGTAAATGAAATCATAGTAGTCTATACAAAGCGGGAGACATGTATGATAACCAAACTACGATTCACCATAAATAGCGATCATGTCAAGTCGGGGACTCACACCAGTCATCACTCAATTTAACAATGGGTCTCACGCCCACATCAATCGTGCGTGGAATACCTTCCTCACCGCCGGCGGTTTATGATATACAAGCACAGGAATACACATGAACACGAGGTCCCACACGTGTCCTAATAAAGCTGCATGCGGGGTAAATCACGAAGGCATGGCGAGCTACTAACACTCACCGTACCAACAAGGTCATAGCGTATCATAAGATCTGTCTGCACCGCCACATGATCAAAGCGGCCACTTGCGCGATATCTAATGTGCGCGTCTAGTCTCGAACTTCCCGCGACTCGCATAGGCCAATCTCATCGGCCCGCATGAGGTATTCCGCGCATCGAGGTAGCTACTCCCGGCATCGCCACGGACCGCGATCCGCGCCACGCGGACCGCATGCCCATAAGGCGATACACTAACACCGGAACTCTCGTAGCTCGCATAGGCCCCGGGACCGCGTGAGGTATTCTCGAATCATGGTCCTGGACCGCGAGTCTACCGCGTCGGAGGCGGCTTAACCGGAATCATCTCAAGAGATGAATGCCACAATACTATCATAACGATGATAGTTAATAAGCACAATCAAGAAACCCCCTCACACAAACATCACAAGATACTAACACACGTAGCATCCTAACACTTTTACTTATCAAAGCAACAAGAAAGTATTACAAGGCTATCACAAACCAATACAATCAAGTTATTCACACAAGGTACTTTCTACTAACAAGTTCGGGTATCTATCCCCAAAGTACTTCACACATTAAAATCTTAAAAAAAGATCTGTTTCTTTCACATAAGTCACACAATACCCGTAGTATAAAATAGAGTGATTTGTTTTAAGAAAACCAAAACTCTTACCTTTGTAAAATCAAGTAACAACATTATTTTCCAAACGTCCAAGTTTGCCTAATTTCAAATGTTCACGTTTCTTATTTTAGAAAGGTTTCGCAGTTCATAGTCTTATTCATTTAAGAATATAATTCTCTTTTAAACAATCTGAGAAACATAAGCCTTATATGTGAGTAGGATATTCTTGTTTATAACAATCTTTATTACAGCAGCCATGATCTAGGAAATATCATTTTGTCTCATCTTAGCTTCATGCAGATGGAAGTTTCTCTTGGTTTTAATAATACTTAATTGTTCAAAACATTTCCTTTTATTAACTGCGGTGGTTTGTCGATACGTCCACGATTTCCAAAATCGAAAAGCGTTCTTAAGCCGTTATACCTAACTTCCCATAAAGCTAGTATAACTCTTAAGTTCTCAAAAACCAAGTATTACTTCTCTTTCAAAACGATTTCAGAAATCTTTTGAAATACTTCAAGTTCTTTATAATCACACATCAAGCCAGTTATAAACAAATCATTTACCTTTTAAAGACCACAAAGTGTTTTCTTATCTACATAAAGCTGTTATAACCAACTTCCCATAAAGCCGTTATAACACTTTATGTTTTAAACCATCGAATACATTTAGCACGTATGCGTCTACCGTACTACATAGTTCACACATAT
Organism: Przewalskia tangutica; assembly: GCA_029844215.1. Taxonomy (NCBI): domain Eukaryota; kingdom Viridiplantae; phylum Streptophyta; class Magnoliopsida; order Solanales; family Solanaceae; genus Przewalskia; species Przewalskia tangutica. The sequence goes on along the minus strand of JAQGDG010000052.1, from coordinate 244,036 downwards.
CATGCTAGAGAGATAGGAAGAGGTTCACATACCTCGCGGCGATTATCGACTAATAGCAAAATGCTCAAAGTACCTCAAGCCGTCGGCTACTCCTAAGCCACGTAGATCGCGCCACACGTGATACATCCACCTATAAGGCCACGCGCTTATTAACATTTAGGTCTCATCGTAGAACTTCTCTGAAAATTCGGCACACCTCCCATGGCGTAAATCTCTCTCTACCGAGGTGGCTACGAGCCAACCGGGGTTTATACATCTAACCTAACGGGTACAATTCTACTCCACTGCTACTACACAAGTCTCATGTCTGATCCTATGTAATTACAGATTCGGTTCTTGAGCTTAAGTCCAAGGACATTGCCACAAGCTATGTTGATTATATATATATAGTATACTTGACTATATACTCTCTGACATGTAATATCCAATTACAATAGGGGACAAGATAATTACCTCGATAAGCCCATAATTATCCAAGTATAAAGTCGATCTGGGCAATCGTTTAGCTCGACTCGGCGCTCAACCGCTCTAAACCACCCTTAGAAGTTCTAACCAACTTACACAATACTCACGGACTATGGAGATTTTCCTAGGGTTACGGTTTTGTGACTGACGGGAAGTATAATAGTATTTTCTGGGCTTTCGTATAGGTATAACCTTAGAATACAACAAGGTATAGGGCTAAGGTAATTTGGGCATTATAACAATACTTGGAGAGTATTTCTATACCAAAAGGGGTATTATCTGAAACTAGGCTGGGGTACCCGGCTAGCACCTCAAAGGAGGGGGTGTCTACCGCCGGCCTACCCGCTAGGGAGACTCTCGACGAGGGGAGGGAGGGCTCTCGGCCAAGACACCACACTGGGGAAGGAAGAAGCTTTCAAGACTTAGGCAATTTGTGAATGAATTAGTCTTCCAAGGGAGGTATTTATAGCACAAGCCAAGGCCAACCAATGGCGAAGATCTAGCCAAGTGTTAGGCAAGTGTAGGGCCAAGATTCACCCGTGTACCTAGCCAACTTGCACACAAAATATCTACCAAAATATCTCCACAAAGCCTTCCCAATCGTCCATTGTGCGCCCACTTGCTTCCGATGTGAGGGTGACACATGTCACCCTCGTTGGTCCAAAATGTTAGTCTCTCGGAAAAATCATAAAAATACTTAATGACATAGCGGAAATTCCCTACGAAATTTGTGAAAGCGTTTAGTCGAAGCGACTCTAGCAGGGTGTTGTGCACAAACATATTTCGGCCCAAAGGTGCCACGTGGGGGTGACACGTGTCGCCCGATTCGATCCAAAATATTTCGTCTTAGAAAATATCCAAAACGGCCAAAATCTCAAAATCAAAGCGGGCCCCACAAAATCAGTAAATTTCTCCGTGGGCCCAGCGTGACCATTTTCGAAAATAAAATTCCATAATTCTCTAATATTCGAAGTCCGAATACCAAATCTGGGAATCCATTCCCAAGCGAACCTTTTCCTTCACAAAACCGGAAACTTTTCCGTGGAAAAATCGCCTCTTTCTTCCTTTCCGATCTTTACATCGTATTCTCGCACGTGCGCCCTCGCATACATACCACGGAACTACGGTATAACATTCTTCCCCAGAAACATTCGTCCGAATGTTCCTTCTAAGTCTCAAGCGAACACGCGTGGCGGTATAGTCTTCACTACTATACTTACGAAACAATCTGCCACGGTGGCCACGAAATACCGCGTAAAATACTTACATCCAAGTCCACGAGGAAACACCTCTAACATCACCACAAATAATACTACTTTTGTCACTTTGTCGCGAGCCTTGCTCGGCGACCCAACAAATGGTGCCGGCTGCATGCGATCTTTGATCAGGTCGCCGTACACTCGGACTCTTACCACGTTACGATCGGCCGGTTCCAAAACTCGGGGTTACTATCTCTAACGTGGTCATCATTAGCGGGAACATGCGGATGGATCTTCGATACTTTCGAACATAACAATACGAAAAGACGGACGTCCTTCTTCCTAAGTCGGACGGCAAATGCTAACATATAGGACGGCCTATTCTTCACATGAACTCACGAGGCCCAAAGTGACTCGGGCTAAGTTCATCTGTTTCCACAACTCGTCACACCCTGTCCGGGGTGGTACTTTCAAGAAGACCGACCGTCAACCTGAACTCTAAGCGTCGTCGCCGATTATCCGCACGATTCCTGCGAGTGCGAACTTCTTCTAGACAAGCTTCACTATCCACGGTCTGCTGGAACAAGCACGAACGACTATCGAACCGCCAACATCGAACCAATCGGCCGGCAACTTGCATTTACGCTTCTACAAGGCGTCACAAGGCGACATCCGAACACCGAAATGGTAGCTTAAACACTCCAACCAGGAGACAACGATCTCACGGCTACCACGAAATCAAAACAACGGCGAGGCGAATGCGTCTGGAGACTCGCGAGTTCCTAGCCTGCTGGTACAAACTCGAGAAGAGAAAGCAGTAGTACCACAGGCTCCTTTGTCCGTCATAAGGTGAAGGTAGGCACCGTGCAACCTCACAACACCTTTGGATAACATCAACACCGCCGGAGCGACACGGCCAGAAGAACACGATAGGCCCCATCGGCCCGACCAGCGGTCGAACGCATCCACGAACTTGCCGTTGGCTAACTAAACATGGGCCTAACACCCTCGTGACCCTAACACAAGAGGGACCACCACAATGACCCCACCACCAAACCTCTGCGGGTTGACCCGCGTAGCCTCAACCCGACCGGCAGGCGCGAAATACCATCTCCGTAGGAACAATCTTACTAACACGTTACGAAAACCTAGCGGTCTTCTTAGCTCAACTACCCTCTTTCATTTCATACTACATAGGGACTTATCCCACGAACATAGCTCACGTGCACTATGCACTCCTATAAGGGTCAAACATAACACTACACCTTTCTCGAGATGGCCTTACCTCTAAGGTCTTTACGTATAACACTCTAAGGCTCACACCTTCTATCCCCAAAATCTTACTCGGTTAACCCACCATGATTCTAATCACAACTAACACCTTTGCTATCGAACATAGCACTTAAGGTATACTCACCTTGAAAGTTCTGAAGGACCTTGCTGCTCGACCTCTTACGCGTCCTTGGTTAACCCGTCGATCTCTACGTTTCTCGGCCTGCTGCGCATAAGCCCGTACACAGGCCATGCTCAAGCCTAACTGAAGGACTACTCTTGCACAACCTTCTCTTAGGTAGTCATCAAGACTTGCGATACATCGGTATACCCTCTGGTAGCCAAATCCATAGCTAGTAACAAGATTGTCTCTTGCAATCTATATTCTCGGTTCCTGGTCGTGGAACTGAAGGTTCAAATATCGTGGACGCAGTAGGAACTGCCGTCACTGTGCTAAACTCTGCTGGGGCTAGTGGCGTCGCGAAATCCCGAATGAAGCACTACCTAGGTAATGATTGGGCTGTGCCCTCGCCATGCTTAAACTGCGCTCGCGACTCCGCCTGCCTTGCCTCACGGGCTCGGGTTGCCTACGCGGAGGCATAACGATAAGGAAAGAATTTCGTCGGAGGGTCGACTTACAACACTCTAGGCCGCGATCTCGAGTGAGAAGAATAGAACCCGATCCTAAATATCCTATAGCCTCGCGATTATTGGTGTGGTGCGCACACGCGATAATCGAACTGCGGATCACGATGCGTAGACACTTTCAGGATTAAGCGCTCGATACCACTTTTGTCACGACCGGCGGGCGTGGCCCGGTGCCTTACCGGGCACCCTAGTGACACAACATCAGTGTCGGCGGAACACAAAACAACAACATGAGATAACGAAATATAAAACAATAATCTGTGAAAACTTGCCTTTCGGCATATATATAACCATCAACTCTTTTACAAATGAGCGACAATCCTTTTACCAACCTGCCAGCGATACTACGGACCTCAGAATGATACGACCTGATGGCGGGACGGGGCCCGCCAAACCCACGAATGTAAACACTTACTGACGGGGACTATACGTGATAAGCCTCGGAGAAAGCGGAGCTTCCCAAGCTGACGTGACCACGAGCTAGGATCGGCGATGTACCTCGACTTTCGCGGCATGAACGCGGCCCGAAGAGTCGATACAACAGTGCAGGTATGTGAAACTAAAATAAATCGTAAATGAAATCATAGTAGTCTATACAAGCGGGAGACATGTATGATAACAAACTACTGATTCACCATAAATAGCGATCATGTCAAGTCGGGGACTCGCACCTCAGTCATCACTCGATTTAACAATGGGTCTCACGCCCGCACATCAATCGTGCCCGTGGAATACCTTCACCTTGCCGGCGGTTTATGATATACAAGCACCAAGGAATACATGAACACGAGGTCCACGCGTGTCCTAATAAAGCTGCGGGGTAAGTGCGAAGGCATAGCCGACTACTAACACTCACCGTACCAACAAGGTCATAAAGCGTATCATAAGATCTGTCTGACCGCCACATGATCAAAGGCGGCCACTTGCCGCGGTATCTAATGTGCGCGTCTAGTCTGGAACTTCCGCGACTCGCGTAGGCCAATCTCATCGGCCCGCGTGAGGTATTCCGCGTCGAGGTAGCTACTCCGGCATCGTCACGGACTTCGCGATCGCATGGCCACGGACGCGTGCCCGTAAGGGCGTACACTAACACGGAACTCGTAGCTCGCGAGGCCCCGGGACCCGCGTGAGGTATTCTCGAATCATGGTCCCGGACCGCTGAGTCTACCCGCGTCGGAGGCGACTTAACCCGGAATCATCTCGAGATGAATGCCACAATACTATCATAACGACCGATAGTTAATAAGCACAATCAAGGAAACCCCTTACACAAACATCACAAGATACTAACACCGTAGCATCCTAACACTTTTACTTATCAAAGCAACAGAAAGTATTACAAGGCTATCATGAGCCAATACAATCAAGTTATTCACACAAGGTACTTTACTAACAAGTTCGGTATCTATCCCCAAAGTACTTCACACATTAAAATCTTAAAAAAGATCATTTCTTTCACATAAGTCACCTGATACAGTAGTATAAAATAGAGTAGTATCCTTTTAAGAAAACCAAAACTCTTACCTTTGTAAAATCAAGTATGACATTATTTTCCAAGCGTCCAAGTTTGCCTAATTTCAAATGTTCACGTTTCTTATTTTAGAAAGGTTTATGATTCATAGTCTTATTCATTTAAGAATATAATTCTCTTTTAAACAATCTGAGAAACATAAGCCTTATATGTGAGTAGGATATTCTTGTTTATAACAATCTTTATTACTGACCGTGATCTAGGAAATATCATTTTGTCTCATCTTAGCCACATGCGGATGGAAGTTTCTCTGGTTTTAATAATACTTAATTGTTCAAAACATTTCCTTTTATTAACGCTGCGATGGTTTGTCGATACACGTCGATTTCCAAAATCGGTAAAAGCGTTCTTAAGCCGTTATACCTAACTTCCCGTAAAGCTAGTATAACTCTTAAGTTCTCAAAACCAAGTATTACTTCTCTTTCAAAGCGATTTGAAATCTTTTGAAATACTTCAAGTTCTTTATAATCACACATCAAGCGATTATAAACAAATCATTTACCTTTTAAAGACCACAAAGTGTTTTCTTATCTACATAAAGTGTTATAACCAACTTCCCATAAAGCCGTTATAACACTTTATGTTTTAAACCATCGAATACATTTAGCACGTATCGTCTACCGTGCTACATAGTTCACACATATCATGCTAGAGATAGGAAGAGGTTCACATACCTCGCGGCGATTATCGACTAATAGCAAAATGCTCAAGTACCTCGGCCGTCGGCTACTCCTTAAGCCACGTAGATCGCGCCACACGTGATACGTCGCTATAAGGCCACTGGCGCTTATTAACATTTAGGTCTCATCGTAGAACTTCTACAGAAAATTCGGCACCTCACCCGCAGCAGCGTAAATCTCCTCTCTGCAGGTGGCTGCGAAGCCAACCGGGGTTTATACATCTAACCACTAACGGTACAATTCTACTCCACGGTACTACTACCTGAGTCTCGTAATGTCTGATCTATGTAATTCTGATTCGATTCTTCGAGCTTAAGTCGAGGACATTGCCACAAGCTATGTTGATTATATATATATAGTATACTTGACTATATACTCCTCTGACATGTAATATCCAATTACAATAGGGGACAAGATAATTACCTCGATAAGCCCATAATTATCCAAGTATAAAGTCGATCTGGGCAATCGTTTAGCTCGACTCGGCGCTCGACCGCTCTAAACCACCGCCAGAAGTTCTAACCAACTTCTACACAATACTCCAACGGACTATGGAGATTTTCCTAGGGTTACGGTTTTGTAGTGGGAAGTATAATAGTATTTTACGGGCTTTCGTATAGGTATAACCTTAGAATACAACAAGGTATAGGGCTAAGGTAATTTGGGCATTATATGATACTTGGAGTATTTCTATACCAAGGGGTATTATCTGAAAGCAACTAGGCTAGGGGTACCCGGCTAGCACCTCAGGAGGGGGTGTCTGCCTCGGCCTGCCCACTGGGAGACTCGACGAGGGGAGGGAGGGCTCTCGGCCAAGACACCACGCTAAGGGGAAGGAAGAAGCTTTCAAGACTTAGGCAATTTGTGAATGAATTAGTCTTCCAAGGGAGGGTATTTATAGCCAAGCCAAGGCCAACGATGGCGAAGATCTAGCCAAGTGTTAGGCAAGTGTAGGGCCAAGATTCACGTGTGTACCTAGCCAACTTGCACACAAAATATCTACCAAAAATATCTCCACAAAGCGCTTCCCGATCGTCCGTTGTGCGCCCACTTGCTTCGATGTGAGGTGACACATGTCACCCTCCCGTTGGTCCAAAATGTTCCGTCTCTCGGAAAAATCCATAAAAATACTTAATGACATAGCGGAAATTCCCTACGAAAGGTGTAAAGCGTTTAGTCGAAAACGACTCTAGCAGGTGTTGTGCACAAACATATTTCGGCCCAAAGGTGCCACGTGGGGTGACACGTGTCGCCCCGATTAAATCAAAATATTTCGTCTTAGAAAATATCCAAAACGGCCAAAATCTCAAAATCAAAGCGGGCCCCACAAAGCGTAAATTTCTCGTGGGCCCAGCGTGACCATTTTCGAAAATAAAATTCCATAATTCTCTAATATTCGGAAGTCAGAATACCAAATCTGAATCCAATTCCCAAAACGAACCTTTTCCTTCACAAAAGCGGAAACTTTTCCGTGGAAAAATCGCCTCTTTCTTCCTTTCCAATCTTTCTGTCGTATTCTCGTACGTACGTCCTCGCATACATACCCTGGAACTACGGGGTATAACAGGCTATGTCATTTATTATTTTTGCGGATTTTTCCGAGAGATGAAATATTTTGGACCAACGAGAGGGCGACACTTGGCCCTCAAGTGTGCATAAAGCTAAAGGGTCTTGGCACGTTTTTGTGCTAGGACTTTGGTCAAGGGTTGGTAGGATATTTGTAGATATTTTGTGTAGTTGATGAGCAAGTGGGACTGAACACTTGTCCAAATCTTGACCTACACTTGCCCATGCTTGTCTTGATCTTGGCCATTGGTTGGCCTATAAATACCCCCCCTTTGTTGAAGACTTCTTCATCCACAAAATAGTTTCTAAGTCTTAAAATCCCCCTCTCCCCCTTTGTAAGGTTTTCGTCCAAAGCCTCCCCCTCCCCCTTGTGAGCCTCGGCCGAGAGTACCCCCCCCTCTTGGGTGTTGTCTCGTAGATACACCCACAGTAGAAAATACTCTCAGTATAGTTCTTATTCCAAAATACCTTGCCTAAATATCTTGTAGTATTCCAGTTACACCTATACTAAAATCGAAATACTACTATACTTGTCACGACCGAACCGGCGTGGTAGTGCCTTACCGGGCACCCTAGTGATACAAAATCAGAGAAAATCAGCGGAAAATAAAACATGAACATGAAATAAGAGATATTATAAGTAAGCAGTCAACCAAAACGATTGTCTTCTGCGTAAATATATACAAACCACGAGCAGTTTAATCCTTTTTACAACCACCGCCACACATTACTCAGACCTCTAAGATTTACAACAACTATGACGGACGGGGCCGCCATACCACAGAATGTACAAGAACCTACAACTCGGGAACACGTACCAAAAGATAAGCCTCAGAAGGAACGAGCTTCCCAAAACGCTGAAATGAGATCCTAAGCGGGGATCGGCGGTAGATGTACTCTACTGCGGCATGAACGCGGCCTTCAAGGAGGTCGATGCAACAGTACAGTATGTGGCGTAAATGCGTAAATGAAATCATAATAGTCTATAAAAGCGGGAGGCGGTATGATAGCAAACTACGATACACACATATGATTATATCAATTCGGTCTCGTACCCACAACATCAATCCGCGTGGAGTACCTTCCTCTGGCGATGCATGATATGATAACAACAAGACGGCAATCCAAATGGGAGCATGCGTGCGCTACGCGTCGTGTCGGTATGTCCAAAGGAACAAATAAGACAACATTCCAAATGGAAGCATACGATGCGCTGCGTCGTGTCGGCGTGTCCAAGGAAACAATAAGACAAACATTCCAAATGGAAGCATGCGTGCGCTACGCAGCGTCGTGTCGATATGTCGAAGGAGCAAATAAGACAACATTCCAAATGGAAGCATGCGTGCGCTACGCGTCGTGTCGGCGTGTCCAAGGAAACAATAAGACAACAAGGCGGTAATCAAAGTGGAAGCATGCGTGCGCTACGCATCGTGTCGATATGTCCAAAGTGATTTAACAAAAGTAACACTATCAGCGAGGCGTGCGGTGGAATTTCTCCGTCGCTTTGCGCGTCGAGTAAGTTCTTAACAAGTCAACCGACCCTCCATCGAGAGGCGCGGTAGTATAGAAACACAATCTTTGCACAACAAAGGCTATCACAACAAGCATAGGCAAGTTTCACAACAACAAGCATGGCGAGTTTCACATCAACAAGCATAGGCAAGTTTCACAACTCAAAGTACTTTCATTTTATGCCAAAGTCGGGTTTTAACCTAAAGTACTACGCGTTAAATTCCTTTTAAAGAGATTTATTCCTTTTATATAAAAGTCACCCGATACGTAGTATAAAAATAGAGTGACTTATATCTTTTAAGCAAACCAAAACAACTTCCATACTTTCTTTTTAAAGTCAAGTTACCACATTAAAACCAATGATAAAACCTTTCTTTTGTTTTCATAAGGTCGTTATAACCAACTTCCCATAAAGTTTGTTATAACACCTTATGCTTTAAACCAATTTAAGACAACCTGCCTTTCTTTTCCCTAAGGTTCGGTTTGCCTAATTTCAAATACACAAGTCTCTTTTTTGAAAAGTTCATAGTTGATGTCTTAATCTCTTTTAAAACAATTGAGTAACATATGCCTTAGGCGAGTAGGTTATTCTTGTTCATAATCAATCTTATTAAGCGACCGTGATCTAGAAAATGTAATATCATTTTGTCTCATCTTAGCTTCATGCGGATGGAGGTTTCTCTTGGTTTTAATAATACTTAATTATACAATACATTTTCCTTTATTAGCTGCGGTGGTTTGTCGATACGTTCGATTTCGAAATCAGTAAAACATTATTCCTTCCAAAAACCAAGTACTCATTACTCACGAATGAGGTTTCACACAAACATCCATATTAAGTCAAGTCTCTTATCCTTTAAGAATAAGTCTCTTAACTTTTAACCCATTAAACCATTCTTTTTATCTCTCTTGGCGTTACGCTAACTTCTCATAAAGTGGTATAACTCTTATGTTTTCAAACCAAGTACACACTTCTTTCAAAAGGTTTCTTAATCTTTTAGAATACTCCAAGGTTCTTTTACATCCGATCGGTTATAAGTCAAATCGATTATCTTTTAAAAACCACAAGCATTTCTCATTTACATAGAGTTATTATAACGACTTCCCGTAAAGCCGTTATAACACTTTATGTTTAAAGACAATCAAATACATTTAACACGTATGCGTCTCACCGTACTACATAGTTATACACATATCATGCTAGAACAGATAGGAAGAGGTTCACATACCTCGCGGCAGTATCGACTAATAGCAGCGCTCCAGTACCTCAAGCGAAATGCTACACTCTCGGTCAGCGGATCACTCCAGCGTAGTACTACAACCTATAGAGGCCATGGCGCTATTAATATCTTTAGATCTCAATGTAGAATATTCTACGAAAATTGCGGCACCTCACACATGGCGTAAATCTCTCTCTCTATCGAGTAGCTACCAAGCCAACGAGGGGGTTAACACGTCTAACGGGCGTGTACAATTCTACTACACGATAATCTACACAAGTCTCTTGTCTGATCTATGTAATTCTGATTCGATTCTCTTCTTTAAATTGAGCTTAAGTCGCAAGACATTGCGTAAGTATTGTCGAGCTTAAGTCAAAAGACATTGCGCACAATTATAATGTTGATTCTATATATAGTATACTTCAACCATATATTCCTACAACATGTAATTTCGAATTACAATAGAAGGTCAAAGTGTTTACCTCGATAAGCCCAAAATTATCGAGTTTATATGTCGATCTGAGCAAGGTTTAGCTCTACTCAGTGCGCTCAGGCCGCTCAACCAACCCTTAGAAGTTCTAACCAACTTCACTTATAACTTCAACTACGGGTGAAGATTTACTTAGGGTTTCGTTTTTGTGGTGAGGAAGTATAATAGTATTTTACGGGTTTTGTACAAGTGTAACTTTGTGAATACTACAAGGTATTTGGGCCAGTATTTGGACATTATAACACTACTAGGAGAGTATTTCTATACCACAAAGGGGGTATTTATACGAGACAACAAGGCTAGGGGTGCCCTCGGCTAGGAGCACCTGAGGGAGGAGGCCTCGGCGAGACTCTCGAAGGAGGGGAGAGTTGGGCGAACTCAACACTAAAGGGGAGGATTTTTAACACTTAGAAAAGATTTTTGGATGAAGAAAGTTCATCACTTAGAGGGTATTTATAGGTCAAGTGAAGGCCAACCAATGGCCAAGATGAAGACAAGTGCATAGCAAGTGTAAGGCGAGATTAATCCATGTGCAACCTTATCCATCTACCCAAAATATCCTACGACTCCTTGACCACCAATTCACACAAAAGCGTGCCACTCCCCATTCTCGTCCGACCTTCACGATTAGAGGGTGACAAGTGTAAGCCCTCTTGTTGATCCAAAATGTTTCGTCTCTCGGAAAAATCCATAAAATTATTAATGACATAGCGGAAATTCCCTACGAAAGCGTGAAAGCGTTTAGTCGGAAACGACTCTAGCAGGGTGTTGTGCACAAAAAGAATTCGGCCAAGCCTAAAGAAGTTCGAAAATTTCTCGTCGTCCCCATACATACTGCGGAAATACGGGTATAACATTCTCCCTCGCAGAAACATTCGTCGAATGTTCCTTCTCAAACAGATAACGAAGTTCTTCTAACAAGTTGCCAACGCCACGCTTTGGCGAAATATCACACGTTCTCTTACTTCCTTACTCGTCGTGCCTTCCGGACACTTGAACTCCTCAGCATCGTACCACACGATCATTGCTTTCCCAAAACTTTGAGTCACCACCTCCAACTTGGTCATCTTACTAGCTTGATCTCCTTAAGGCCATTCCGGCCTTCACGATCCGCCTACGGTCGAACATATCCACGAACTCATACGATGGTTATCTAATCATGGGCCTAGCACCCTCGTGACCCTACCACTGGCGGGACCACGAGTGACCCCACTTTGAAGCGGCGCGGGTTGGCCCTCAACATGGCTGACCCAACCCGACTACGCATCAAGCTTTTGTTCCGTCCGGAACAATCTTACCTATCTGGTCATGAAAGCTACCACTTCCATTACACACTACCCGGGGACTTTATCACACAAAGCGTTCTAGGCATAAAAATGCACTCAGCAAGGATCACTTGCAAAATCTGGTACTCAAGGCGGCGCACATCTAAGGTCTCAACTGTAATATTCTAAGGTTCATCATTTTCTCACCCTCAAGCTTACCCTTCTCACAACCAGGTTCTACATCACGTTTTAGCATAACGCTATCCGAACATAACACTAAACACATCATCACATCATCAATACATACAAAACTCTAGAGGGTTAAGGATATACCTGAAAATAGGTGATTGGAGGACCGCTAAGCGGGAACTTCCACCGCGACCTCTGGTGGCGTAGGTGTATGAACATCTGCGACTATGGGAGGTGAAGAACCATGGCCCGATCCGTGATGCATGCTATCTACTAGCGCTACCCACAGTCGGACAATTTCTCCCAAAATGGCCTGCGTGTCATGTAACACAAACTCCCGGACTAGCACGACACTCCCCACTGTGGAGTCTACCACAGCGGTCACAACGAGGTAGGGGTGGCTTCAGCTGGCTAACACCCCTGCTCTCCCGAAAATCTGAACCCTTGGAGCCCTGACCTGCTCCTGAATACTCTGGATGCTCTGAAGATTGTGGAGGACCACTCTGTACTGGCGGAGGCGCATAACTAGTCTGCTGCTGAGGCGGTCCACCTCGAAAGTCACCAAAGGACCATGCTTTGCGGCCTCTTCTGCGACCTTGGTTATTTCGTCGATTTCTCCGCTCCTCGCCTCCAGTGCATAAGCTGCATGCGGGCAATGTCCATGCCGGTGAAGAGCTACACGAACAACTCTACGCTAGGTAATCATCGAGCCACGTAATATATCGGTGCACTCGATCCTCCATACTAGCTACTAATGCGGGGCGTCTGGGCGATGAGTCGAACTCCACATTGTACTCCCGAACCGTCGCGTCTGCGCAACCCCAAAAATCTGTCGGCGAGCCCTCCTCATCGTGGAGGCAAGAAATGTGCAAGAAAGGCCTCGAGAACTTCGTCCATAAAGGCTGGAAGTGCATGCTCTCCCGGGGCGGCTCGCGAATCAAACCCGATCATTGCGGTATCACGCAGCCGATGCGAACCTAGGACCACCGACTCGGTCTCCGATGCCTTGATCACTCTCATGATCCGCTGTAACTTCCGGATGAACTCCTGCGGATCATCCTCAGGCCTCGACCCATAAAACTCTGGCGGGTTACACTCGAGAAAATCCGTAATCTCAGTATGCGCTCGGGGTGAACTACGGGTGCTCTTTGGGGCTGGGCTGCTGCGTCCGGCTTATCCTCAGTCAGCCTGACCACGGCCGTGCGGGCCATCTCGCTTGTAACCCGTCTCATACGCGGCTGTGGGGTGGAGGCTCAGGTATTGTGGTCTCTGTAGAGACTGCCGCTGCTCTACTCGTATCTTCCTCTGCTGCCTTGCCCTTCTGGGCCCGGGTTGCCTTGCGCGGAGGCATAACTGGTAAAGGAAAGGAATACGTCAGAGGGGTTCAACTCATCACACAGCTCTAAGGCAAGATCTCAGATTGTGAAGAATGGAAAAAAATCCTAAATGTCCTATAGCCTCACGATTATAGATGTGGTGCCTGACATGCGATAATCAAGACTCTACTAGACAGTGCGTAGACACTTTCAGAGACTAAGCGCTCGATACCACTTTTGTCGACCGAACGGGCGTGGTGGTGCCTACCGGGCACCCTAGTGATCTGACATCGAGAGAAAATCGGCGGAAATAAAACATGAACATGAAATAAGAGATATTATAAGTAAGCAGTCAACCAAAGCAGTTTGCCTTACTGCGTAAATATATACAAACCTGAGCAGTTTAATCCTTTTTACAACCACGCTTGCGATTACTCTGACCTCTAAGATTTACAACAACTATGACGGACGGGGCCCATGTACCACAGATGTACAAGAACCTGACTCGAGGAACACATGCCAAAAGATAAGCCTCAGAAGGAACGGAGCTTCCCAGCTGAAATGAGATCCTAAGCGCGGGGATCGGCGGTAGATGTACTCTACTGCGGCATGAGCGCGGCCCCGAAGGAGGTCGATCTGCGGTACCAAGTATGTGAAGCGTAAAATCGTAAATGAAATCATAATAGTCTATAAAGCGGGGAGCGGTATGATAGCAAACTACGAGTACACAGCATATGATTATATCAATTCGGTCTCATACCCCAACATCAATCTGCGGTGAGTACCTTCGCCATTCTGGCGATGCATGATATGATAACAACAAGACAAAGAATCCAAATGGGAGCATACGATGCGCTACGCATCGTGTCGGTATGTCCAAAGGAACAAATAAGACAACATTCCAAATGGAAGCATACGTGCGCTACGCATCGTGTCGGCGTGTCGAAGGAAACAATAAGACACATTCCAAATGGAAGCATACGTGCGCTACGCGTCGTGTCGGTATGTCGAAGGAGCAAATAAGACAACATTCCAAATGGAAGCATGCGTGCGCTACGCATCGTGTCGGCGTGTCCAAGGAAACAATAAGACAACAAGTTGGTAATCAAAGTGGAAGCGTACGTGCACGCTACGCATCGTGTCGGTATGTCAGTGATTTAACAAAAGTAACACTATCAGCGAGAGCGTGCGGTGGAATTTCTCCGTCACGCTGAAACGCGTCCAAGTAAGTTCTTAACAAGTCAACGACCCTCCATCGAGAGCGGTAGTATAGAAACACAATTTTTGCACAACAAAGGCTATCACAACAAGCATAGGCAAGTTTCACAACAACAAGCATGGCGAGTTTCACATCAACAAGCATAGGCAAGTTTCACAACTCAAAGTACTTTCATTTTATGCCAAAGTCCGGTTTTAACCTAAAGTACTACGACGTTAAATTCCTTTTAAAGAGATTTATTCCTTTTATATAAAAGTCACGATACGTAGTATAAAAATAGAGTGACTTATATCTTTTAAGCAAACCAAAACAACTTCCATACTTTCTTTTTAAAGTCAAGTTACCACATTAAAACCAATGATAAAACCTTTCTTTTGTTTTCATAAGGTCGTTATAACCAACTTCCCATAAAGGCATTATAACACCTTATGCTTTAAACCAATTTAAGACAACACAATGCCTTTCTTTTCCCTAAGGTTCGGTTGCCTAATTTCAAATACACAAGTCTCTTTTTGAAAAGTTCATAGTTGATGTCTTAATCTCTTTTAAAACAATTGAGTAACATATGCCTTAGCGAGTAGGTTATTCTTGTTCATAATCAATCTTATTAAGCGGCCATGATCTAGAAAATGTAATATCATTTTGTCTCATCTTAGCTTATGCGGATAGAGGTTTCTCTGGTTTTAATAATACTTAATTATACAATACATTTTCCTTTATTAACGCTGCGGTGGTTTGTCGATACGTTACGATTTCCGAAATCAGTAAAACATTATTCCTTCCAAAAACCAAGTACTCATTACTCACGAATGAGGTTTCACACAAACATCCATATTAAGTCAAGTCTCTTATCCTTTAAGAATAAGTCTCTTAACTTTTAACCCATTAAACCATTCTTTTATCTCTCTTGGCGTTACACCTAACTTCTCATAAAGCTGGTATAACTCTTATGTTTTCAAACCAAGTACACACTTCTTTCAAAAAGGTTTCTTAATCTTTTAGAATACTCCAAGGTTCTTTTACATCCAGTCGGTTATAAGTCAAATCAGTTATCTTTTAAAAACCACAAAGCATTTCTCATTTCCATGAGATTTATAACCAACTTCCCATAAAGCCGTTATAACACTTTATGTTTAAAGACAATCAAATACATTTAACACGTATGCGTCTCACGTCTACATAGTTATACACATATCATGCTAGAGCAGATAGGAAGAGGTTCACATACCTCGCGACAGTATCGACTAATAGCAAACGCTCAAGTACCTCAAACCTGCGCTACACTCTCGGTCAGCGGATCACTCCACACGTAGTACTACAACCTATAGAGGCCACAAAGCGCCTATTAATATCTTTAGATCTCAATGTAGAATATTCTCTGAGAAAATTGGCAAAGACCTCCCATGACAGCGTAAATCTCCTCTCTATCGAGCGGCTACCAAGCCAACGGGGGTTAACACGTCTAACCGGGCGTGTACAATTCTACTACAGTAATGCTACACAAGTCTCATGTCTGATCCTATGTAATTACTGATTCGATTCTCTTCTTTAAATTCAGCTTAAGTCGCAAGACATTCCGTAAGTATTAATCGAGCTTAAGTCAAAAGACATTGCCGCACAATTATAATGTTCAGTTCTATATATAGTATACTTCAACCATATATTCCTACAACATGTACTTTCCAATTACAATAGAAGGTCAAGAGTGTTTACCTCGATAAGCCCAAAATTATCCGAGTTTATATGTCGATCTGAGCAAGGTTTAGCTCTACTCGTGCGCTCAGGCCGCTCAACCAACCCTTAGAAGTTCTAACCAACTTCACTTATAACTTCAACTACGGGTGAAGATTTACTTAGGGTTTCGTTTTTGTGGTGAGGAAGTATAATAGTATTTTACGGGTTTTGTACAAGTGTAACTTTGTGAATACTACAAGGTATTTGGGCGAGGTATTTGGACATTATAACACTACTAGGAGAGTATTTCTATAACACAAAAGGGGGGTATTTATACGAGACAACAAGGCTAGGGGGGGTGTGCCGCTCGGCTAGGGCACCACAAGGGGAGGAGGCCTCGGCCAAGACTCTCAAAGGAGGGGGGGAGAGAGTTGGACGAACTCAACACTAAAGGGGGAGGGATTTTTAACACTTAGAAAAAGATTTTTGGATGAAGAAAGTTTATCACTTAGAGGGGTATTTATAGGTCAAGTGAAGGCCAACCAATGGCCAAGATGAAGACAAGTGCATAGCAAGTGTAAGGCCAAGATTAATCCATGTGCAACCTCATCCATCTACCCAAAATATCCTACCAACTCCTTGACCACCAATTCAACACAAAAAACGTGCCACACTCCCCATTCTCGTCCGCCAACCTTCACCAATTAGAGGGTGACAAGTGTCGCCCTCTTGTTGGTCCAAAATGTTTCGTCTCTCGGAAAAATCCGCAAAAATTATTAATGACATAGCCGGAAATTCCCTACGAAAATTGGAAAGCGTTTCGTCGAAAAACGACTCTAACCGGGTGTTGTGCACAAAAAGAATTCGGCCAAGCCTAAAGAAGTTCGAAAATTTCTACGTACGTCCCCCACGTACATACTCTGGAAATACGGGGTATAACAATACTTCCCTTCAGTCACAAAACGAAACCCTAAGGAAAATCTTCACAGTTGGTTGAAGTATTAAGAAGAAGTTGCGTAGAACTTCTAAGGGTTGTTTGGAGCGGGTTGGAGCACCCGGAGTAGGAGCTAAACGTTGCTCAGGATCGACATTAAATCTTGGATAATATTGGGCTTATCGAGGTAAATACTCTTGTCCTTATATTGTAATTGGAAATTACATACTGTAGTAGTATAGAAATGAATATAAGATTCATAGAAGAGAATTGAACTGTAATAGAAGGATATTACAGATAAGACTCGAACTGAAATCACATCAGAAGAATATTAAAGTAGAAGATTGAACTGTACTTACATAGAATTTGTATTCATGATGACTTGTGAAGTTTGACGGGTAGAGAAGTGCTGCCCAATTTTCCGTAGAATCTTGTATCTAGATTTATTCTACCGAGTAGTCTAGACATTGATAGACTTGTATAACCGTTATAGGTTGAAGTACTGCGAGTAGCGTATTCTACTCGAAGGGTGGAAAAGGATAGCGAGGATTCTGATGCTTTGGAGCTATTTGCTAATAGTCGATAAATCGTCGCGAGGTATGTGATTCTTCCTATCCTCTTGAGCATGATATTTTAAAAGAATATATATAGTGCGGTGAGCGTCGTGTGTTAACCGAACGTGGTTTTACTCCGATGTCTTTTGACTTGAGTCTAAATAATAAGAATCTTGAAGTATTTCAAAAGAATTAAGAACCGTTTTTGAAAGAAGAGTAATACTTGGTTTTAAAAGCTTAAGAGTTATACTAGTTTTATGGGAAGTTAGGTATAACAACTTAAGAGAGATAAAAAGAATGGTTTATTGATTTTAGAAGTTAAGAGACTTGATCTTAAAAGATAAGAGACTTGACTTAATTGAATTAATATGAATTTTGTTAAAAAGTGTGAAACCTCATTCGTGAGTAATGAGTACTTGGTTTTTAAAAGGAATAATGTCTTACTAATTTCGGAAATCAGAATAAGTATCGAACAAACCACAGCAGCGCTAATAAAGGGAAATGTTTTGACTAATTAAGTATTATTAAAACCAGTAGAAACCTCCATCTGCATAGAAGCTAAGATGAGACAAAATGATATTACATTTCCTAGATCATGGCTGCTTTAATAAGATTGTTATGAACAAGAATAACCTACTCACACATAAGGCATATGTTTTTCAATGGTTTTGAAAGAGAATTATATTATTAAGTGATTAAGACTATGAACTACGAAACCTTTCGAAAATGAGAAACTTGAGCATTTGAAATAAGGCAAACTTGAACGTTTGGAAAATAATGTTGTTAATTGATTTTACAAAAGGAAGTGTTTTGGTTTACTTAAAAGATAGTCACTCTATTTTTATACTACGGGTATTGTGTGACTTTTGTGAAAGAAGCGGATCTTTTAAAGAGTTAATGTATGAAGTACTTTGGGGATAAAAACCCGAACTTGTTAAAATAAAGTAGAAAGTACCTTGTGTGAATAACTTGATTGTGTTGGTTTGTGATAGCCTTGTAATACTTTCTTGTCGATTTGATAAAGTAAACATGTTAGGATGCTACGTGTGTTAGTATCTTGTGATGTTTGTGTAAAGGGGTTTCCCTTGTTGTGCTTATGTTGTTTAACGATAAGTTGTTATGTTAGTATTATATCACTCACCTCTTGACATGATCAGGGGTTAAGGCCGCCTCCGTGCGGGGTAGACTCGCGATGCAGGACCGTGATTCGAGAATACCTCATGCGAGTCGGGGACTATGCGAACTCTGAGTTCTAGGTTAGTGTGCGGGGTTATACCTCATGCGGTCTATGTGGCCATGCGGACTGCGAGTCCAGGACGTTGTCGGGGAGTAGCTACCCTCGATGCGGGGAATACCTCATGCGGGCCTATGTGAGTGGCCTATGCGGAGCTGCGGGAAGTTCCAGGATTAGACGCGCACATTTGATACTGCGGGCGAGTGGCCAGCTTCGATCATGTGGCGGTCTAGACAGACCTCGTGATACAGTTTATGACCTTGTTGGTACTGTGGGTTTTAGTAGTCGGCTATGCCTTCGTACTTACCCCGTACGGTTTGATTATGACACAGGTGGGACCTGGTGTTCATGTGTATTCCTTGGTGCTTTTATATCAAAGACTGCCGGCAGTGAGGAAGGTATTCCACGGGCATGATTGATGTTGTGGGCGTGAGACCCATAGTTATATTTGAGTGATGACTTTGAGGGCGTGAGTCACGACTTGACATATTTGCTTATTTATTGTGAATCGTAGTTTGGTTATCATATATGTCTCTGCTTTATATAGACTACTATGATTTCATTTCTGATATTTTGATTTCACATACTTGGTACTGTTATCGACCTCCTTTGAGGCTGCGTTCATGCCGCGGTAGAGGTACACGATTGTTGATCCTCGCTCATGGAGTCACGATTCAGCGTTTGGGAAGCTCCGTTTCTCGGAGGCTTATCGATGTCTGATCCTGTCGTTGTAGGTACTTGCATTGGTATGGCGGGGCCTCTCCGCCATTGTTGTCATATCATTCTTAGAAGTGCATGTAATCTTGTTGTGGCGAGGTTTGTAATAGGGGATATGCTGTTCAAGTTTATATATATATATAGAAAAGGCAACTTTTCTCAGATAAACTCTTTTTATTTCATGTCTTGTTTTATATTCCGCTGATTACTCTGATGTATGTCTACTTGGGTGCCCGGGGTAAGGCACCAGTCACGGGCCCGGGTTCAGGTCGTGACATGTTCGGGAGTTTATCTTTTGGTATAGTTCCTTGATCTGAGCTTTTGTGCAGTTATGGGTATGCAGGCGGGGCCTTGTCGTCATGTTTGTAAACTCTTAGAAGTGCGTATTCATATGTGGGATTGGACTCGTATGCGGTGTAGTGTCTTTTGTTTATGTATATTATAAGGCGATCTTGTCGGCTTTGCCACTGCACGTCGTTGGTTTTAAAAAAAAAAATGAGGCGTTATTTAATTTCCATGATTTACTTAGTGGTTAAGGTAGAAGGTGCCGGGTAGGGCACGATCCACGAGGATTGGTCGTGACAGTGGTATCGAGCGATCGGTCCTCGGAATGTCTGAGGCCGTGTCTAGTAGAGTCTTGATTATCGGTGTGTTGCGCGCCACACCCATAAGCAGGAGGCTCTGAGGCTTTTAGGAGTTGGTTTCTATTCTTCTCACTCTAAGATCGTGCCATGATTGTGTTAGTAAGATAATTCCTCTCGCGTAATTTTGTGTTACTGATTATGCCTCGAGGAGGGCAACGGCCGCCGAAGGGCAAAGGAGTAGCGAGAGCTACTAGTCGGACTCGAGAGCGATAGGGCTTATGCGTGGTATACCAGATGTTGTTCGCGATCGTGAGTTCTTCTGCGCGAGTTTTGAGGCCCCACGAGCCTCCAGTTTCTCGGTTAGGAGAAGACTATAGGGTCATAAGGAAGCGATTATGTTATTGACCAAGATAGCGGTGCTCTGATTTCTTGTGGGAGGTTATTGGCGATGCAGACAGTGTACAGAGGGTAGAGGGCAGCGGAGATCGGTATTATACCGTATTTCCAGTATGTATGTGAGGACGTACATATATTTGTACAAACCCTAATTAGGTTAAGGATGAAATTGTGAACTTTCGACGGAAAAGATTCCGAACCTTGTGAAGGAAATTCTACGCTTTTAATATTTTAACCGATTACGGATTTTTCCGAGAGACGAAATATTTTGGACCAATAGGAGGGCGACATGTGTCACCCTTAGTTGGCATGGTATTGGACGAAAATGTTGGCCAAGTGGACTAAGTCAAATGGTCAAGTCATGGAAGATATTTCTTTGGGTGAGTGGGAGTAGGTAGAGGCGTTTTTTTTTTTGGGCATTGGGGGGCTTGCCTTGGACGATTTTTGTGTGATAGTGGAAGGCCACATGGCTCTTTGTTGTGGGCGACATATGTCCCAATGTTGTGGTGGACATATGTCCCAAGGTTGTGGAGGACACTTGGTTGGAAGACCTCTTCTTCACATGGATCCAAATCTACACCATCCATTTGTTTTAATATAGACCATTGGTGGTTCTATAAATACCCCCCTCTTGTGCAAGACTTCTTCATCCCTTAAACATTTTCCAAGTCTCAAAATCCCTCTCCCCCTCTTAGAAGCTCTCGTCCAAACTACCCCCAGAAAGGCTCTCGGCGAAAACCCTCCCCTTTCTAGTTGCCTACGTCAGAAAACACCCACTTGGTAGAAAAGTATTATCCAAGTATTGTTACTATCCCAAAATACCTTAGCCAAATACCTTGTAGTATTCCAAAGTTACCTCTATACTAAAAGCTCAGAAATACTACTTTATATCCATTAGTCACAAAACGAAACCCTAGGGAAAATCTTCATTGTTGGTTGAAGTATTAAGTAGAAGTTGTTTAGAAACTTCTAAGGGTTTCTTGGAGCTATCGGAGCGTGCAAATTAGGAGCTAAACGTTGCTCAGGATCGACATTAAATCTTGGATAATTTTGGGCTTATCGAGGTAATTAATCCTGTCCTTCTATTGTAATTGGAGTTTACATACTGTAGTATAGAAATGAGTATAAGTTATAGAAGGATGGTATAAGAGAAGAGAATTGAACTGTACTTACATAGGGTTGTATTCTGATGAGACTTGTGTGGTTTGTGGGTAGGAAGTCTTGCCCAATTTTCCATAGAATTAAGAACCTTACGCAGAGTATTCTCAGAGTAGTCTAGACGTTGATAGACGTATATGGCCATTATAGGTTGAAGTTCTGCGAGTAGCGTGTTCTACTTGAAGGGAGGACAAGGCTAGCAGGGTTATAGTACGGTGGAGCGTTTTGCTAATTGTCGATAATCGTCGCGAGGTATGTGAACCTCTTCCTATCCTTTCTAGCATGATGTTTTGTAAACTATGTAGTGCGGTGAGCGTACGTGTGCTAAATGAGTTTTGGTTGGTTTAAAACATAAAGTGTTATAATAGTTTTATGGGAAGTTAGTTATAACGACTTTATGTAGGTAAAAGAATGGTTTATTGATTTTAGAAGTTAAGAGACTTGATCTTAAAAGATAAGAGACTTGACTTAATTGAATTGATATGAATTTTGTAAAAAAAAGTGTGAAACCTCATTCGTGAGTAATGAGTACTTGGTTTTTAAAGAATAATGTTTTACTAATTTCGGAAATGAGAATAAGTATCGAACGAACCACTGCAGCGTTAATAAAGGAAAATGTATTGACAAATAATTAATTATATTAAAACCAGTAGAAACCTCCATCTGCATAGAAGCTAAGATAAGACAAAATTGTATTACATTTCCTAGATCATGGCTGCTTTAATAAGATTGTTATAAACAAGAATAACCTACTCACACATAAGGCATATGTTACTCAAATTGTTTTAAAAGAGAATTATGTTATTAAGTGATTAAGACTATGAATTACGAAACCTTTCGAAAATGAGAGACTTGAGTATTTATTAGGAAAACTTGAACTTTTTGAAAAGAATGTTGCTACTTGATTTTTTTTTTAAAAAGGAAAGTATGGTATTATCTTAATTTGTCTTAAAAAGCGTTTAAATGTTATGGCTGATTCTATACCGAGTCCATGGGATGGACCGGGAATGTATTCCACCACGTTTTGATACCGAGTCCATGGGATGGACCGGGAATGTATTCCATAGCGACAGGAGTCCATGGGATGGGCCAGGAATGTATTCCATCTGATTCTGTCGAGTCCCGTGAGATGGGGCGAGACATGTATTCCATCTGATTCCTTTCGAGTCCCGTGAGATGGGCGAGACATGTATTCCATCGATTCCTATCGAGTCCGTGAGATGGGCGAGACATGTATTCCATACGATTCCTATCGAGTCCCGTGAGATGGGCGGCATGTATTCCATCGATTCCTATCGAATCCCGTGAGATGGGCGAGACATGTATTCCATACGATTCTGCTCGAGTCCCATGAGATGGGCGAGACATGTATTCCATACGATTCCTATCGAGTCCCGTGAGATGGGCGAGACATGTATTCCATACGATTCCTATCGAGTCCCGTGAGATGGGCGAGACATGTATTCCACGATTCCACCTCGAGTCCCGTGGGATGGGCGAGACATGTTATACGTATCATATGATTTATACCTAGGCGCCGGCGGTGAGAGCGAGTTCCACGGGCGTGAGGATGACTTTGAGGAGTGAGTCTGCGCTGGCATGACTACTTTTATGTTGTGGCGTAGTTTGATTATCATACATGTCATGTTTTATATAAGCGTTATGATTTCATTCTGATATTTTCGATTTCACATACTTGGTACTGTTGTCACACCGAACCGGGCCCGTGGCGGTGCCTACACGCACACCTACCTTATGACACGAGTAAACGCGGAATTTAAATAACACCTCATTTTTTTAAAACCAACATCGTCTGGCGGCAAAGCCGACAAGGCTGCCATAATATATATATATAAACAAAAGACACTACACTGTACATGAGTCCAATCCCACATATGAATACAGACCTCTAAGAGTTTTAGTGAAATATGACGGGACAAGGCCCCGCCGTACCCATAACTGTACAAAAGCACATCTTGAAAGAACTTATACCAAAAGATAAACTCCGACGGAAGGAGCTATCCAAAAACTACGGCGGTCTACCTGACCGATCACCAAGCTGCGTACCTAAACACTGCGGCAACGCAGCGACCGAAGAGGTCGGTCTGAAGAATGTACCAAGTATGTGAAGTGAAAAATCGTAAATGAAATCATAGTAGTCTATATAAGCGGGAGACATATATGATAACCAAACTCTGATACATAATATGTAGCGATCATGTCAAATCGAGACTACGCCGCCAAAAGTCATCACTCAAATATAACTATGGTTCTCACGCCCACAACATCGATCATGCCCGTGGAATACCTTCCTCACTGCCGGCAGTCTATGATATAATAACACTAAGAAATACACATGAACAGCAGGTCCCACCTGTCATAAACCGTCTGGGCGGTGCGAGGCTAACTACCGGATACCAAAGCGCGCTATAAATACTATACAATACTATCTGATCAAACCACGGAGCGTCACGGGGCAAGTCTGGCCGACTACGGATACCAAGGCGTGTCACGTGGTGGCCGGGCAATCTGAGGGCTAACTACGGATACAGCCGTATCACGAGACTCCGCCACGAAGGCGTCACGGGGCAATCTGGCCGACTACGGATACCAAGGCCGTGTCACGTGGCTGGCCGGGCAAATCTGAGGGCTAACTACGGATACGGCGTATCGAGACTTCCACTAAGCGAGCGGGGCAAGTCGCGAGGGCTAACTACAGGTACGAAGGCGAATCAGCCACGAGGCGGGGCAAGTCTGGCAACCGACCACGGATACGAAGGCCGAATCGATGAAACCTCGTGGAGAGCTAGTCCGTGGAATAACTCTATCAGCGAGGCGTGCGGTGGAATTCTCCGTCATCGCTGATGCGTCGAGTAATATCATAACAAATCAGCGGCCTCCATTTGAGAGGCGGTGGTATAGAAATACAATGCTAGTACGACAAGGCTATCACCGCAAACATAGGCAAGTTACACACAACTCAAGGTACTTTCATTTTATGCCAAAGTCGGGTTTTAACCCCAGTACTACGTCGTTAAATTCTTTTAGAAGATCCATTTCTTTTAGAAAAGTCACCGATACAGTAGTATCAAAATAGAGTGACTAACACTTTTAAGTAAAACAACACACTTTCCTTTTTTAAAATCAAGAACAACATTCTTTTCAAAAGACTCCTTTTTATGTATTACCCCAAGATACTAACACCCGTAGTATCAAGGTGCGTCTATTTTTCAAAGTATGTTACTACACTTTAGAAAACTCATTTCAAAGCTTGAAATCAAGTAACTTCAAATTTTCACAATCAAGGCAACTTATGCCCATTAATCAAAAATAGATAACTTTCTAAACCCTCATAAAGCCGTTATAACCAACTTCCCATAAAGCCGTTATAACTTTTATGGTTTTAGACAATTTCATTCCTTTTATAACCAAGAGACTATACTATTTAAAACCAAGTATCACATACTTACAAATCAAGTTCTTAACTTTCAAAATACTACAAGTCTCTTATATTTAGAAAACAAGTTTCTTCTACTTTTAAACCTCAAGCAACTCACACCTTGAAGACAAGCTACTTCTCTTAAATCACGTCATTTCTCCTCTTATAAAACAATTAAGTAAATCACTCCTTTGACTCACCTAATGTCATTATAATGACCCTTAGGTTTTGGAACTAAGGCACTAGCCAAAAGATTTGGAAACCACTTCCTTTTCAAGACTATGTACTTTAAGCAAAATACTTTCACTCTTAAGAATCCAAACTCCACTAAGGCGATGGATTATCGACTTACAATTTAAACATCAAAGTCTGATCAAGGAAGTACATAGAACAAATTCTATACTAGGCAATCGATTACAACGAGGAATGGATCGTTTAAGGAGTATAACGTACTTTCTTTATCTTTAGGATTCATGCTAGAAGAGGAGATAGTTCACATACCTTTCGGCTAATTCCTCAAGCTAAGCGAATCGCGTGCGTAGAAGTTTCAACCTATAATGGTCACAACAAGACTATCGATCTTCTAGTCTCTAACGTAGAATAATACTAAGTATTTGGTCTCTAATTCTACGGAAAATCGGGCGCACTTCCTTTGTTTCTACTCACTTTGCCACCTTTTTCAAGGTCGAATACAATAACCAACACGCCCATTTAAGGCTCAAAACAACAACCAAACCAAAGGAGATTACACGCCTTACAATCGTGTAAAATTCCGCCCATGATTCATACCAAGTAGTTTAAAACTCGAGCCATTCTCGGCCAACTACATACTAACAATTCAAAGTCTTTTCCAATCCTTTTCCAATTTCAAGTTCTTAGGTAAACATGTTATTTAGTCATAAACAACTTCAACAACTATAATTTCCTTCTTTATTCAACATGCGACGACTTAAACTAATAATCAACTTGAATTATAGTCTTAAGGCTAACATGCTAGTTTTGATTTAGGGTTCGATAGGATACACTAATCCAACTACATAATATACATCTCATGCTTGCTAATAACCATAGCTACAACAATAAGTAAACTTA
Organism: Przewalskia tangutica; assembly: GCA_029844215.1. NCBI lineage: Eukaryota > Viridiplantae > Streptophyta > Magnoliopsida > Solanales > Solanaceae > Przewalskia > Przewalskia tangutica. Next base: position 217,682 of record JAQGDG010000052.1, on the reverse strand, counting down.
ATTTCTAAAGCAGCCAGAAATTTATACCTTTCCAAGCCCTTAAAATTTCCAAGATCCAAAGTCGCGCCTTAGAAATTCTTAGCTCCTTTCCTTAAGTTCCAATCCGCTCCAAGCACTCCTTAGAGGCCTATGAAGAACCCATCTTCAAGTTCCAACTTCAAAGTTGAAGAACTCTCAAAGTTTCCGCCTTGCGACTAACGTGAAAATGCGTTTTTTCCGAAATCTTTCTATTGAGATATCCTTACAATACCCTAAGGGACATTGGGTTAAAGTCTTGTGGCTATTGGATCAAAATTGTAAAATTTTCTTGTGGGATTTGAGACAAAGCCGAGAGCTATGTGTGTGCACAAAGTGTTGTGAAATTTTTCTAAGTCTTCAAGACCTTGTCTTGCTACTAGTACTATACTTATAACACAATGGATGGCTAAGACTTAAACAAATGGGTGGCTAAGATGAAAATCACATGGATCAAGCCCAAGTGGCAAGTTGACTTGGTCAATAATATCAAGCTTAGCAAGACTTATCTTCCACCTTGGTAAATGACCATTTTACCCCTCCTCAATTCGACCAAGACCATGTGGGGGGTGCCACGTGTCTCCCTCTCATTCGTCCATAAAATTCCGTAACCCTCGTGGGCCCCACAAAAAGTAAAATTCCTCGGGTGGGCCCCACGTGACCAAATTCTTAAAAATAAATTTCCATAATGCTAATAGGTTCCATACTCTTCAAATAATACATTTTGAGAATCCAATTCTCAACAACGAACATTTTCCTTCAGGCGTTGGAGCATTTCCGTCGGAAAAACAATTCTTCCTTTCGTACAAATTTCCAAGTCTTGTGTTCCTTACGTGCCTTCACTTATACATGTCACGAACTTACGGGTGTAACACATTGTATCGACCTCCCCGGGGCTGCGTTCATGCCGCGGTAGAGGTACATCGGTTGATCCTCGCTCTTGGGATCACGATTCGTATTGGGAAGCTCCGTTTTCTCCGGAGGCTTATCTTTTGGTATGTTTCCCCGAGTTTGTAAGTTCTTGTACATTCAGGGGTATGGCGGGGCCCTGTCCCGTCATAGTTGTTGTAAAAATCTTAGAGGTCTGTAGTACTGTTGTGGGCAGAGTTTGTAAAAGGGATGTAACTGTTCGGGTTCAAAATTTTATGTATATATACATGCCGAAAGGCAATCTTCTCTTGATAAATTGTTCTCATTTTATAATTGTTTCATGTCTTGTTTTTATATTCCGCTGGTTACTCTGATATATGTCTACTTGGGTGCCCGGGTAAGGCACCAGTCACGGGCCCGGGATCGGGTCGTGACAAAAGTGGTATCAGAGCAGTTAATCCTCGGAAAGTGTCTACAGACCGTGTCTAGTAGAGTCTTGATTATCGATGTGTTGTGCACCACATCTATAATAAGGAGGCTGCAGGACATTTAGGGTTGGTTTCCATTCTTCTCATTCTGAGATCGTGCCTTTATCACGACCGTTCGGGGCGTGGAGTGCCTTACGGCGCACCCAGTAGTCATACATCGAGAGAAAAACCGGCGGAATATAAAACAACGAAGATATGAAACGGTATAAATAAGACCTGTTTACGGAAAAAAAGTTGCCTTTCGGCATAATGTATATAAATAACCCAAAATGAGCGATTACATCCCAACCTTACAGCGAGTCTACAGACCTCAGAGTTTAAAACAACAATGGCGGGGCGGGGCCGCCGTACCTGAATCTGAATATCTACAACGACGGGGACCGTACCAAATGCTAAGCTTAGGAGAAGCGGAGCTTTCCCATTGAAGCGGTGATCTAAACGAGGATCAGCGGTAGGAGTACGCTACTGCGGCATGAGCGCGGCCCAGGAGTCGATCTAACAGTACCAAGTATGTGGCGAAAATCTGTAAATGAAATCATAGTAGTCTATATAAGGCGGGAGACATGTATGATAAGCCAAGACTACGATTCACAATAAATAGCGATCATGTCAAGTCGGGACTCGTACCCTCAAAGTCATCACAATAGAACCGTGCGGTGAAATGCGAAGGCGTGGCCGACTACTAAAACCCACAGTACCAACAAGGTCATAAAGCGTATCATGAGATCTGTCTAGGCCGTCACACGTGATCAAAGGCGCTCGCGCTTGATATCTAATGTGCGCATCTAGTCACGGAACTTCCGCGGCTCGCGTAGGCCAAGCAGATAGGCCGCATGAGTATAACCCGCATCGGTAGCTACTCCCGGCGGCGTCTAGACTCGTCGTCGCGTAGCTACAAGAACCGCGCGTGACCACAGGGCGCGTACTAACTGGAACTCCGTGATTCCGCATGCCCCTCTGGACCGCATAAGGTATTCTCGAATCATAGGTCCATCGACCACTTTGAGTCTACCCGCGTGGAGGCGGCTTAACCCGGAGTTATGAATGATATAATATCAACATAACCGATTATTGCTAAACAACATAAGCACAACAAGGAAAAACCCCTTTACACAAATATCACAAGATACTAACTCACGTAGCATCCTAACATGTTTACTTATCCGATCAACAAGAAAATATTACAAGACTATCACAAATCAATACAATCAAGTTATTCACACAAGGTACTTTCTACATTATGATAACAAGTTGGGTTGTTAGCCGAAGTACTTCATGTATTACTCTTTTAAAAGATCCGTTTCTTTTACAAAAGTCACCTGATATAGTAGTATAAAAATAGAGTAATTATCTTTTGAAGTACATTAAAACACTTCTCCTTGTAAAATCAAGTAACAACATTCTTTTCCTAACGTTCAAGTTTGCCTAATTTCAATTACTCAAGTTTCTCATTTTGAAAGGGTTTGTAGTTCATAGTTTTAATCCTTTAAAACAATTTGAGAAACATATACCCTAAGTGTGAGTAGGTTATTATTATCGTAACAATCTTATTCTGATCATGATCTAGTAAATGTAATATCCTTTTGTCTCGTCTTAGCTCCTATGCGGATGGAAGTTTCTACTAGTTTTAATAATACCTTATTAGTCAAAATAATTCCCTTTATTAGCGCATTCTTGTGGTTTGTTCGACATTTATTACGATTGGTAAAACATCATTCCTTTTGAAAACCAAAAATACTAATTACTCACTAATGAGGTTTCACACTTTTAACAAAATTCATATTAGTATAATAAGTCAAGTCTCTTATTTCCTTAAATCAATAAATCGTTCTTTTATCACTCTTAAGCCGTTATACCTAACCTCCCGTAAAGCTAGTATAACTCTTAGCTTTTAAAACCAAATGTTACCATACATTAAAAAATGATTGGTATTCCTTTGAAATGTTTTGGTTCTTTATTATTGGGCTTAAGCGTGAGGCATTACATGAAGTGTTGTCGAGCTTAAGCGTGAGGCATTAGTAAGTATTATTCGAGCTTAAGTCAAAGACATTGCCGTAGTTATTATTCGATTAACACGTATGCGTCTACCGTACTATATATATTGTAAAATATCATGCTTTAGGAAGAATCACATACCTTCTCGTGAAAACCTCTGCCAAGTTGAATATGTCGCGTGAGTATCGACCTATATGATCAAATCGTCTATCAGCGTCGGTATCTTGTACAAAGTTCTAAGCGAGAGGGTTCGTTATTCTATGGTCATTTGGGCAGCACTTCCCTGCGGTGAGCTACTCGAGTCTGTGAAAGCGATCACATGTAAATCTGATTCTATTATTCATCTTTTAAACCCTTATCTTTGTGATAACGATTCAATTCTGATATGATATCCTACAAGTATTTAATACTTATTCCTATACTTCTACGGTATATATATTCTAATTACAAAGGAGGATAAGGTTATTTACCTCGGTAAGCCCAATAATATCCTAGATAAAGTCGCTGAAGCGAGGTTTAGCTCACAAGTTGTGCGTTAGGTGGCTCGAAAACCTTAGAAGTTCTTCACACCTACTAAGGACTAAGGGATTTGGGCTAGGGTAATTTGGGCATTATAACAATACTAGAGGCAACTTTTCTACCAAGGGAGGGGGTAGTGTTTCGGCTAGGCTAGCTTTAGAGGGTTGCTCTCGGCTAGGGCTTCTCAAAGGGGAGGGTGTGTTTGGGCGAAACAACAAGAGGAGAGGGAGGGATTTGAGACTTAGATAGATTGCTCAATTTAGGATGAAATAACTCTTCACAAGAGGGTATTTATAGGTCAAGACATGGCCAACCAATGGCCAAGATTATGCCAAGTGCAAGGCAAGTGTAGGGTGAGGATTTAGGCAAGTGTCCTTGGCCAACTTGCACACAAAATATCCTACCAACTACTTGACAAAAATTGTCATCAATTGGCCTCAATGTAGTGTAACATCCATCAATGAGAGGGTGACAAGTGTCGCCCTCGTTGATCAAAATGTTTCGTCTCTCGGAAAAATTCGCAAAAATTAGAAATGACATGGCGAATTTATCTACGCGAGTTGTGTAAAGCGTTTAGTCGAAAAACGACTCTAGCGGGTGTTGTGTACAAAGTGGAATTCGTCGAGCCAACTAGGGGGTGACACGTGTCGCCCTCTGCTCGTCCAAAATATTTCATCTTAGAAAATATCCACATGGCCAAAATCTAAAACAAAGTGGGCCCGGCAAAGCCGTAAATTTTCTCCGTGGGCCCACGTGACCATTCAGAAAATAAAATCCATAATTCTCTAAAATTCCAAGAAGTCAGAATACCAAATCTGGAATCCAATTCCCGTTAACGAATCTTTTTCCTTCACAAAAACCGGAAACTTTTAGTGGAAAAATCACCTCTTTCTTCCGTTCGATTCGATGTCGTATTCTCGTGCGTCGTCCTCGCATACATACCTTGAAACTACGGGTATAACATTCTCCCCTCCTTAGAAACATTCGTCGAATGTTCCTTCAAATATCAAAACAAGCGAGCGCCGATTATAGTCGCTTGCTATACTTACGGAAACAACCGTACGCGCTGGTCACAACACGACAAGCGCGCATACTTATCTCCAAGTCCACGAGGAATCACCTCTATCACAAAACTCCTACTCGAGATCAAAAAGATACTCCCAGCCCTACTCTTTACAAGCGAATGATCACACTATGCTCGTGTCGTGCTCGTTCTTCCTTACTCGTCGTGATACCACTTTTGTCACTTTGTCGCGAGCCTTGCCCCGACGACCCGACAAATGGTACGGTTGCTTGCGATCCACGAGGATGTCGTACACTTCTTATGCGCTCGAACTCTTACCACCGTGGACCACCAAAACCCCGCTGAAGCAGGCCGCGGGTCGACCCGCATGGCCTCGACCCGACGACAACGTGCAAACACTAGCTCACGATTCGGAATAATCTCACCAATCACGTTACGAAAACCTAGCGGTCTTCTACCTATTTCATTCCACATTACTCGGGATTCATCCTGAAATATCTCCGTATACTATGCACCTCGACAAGGGTCAAACGAAGTAATTCTTTTACCAAAGATGGCCTGCCTCTAAGGTCTCTACGTACATCACAAGGCTCCCACTTTCTCTATCCCCAATCTTTCTGATTAACTAATCATGATTCCCAATCACAGTTAACACAATGCTATCTGAAAATAATACTTAAGATATTAAGCTACACATATAAATCTCTAAAGGGTTAAGGATATACTGTATCTGCGGCCTTTCCAGGTCGTTAATCAAACCCGCCTGTTTGCATTTGGGAAGGTGATGAACTATCCATCGATCTGAAGGCGAGTCTCTACATCCGCACCACCCTTGGACAATTCCTCGCAAAATGGCCTGCTGCATAAGCATAACAAGGCGGCGGAAGAACGACACTCCCGTGATGGCATCGACGCGGCGGCGCGAGGTGGGGTGGCCTCTGCAGCTTACACCTCCTCCGAACCACTGCATCCTGGCCCAGTAGTAGTGAGTCGCCGCTTGTATCCTTCCTCATAGAACATTCCCTTGCCATATGGCCACGGCGACGCATGATAAAAACAAGCGCGATAAAAAGCGACACTTCCGGGATGACACGCCCGCAGCTGTGAACAACGAGAAAAAGACCACAGTGGAGGACACTGCTGGCGGAGGCGCATGTCTAATCTGCTTGAGGCGATCGCCTCGAGAGTTACAAATGATCCACCAATCGGGCCTCTTACTGCCATTCTCGGTCACTGTCGATCTCTACCTCTCTCGGCTGCACGTAATCTGAGCATAAGCTGGCTCGTCACGAGTGAAGAGCTACTCCTCGCAACCCTTCTTTAGATAAGCATCAATATCCTTGGAATCTGGTACATAAAATACTCTGCTGTTGCCAAGTCCTTTGCTAGCAACGGCCGTCTCCTTCCAATCCATATTTTACGCTCCAGCGTGGGCGAAAGTCGGATGTCATGACGCGATGAGCTGCTGCGTGCAAACTCTTTCTTCTGGCGGCGTCTCGGAACTCCGCGTGAAGCATCACGGTGATGATTGGGCTGTGCCTTCTAAATCTCATGCTACTCGCGACTCGGCCGCTTGCCCTGCAGCCCGAGTTACTGGCGCGAGGCATCAGGTAAAGGAAAGGAATACGTTAGAGGGTCGACTTATAACCGGCTCTAAAGCACGATCTCGAGTGAGAATAATGGAAACCAATCCTAAATATCCTATAGCCTCACGATTATTGGTGTGGTGCGCAACGCGATAATCGAACTACTAGATACGATGCACGTAGACACTTTCAGAGGATTAAGCGCTCGATACCACTTTTGTCACGACCCGTTCGGGGCGTATTGATGCTACGGGCACCCAAGTAGTCATACATCGAGAGAAAAACCGGAATATAAAACAACCAAGATATGAAGCGGTATAAATAAGACACGGTTTACGGAAAAAAGTTGCCTTCGGCATAATGTATATAAATAACCCAAAATGAGCGATTACATCCCAACCTTACAGCGGTCTGAGGACCTCAAGAGTTTAAAACAACAATGGCGGGGCGGGGCCCGCCATACCTGAATCTGAATATCTACAGCGACGGGGACCGTACGAAAATGCTAAGCTTAGGAAGCGGAGCTTTCCAATGACTGAGCGGTGATCCTAAACGAGGATCAACGGTAGGAGTACGCTTTACGGCGTGACGCATGGCCGAGAAGTCGATCTACCAGTACAGTATGTGGCGAAAATCGTAAATGAAATCATAGTAGTCTATATAAAGCGAGACATGTATGATAAGCGAAGACTACGATTCGCGATAAATAGCGATCATGTCAAGTCGGGGACTCATGCCCTCAAAGTCATCACAATAGAGCGTGCGGGGTAAATGCGGCGTGGCGACTACTAAAACCACGGTACCAACAAGGTCATAAAGCGTATCATGAGATCTGTCTGGGCCGTCGCATGATCAGCGGCCACTCGCGCGATATCTAATGTCGCATCTAGTCACGGAACTTCCGCGACTCGCGTAGGCCAAGCAGATAGGCGCGAGGTATAACCCGCATCGAGGGTAGCTACTCCCGGCGTCCTGACTCGTCGTCGCGTAGCTCTGAGAACCGCGTGACCACAGGGCGCATACTAACGGAACTCCGCGATTCGCGCGACCATCTGAGACCAGCGTAAGGTATTCTCGAATCATAGGTCCATCGACACTGAGTCTACCCGCGTCGGAGGGCTTAACCCGGTTATGAATGATATAATATCAACATAGCAGATTATTGCTAAACAACGTAAGCCTGACAAGGAAAAACCGCTTTACACAAATATCACAAGATACTAACTCGCGTAGCATCCAACATGTTTACTTATCCGATCAACAAGAAAATATTACAAGACTATCACAAATCAATACAATCAAGTTATTCACACAAGGTACTTTCTACATTATGATAACAAGTTGGGTTGTTAGCCCCAAGTACTTCATGTATTACTCTTTTAAAAGATCAGTTTCTTTTACAAAAAGTCACACTGATAACAGTAGTATAAAAATAGAGTAATTATCTTTTGAAGTACATTAAAACACTTCTCCTTGTAAAATCAAGTAACAACATTCTTTTCCTAACGTTCAAGTTTGCCTAATTTCAATTACTCAAGTTTCTCATTTTGAAAGGGTTTGTAGTTCATAGTTTTAATCCTTTAAAACAATTTGAGAAACATATACCTAAGTGTGAGTAGGTTATTATTATTAAGTAACAATCTTATTACAATGACCATGATCTAGTAAATGTAATATCCTTTTGTCTCGTCTTAGCTCTATGCGGATGGAAGTTTACTAGTTTTAATAATACCTTATTAGTCAAAATAATTCCCTTTATTAAGTATTCTTTGTGGTTTGTTCGACATTTATTACGATTGGTAAAACATCATTCCTTTTGAAAACCAAAAATACTAATTACTCACTAATGAGGTTTCACACTTTTTAACAAAATTCATATTAGTATAATAAGTCAAGTCTCTTATTTCCTTAAATCAATAAATCGTTCTTTTTATCACTCTTGAGCCGTTATACCTAACCTCCCGTAAAGCTAGTATAACTCTTAGCTTTTAAAACCAAATGTTACCATACATTAAAAAATGATTGATATTCCTTTGAAATGTTTTGATTCTTTATTATTAGAGCTTAAGCGGTGAGGCATTCGCATGAAGTGTTGTCGAGCTTAAAGCGTGGCATTCTGTAAGTATTATTCGAGCTTAAGTCAAAGACATTGCGTAGTTATTATTCAGTTAACACGTATGCGTCTACCGTACTATATATATTGTAAAATATCATGCTTTAGGAAGAATCACATACCTACCGTGAAAACCTCACGCCAAGTTGAATATGTCGCGAGTATCGACCTATAACGATCAAATCGTCTATCAGCGTCGGTATCTTGTACAAAGTTCTAAGCGGAGGGTTCGTTATTCTATGGTCATTTAGGCAGCACTTCCCTGCGGTGAGCTACTCGAGTCTCTGTGAAAGCGATCCTATGTAAATCTGATTCTATTATTCATCTTTTAAACCACTTATCTTTGTGATAATGATTCAATTCTATCAACGATATCCTACAAGTATTTAATACTTATTCCTATACTTCTACAGTATATATATTCTAATTACAAAAGGAGGATAAGGTTATTTACCTCGGTAAGCCCAATAATATCCTAGATAAAAGTCGCGCTTTGAGCAAGGTTTAGCTCTAAGTTGTGCGTTAGGTAGCTCGAAAACCTTAGAAGTTCTTCAACTTCTACTAAGGACTAAGGGATTTGGGCTAGGGTAATTTGGGCATTATAACAATACTAGAGGCAACTTTTCTACGAGGGAGGGGGTAGTGTTTGGCTAGGCTAGCTTTAGAGGGTTGCTCTCGGCTAGGGCTTCTCAAAGGGAGGGTGTGTTTGGGCGAAGCAACAAGAGGGAGAGGGAGGGATTTGAGACTTAGATAGATTGCTCAATTTAGGATGAAATAACTCTTGACAAGGGGGTATTTATAGGTCGAGACATGGCGACCAATGGCGAATTATGCCAAGTGCAAGGCAAGTGTAGGGTGAGGATTTAGGCAAGTGTCCTTGGCGACTTGCACACAAAATATCCTACCAACTACTTGACAAAATTGTCATCAATTGGCCTCAATGCAGTGTAACATCCATCAATGAGAGGGTGACAAGTGTCGCCCTCTCGTTGATCCAAAATGTTCGTCTCTCGGAAAAATTCGCAAAAATTAGAAATGACATAGCGGAATTTATCCTCGCGAGTTGTGTAAAGCGTTTAGTCGGCGACTCTAAGCGGGTGTTGTGTACAAAGTGGAATTCGTCGAGCCAACTAGGGGTGACGCGTGTCGCCCTCTACTCGTCCAAAATATTTCATCTTAGAAAATATCCTGATGGCCAAAATCTAGAAAACAAAGTGGGCCCACAAAGCGTAAATTTTCTCCGTGGGCCCAGCGTGACCATTCAGAAAATAAAATCCCATAATTCTCTAAAATTCCAAGAAGTCAGAATACCAAATTTGGGAATCCAATTCCCGTTAACGAATCTTTTCCTTCACAAATGGAAACTTTTAAGTGGAAAAATCACCTCTTTCTTCCATTCCAATTCCAATGTCGTATTCTCAAATGCGTGCGTCCTCGCATACATACCTTGAAACTACGAGGTATAACAAGAGCGTGTTATAAGTTGGACCCTACGGCGTATTCGTTTTACGATTATGCCTCGCGCTTGAAACCGGGCGGATGGGCAAGCGGGAGGCGCTAGTAGGATCTGAGAGGAATGCAGTGCGAGCGGTCATTACGAGATAGTGCTTGACGACAAGTTTTGCGACACCGGTCAGCGAGTTTAGAAGCGCGGCGGTGGGCTGCTGAGACCACGATGCACGAGCCTCAGGTCCGCGGCTGGAAGCGAGAGGAGATGAGTTACAAGGAGATGGCGATTATTGGCGAGATAGTGGCAAGGCACGAGGATAAAATTTGGATCACGGCGATTCAGCCGGTACCGTAGTTCACGAGAGCGGATAGTTTGAGGCTGCGGGACTTTATGAGTTGCTGACCCGATGTTTTATGGATCGAGGCCTAGGATGATCGCGAGGAGTTCATCAGACAATTCTGACGGATCATGAGAGTGATCAAGGCTTTAGAACCGAGTCGGTAGTCTTAGGTTCGCATCGGCTGCGTGATCTGCGATCGGTGGTTTTGATTCGTGGGAGCTGTCGGGAGCATGCGCTTCGGTGTATGGGGCGAGTTCTCGGGCGTTTCTCGGCCACTTACCTCGCGAGATGAGAGGCACGCGGGCGATTTACGATCTTTGAGGCGAGAGGCGTGCGGTTGGGAGTACAACGTGGAGTTCGACTCATTAGCTCGGTATGTCCGCGTTAGTAGGCGATATGGAGGAAAGAGTACCGCTACGTCCGGGCTCGATGACTACAGCGAGCTTGTTCGGGTGTAGCCCGGTAGGGCATGGATATTGCGCATGCGAGCTTATGCACTTGGATGTGAGGCGGAGGGTCGACGGAATGGCGAGATCGGAGAAGAGGGCAGCAATGAGGTCCTTTGGTAACTTCGAGGCGAACCGCCTCGTGTGAGTTAGTTATGCACCTCGCCCGATGCAGTGGTCCTCGCGATCTTGAGACATCGGGGTATCGGGAGTCGAGCTCGAGGCTTAGTTCCACGGTATACATGGGTTACAGCAAGTCGGGTGCACGATTTCCTCGGAAAAGCGTCGTCGGAGTGTAGTGTCTTCGGTGCTTGTTTCACTGCGGCGTCGAGAGCCATGTGGACGAGGCTGTCACAAAGGAGGGTACATGTAGAATGCGCGACCTCACGTCGATGGCGGGTTCATCGCCTTATCATAGCTATGCGCGCAGTGAGTTATTATGATTAGGCGAAGGGAAAGTGAGGCAGTTAATACAGGTATATTCTTACCCCTCTAGAGATTAGTATGCTTGATATGATGATCTTGATTAAGTGTTATGATCAGATAGCATTGTGTTAATTGCGTTTAGAAGACATGGTTAGTTAGAAGGGTAAGTTTGGGGACAGGGAAATTGTGAGCCTTAGAATATTATACGTAGAGACCTTAGATGCGAGGCCATCTTGAGTAAAAGATTTATTTCTATGTTTGACCCTTATCGGAGTGCATAGTATACGTGAGATATATTTGTGTGATAAGTCCCTGAGTAGTGTGAAATGAAAGAGGGTAGTTGAGCTAAGAAGACCACTAGGTTTTCGTGACTTGATGGTGAGATTGTTAGGATCGTGAAACAAGAGCTTGGCGCGATAAATGGGTCGGGTTGAGGCCAGATTGCGGGTCAACCCGCAGCCCGGTTTGAAGTAAGGAAAAATTGTGGTGGTCCTGCTTTGTGTTAGGGTCACGATGGTGTTAGGCCCAAGTTTAGTTAATCATCGTACGAGTTCGCGGATGCGTTCGACCAGTAGTCGGGCTGATGGGGTCAGCCCATCTTGTCTTTCAGTCAGGACTGTTTACTCGGCAGAGGGTTATGCGAGATGTTATATATCAGGAAGGTTGTAAGGCTGTACAAGGTTCCTACTCTTACTTTATGACGGGCAGTGGATCCCAGTTTACTGCTATTTCTTTTTATGGAGGTTTTAGCAGGCGAGGTTAGGAACTCAGGTGAGTCTCAGTATTGCATTCACCCTCGGGCCGGTGTTTTTGATTTCAGGGGTAGCAGCGAGGATTATGTGCCTCTTGTTGAGTGAGTATCATTATAGCTACCATTTCAGTATTTTGGATGTCGCCTTATGAAGCCTTGTATGGGCGGTAGTGTAGGTTGCCGGTCGATTGGTTCGATGTTGGCAAGGTTCGAATTGTTGGTTTATACTTGATTCAGCAGAGTGTGGATAAGGTGGAGCTTATCCAGAAGAAGTTATTGGCAGCTCAGAGTCAACAGAAGTCGTGCGGATAGTCGGCGTCGACACTTGGAGTTCAGGTCGACGGTGGGAGCTTTCGTGATGTTAGAGGTGATTCCTCGTGGATTGGGATGTAAGTAGTTGTGCGTGTGTTATCCTGTGGCCATGTGTGGCATTTGCAAACTGGTTAAGCTGTGAAGAACTTTATCGTTATCTGTCTTGAGAAGGAACATTCGGGACGAATGTTTCTAAGGAGGGGAGAATGTTATACCCCGTATTTCCAGAGTATGTATGTGAGGACATACATACATTTGTAAAAACCCTAATTAGGTTAATGATGAAATTGTGAACTTTCGACGGAAAAGATTCCGAACCTTGTGAAGGAAATTCTACGCTTTTAATATTTTAACCGATTACGGATTTTTCCGAGAGACGAAATATTTTGGACCAATAGGAGGGCGACATGTGTCACCCTTAGTTGGCATGGGATTGGACGAAAATGTTGGCCAAGTGGACTAAGTCAAATGGTCAAGTCTTGGAAGATATTTCTTTGGGTGAGCGGGAGTAGGTAGAGGCGTTTTTTTTTTTTGGGCATTGGGGGGCTTGCCTTGGACGATTTTTGTGTGATAGTGGAAGGCCACATGGCTCTTTGTTGTGGGGGACATATGTCCCAATGTTGTGGTGGACATATTTCCCAAGGTTGTGGAGGACACTTGGTTGGAAGACCTCTTCTTCACATGGATCCAAATCTACACCATCCATTTGTTTTAATCTAGACCATTGGTGGTTCTATAAATACCGCCCTCTTGTGCAAGACTTCTTCATCCCTTAAACATTTTCCAAGTCTCAAAATCCCTCTCCCCCTCTTAGAAGCTCTCGTCCAAACTACCCCCTCTCCCCCTTAGAAAGGCTCTGCCAAAACCCTCCCCCTTTCTAGTTGCCTACGTCCGAAAACACCCCCCCCCCGTTGGTAGTACTGTAGTCTCCCAGTATTGTTACTATCCCAAAATACCTTAGCCAAATACCTTGTAGTATTCCAAAGTTACCTCTATACTAAAAGCCCAGAAATACTACTTTATATCCATTAGTCACAAAACGAAACCCTAGGGAAAATCTTCATTGTTGGTTGAAGTATTAAGTAGAAGTTGTTTAGAAACTTCTAAGGGTTTCTTGGAGCTATCGGAGCGTGCAAATTAGGAGCTAAACGTTGCTCAGGATCGACATTAAATCTTGGATAATTTTGGGCTTATCGAGGTAATTAATCCTGTCCTTCTATTGTAATTGGAGTTTACATACTGTAGTAGTATAGAAATGAGTATAAGTTATAGAAGGATGGTATAAGAGAAGAGAATTGAACTGTACTTACATAGGGTTGTATTCTGATGAGACTTGTGTGGTTTGTGGTGGGAAGTCGCCCAATTTTCCATAGAATTAAGAACCTACGCAGAGTATTCTCTGAGTAGTCTAGACGTTGATAGACGTATATGGACATTATAGGTTGAAGTTCTGCGAGTAGCGTGTTCTACTTGAAGGGAGGACAAGGCTAGCAGGGTTATAGTACGGTGGAGCGTTTTGCTAATTGTCGATAATCGTCGCGAGGTATGTGAACCTCTTCCTATCCTTTCTAGCATGATGTTTTGTAAACTATGTAGTGCGGTGACGTGCATGTGCTAAATGAGTTTTGGTTGGTTTAAAACATAAAGTGTTATAATAGCTTTATGGGAAGTTAGTTATAACGACTTTATGTAGGTAAAATAATGGTTTATTGATTTTAGAAGTTAAGAGACTTGATCTTAAAAGATAAGAGACTTGACTTAATTGAATTGATATGAATTTTGTAAAAAAAAGTGTGAAACCTCATTCGTGAGTAACGAGTACTTGGTTTTAAAGAATAATGTTTTACTAATTTGAAATGAGAATAAGTATCGAGCGAACCCTGCGGCGTTAATAAAAGAAAATGTATTGACAAATAATTAATTATATTAAAACCGGAGAAACCTCCATCTGCATAGAAGCTAAGATAAGACAAAATTGTATTACATTTCCTAGATCATGGCTGCTTTAATAAGATTGTTATAAACAAGAATAACCTACTCACACATAAGGCATATGTTACTCAAATTGTTTTAAAAGAGAATTATATTATTAAGTGATTAAGACTATGAATTACGAAACCTTTCGAAAATGAGAGACTTGAGTATTTATTAGGCAAACTTGAACTTTTTGAAAAGAATGTTGCTACTTGATTTTAAAAAAAAGAGGAAAGTATGGTATTATCTTAATCTGTCTTAAAAGAGCGTTTAAATGTTATGGCCGATTCTATCACAGAGTCCGTAGGATGGGCGGAATGTATTCCACCACGTTTTGATACCGAGTCCATGGGATGGACCGGGAATGTATTCCACACGACACCGAGTCCATGGGATGGACCGGGAATGTATTCCATATGATTCCTATCGAGTCCCATAAGATGGGCCGAGACATGTATTCCATACGATTCCTATCGAGTCCCATGAGATGGGCCGAGACATGTATTCCATACGATTCCTATCGAGTCCCATGAGATGGGCCGAGACATGTATTCCATACGATTCCTATCGAGTCCCATGAGATGGGCCGAGACATGTATTCCATACGATTCCTATCGAGTCCATGAGATGGGCGAGACATGTATTCCATCGCTTCCTATCGAGTCCCAGAGATGGGCCGAGACATGTATTCCATACGATTCTATCGAGTCCCGTGAGATGGGCGAGACATGTATTCCATACGAATCCTATCGAGTCCCATGAGATGGGCGAGACATGTATTCCATACGATTCTGTCGAGTCACATGAGATGGGCCGAGACATGTATTCCATACGATTCCTATCGAGTCCCATGAGATGGGCCGAGACATGTATTTCACATGATTCCACCTCGAGTCCCATGGGATGGGCCGAGACATGTTATACGTATCACACGATTTATACCTAGGCCGCGGCGAGCGAGTTCCACGCGTGAGGATGACTTTGAGGGAGTGAGTCCCTGCCTTGACATGACTACTTTTATGTTGTAAACTGTAGTTTGGTTATCATACATGTCTCCTGTTTTATATAAACTGTTATGATTTCATTTACAGTATTTTCCAGTTTCACATACTTGGTACCTGTTGTACTGACCTCCTTCGGGGGGCTGCGTTCATGCCGCAGGTAGAGGTACATCGGTTGATCCTCACTCTTAGGATCACAGTTCAGCGTATTGGGAAGCTCCGTTTTCTCCGGAGGCTTATCTTTTGGTATGTTTTCCCCGAGTTTGTAAGTTCTTGTACATTCAGGGGTATGGCGGGGCCCTGTCCCGTCATAGTTGTTGTAAAAATCTTAGAGGTCTGTAGTACTGTTGTGGGCAGAGTTTGTAAAAGGGATGTAACTGTTCGGGTTCAAAATTTTATGTATATATACATGCCGAAAGGCAATCTTCTCTTGATAAATTGTTCTCATTTTATAATTGTTTCATGTCTTGTTTTTATATTCCGCTGGTTACTCTGATATATGTCTACTTGGGTGCCCGGGTAAGGCACCAGTCACGGGCCCGGGATCGGGTCGTGACATCAGCGTAAGAAGGCTAGACCGGTTGGTTATCCCGGTGAGTTTTGGGCGGCGCCTCGGCGAGTGATATATTCGTCCCACCTACCCGACGTACCCGCAGCTCACGGTGGGAGATTTGACCACGAGGTATTTAGAGCGGTCCAAGCTCGGTCGAAGTTCTCAGAGGAGCAGAGGATTTTCTCAGTCGAGGCCACATATTCCTCAGTGTTTCCATTGTAGTAAGCGTTATTTGGGAAAATGTCGTCATGGCACAGGTGTTTGTTATTATTGTGACCGTCCGGGCCACAAGAAGTGGGAATGTCCTGTTAGAAAGAGCACTGGTAAGGTGGCTCAGCCTATCAGGCTGATGGTTGATTCTCTTTCCTCCGCGGTGTCGTCCCCGAGCGGTGTTGGATGTCACCATCGTGGTAGAGTCGGTGGAGTTTATGGTTCTGGCGGTCCTTCGAACTGCGTAGATGACGTGACTACGGGACAGGATCAGGAGGCGACATCGCATGGGGTTACAGGTATATGTCGATTCTTTGAATCATACGAGCATTGTTAGATTCAGATTTCGCCCTAGCGTATATGTTTTCCCTTTGTTGCTAGCAGTTGTAAGTGATAGTACCCCAGAGGTAGGAATACTTTGATTAGTAAAGTGAAAAGTTAAGAATGTTGACAAGAATGGTAAGTGAACTGAGACTATAGTTGTGTAGAGTTCACAAGTTGTAATTGCCCATGTGATGTAAGACCAATAGGGAAGAATGTACGGTAGAAATACTTTGGCCTATGTGACGAACCTCTAGTGAATAGGGGGATAGGGTGAGAAGTACCTTGAGATAAGAGAGAGATTTACTTCAGATTAAGAATGAGAAGTTAAGTGTGACGATGGGTCGGGTTATGGACTCATTTCGGGTCAACTGATAGTATGGAATGGGGTGATGTTAGTTGGTAATAGTCCTGCTATGTGATAGGGTCAGGGGATGCAAGGCCCAAGTCTAGTTGATTGTTGTACGAGTTCGTGGATGTGTTCCACCGGAACTAGGTCGTAAGGACCGAGAAGAGCCTTAGCGGAAATTCAAGTGACATAATGGCCAAGTTTGGATAGTAAATCCAAGGATTGGGGAACAAGAAACAATATTGAGATTTTGTACGTATGTTATGTGGTGGCCATGTGTGGCATCGTTGGTCTTGTGCAGTTTTGATTGATAGGCATAGTATACAGTTTATGCCGGAGTTTGTATAGATTGAAAACCGACTAAGAACATTCGGGGACGAATGTTTCTAAGGGTGGAAGAATGTTACACCCCGTAAGTCCAGGACATGTATAAGAGAATGTACGTAAGGAATCAAGACTTGGAAATTGGTACGAAAGGAAGAATTGTTTTTCCGACGGAAAATCTTCCGAATGTCGGAAAGGAAAAATGTTCGTTGATGAGAATTGGATTCTCAAAATGTATTATTTGAGGAATATGGAACTTTTAACATTATGGAAATTTATTTTTACGGATTTAGTCATGTGGGGCCCACCCGAGTAATTTTACGTTTTGCGGGGCCCACGAGGGTTACAGAATTTTATGGACGAATGAGAGGGCGACACGTGGCACCCCCACATATGGTCTTGGACGAAAATTAGTAAGGGTAGAATGGTCATTTACCATGGTGGAAGATAAGTCTTGCTAAGCTTGATATTGTTGACCAAGTCAACTTGCCACTTGTGCTTAATCCATGTGATCTTCATCTTAGCCACCCATTTGTTTAAGTCTAAGCCATCCATAGTGTTATAAATACTAAGCTAGTGCAAGACAAGCTCTTCTAACACTTAGAGAAATTTTCACATGTTCTTGTCCACAATAGTTGCTCTCTGCTTAGCCATCTCCCACACTAGAAAAATTTGTAGTTTTGATCCTTTGTTCACAAGACTTAAACCCAATGTCCCTAAGGGTATTGTAAGGATATCTCAATAGAAAGATTTCGGAAAAACGACGTTTTCGTATTAGTCGCAAGGCGGAAACTTATGGAGTTCTTCAACTTTGAAGTTGGAACTTGAAGATGGGTTCTTCATAGGCTTATAAGGAGTGCTTGAAGCGGATTGGAACATAAGGAAATGAGCTAAGAATTGCTAAGGAGCGACTTTGAATCTTGGAAATTTTAAGGGCTTGTAAAGGTATAAATTTTATCGTTTCAGCAATTAATGTTTACTTATTGTTGTAGCTATGGATATTAGCAAGCATGAGATGTATAGTATGAAGTTTGATAATTATATTGGCTATTGGAACCCTAATCCGAAAACTAGCATGTTTAGCCTTAAGATTGGAATTCAAGTTGATTATTCGTTTAAGTAAGTCGCATGTTGTGTAAGAAGGAAATTGTAGTTGTTGAAGTTGCTTAAGACTATATAACATGTTAGACCTTAGAACTTGGAATTGGAAAAGGATTGGAAAAGACTTTGAGTTGTTGGTTATAAGTTGACCGAGAATGACTTGGATTTTAAATTACTTGGTATGAATTGTGGGGCGGAATTTTACACGTATTGTGAGGCGTGTAATCCCCTTTGTTTGGTTGTTGTTTTGAGCCTTAAATGTGGCGTGTTGGTTATTGTATTCGGCCTTGAAAAAGGTGGCAAAGTGAGTAGAAACAAAGGAAGTGCTGCCCGATTTTCCGTAGAATTAGAGACCGCTTACTTAGTATTATTCTACGTTAGAGACTAGAAAATGATAGTATTGTTGTGACCATTATAGGTTGACAATTCTACGTACGGCGTATTCAGCTTAGCATGTGGATTTAGCCGAAAAGGTATGTGAACTATCTCCTCTTCTAGCATGATTCCTTAAGGTAAAGAAAGTATGTCCTACTCCTTAAATGATCCATTCCTTGGTTGTATTTGGATTGCCTAAAATAGAATTCGTTCTATGTACTTCCTTGATTGTACTTTGATGTTTAAATTGTAAGTTGTATAATCCATTGCCTTAGTGAGGTTGGATTCTTAAAAGTGAAAGTATTTTACTTAAAGTACATAGAGTCTTGAAAAGGAAGTGGTTTCCAAATCTTTCGGCTAGTGCCTTAGTTCCAAAACCTAAGGGTCGTTTAATGACTTTAGGGGAGTCAAAGGAGTGATTTACTTAATTGTTTTAAGAAAGGAGAAATGACATGATTTAAGAGAAGAAACTTGTTTTCTAAATATTAAGAGACTTGAAGTATTTTGGAAAGTTAAGAACTTGATTTATAAGTATGTGATACTTGGTTTTAAGTATAAGTCTCTTGGTTATAAAAAGGAATGAATATGTCTAAAACCATAAAGGGTTATAACGGCTTTATGGGAAGTTGGTTATAACGGCTTTATGGAAGGTTAAGAAAGTTGTCTATTTTGATTATTAGGCATAAGTTGCCTAGATTTTGAAAATTTGAAGTTACTTGATTCCAAGCTTTGAAATGAGTTTTCTAAAGGTGTAGTAACTTACTTTGAAAAATAGACACACCTTGATACTACGGGTGTTAGTATCTTGGGGTTTTACATAAAAAAGAGTCTTTTGAAAAGAATGCACGTACGAATTACTTTGGACTGTTTAATTGAGAATTATTCTATGTGTGCCTTGATAAGTACTTTGGCCTGTTTAATTGAGAATTATTCTATGTGTGCCTTGATAAGTACTTTGGCCTGTTTAATTGAGAATTATTCTATGTGTGCCTTGATAAGTACTTTGGCCTGTTTAATTGAGAATTTTTCTA
This sequence comes from Przewalskia tangutica, assembly GCA_029844215.1. Lineage (NCBI taxonomy): Eukaryota > Viridiplantae > Streptophyta > Magnoliopsida > Solanales > Solanaceae > Przewalskia > Przewalskia tangutica. Next base: position 198,108 of record JAQGDG010000052.1, on the reverse strand, counting down.
TGTGTGCCTTGATAAGTATTTTGGCTTGTTTAATTGAGAATTGCCAATGTGTGCTGGTGATAGCATTTGAGTACAAGTATTATGTTTTATTACGTTGCGACTCGGTTGGAGGGTGTTTGCCTTGTTGTAAGTTTACTTGGGCGTCTGAAGCGAGGTGGGATTCACGGGTGCTTCCATTATTTGTATTACCCGGTCATGCTTATACGATGTGGGATTCCGGCGTGCGACCACGAGGATACTCCTTGGACATGCTTATTCGATGTGGGATTCCGGGGCATGTGACCAGGAGCGGGTGAGATTCCCGGATTTGTTTGTATTACCCCATGGTCATGCTTATACGATGTGGGATTCTGGGGCATGCAACCACGTGGGATATTGTTACTCCTTGGACATGCTTATACGATGTGGGATTCCGGGGCATGTGACCAGGAGGCGGGTTAGAATCCCGGATTTGTTTGTATTACCCAATGGTCATCCTTAAACGATGTGGGATTCCGGCGTGCGACCACGTGGGATATTGTTACTCGACATGCTTATACGATGTGGGATTAGGGCATGTGACGGGAGGCGGGTTAGACTCCGGTTGTTTGTATTACCCGTGGTCATGCTTATACGATGTGGGATTTCGGGGCATGCGACCACGAGGGATACTATTATTATGACTTGGTGTTATATTATATCATGGACTGCCGGCAGTGAGAAAAGATTCCATGGGCATGATTGATATTATGGGCGTGAGACCCATGGTTATATTTGAGTAGTGACTTTGAGGGCATGCGTCCCTGACTTGATATAACTGCTTATGTATTGTATCGTAGGTTGGCTATCATACATGTCTCTGGTTTGTTTAGTGTTATGATTTCATTACGTACTTCATGTTCACATACTTGGTACATTCTTCGATCGACCTCCTTGAAGTGCGTTCATGTCGCGAGTTTAGATGCAGATTTGGTGATCTGCGAGTGTAGGACCTGCTCGGTTTTGGATAGCTCCTACATTCGGGAGTTTATCTTTTGGTATAGTTCCTTGATCTGAACTTTATGCGGTTATGGTGCTGGCGGCCTTGTCCGTCATGTTTCGTAAACTCTTGAAGTGCGTATTCATATGTGGATTGGACTCGTATGCGGTGTAGTGTATTTTGTTTATGTATATTATATGGCAGCTTTGTCGGCTTTGCTTCGCACGTACGTTGGTTTTAAAAAAAAATGAGGTGTTATTTAATTTCCGCGGTTTACTTAGTGGTTAAGGTAGAAGGTGCGGGTAGGGCACGATCCGCAGCCCGGGATTCGGTCGCGGATATCACAATCCTTGAATAACTCTAACCACCTTGTCGCCTGCATAAATTCTCCGCCTCACCGCAGAATATCTGGAGGCTTTGTGGTCTGTACAAATATCCACATGAAGTCTATATATACGTCATGCCCCAAATCTTCAGGCATGATTTAGCCGCCGCCACTCTAAATCGTGAGTGGCGTAATTTCCTTTCTGCTTCCTAACTACCGGAAAATATAAGCTCTATTCTTATCGGGTTGCATCAGACACAACCTAGCCTGACACCCAACGTGTTATCATAATAACCTAACCTCTAGTCTTTGGGAGGTGTTAGAGGCGTAGTCAGTCAACTTACCTTCCAATATTGGAATCCTTTCTCATTCTGCGAAATATTCGTATCCTTAACCTCACTTATGGTTCTGTCAATCACATTTTAGGGCGGGCGGAGGATTTCCTTGATCTCGTAAAGTAGTAACCGATTTTCCTTTCCCGGTTTGTAGAGCCTATAGCTAATTTGTTACCACATTTCTCGAAATGTTCTTACTTCCATTATTTACTAATGGTCTTTACACTAGTGCGAGTAGTCATAACTTCGTGCAACTTACATAACCATAGTCGTATTCTCCTTTATCATTAGCCATATCCTCACCTTAGGCTTATTATTAGCAAAAGTATTTCTATCTTGATTCATAATAAATGATTTCATACGTCGTAACCTGCATTTATATCTTTACGATACTTCCTCGACCAATTAAATGCGTCGTTCTTAATCACCCCAACACAACACTTTTCCGCGTTATCTACAATCAGAACCTATGGCGGCGATCTGAAGACCTTACGATCATATCCTGCGTCTAACAACATGGGTACACGTGACCCATATCGTAAAACGTCCTTTTACATGGGAGAGAACTTATCTCCCTTTCTTAAACTTTCCTCGAGTCACAACCCTAATCACAGGGTCCTCTTGTCCAAGAAATATCTAATCATCACGCACCGCCTTAAAGTCATGTAGATTTTCAAAACCTACCCAAGATGCCTCACTCACAAGAAGACTCGTACTTATTTTATTCATGCCTTGCACACTTTCACGAAATTATCAGGAAGGTCGTGGCCACGAGCGCCACACCAAACCAACTCCAAGTACCTCGAGGGCACTTAACATAAATTCCTTCAAATTCAATTATTACTTACTTTTCTGCGTCAATTTACCTCGAGTGAACAAGTCACGCAGACTTAAAAAGAAAACAATGATGCGAAGAAGGAAGGATAATTCATCGTTACTACCACTTCTCTTCCTTTACACCTGGATAATCACTTACGAGAAAGCGGAATCGAGCCAATCTCTGCGGTCAATGTTGGCCTAACAAGAGGCCAACTAGCGCACTCATAATGACCTCAATGTCTGTCATAACAGCTCTGCTAGGTCTGCTAGGGTCCAACGACTGTATCGTTACCGACAATTATCTATCCGCTCAGCTACCACCCAACACTCACGAGTGTAGTCACCACGAAAGGTCCCCATGGATTCAGGCTCCATTTCTGTACACTTGGCTGCTCTCTTTTCATCGGTGCATTCTTTTCCGTACTTCCAAACTTATACTAGCATACGTACATAGTCTTCATACAGATTCGGGCCTCCAATCTTTGGAGTTACTATTTTAAACAACATAAGGCCATTTCCGGCTCTCACACCCTGGTTCCGGTGGAACACGTCCACGAACCCGTAAAACGATTAACTAGACTCGGGCTTGTACCCTTGTGACCCTGTCACGTAGCGGGACTACTATCAACTGATCCCACCCCATAGCGGGTACACTAACTTCTCATATACTATAATCGGGTTGTCTTGTACACAACAAACATACTTAATCCATACGGATCTCACCAGTACCATTATCGAAATCCCACTACTTAGCTCAATCTATTATCTTCGTCGTCCATTAAGTCCCTTAATTAACCTCTTAAGGGTCCATTACATTCTCATACAACTCATCATCACCTAATTATCTCAAATTAGCACGTAAAACCTTGATGAGAGTTCCTTAACTATTCATACCTTCCCGGTATTTATTTAGTCCTTACCAAATCACGGTAATCTAAAATCATCTAGGCAACACATATGTGACCCATACATAAATCTGTATAGTTGTATGTCCCAATACCAACTATACTACAAACATTACCAACTTGGATACGCAATCCACATAATCTTTCATGGGTCACTGCTGCCTTTCGTAGCTGCAAACAATCATAACTCGTTAGGGAGAGAGACCTAACCATACATTTCTATCGCCGCGATCTCAGAGTGAGGAGACTAGAAACCAAATCCTAAATGTCCGGTAACCTCCAGTTTATAGTTGTGGCGCACAACACACCGATAATCAACACTCTACTAGACACGATGCGTAGACACTTTCCGGGACTAAGCGCTCGATACCACTTTTGTCACGACCCGACCAGGCTCACATGGTGCCCTACTGGGCACCCTTTGTATACATCGAGAATAGCGGAACATACACAACTGATAATATTCTTAAACATAAAATAACAACAGGTTAGCCGATAAGGCCACCTTCCGTAAACTATACAAATAAAACAGTACATTTTTTTTTCTCTACAACCCAAACCACACTGTGACTACTGACCTAAGAATAACAACTCTGGCGGACAGGGCCCCGCCATACCACGAATGTACAACAACCGACAATACCATGGATAAGCCTCGGAATAAAGGAGCTTCAGCAATGAACAGTGATCCTAAGGCGAGGATCGAACGCAGACTCTACTGCGACATGAACGTAGCCGAAGGAGGTCGAGACAACATGTACCAAATATGTGAAACGAAAATCTTGTAATGAAATCATAAGTCTATAATAAAAGCGAGATGCCAGTATGATAACTCAATTAACGATACAGTGCCTTACTAACAATGAGAGTAATCAAAGTATACTTACGCATAAAAATAGGAAGCTCGCGATCAAGCAGACCACCCGCCCGCGAAGATCACTAAGCAATCCTACTCGAGACTATTTCACGCGTAGTCGTGTGGACCCGCATGAGGTATTCCTCGCATAGGTTGTATCCGCGCGTGGGACTATTTCACCGCGTAAGCCCGTAAGGACTCGCGTGAGGTATTCCTCGCATCGTGGGTAGCAAATCCACGGAAACATGTGGTATAACTATCTTGGGATTCACCTCAATTATACTCTTACCACAGGCGGTGGTATAACTATCTTGGGATTTACCTCGATATACTCTTACCGGAGAAGGTGGTATAACTATCTTGGGGATTTACCCTCGATATACTCTTACCCTATCTCATTGGCCATCATACATAACATAAGCCCCACGCTTATCATACATAACATAAGCACTCAGAACGTTTATCATCTGATAAGCAAGTTAAGAAATCACAACTTCTTATTAACCTTATTCATATACACTCTCATTTTAGTTTACTTAAGGCACTAACATGTCATTATAAATCTGGGAGTTAACCCAAAGTACTACGTACTTCTATTCTATTAAAATGACTCATTTTCATATAAAACTTCCAAGATACTAATAACCGTAGTATCAAGTCATAACTACATTTTAAGACAAGTCACAATACCTTTTAGAAAATACACTTTAGCTTCTAAATCAAGTGACTTCTTTCTTTAAAACCTTAAGCAATTTATGCCTTTAAATCAATTTGCCTTTCGTTATTTCAAGTCATTTAACATACTTAAATTACTTAGAGTAAACCACTCTTTTTAACTTTCCATAAAGCTATTATAACCAACTTCCCATAAAGTCGTTATACTAGCTTTATACATTAGCAACTTACATACTTCATTATAACCAAGAGACTTAAACTTTCCAACAAAACAAGTATCAATAATACTTTCAACATACTTAAGTCTCTTAACTTTTGAAAACCAAGATATCCTTAATATTTAAACAAGTGAGTTAATTCCCTAACTCAATCAACTTGAACATTCTTAAAATAAGCCAAGGATATCAAATGGACCTAGATTGTCAAAATCTTGTACGTCTACCGTACTATACATTTACAACTTATTCATGCTCAAGAGATAAGAAAGTTCCACATACCTCTTCGATTTAATCCACTTGCTAAGTCCAATTCACCGTACGTAGTATGTCAACCTATAATGACCATAGTACGTCTATTAACTTCTAGTTTCAAACGTAGAATATTCCAAGTGCAAAGCTACTAAATTCTACGGAAAATCGGACAGCAATTCCTTTGTTTCTACATACTTTGCCACCTTTTTCAAGACCGAATTCAATAACCAAACACGCCACATTTAAGGCTCAACAAAGTAGTTAACAATAGGGGATTACAAGCCTACAAGACGTGTAAAATTCCGCCCCACAATTGATATCACACAAGTCCAAAATACAATGTCCATTCGGCAAATTAGGGACAACAATACAAATTCGTTTCCAATCCCTTTTCAATCCAAGTGGTTTAATATAACATGTTATCTAGCCACAATTGATTATAACTACTACAATCCTCAAATAGGTAAACATGTGACGATTCTAATTATTGACCAATTTGTATTTCAATTTCAAATGGCTTAACATGTCATTTTCGGATTTGAGCTTCCAAATTTCCAAAACACTTATCAATCTTCATAACACATATCACATGATCATTTCTAACTTATAATAACATGGAATCTTCAATTACAAAAGTAAGACGAAGATTATACCTCATTTAGCCCAAAAATGCTCCAAGATTACAAGTCGATCCTTAGCAACTTTAGCTCCTCTTTTTGAAATTCTTCTTCCCGCTAAAATCATCTCTACTAATCCCCTACAAGCTTGCCAAAATATTTCCTTCTTATTGCCTTTCCAAAAATCTCATTTAGGCCTAGGGTTTTAACCATTTGAGAGAGAAGAGAAGAGAAGAGAAGATTTGGGTGAAGTCTTGCAAATTATTTAAATCTAGCAAGACATGTCTTATATAGCCTTTATCTTGTTCCACAAGTTGGGGGGACACTTGTCACCCACCCAGGGGTCCTTTACAACAAATATCTTCTATTTTTACCCTATTTCCGCAAAAAATCGCGGCGCCCGCGCAGCGCCGCGCAGGCGGCTAATTCAGACAATTTCGGGCCTTGCCCGGCCTGCACAATGCGCCGCGGCTCCTGACCCTGTCTGTTCTGTCAGCCGATCTTGTAACGTTCATAACTTTCTACTCCGATGTCCTATTGACGAGCGGTTTGTTGCGTTGGAAACTAGACTCAATGAACTTCATATTAGGATTTTGAAACACCTAAAAACCCCAATTATACTAGGAGATATACTGCTTCCAAGTTGACTGAAAAACTGTCCAAAAATATTCTGCCAACTTTTTTTCTTTTTCCAACTTCGAATCTTATTTCCTTTCGTACGTTCTCATCTCATCCTCTTGGAATTACGGGGTGTAACAATACCGTACCCGGCCCATCGTGGGACTCGGTGAAATAATCATATCCGTGGATGCCTGTCCACATATTGTTACACCCCGTAATTCCAGGACATGTCTAAGAAAGTGTACGTGAGAAGATACGACTTTAAGTTTGAAACGAAAGAAGGATTGCTTTTTCCTACGGAAATTATTTCGAGCCCCGTGAAGGAAAAATGTTTAGTAGTGGAAATTGATTTTCCGAATTTGATATTTGAGACTTATAGAATTTATCGGAATTTCGGGAGATGAAATATTTTAGACCAACCGGAGGGCGACATGTGTCACCCTCCACATGCCCATATGGGGCGGAAATCTTGACTAAGTAAAGTAGCCATTTGACTTGATATTGTTGACCACATCTCACCCACACAATTGTTCTAATCTTGGCCCTTGGTTGTAGTATATATCCTATACTAGTGCAAGACAAACTCTACACTTAGAAAAAAAATCAAGAACTCGTTGTTCTAATGGAGGGCTCTCGGCCAAGCTCCTCTTGTAACAAGAAAATTTTGCAATCTTGCTTCATAAATCCCAATATTCAAACCCAAGATTTCTAAAGGTATTCTAAGGATATCTCAACACAAAAATCCCGGAAAAACTACGTTATTACGTTAGTCGCAACATGAAAACCTAAGGGGTTTTTCATAGTTGGAGTTGGAACTTGAAGATGAGTTCTTCATAAGCTTCCAAAGGTTGCTTGGAGTGGATTGAAACGTCAAGAAGAAGAGCTAAAGTTGCTAAGGATCGACTTTTAGGCTTGGATTATATTTGGGCTCATTAAGGTAAAAGTCTTTGTCTTCTTAATGTAATTGAAGATTACATGTTGTAGTAGTGGAATAATGAGCATGTATTATATAGAATGAAGTTTGAAAATATTTGGATCATGTTGGATGTTAAAACTGAAAATTGGTATGCTAGCCATTAAAGTTGTTAGTTATAAATCGTTGCATGTTATTTAAGGAAAGGAATATAGTCGTTATAATTGATCATGACTAGTATAACATGTTGGAATAACAACTTGGATTGAAAAGAATTGAAAAAGGAATATATGTTGTATTGAATTGATTGTGGCCGAGAATGGCCCTAGAAGTTGGTTAAAAATGGACTAACTAAATTGTGGACTGTTTTGTATAGATTGTGGGGCAGAATTTTACACGTCCAGTTAGACGTGTAATCCTTTAGTTAATCGTTAGTTTCGCCTTAAATGTGGCTTGTTGATTGATAAATACGGGCCTTGGAAAAGGTGGAAAAGTACGCAGAAATAAAGGAAGTGCTGCCCGATTTTCCGTAGAATTAGAGGGCAATTATTTGGTATAAGTCTTACAATAGTAAGTATGATATTGATAGAAGTACTATGGCCATTTTAGGTTGAAGTACTACGTGTAGCCGAGTCTACTTGGCTTAAGGAATAGCCGATGAAGTTGAAGTACTTTGGAGCATTTTGCTACTTGTCGTATTGGTTAGTAAATCACGAGGTATGTGAACTTCTTCTTTCTATAGACATGAGTATTTTTATGGTATACTTGCCTTGTTGTTAGGAGTATACATGACTTGTGGTTTGAAGTATACTTGCCTTGTTGTTAGGAGTATACTTGTCTTGATATTTGAAGTATACTTGCCTTATTGTTAGGAGTATACATGACTTGATGTTTGAAGTATACTTGCCTTGTTGTTAGGAGTATACATGACTTGATGTTTGAAGTATACTTGCCTTGTTGTTAGGAGTATACATGACTTGATGTTTGCAGTATACTTGCCTTGTTGTTAGGAGTATACATGACTGGATATTTGAGGTATACTTGCCTTGTTGTTAGAAGTATACATGACTTGTTCTTGAGTATACTTTCCTTGTCATAGTAAGTATTCATGTTATTTATTTTATGCTAAAGGCATGTCTAGAATATTCCTAAGTTCTTACCAAGTCTTATGGGGGATGTTGGTAAGAGTCGTTAGGAACTATTGGAGTCTAGTTGACCTTGCTAAATTACTACACTAATGAAAGAAAGGACCGAACAAACCATTGCAGCGTTAATGAAAATGTATCGGTAATCAATTATATTGAAATGAGTAGAATCTTCCATCTGCATAGAAACTAAGATGAGACAAAATTGTATTACATTTTCTAGATCATGGCTCAATGGACAATATCGTTATAAACGAGTATAACCTATTCACGACTCATAAAAGTATTAATTTGGAAAGTACTTGAGACTTGAATTTCGAAAATATGTAGTGACTTGATTTATTTGAAGTAAGTAAATTGATTTTGAAAATATATAAGTCTTGATTATGAAAGTATAAGTCACTCGAATTACTTTAAGGATTATGAGACTTTATTTTTCAAGTTATGGGACTTGATTCCAAAAAGATAAGAGACTTAATATATTTTGAAAGTATGAGAATTTGTTTGAAAGTATATGATACTTGAATTTGAAAGTCAAGAGATTGAGTTTATTTTGTTTCCTAACATTTCATGGTTTAAATCTTCTTACAAAGAATTGATGTACACAGTACTTTGGGTCCAAACACCCTAATACTTCATGAAATGATTCTTGTTATAACAAAAGTATGTACGTAGTACTTTTGGAGTTCAACTCCCTAATAATACATGGTAACTAGTGCCTTGATTTTCTAAATCATGTTTTTAATAGATACTTGAAATGATAAGTCTCTTGATAGCGCCTTGATGGATTCTAAAAGGAAAGGTGTGATAGCACCTTAGTTTCATAAGAGTTGTTATAATGGCTTTATGGGAAGTGGTTATAACTGTTTTTATAACCAGGACAAGCTTTATAGAATGATGGTTGTTCATTTTATTGTAATGAGAGTCAAAGATGATTTACTTGCATATGTTATTTATGATAGCCGGTGGTGCAGGGATAACTTGATGTTGCAGGGATAGTGCCTTGGGATTTATATAAAAGAACAGGACGTGCGACGGACGTACATAGTACTTTGGCTTGCTAAAATGATAATTGTATTGATTTGGTTTAAAGGAAAGGCATGGTAATTGTCTTGGTTGGTTTAAAAGGAAGGCATGACATTGTCTTGATTGTATAAAATGATGGTTGTTCATTTTATTGTAATGAGAGTCAAAGATGATTTACTTGCATATGTTATTTATGATAGCCGGTGGTGCTAGTGTCATAGTATTTATTACGGGGTCAATCCCCGGGTCATGTTACATTTTGCTTATTCCGTGGAATTACTCCCCACGATGCGAGGAATACCTCATGCGAGTCCGTAGGGCTCATGCAGGTGAAAAAGTCCCATGCGGGTGAAATAGTCATATGCGAGGAATACCTCATGCGGGTCCACGTGGCCTATGCGGGTGAAATAGTCCCATGCAGGAGAAATAGTCCTATGCGGGTTCAATTCCCATGATTATTCCATGGACTGCTACTCCATGATGCGGGTATCACTCATTGCGGACAAGCTTGCCCATGATCATTCTATTAACTCTATCAAGTCGGCTAGGGTCCGACGACTGTAAATGGTCACAGGACAAGCTCTATATACCCGCCGAGCTACCACCGAATCACCCACTGGCGTAGCTACCTCGAAAGGGTCTATGGACTCAGGCTCTATCCCTATCCTACTAGCAACAAGGGGAGATATATGGACGAGTAGAACCCGGATCTATCAAGGCATAAACATCAAACCCGAGGCGATAAGGTACCGTGGCGACATCGGTGAGGCCTCGATCTGTCGGTGGACAAAGCATAAATGCGGTTACGAGGACCGCTAGGCTGGACGCGCCCGACCTGCCGCGACCGGCGGTCCATGAGTACCTTGCCCTCGGGCGAGTAAGCTGTCGAGGATGAAGCGGCAATGCACCGTAGATCGGGCCCTACTACCGGCGCCGCTCGGTCGGACAAACTCGCGAAATGACCTGCTGGCCACACGTAGCAAGCTCGAGTCTGACTCGAATGGTATCTACCACAGCACACTGAAGGCGGACCTCGAGCGGTTAGCACCTGCTACCCTCGAAATCAAGTCACGGGGCCACGACCGCCCCGATCGCTCTGGTATCTTGAAGATGATATAGAGCGCTACGCGCCGGTGGTGCAAATCGGACCCTGGCGATGCCACCGAGAACCACCAAAAGAACCGGCCGTCTTGGCCTTACCTGCGCTGCTGATATCGCTCTACCCGCGGTCTCTACGCTCACATCCTAGTGCATGAGCTCGCATCCGGGTAATGTCCATGCTGGTGAAGGACACACCCGCACAAGACTTCGGCCATGTAATCATCGAGCCCGATGACATAGCGATGCACGGTCCTCCATATCTGCCACGGTCACGGGGACATATCGAGCCAAAGAATCAAACTCGACATTGTACTCCTCATCGCGTCCTCCCTGTCTCGAACAAGAATCATCGGCTCGGGCCCTCTCATCTGCGGAGGCAGAAGTGTGTGAGAAAAGCCTCGAAAACTCCTCCCACTCTGCTGGGGTGCATGCTCTCCGGAAAGCTCCGTGAATCAAACCAATCATTGCGGTATCACGCGGCCGATGCGAACCGAATGTCACGACCTCGGTCTCAAGCCACGATCACCCGCATAATCCTCTGCGGTGGCGGATGAACTCCTGCGGATCATCCTCCGGCCTCGACCAGTAAAACTACGGAGGGCTACTAAGGAAATCCAGTAGCCTCAAACTATACGCCTCGTGTCCACGGTGCAAAGTGGAGCTGGAACTGCCGCATCGAGCCTCTCCTCGTATGGGGCCACAACTTTAGCCAAAAGCCGGGCCGTCTCCTTGTACCTAACTCTCCGCCCGGTGTGGGACGGGAGGTGTGGTTCTGTGGTCTCTTTGGCGGCGGCGTCATAGAACTTCGCCGTCTACGGTATGGCGGGCACGAGCCCTCGTAACTCTGGGTGTCTCGCTAGCGACTCCTCGCCTTGCCCTCGCCAGGCGGGTTGCCTTACGTGGAGGCATAAGCGCACGGAAAGGAATACGTTAGAGGGTCCAACCTATAACACGACTCTAAAAGCACGATCTCGGAATGAGAAGAATGAAACCAATCCTAAATATCCTATAGCCTCACGATTATTGGTGTGGTGCGCAACACACCGATAATCAAGAACTCTACTAGATCTGATGCGTAGACACTTTCAGGATTAATCGCTCACGATACCACTTTTGTCACGACCGTTAGGGCGTGTTCGGTGCCTGCAGGGCACCCAAGTAGTCATACATCAGAGTAACCAGCGGAATATAAAACAAGACAGGAAACAGTTTATAAAATACGACACAATTTATGTGAGAAAACATCGCCTTTCGGCATATATATATATACATGTTTTAGCAGTTACATAATCGCATAACATGACTACTGCACTCTAAGGAAATATACAACTATGGCGACGGGGCCGCCATACCACTGGCTTGTACACACTATCTACAATACAGGAGATCATGCAAAAGTAGAGCCTCGGAGAAGATGGAGCTCACGACACCAATGCAAAGAGATCCTAAGGATGCGGATCTAGCACTTGCCGCCTTACCGCGGCATGAACGCAGCCCAAGGAGGTCGATAACAGTACCAAGTATGTGAAACTATAAAGTACTTTAAAATGAAATCAAAGTATTTAAAACCTTTTCACAAATACAATCGGTTCAATTGCACATAGTGCACATCACAAACAATAAGAATAGAAAAGCGTAATGGTCTAGTCTAGGCCGCGAATGATCGAAGCAAGGTCAATCGCCTATAGTATCATTTGCGTGCCTAGTCCTCGACTTCCGCGATCCGCATAGGTCACACACGCACCCGCACGAGGTATACCTCGTGACGGGGCAGCTAACCCCAAGATCCGCCTAGGCTCGCACTCCGATAGCCGCGTAGCCTCGCATAGTCTCAGACGCATAGAATCCCCGCGTCAGGCTAAGCGCCGGAATGATCAATCTCGAGCATACCGCTGCTCGCATAGTCTCGCGCATAGGCCGTATAGACCAAGAGCAGGCAAGCCCGGTATAAATAAGTCAAGGGGGTAGGTGATACAATAACAGTACAACGGACTTACCGGTTAACAACGTAAGCACAGCAAGAATGACCCCCCTTACACAGCATTTCAAGACACTAACACAGATAGCATCATAATATGTCTACTTATCAAACAAATCTTACTATACTTAACAGAAATCAATACAAGGCTTTTATAAACAAACAAGTAAACAGTTCCTTTTTATCTTTCTTAAGTTGTTATACCTAACTTCCCATAAAGCTAGTATAACTCTTAAGCTTTTGTTTTAAAAACCAGATATTTATCTTCTGTTAAAAATGATCCAGTATTCTCTTGAAATGTTTTCAGTTCTTTATTATTCAGGCTTAAGCCGTGAGGCATTGCCGTACGTATTATTCAGGCTTAAGCCGTGAGGCATTGCCGTAAGTATTATTCAGATAGCACATGTACGTCTACCGTACTATATATATTGTAAAATATCATGCTTAGGAAGAATCACATACCTTCTTGGCGAAAATCCTCCTGCCAAGTCGAGTATGTCGCGCGCAGAGAATCAGCCTATAATAGTCACAGACATCTATCAAAGTCTAGACTACTCTGAAGGTCATTCTAAACAGAGGGTTTACAATTCTACGGAAAGTTGGGCAGCACAACCCTACCCGGTGAGCTATATAAGTCTACTGTGAAAACATCTATGTAGTCTGATTCCAATTATTCTTCTTTAAACCCTTCTTTGTGATATGATTCAATTGATACGTGATATTCTTCTAAGTATTTATACTTATTCTTATACTTCTACAGTATGCATTCTCTAATACAAAAGAGGGTTAGGATTATTTACCTCGGTAAGCCCAATAATATCCTAGATAAAGTCGCGCCTGAGCAAGGTTTAGCTCCTATGTTGTACGCTCCGGTAGCTCCAAGAACCTTAGAAGTTCTTCACAACTTCTACTAAGTACTAAGGGATTTGGGCTAGGGTATTTTGGGCATTATAACAATACTTAGAAGGCAACTTTCTACCAAGGGAGGGGGGTAGATTTGGCCAGGCTAGGGTGGGGTAGGCCCTCGGCCAAGCTCACTCAAGGGGGGGGGGGAGATGTTGGACGATAGGCTAAGGGAGAGGAGAGGATTTTTTCAAGACTTGGAAGATTTGTGGATGAAGAACTCTTCATCTCTAAGGGGGTATTTATAGCTCAAGCCTTGGCCAACCAATGGCCAAGATGAAGACAAGTGCAAGGCAAGTGTAGGGTGAGGATTAACTATACACAAATATCCTACAAAACACTCCACTTGTAAACAAGGCACAAAAACGTGTAAGGCATTCCAATTCGTCCAAATGGACGATTCAAGTCCACCAATGGGAGGGTGCCAAGTGTTGCCCTCCCGTTGGTCCAAAATGTTTCGTCTCTCGGAAAAATCCGCAAAAATACTAAATGACATAGCCGGAATTTTCTCTACGAAAGCTGTGGAAACGTTTCGTCGGAAAACGATTCTTTTAGCGAGTTGTGTACAAATTTCGAACTAGGCCTAACTTTAAGGCTAAACTTTTGTACGTACGTCCTCACGTACATACTCCGGAAATACGGGGTATAACATTCTCCCCTCCTTAGAAACATTCGTCCCGAATGTTCCTTCTCAAGACAGTTAACGATAAGATTCTTCATAACTTAAACAGTTTGCACATGCCACACGCGGCCACAAAACAACACTTAGGCATAAACGATAACGAAAATTTACAAGTAGGAAAGTGAATTACCTGGAGGTGTGGGGAATAGGTGAGGATACTTCTGCCTCATGTCCTCCTCGGCTTCCCACGTCATCTCCTCTCTGAGCTCGTTCCGCCACAAGACTTTGACGGAAGCCACGTCCTTCGTCCGCAGACGCCTAACCTGACGATCGACTATCGCTATGGAATCTCCTCATACGATAACCCTGGCCACTGGACATCGTCAATCGGTGTACCTAGATGGATCCCCGATACATCTCCTCAAAGATAGATACGTGAAAAACGGATGCACCGCTTCCGGATCGGACGGCGGATCCAACTCATAGGCAACCTTGCCTACCTCGCGACAATCAAACGCCCAATGTATTGGGCTGAGTTTCCTTCTTTCCGAATCTCATCACACCCTTCATGGGTGACACCTTTAGAAAACCCAATCATGAACCTCGAACTCAAGATGCCGACGACGATGATCTGCATACGACTTCGCCGACTCGAGTGCCAATAGCCGCCTCGGATAAGCTTCACCTTATCCATCGTCGCTGCACCAAATCTGGTCCCACTAGCCGCACTCGCCCACATCGAACCAACCTATAGACGATCCGCACTTCCTCCCATACAAGGCCTCATAAGGCGCCATCCGAATCTGGAGTGGTAGCTATTATTATACGCAAACTCAACTAGAGGTAAATGATCCTCCCAACTACCATCGGTCAATAACACGGCTCGCAGATATCCTCAAGAGTGCGGATAGTGCGCTTCGCCTGTCCGTCTGTCTCAGGATGAAATGCGACTCGTGCTCACTCGCCCCTAAACCCTCTCGAAGGACCTCCGGAAGTTAGCCAGAATCGGGCTCCTGCATGATATGATCGAAATAGGGACTCCATGCGATCGACGATCTCTGATGTAAAGTCCGCATAATCCTCACCAGAAAGTCGTCCGACGGGAAGAAAGTGGGCTGATTTTCACACCGCCGACGATAACCCATATAGAATCATGTCTCCTCCGAGTGCGAGGTAATCCTGTGATGAAGTCCATGTTGATTACCTCCCACTTCCGGTCGGGATCTCAATCGTCAGAATAAGCCACCGTGCCTCCGGTGCTCTACCTTCACCGCCGACAACACGCACCGAGCTACGAACTCGCAACGCCCTCTTCGCCATCCCACCAATACACGATCTAAGGTCGTGGTACATCTTGGTCGACCGACGGATAGAGTAACGCGCTACGCGTGTGCTTCCCCAAGAACTCGCCAAGTCTCAAACATCCGGAACACACAACCGCCCTCAAACCTTAGCACCCATCGTGCTACCTCAAGGACCCTTGCCTCACGAAGAGTCAGATCACGATAACGTGCCAAAGTCGATCTCGAATCGTTGCCTCTTCACCTCGGCGATGGAAGACTCGCAACCTCACGAACTCTAACCCCACCGCTATCGGAATCAATCAAACGGACACCAAGGCTCGCTAATCGATGCAAATCACGAACCATGTCCTCCTCTCTAGCCGCACATCGATAAGCTCCCCATCGACCTACGACTAAGAGCATCCGCCACAACATTGGCCTTCCCGTGGTACAGATATCAACATCGTAATCCTTAAGCAACTCTAACCACCGCCTCTCGCCGTAAGTTCAGCTCCTCTGCCGAAGATATACCGAGGCTCTTGTGGTCAGTATAAATATCCACGTGAACCCCATACAAATAGTGCCTCAGATCTTCAAAGCGTGAATCACGCCGCAACTCCAAATCATGGGGGTAGTTCCTCTCGTGTTTCTTCACCGTCGGGATGCATATGCTATAACTCCGCCATGCCGCATCAACACACATCCCAACCCGATGCTCGACGATCACAATATACGACATAACCATCTGACCTCCGGAAGAGTAAGAACGGGGCGGTCGTCGATCTCTCTTTCAAAGAATCGAAACCCCGCCACAAGCATCACCCATCAAACTGGCCGCTTTCGAGTCACCCTAGTCAACGGTGCGTAGATAAGCAAACTTCCACGAACCGATAATATCCTCGCAAGGCCCGTAAAATCGCGAACCTCGCCTGAGTAGTAGGTCTAGGCCAAGTCCTCGATCGCTTCGATCTTGGCCAGATCCACTCGAATGCCATCACCCGACTAATATGCCCAAGAAACGCCATCAAGTCAACCAAAACTCACATTTGGAAAACTTGGCATAACCGCTGGTCTTGAGAATCACAAGACAGCCTCAAATGCTCCGCGTGCTCCCCGCCTGAGCGAATAAACCAAGATATCATCAATGAACACTATCACAAACGTGTCCAAAATGGTTTGAACACTCGCTCATCAAATCCATGAATACCAGGAGCATTGGTCAACCCAAAAGACATGACCCGAACTCATAATGCCCGCATCGGGTCCGAATGCACCCTAGGGACATCCACCTCTCTCGACTCGCACTGATGATAGCCCGATCGCAGATCAATCTTGAGAAACATCTCGCACTCGCAACCGGTCGAACAAATCATCAATCCCGGGAAGGGGTATTCGTTTAATAGTCACCTTGTTCACTGTCAGAATCAACACACATGCGCAGCTGGCCCCGCCCTTCTTCTTCACGAACAATACCGCGCCCGGGGAGAAACACTAGGCCTAATGAAGCCCTTCTCCAGCAAATCTCTCAGCTGGTCCTTCAACTCTCTCAACTCGGCAGGTGCCATTCTGTATGGCGGAATGGAAATAGGCCGAGTATCTGGCAATACATCTATACAAAACTCGATCTCCCTCTCAGGAGGGATACCCGGGAGGTCATCTGGGAACACGTCTGGGAACTCGCTGACTACGGGAACTGACTGAAAATCTGGTACCGCAGCCTCAGTATCAAACACTCGAACTAGATGGTAGATGTACCCCTTCTGCACCATCTTCCTAGCCTTGAGGTAGGAAATAAACCTACCCCTCGGCGATACCGTGCTCCTCCCACTCAACAACCGGCTCGTGAAACCGGAACTGCATTACTCTCTCTCAGCCTACATTGGCGTAGCAAGAAGCTAGCCAATCCATCCCCATGATCACGTCAAAGTCAATCATCTCCAACTCTATCAAGTCGGCAGTGGTCCGACAATCGTAAATGGTCACAGACAAGCTCTATATACCCGCCGAGCTACCACCGAATCACCCATCGCGTAGCTACCTCGAAAGTGGTCTATGGACTCGTGCTCTATCCCTATCCTACTAGCAACAAGGGGAGATATATAGATGTAGTAGAACCCGATCTATCAAGGCATAAACATCAAACCTGGTGATAAGGTACTGTGACGACATCAGTGAGGCCTCCCGATCCCGCTTACCGACAAAGCATAAACGCGCTCGAGGACCGCTAGAATCGACCCGCGCCACGACCTCCGCGACCCGCTGGTCCATGAGTACCTTGCTCCGGGCGAGTAATCGTCGAGGATGAAGAAGCGCAATGCACTGCATCGGCCCTACTACCGCCGCCCCGGTCGACAAACTCGCGAAATGACCGCTGGCCACACGTGTAGCAAGCTCCCGAGTACGCCTCCTGAATGGTATCTACCACAACGGGCACACCGAGCAGACCTCAACGGTTAGCACTCGCTACTCGAAATCAAGTCCCGGGCCCCGACCGCCTCGATCGCCTGGGCCAGATCAAGATGATAGAGCGCTCGCCGCCGTGGTGCACCGACTTCGATGCCGCCACCCCGAGAACCACCAAAAGAACCGCCGCCTTGGCCTTCTTCTCGTTGATATCGCTTACCCGCGGTCTCTACGCCTCACATCCTAGCACGAGCTCGCATCCGGGTAATGTCCATGCTCGGTCAAGGACACACCCGCACAAGACTCGGCCATGTAATCATCGAGCCTGACATAGCGATGCACCGGCCCTCCATATCTCGCCACTGCCAGTGGACATATCGAGCCAAAGAATCAAACTCGACATTGTACTCCTCACTGCAAGGCCCTCCCGTCTCAAAGAACAAGAATCTATCACCGGCCCTCCTCATCCGCGGAGGCAAGAAGTGTGAGAAAAGCCTCCGAAAACTCCTCCCACTCTGCTGGAGGTGCATGCTCTCCCCGGGAAAGCTCCCATGAATCAAACCAATCGACTGCGGTATCACGCAGCCGATGCGAACCGAATGTCACACTCGCCTCAAGCCTCGATCACCCGCGATAATCCTCTGCGGTGACCGACGATGAACTCGCGGATCATCCTCCGCCTCGACCAGAAACTCGGAGGGCTACAACTAAGGAAATCCCGTAGCCTCAAACTATCTCGCCTCGTGTCCTACGGTGCGATCGAGCTGGGCCGAGCTGAATCGCCGATCCAGCCTCTCCTCGATCGGGCCACAACTTTAGCCAAAAGTCGGGCCATCTCTCAGACTTCTAACTCTCCGCCCAGCCGTGGGATGCGAGGGGTGTGGTCTCGCTGGGCCTCTTTGGGGCGGCGCGTCATAGAACTCGCCGTCCTCGTATAGACTGGGCACGAGCCTCGTAACTCTGGGTGTCTCGCTAGCAGCCTCTCCGCTTGCCCTTCGGGCCCGGCCTTTACGCGAGGCATAATCACATAGAAAGGAATACGTTAGAGGGTCCAACCTATAACACAACTCTAAAGCACGATCTCGTAATGAGAAGAATGGAAACCAATCCTAAATATCCTATAGCCTCGACATTGGTGGTGCACAACACACCGATAATCAAGACTCTACTAGATACGGTCAGACACTTTCCGAGGATTAATCGCTCGATACCACTTTTGTCACGACTGCCGTTCGTGGATCGTGCCTTACCGGCACCCAAGTAGTCATACATCGAGTAACTGAATATAAACAAGACAGAAACAGCTTTATAAAATACGACACGCTTTATGAGAAAACATCGCTTTCTAAGCATATATATATATACATGTTTTAGCGCTACATCCGATACTGCATAACATGACTACACCTCTAAGGAAATATACAACTATGGCGGACAGGTTCCCGCCATACCTCGATCAGACAAAACTATCTACAATACAGGAGATCATACCAAAAGTAGAGCCTCCGAGAAGATGGAGCTCCCGACACCAATGCAAAGAGATCCTAGGACGCGGATCTAGCACTGCTTGCCGCCTTACCGCATGAACGCACCCCAAGGAGGTCAAGATAACAGTACCAAGTATGTGAAACTATAAAGTACTTTAAAATGAAATCAAAGTATTTAAAACCTTTTCACAAATACAATCAGTTCAATTGCACATAGTGCCACATCACAAACAATAACAGTAATAGGAAAACTGTAACAGGTCTAGTCTAGGCCGCGAATGATCGAAGCAAGGCCAATCGCCCATAGTATCATTTTGCGTGCCTAGTCCCGACTTCCGCACCGTGATAGTCACACACGCACGCATGAGGTATACCTCGCATCGGGGGCAGCTAACCCCCGGTATCCGCCTAGGCTCCCGCAGCCCGCATAGCCTCAAAAGACCGCATAGTCTCAACAGACCGCATAGGAATCCCCGCGATCGTGCTAAACGCCTGAATGATCAATCCCGAGCATACCGCCGCCCGCATAGTCTCACGCACCGCGATAGGCGATAGACCAAGATCGGCAAGCCTCGTATAAATAAGTCAAGGGTAGGTGATACAATAACAAGATAACGGACTTACGGTTAACAACGTAAGCACAAGAATGACCCTTTACACAAAGATTTCAAGACACTAACACAGATAGCATCATAATATGTCTACTTATCAAACAAATCTTACTATACTTATGTAAATCAATACAAGGCTTTTATAAACAAACAAGTAAATGCCTTTTATCTTTCTTAAGTTGTTATACCTAACTTCCCATAAAGCTAGTATAACTCTTAAGCTTTTGTTTTAAAACCAGATATTTATCTTCATTAAAAATGATCCAAAGATTCTCTTGAAATGTTTTCTTCTTTATTATTCAAAGCTTAAGCCGAGGCATCACAGACGTATTATTCAGCTTAAGCCGAGGCATTGCCGTAAGTATTATTCAGATAGCACATGTACGCCTACCGCACTATATATATTGTAAAATATCATGCTTAGGAAGAATCACATACCTTCGCGAAAATCCTCCGCCAAGTCGAGTATGTCGCGCAAGCAGAATCACCTATAATAGTCACGCATCTATCAAAGTCTAGACTACTCAAGGTCATTCTAAACAGAGGGTTTACAATTCTACGGAAAGTCAAAGACAACCCTACCGGTGAGCTATATAAGTCTCATCTGAAAACATCCTATGTAATCTGATTCAATTATTCTTCTTTAAACCCTTCATCGTGATAATTCAATTCTATTCTGTGATATTCTTCTAAGTATTTATACTTATTCTTATACTTCTACAAGATGCATTCTCTAATACAAAAGAGGGTTAGGATTATTTACCTCGAAGCCCAATAATATCCTAGATAAAGTCGCGCTGAGCAAGGTTTAGCTCCTATGTTGACGCTCAGAGCTCAAGAACCTTAGAAGTTCTTCACAACTTCTACTAAGTACTAAGGGATTTGGGCTAGGTATTTTGGGCATTATAAGCTGTTATACCCTCGTATTTCCAGAGTATGTACGTAAGGCGACGTAGAAAATTTGAAACTTGTACTAAGGCTTGGCCGAATTAATTTTGTTCACAACACCCGCTTAGAGTCGTTGACGAAACGCTTACAAACTTTCGTAGGGAATTTCCGCTATGTCATTTTTAATTTTGCGGATTTTTCCGAGAGACGAACGTGTTGGGCCAACAAGAGGGCGCCACTTGGCACCTCCCATCGCGGACGTGAGAGCTCGATTGTGGCCGATTGGAATGGCTTTAGTTGGTAGGATATTTGTGTGTTAGTTGGTTAAGGGGCACTTGGCAAGATCTCGCCCTACACTTGCCTTGCACTTGGCAAGATCTCGCCATTGGTTGGTCATTGGTTGGCCTATAAATACCACCCTATGTTGAAGACTTTCTTCATCCTAAAATCTTCTAAGTGTTAAAATCCCTCCCTCTCCTTCGTGGTTCTCGCCCAAAAGCCTTCCTCCCCTTGGCCGAGAGTTCCCAGCTGGGTAGGCCGAGGGTATACACCCCTCCTTGGGTGCTAGCCGGGTACCCCTAGCCTAGTTGTTTTCGTGATAATACCCCCTCTTGGTAGAAATACTCTCAAAAGTATTGTTATAATGCCCAAATTACCTTAGCCGTATACCTTGTTGTATTCTAAGGTTATACCTATACAAAAATGCCTAAATACTATTATACTTCCTTCCACACAAAAACCGAAACCCTAGGAAAATCTCCATAGTCCGTTAGAGTATTGTGTAGAAGTTGGTTAGAACTTCTAAGGGTGGTTTAGAGCGGTCGAGCGCCTGAGTCGAGTTAAACGATTGCCCAGATCGACTTTAACTAGGATAATTATGGGCTTATCGAGGTAATTATCTTGTTCCTCGTTGTAATTGGAAATTACATATTGTTAGACTATATAGTTGAAGTATACTATATATATAGAATCGAACGTTGTTGTTTGCAATGTCTTTGGACTTAAGCCCAATAATAAGAAACCTTTTCAAGAAGAGTACTAAACTGCTTTTACTTAGGTCAGTATTACGAGACTTGTGTAGTAGTACCGTGGAGTAGAATTGTACCGTTAGGTTAGATGTATAACCCCCTGGTTGGCTTGGTAGCCTACCTCGATAGAGAGAGAGATTTACGCTGTGGAGGTCGCCAATTTTCTGTAGAATGTTCTACTGTTAGACCTAAATGTTAATAAGCGCCTTGTGGCCTTATAGGTTGAAGTACTACGTGTGGCGCGATCTACCGGGCTAAGGAGTAGCCGACGGTTTGAGGTACTTGGAGCGCTTTTGCTATTAGTCGATACTCGCCGCGAGGTATGCGAACCTCTTCCTATCTCTTCTAGCATGATATGTGTGAACTATGTAGTACGGTAGACGCATACGTGCTAAATGTATTTAGTTGATTTAAAACATAAAGTGTTATAACGGCTTTATGGGAAGCCTGTTATAAACACTTTATGTTGGTAAGAAAATACTTGTGGTTTTTAAAAGGTAATCGATTTGAACTATAATCGCTTGTTATGTGATTAATAGAGAACTTGAAGTAATACTTGGTTTTTGAGAACTTAAGAGTTATACTAACTTTATGGAAGTTAGGTATAACGGCTTAAGAATGTTTTACTGATTTCGGAAATCAGAATGTGTATCGACAAACCACTGCAGCGTTAATAAAGGAAAATGTTTTGAATAAGTAAGTATTATTAAAACCAAGAGAAACTTCCATCCGCATGAAGCTAAGATGAGACAAAATGATATTTACTATATCATGGCTGCTGTAATAAGATTGTTATAAACGAGAATATCCTACTCACATATAAGACTTATGTTTCTCAGATAGTTTAAAGGAGAATTATATTCTTAAATGAATAAGACTATGAACTACTTAAACCTTTCTAAAATGAGAAACTTGAACATTGGAAATTAGGCAAACTTGATCATTGGAAAAGAATGTTGCTACTTGATTTTACAAAGAGAAGTAATCGATTTACTTTAAAAGGATAGTCACTCTATTTTTATACTACGTATTGTGTGACATCGTGAAAGTAACGATCTTTTAAAGAGTTAACGATGAAGTACTTTGGGGGATAAAACCCGAACTTGTTGGCATATAGTAAAGTACCTTGTGTGTATAACTTGATTGTGTTGGTTTGTGATAGCCCGTAATACTTTCTTGTTGATTGATAAGTAAACATGTTAGGATGCTACGTGTGTTAAGATTCTTGTGACGTTGAGTAAAGCGGGTTTCCTTTGTTGTGCTTATGTTGCTTAACGATAAGTCGTTGTGTTAGTATTTTACATCACTCATCTCGAGATGATTCCGGTTAAGCCGCCTCCGACGCGGGTAGACTCAGCGGTCGATGGACCTATGATTCGAGAATACCTCACGCAGTCCCGTGGCCTACGCGAGCTACGAGTTCCGTGTTAGCGCGGCCTTTACGGGCACGCGTCCACGTGGCCACGCGGATCGCGAAGTCCGTGACGACGCCGGGAGTAGCTACCGACGCGGGAATACCTCACGCGGCCGACGAGATTGGCCTACGCGAGTCGCGGAGTTCCAGGTTAGACGCGACATCGACATCGCGCAAGTGGCCGCCTTTGATCATGTGACGGCCCAGACAGATCTTATGATACGCTTCACGACCTTGCTGGTACCGCGGGTTTTTAGTAGTCGGCTATGCCTTCGCACTTACCCCGCATGCTTTATTATGACACGTGGACCCGTGTTCATGTGTTCCTTGGTGCTTTTATATCATGATCGGCAGTGGCGGGTATTCCACGCATGATTGATGTTGTGGGCCCGAGACCCATTGTTATATTTGAGTGATGACTTGAGGCGTGAGTCCCCGACTTGACACGATCGCTGGTTGTAAATCGTAGTTTGGTTATCATACATGTCTCCGCTTTATACGATCGCTATGATTTCATTTACGATGTATTTTCGCCACATACTTGCACTGTTAGATCGACTCCTTCGGGCCGCGCTCATGCCGCAGTCGAGGTACACCGCGTTGATCCTAGCTCTCGTGGTCACGCTAATTGGGGAAGCTCCGCTTCTCCGAGGCTTATCAGTGGTATAGTCCTCGCCGCCGTAAGTGTTTACATTCGTGGTTTGGGCCCCGCCCCGCCATTGTTGTCATATCATTCTTAGAGGTCCAGAGTATTGCAGGCAGTGGTTTGTAAAAAGGATTAAACTGCTCATGTTGAAAAAGTTGCTATTTATATTTATACCGAAGGTAACCGCTTTTGGTTAGCCTGCTTCTTATTTCACCGTCTTATTACATCGTTTCATGTATTGTCTTTATGTTCACTGATTACTGATGTATGTCTACTGGGTGCCCGGTAGGCACTACCACGCCCGGTTCGGTCGTGACAAAAGTGGTATCGAGCGCTTAATCCTGAAAGTGTCTACAGACCGTATCGGTAGCAGTCTTGATTATCGGTGTTGTGCACCACACCAATAATCGTGAGGCTATAGGATATTTTAGGATTGGTTTCTATTCTTCTCACTCGAGATCGCGCCTCAGAGTCGTGTTGTAAGTCGACCCTCCGACGATTTCTTTCCCTTACCGCTATGCCTCCGCGTAGGCAACCCGGCCTGTGAGGCGCAAGGCACCGAGGAGCCGCGAGTAGAGTTCGTGGGTGGCGAGGGCACAGCCCAATCATTACCTAGGTAGTGCTTCATTCGGGAGTTTTGCGACGCCACTAGCCCCAGCAGAGTTTGGCACGGCAGCGGCGCTCCCATCGCGCCATGATATTTGAACCTTCGCCCACGACGGAACAAGTGAATATAGAGTGCAAAGAAGACGACCGCATTACTACATGGACGTGGCTACCAGAGAGTATACCGATGTACCACGGTCTTGATGACTATCTAAGAGAGGTTGTGCAAAGAGTAATTCTTCGCTTAGGTTGAGCATGGCCTCGTACGGGCTTATGCGCAATGTGCCAAGAAACGTAGAGATCAACTGGTTAACGGCGACAGTAAGAGGCCGCAGAGCGAAGGTCCTTTGGTAACTTTCGAGGCGAGTCACCTCACCAAAGAGATTGAATACGCGATCCACCAGGCAGCAGTGGTCCTCCACAGTGGTTCGTGATGTTCGGGTATGCAGAGTCGGTCGAGCTCCAGAGCTTCCGCTCACGCCTACACAGTTCCACCACCGGATTCGCTTTTCCTCTGTTCATTAGCGATGCACGCCATCCCGGGAATGTCGCCTTTTAGTTGGTACTTGTTGTACTCCACGACCGCCGTGGTCCGATGTCGATAGAGTGTCCTTGCAGGAGGACTTAGCCTTCAGGATCGGTGGGTAGTTCGTCATCTTCCCTAATGGCGCACTGCACGGCAGTTTGATTTGAACGACTAAGGGAGCAAGAAGAGATATAGATATATCTTTAACCCTCAGAGATCAAGATGTGTGATAAGGTGAGTATACCTTAAGTGCTATGTTCGATAATGTGTGTTAGTCGTGATTAGATCTGGTTGTTTAACCGAGTAAGATTTTGGGGATAGAAGGCGCGAGCCTTAGAGCTTTTACGCAGACCTTAGAGGTGAGGCCATCTCGAGAAAAGGTGTAGTGTTATGTTTGACTTATCTAAGTGCATAGTGCACGTGAGTTATGTTTGGGATAGGTCCCTAGTAGTGTGGAATGAAAGGGGTAGTTGAGGTAAGAAGACCGCCAGGTTTTCAAACGTGATTTGCGAGATTGTTCAACGGGAGCTAGTATTGCAAGGCTACGGGTCGGGTTGAGCCACGCCGCGGGTCAACCCGCGTAGGTTTGGTGGTGGGGCCAGGTGGTGGTCCCGCCTTGTGTTAGGGTCGCGAGGTGTTAGGCCCAAGTTTAGTTAACCAACAGACGAGTTCGTGGACGATTCGACCAATGGTCGGTCGACGGGGCAGCCCATCGTGTTCTTCGGCCAGACCGCTTACTCCGTGTTGAGTTATCCGAAAGGTTGTAAGGCTGCACGGTGCCTACCTTCACCTTATGACAGATGCGGAGCCCGTGGTAGGCTGTTGTTTCCGGAAGTTTTGCCAAGCATGTGTTAAGAACTCAGCGAATCTCGACCGCATTCGCCTGCCAGGTGTATCTCGAGGTAGTCGGGGGATTGTTGTCTCTGTGGAGGAAGTGTTTAAGCTACCATTTCGGTGTTCGGATATCGCCATGACGCCTCAGGGGCGGAAGTGTAAGTCACGGTTGATTGGTTCGACGCTTGGCAAGATTCAGATAGGTTCGTGCTTGTTCCAGCAGATCGTGGATAGAGTAAAGCTTGTCTAGAAGAGGTTCCGCAGCTCGGAGAAATCGTATGGATAATCGGCGACGACGCTTAGAGTTCAGCCGACGGTCGGTCTTCAAAGTACCACCCGGCCGCGTGACGAGTTTTGGAATACAGAGGAACTTAGCCCGAGTTACTTGGGCCTTTGAGTTCATGTGAAGGATAGGTCGGTTGCCTATATGATAGCTTTGCCGTCCGACTTAGGAGGCGACGTCCGGCCTTCGTATTGTTATGTTCGGAAAGTATCGAGATCCATCCAGAGTGTTCCCGCTACGATGACCACGCAGGATAGTAACCCGAGTTTTGGAACCGGCAAGATCGGAAATGTGGTAAGAGTTCGAGTGTACGATACCTCGTGGATCGCACGTAGTCCGGCACCATTTGTTGGGTCACGAGTGACACTAGAACCTCGCGCAAAGTGACAAAAGTGGTATCGGAAGAAGCATGTATGGCGAGAATTGATGTGACCATTTCTTTTGTTTGGAAAAGTGTGGAAGAAGTATATTTTAGACCATGAGGAGTGTTTTGTGCGATGATTAGAGGTGTTTCTCGTGGACTTTGACGTAAGTATTTACGCAGTGCAAATGCGGCAGGATTGTTCTCGTAAGTATAGTAGTGAAGACTATATTGGCGCGCTTGTTTTGAGACTTATAAGGAACATTCGACGAATGTTTCTAAGGAGGGAGAATGTTATACCGTATTTCGCAGAGTATGCACGTAAGGACGCACGAGAAAAATTTGAAACTTGTACTAAGGCTTGGCCAATTAATTTTGTTCACAACACCCGCTTAGAGTCGTTCGACTAAACGCTTTCACATTTTCGTAGGGAATTTCCGCTATGTCATTTTTAATTTTATGCGATTTTTCCGAGAGAAAACGTGTTGGGCCAACAAGAGGGCGCCACTTGGCACCCTCCCATCGGACGTGAGAGCTCGATTGGCCGATTGGAATGGCTTTAGTTGGTAGGATATTTGTGTGTTAGTTGGTTACGGGCACTTGGCAAGATCTCGCCCTACACTTGCCTTGCACTTGGCAAGATCTTCGCCATTGGTTGGTCATTGGTTGGCCTATAAATACCACCCTATGTTGAAGACTTTCTTCATCCTAAAATCTTCTAAGTGTTAAAATCCTCCTCTCCCTTCTTGTGGTTCTCGCCCAAAAGCCTTCCTCCCCTCGCCGAGAGTTCCTCAGCTGGTAGGCCGAGGGTATACACCTCTCCAGGGTGCTAGCCGTGGGTACCCCTAGCCTAGTTGTTTTGTATAATACCCCTCTTGGTAGAAATACTCTCAAAAGTATCATATAATGCCCAAATTACCTTAGCCAGATACCTTGTTGTATTCTAAGGTTATACCTATACAAAATGCCTGTAAATACTATTATACTTCCTTCCACAAAAACCGAAACCCTAGGAAAATCTCCATAGTCCGTTAGAGTATTGTGTAGGTTGGTTAGAACTTCTAAGGGTGGTTTAGAGCTGGTCGAGCGCTGAGTCGAGTTAAACGATTGCCCAGATCGACTTTAACTAGGATAATTATGGGCTTATCGAGGTAATTATCTTGTTCTCTGTTGTAATTGGAAATTACATATTGTTAGACTATATAGTTGAAGTATACTATATATATAGAATCGAACGCTGTTGTCGGCAATGTCTTTGGACTTAAGCCCAATAATAAGAAACCTTTTCAAGAAGAGTACTAAACTGCTTTTACTTAGTGTCAGACATAAAGAGACTCAGGTAGTAGTACCGTGAGTAGAATTGTACCTGCTAGTGGTTAGACGATAACCCCGGTTGGCTTCGTAGCCGCCTCGATAGAGAGGAGATTTACGCCATGGGGAGGTCGCGAATTTTCTCAGTAATGTTCTACTGTTAGACCTAAATGTTAATAAGCGCCTTGTGGCCTTATAGGTTGAAGTACTACGTGTGGCGCGATCTACGGCCAAGGAGTAGCCGACGGTTTGAGGTACTTGGAGCGCTTTTGCTATTAGTCGATACTGTCGCGAGGTATGTGAACCTCTTCCTATCTCTTCTAGCATGATATGTGTGAACTATGTAGCACGGTAGACGCATACGTGCTAAATGTATTTAGTTGATTTAAAACATAAAGTGTTATAACGGCTTTATGGGAAGTCGCTATAAATGACTTTATGTTGGTAAGAAAATACTTGTGGTTTTTAAAAGGTAATCGATTTGAACTATAAATCGGCTTGTTATGTGATTAATAGAGAACTTGAAGTAATACTTGGTTTTGAGAACTTAAGAGTTATACTAACTTTATGGGAAGTTAGGTATAACGGCTTAAGAATGTTTTACCGATTTCGAAATCGTAATGTGTATCGACAAACCACCGCAAATGCTAATAAAGGAAAATGTTTTGAATAAGTAAGTATTATTAAAACCAGAGAAACTTCCATCCGCATAAGCTAAGATGAGACAAAATGATATTTCCTAGATCATGGTCTGTAATAAGATTGTTATAAACGAGAATATCCTACTCACATATAAGACTTATGTTTCTCGATAGTTTAAAGGAGAATTATATTCTTAAATGAATAAGACTATGAACTACTAAACCTTTCTAAAATGAGAAACTTGAACATTGGAAATTAGGCAAACTTGATCATTGGAAAAGAATGTTGCTACTTGATTTTACAAAGAGAAGTAATCGATTTACTTTAAAAGGATAGTCACTCTATTTTTATACTACTGTATTGTGACATCATGAAAGTAACGATCTTTTAAAGAGTTAATGATGAAGTACTTTGGGGATAAAACCCAACTTGTTGGCATATAGTAGAAAGTACCTTGTGTATAACTTGATTGTGTTGGTTTGTGATAGCCCGTAATACTTTCTTGTTGATTGATAAGTAAACATGTTAGGATGCTACGTGTGTTAGTATCTTGTGACGCTGAGTAAAGCGGGTTTCCTTTGTTGCGCTTATGTTGCTTAACGATAAGTCGTTGTGTTAGTATTTTACATCACTCATCTCGAGATGATTCCGGTTAAGCCTCCGACGCGGGTAGACTCAGCGGGTCGATGGACCTATGATTCGAGAATACCTCACGCAGTCCTGTGGCCTATGCGGAGCTACGAGTTCCGTGTTAGCGCGGCCCTTATGGGCACGCGTCCATGTGGCCACGCGGATCGCGAAGTCCGTGACGACGCCGGGAGTAGCTACCGACGCGGGAATACCTCACGCGGGCCGATGAGATTGGCCTACGCGAGTCGCGGAGTTCCGTGGTTAGACGCAGACATTGATATCGCGCAAGTGGCCGCCTTTGATCATGCGACGGCCTAGACAGATCTTATGATACGCTTCATGACCTTGTTGGTACCGTGGGTTTTTAGTAGTCGGCTATGCCTTCGCATTACCCCGCAGCTTTATTATGACACGTGGACCCGTGTTCATGTGTGTTCCTCGGTGCTTTTATATCATAGATCGCGGCAGCGGGAAGGTATTCCACGCATGATTGATGTTGTGGCCCGAGACCCATTGTTATATTTGAGTGATGACTGAGGCGTGAGTCCCCGACTTGATACGATCGCTTGTTGTAAATCAGTTTGGTTATCATACATGTCTCGCTTTATATGATCGCTATGATTTCATTTACGATGTATTTTCGGGCCACATACTGCACTTGTCAGATCGACCTCCTTCGGGCCGCTCACGCCGCAGTCGAGGTACACCGCCGTTGATCCTAGCTCGTGGTCACGCCAGCTGCTTTGGGAAGCTCCGCTTCTCCGAGGCTTATCACGTATAGTCCTCGTCGCCGTAAGTGTTTACATTCGTGGTTTGGGCCCCGTCCCGCCATTGTTGTCATATCATTCTTAGAGTCCGTAGATCGCCAGGCAGTGGTTTGTAAAAGGATTAAACTGCTCATGTTGAAAAAGTTGCTATTTATATTTATACCGAAGGTAACCGCTTTTGGTTAGCCTGTTTTCTTATTTCACCGCCTTATTACACCGGTTTCATGTATTGTCTTTATGTTCCACTGACACTCGATGTATGTCTACTGGGTGCCCGGTAGGCACTACCACGCCCGGTTCGGTCGTGACAATAACAATACTTAGAAGGCAACTTTCTACCAAGGGAGGTAGATTTCCAGGCTAGCTGGGTGTGGGCCTCGCCAAGCTCACCTCGTGGGGGGAGATGTTGACGATAGGCTAAGGAGAGGAGAGGATTTTTTCAAGACTTGGAAGATTTGTGGATGAAGAACTCTTCATCTCTAAGGGGTATTTATAGCTCAAGCCCCAACCAATGGCCAAGATGAAGACAAGTGCAAGGCAAGTGTAGGTGAGGATTAACTATACACAAATATCCTACCAACTCGACTTGTGCACAAGGCACAAAAACGTGCCAAGGCATTCCAATTCGTCCAAATGGACGATCTCAAGTCCACCAATGGGAGGTGCCAAGTGTTGCCCTCCCGTTGGTCCAAAATGTTTCGCCTCTAAAAAATCCGCAAAAATACTAAATGACATAGCCGAATTTTCACGAAAGTCGTGGAAACGTTTTCGTGAAACGATTCTTTTAGCGAGTTGTGTACAAATTTCGAACTAGGCCTAACTTTAAGGCTAAACTTTTGTACGTACGTCCTCACGTACATACTTCGGAAATACGGGGTATAACAAGAAGGGAGAGAGAAGGAAGGTTAAAGGAGAAGTCTTGAATTGAAGGTAGAGAAATATTGGTAATAGTGAGCATATGGGATGAAATTATATTGGGGTTGTGCCCACTTATTTCATTTAGATGGGGAGGCACAAGTTCCCACAAAAGTCTACTAATTATTATTCCCTCTAGTAAAATTAATCCCACAAATAATAAATCAATCTCCCACATAATTTAAATCCTGAAAATTCCATGTCCTAATTCTTATATACACGACACTTAGTCTATAACCCCATTGGAAATATACAACCACTAGTATTAATTCCCGTCGTCACATTTGTAGTATCCAAAATTATTCTGGAATTACATTCTTTGTATACTAATCACTATATTAGCATATGTAAATATACTTTTCTTCCAACACTCAAATCTTACTTTCTTAATCACGTTCTCAATTTATTGCCTTATAATTATGGGGTGTAACATCCTTCCCCCCTTAGAAACATTCGTCCTCGAATGTTCATACTAGGTCCTATGCTATAACAATTTTGGCGTAGTCTCTTCTATAACTATACCTACCAACCTATATTCAGCAAACTCATAGATGCCTCTCAGGGCCACAATATATCACATGTATAATACACCAATCAATATAGTCAAGTAAGGAATTTAACTAACTTGAACTAATTCTAGGCAACTATCGTAACCTCATACTTACGGTACCTAAGCTTTGCATTATTGCAGTACTAGGTAGTCTTCTACAATGATATTGTCACACTAATTCATCTGAATAGGAAATAGATTCTCATGGATTAATTCAGATTATTATCTAGGCGAAAGTACACATCAATCTATGCTTACTTAATAGACTCAAGTTTAGGCCAATTATATGTACAATTCTACATATACAATACACATATAGTGACACCTTTTAAATTCTAATATTCAGTAATCTTGTGTGAAGCTGTCATTACTTAGTCAACTGCTTAAACATGAAGTTAATAGTGTCACGACCGAACCGGGCCTCGTGGTGCCTACAGTACCTCCTGCACCTTAATGACACAATTAAACCGTGGAACTAAATAACACCTCATTTTTTTAAAACCAACGAACATGCAAGGGCAAAGCCGTCAAGGCTGCCATAAAATATACATAATCAAAAGGCACTACACTGTGCACGAGTCCAATTCCACATATGAATACAGACCTCTAAGAGTTTTACTGAACTATGACGGAATGAGGCCTCGCCGTACCATAATCGTACAAAGCCCAGAATGAAGGATCTATACCAAAATGATAAACTCCTGAACAGATGGAGCTATCTAAAACTCTGAGCAAGGGTCCTACACTTGCAGATCACCAAACTGCGTACCTAAACCTGCGGCATGAACGCAGCCCCCCCGAAGGAGGTCAGTACGAAATATGTACCAAGTATGTGAAACTGAAAATACTGTAATGAAATCCTAACAGCCTGTATAAAACAGGAGACATGTATGATAGCCAAACTACAGTACATAATATATAAGCAGTCATGTCAAGTCAGGGACGCATGCCCTCAAGTCATTACTCACATATAACCATGGGTCTCACGACCATAATATCAATCATGCCCGTGGAATCCCTTCCTCACTGCCGGCAGTCCATGATATAATATAACACTAATAAGTATACATGAACACCAGGTCCCACATATGTCATAAAAACTGTACGGGCCAAGTAGGAAAGCGAACCACTAGATCCAGCCTGCATCATAAAACTGACCGGGGCAAGTATGAAAGCCAACTACGATTCAACAATCGACTGCGTCGGCAAGTACGAAGCCAACTACGGATCCGGCTGTCGTCACGAGATATGACCGGGGAAAGTGCGAAATCTATCTACCAGAGTCTACCGTACCAAACTGTGCCAAAGAACTGATGGGGCCAATGCGAAGCCAACTACGGATCCGGCATGCCATCGACCGCGGGGCAAATGCAGCTAACTACCAGACCATCCTGCGTCACTAAACCTCATGGAGAGCTAGTCCATGGAATAAAAATATCCAACATGGTCGCATGCCCCAGAATCCCACATCGCATAAGCATGTCCATGGAGTAATAAAAACAATCCGAGAATCTAACCCGCCTCCTGATCGCATGCCCCGGAATCCCACATCATATAAGCATGTCCAAGGATCAATCACAATGGAAGCATACCCGTGGAATTCCCGTCAGCCGATGCGTCAAGTAAACTCACAACAAGACGGTAGACCACTCGTGAGAGTCACGACAGCGTAACAATATGATACTTGCACTCAAAGGCTATCACAAGCAAACATAGACAAATTCATAAAATCTTTAGACTTTCATTATCATACAAAAATGAATTTCATTTTATAAACTCAAGGCACTTTCGTTTCACATAAATATTCGGGAATTTAACCCTAAGTCCTACGTACTTCCATTCTTTTCAAAAGACTCCTTTTTATATAAAACCCCAAGATACTAACACCCGTAGTATCAAGACATGTCTATTTTTCAAATTAAGTTACTACACCTTTAGAAATTCATTTCAAGACTTTGAAACCAAGTAAATTCTAATTTCACAACCTAGGCAACTCATGCCTACCAAACAAAATAGACAACTTTCTTAACCTTCCATAAAGCTGTTATAACTAACTTCCCATAAAGCCGTTATAACTCTTTATGGTTTTAGACAAATTCATTCTTTTTATAACCAAGAGACTTATACTTTTAAAACCAAGTATCATAAAATTTCAAAATACTTCAAGTCTCTTAACTTTAGAAATCAAGTTTCTTAACTTTAGAAATGTTATACCCCGTATTTCAGTATATGCGTAAGGCGTGCGTCTAAAGTTAAGCCTTAAAGATTAGGCATAGGGCCAATTTGGGCACAACTCACAAAAGCGAATGGTTTTCGTGAAACATTTTACAAAACTGCGAAGGAAAATTCCGGCTATGTCATTTATATTTTTTGCGGATTTTTCCGAGAGATGAAATATTTTGGACCAACGGGAGGGTGACACTTGTCACCCTCAAGTGGACGGCCAAGTGGGGCGGCGGGACGATTGCCGTGTTTGGGGCTTAAATCTTGGGTCAATGTTTGTGAGGGATTTGTGGAGTAGGTTAGGGTGCACTTGTGCAAATCCCACCATCCACTTGCCCTCACTTGCCTCATCTTAGCCCTTGAAAGCCCTATAAATACCCCGCAGGTTGATGAACTCTTCATCCACAAATCATTCTTCCAAGTCTCAAAACTCCTCCCCTTAGTTGCTCTCTCATCCAAAGCCTTCTTCCCCCTCTTGGAAGCCCTAGCGAAACACCCTCTCCCCTCTAGCCTAGTGGCTTCGGTAAGTACCCCATGGTAGAAAGTTGTCTTCCAAGTATAGTTACTATTCCAAAATACCCTAGCCCCAAATCCCTTTTTGTATTTAAGTAGAAGTTGTTAGAAACTTCTAAGGGTTTCTTGGAGCTATCGGAGCGTGCAAATTAGGAGCTAAACCTTGCTCAGGATCGACATTTAACTTGGATAATTTTGGGCTTATCGAGGTAAATACTCTTGTCCTTCTATTGTAATTGGATATTACATATAAGAATAGTTAAGACTTGAGTATAAGATATAGAAGGATATTAAAGAATAGAATTGAACTGTAATCACAGTAGAAGGGTATAACAGAATAGAATTGAACTATAATCACATCAGAAGATTTAAAGAAGATTGAACTGTACTTACATAGAATTTGTATTCTGATGACTTGTATAGCTTATCGGGTAGGGATGTTCTGCCCGATTTTTCCGTAGAATTAAGAACCCTCTGCTTAGAACTTCCTACAGAGTAGTCTAGACGTTGATAGACGTATTTGACTATTATAGGTCGATACTCTGCGTGCGACATATTCGACTTGGCAGGTGGATTTCCCCGAGAAGGTATGTGATTCTTCCTATACTCTTGAGCATGATATTTTAAAGTATATATATAGTACGGTAGACGTATGTGTGTTAACTGAACGTAGTTTTACTGCAATGTCTTTTGACTTAAGCGAATAATAAGAATCAAGACTTTCAAAAGAATTATAAATCATTTTTGAAAGAAGAAGAATATTTGTTTTTAAAACATAAAAGCTTAAAGAGTTATACTAGCTTTATGGGAAGTTAGGAATAACGACTTAAGGAAGATAAAAGGAACAGTTTACTTGTGTGTTTATAAAAGACTTATATTGATTTACGGAAAGTCTGATAAGATGGTTTGTTGAGTAGACATATTGTGATCTTATGTGTGTTAGTATCTTGTAACGTTTGTGTAAAGAGGTTATTCTTATTTGTGCTTATGTTGTTTAACAGTAGTTTGTTATGTTAGTATTATATCACTCACCTCTTGACATGATACCGGGGTTAGCGCCTCCGTCGGGGGTAGACTCAGCGATGCAGGACCATGATTCGAGAATACCTCATGCGGGTCGGGGACCTATGCGAGCTACGAGAGTTCGGGTTAGTGTGCGGGGTTATACCTCATGCGGTCTATATGGCCATGCGGACTACGAGTCGGGGCGATGCGGGAGTAGCTACCTCGATGCGAGGAATACCTCATGCGGGCCTAGGTGGCCCATGGGATCACGGGAGTCGGGATTAGGCATGCATAATGATACTATGGGCGATTGGCCTCGCTCGATCATTCGCGGCCTAGAAAAGACATTACGATTTATCTATTATTGCTCTTGTTTATGATGTGGCACTATATGCGGTTACATTGGTTGTTTCTGCATATTTGTAAAATTGGTTTTAAAATGATATGATTTCATTTAAGTACTTTCTGATTTCACATACTTAGTACTGTTGTCTTGTCCTCGCCCGATGCGTTCATGCCGCGGTAAGGAAAGCAGTGCTAGATCCACATCCTTAGGATCTCTACTTTGGTGTCGAGCTCCATCTTCTCGGAGGCTCGACTTTTGGTATGGTTCTCCGTGTTGTAGATATATGTACATTCGGGGTATGGCGGGGCCTGTCGCCATAGTTGTCTACTTCCTTAGAAGTGCTGTAGTCTATTATGCAGTTGGGATGTAGCGCAAACTTTGATATATATATATGCCGAAAGGCGACGTTTTCTCAGATAAACTGTTTTCTTTTCATATTGATTCCTGTCTTGTTTTTATATTCCGCTAATTACTCTGATATATGACTATTTGGGTGCCCGGGTAAGACACCAGTCACGGGCCCCAGAACGGGTCGTGACAAAAGTGGTATCAGAGCAGTTAATCCTCGGAAGGTGTCTACAGACCGTATCTAGTAGAGTCTTGATTATCGGTGTGTTGTGCACCACAATAATCGAGGCTATAGGATATTTAGGATTGGTTTCCATTCTTCTCACTCTGAGATCGTGCCTTAGAAATGTGTTATAAGTTGGACCCTCTAACATATTCCTTTTACATGTGATTATGCCTCGCGTAAGGCAACCGGGCGAGAAGGCAAAGCGGCCGGAGGCGCTAGTAGGACAGAGTCACGAGGCTCGAGCCCGATCTATACGAGGCGAGTTCCGCAGCGCCGCCCGGCCCAGCGAGTTTAGGGCGTAGCGATGGGCGATGAGACCCGATACTGCACCTCGGTTCCACGGCTGAAGCGGATGAGATGGGAGTGCGAGAGATGGCGATTCTGCGGCGAGATCGTGGCGAAACGTGAGATAAATTTGGATAGGCGATTCAGCTCGGCCCGGTACTACGGTTCACCCGAGATCGAGCGATTTGCGGCTACGGGATTTTACGAGTTGTATCGCTTGAGTTCTGGTCGAGGCACGAGGATGATCCGCGAGGAGTTCATCCGTCGATTTGAAGGATCATCACAGTGATCAAGGCTTGAAGACCGAGTCCGTGATCTTGGTTCACATAGGCTGCGTGATACGTGATCGATTGGTTCGATCGTGGGAGTTATCGGGAAACGCGTCCCGGCTACTTGGGGCGAGTTCTCGGAGGCCTTTCTCACTCACTTTTGCCTCGCGGATGAGAGGAGCGCAGTAAACGATTTTTGTTCTTGAGGCAGAGGGCGCCTGATTAGGAGTACAACGTTGAGTTCGATTCGTTGGCTCGATATGTCCTGCGTTGGTAGCGAGATATGGAGGGCAGTGCATCGCTACGTCATCGAGCTAGATGATTATATGGCGAGTCTTGTGCGGGTGTGGCTCTTGGCGTGCATGGACATTACCGCGTCGCGAGCTCACGCACCAGGATGCGAGGCGTAGGCGGCGAGTTGTGACAGCGAGAAGAAGGCCGGGGCAGTGGTCTTTTGGTAGCTATCGGGGTGGGCGGCCTCGGCGGCGATCTAGGTGCACCACAGCCGGCTCGAGCACTCCTGCTCCGTCTTGGCCACGGCGAGTATTGAGGCGGTCGGGGCCCGGTCGGACTTCGAGTAGCGAGGTGCTAACCGTCGAGACCACCCCGCCGGTGTGGCCGTCGGTAGATCCCATCTCGGGAGTTGTGGTCTGCCGGGAGGTTGCTACACTTGTGGCACAGGGCCACTTTGCGGCTGTCCGCTAGGAAGCGGCGAAGTGGTAGAAGTCGGCTTCTGAGTTCTTTCACCGGTCTTGCCGTCTCCTAAAGTTACTCGCCCGGAGAGGTACTCATGGGCGATGAGTCGCAGCAGGTCGTGGCGCGGGTCGATTCTAGCGGTCCTCAGAACGCATTAATGCCTTGTCGGCCGGCGGGACGAGGCCTCACCGATGTCGCCATGGTACTTTATCAGTTTCCTGTTGTGACGTGTATGCCTTGATAGATCCGGGTTCTACTATGTCCTATATATCTCCCCTTATTGCTAGTAGGATAGGGATAGAGCCTGAGTCCATAGACCGCTTTCGAGTAGCTACGCGATGGGTGATTCGGTGGTAGCTCGGCGGATATATAGGGCTTGTCCGGTGACCATATGCGATCGTCGGACCACTGGCGACTTGATAGAGTTGGGTATGACTGATTCGATGTGATCATGGATATGGATTGGCTAGCTTCACTATGCCAATGTAAGCTGCGAGGAGAGTAGTGCGGTTCCGGTTTCTGAGGAGACGGTTGTTGAGTGGGAGGAACATCTGTATCGTAGGGGTAGGTTTATTTCCTACCTCGAGGCTAGGAAGATGGTGCGAAAGGGTATATCTACCATCTCATTCGGGTGTTTGATCACGAGGCTGCGGTGCAGATTTTGATCGATTCTGTAGTCGAAGAGTTCCACGATGTGTTTCGGATGACCTCCGGGTATCCTCACGAGAGGAGATAGAGTTTTGTATCGATGTGCTACGGATACTCGGCTATTTCCATTCCGTCATACTGAATGACACTGCGAGTTGAGAGAGTTGAAGGACCGGTGAGAGATTTCTTTGGAGAAGGGCTTCATCGGGCGAAGTGTTTCTCCACAGGAAGCCGGTATTGTTCATGAAGAAGAAGGGCGGGGCTGCGCATGTGTGTGTTGATTACTGACGGTGAACAAGGTGACCATTAAACGAATACCCTTCCGGGATTGATGATTTGTTCGATCAGTTGCAGGGTGCGAGATATTTTTCCAAGATTGATCTGCGATCGGGCTATCATCAGTGCAGTCGAGGCGGATGTCCTAGGAATGCATTCGGACGTGCGGGCATTATGAGTTCGGTCATGTCTTTCGGGTTGACGATGCTCGTGGTATTCATGGATTTGATGAACCGAGTGTTCAAGCCATTTTTGTACACGTTTGTGATAGTGTTCATTGATGACATCTTGGTTTATTCTCGCTCAGAACAGGAGCATGCGGATCATTTGAGGACTGTGTTGAGAGTTCTCCAGGACCAGCAGTTATACGCCAAGTTTTCCAAATGTGAGTTTTGGTTGGCTTCGGTGGCTTTTCTTGGGCATATTGTGGTGATGGCATTCGGGTGGATCTGGCCAAGATAGAAGCGGTCGAGACTTGGCCTGAACCTACTACTCAGCAGTGCGCAACTTTACGAGCCTCGCGAGTTATTATCGGCGGTTCGTTGAGAAGTTTGCTTCTATCTACGCACCATTGACTAGGGTGACTCGGAAAGCGGCTAAGTTTGATGGTGATGCGTGTGGCGGGGTTTCCGATTCTTGAAGGAGGATCGCGGCGCCCCGTTCTTACACTTCGGAGGTCGACGGTTATGTTGTGTATTGTGATGCGTCAGGCGTTGGGCTCGGATGTGTGTTGATGAAGCTGGGTAAGGTTATAGCATACGCGTCGAAGCGGCAAGAAGCATGAGAGGAACTACCCGCGTGATTTGGAGTTGGCGGTGATTCACGGCGAAGATGCGGAGGCACTATTTGTATGGAGTTCATGTGGATATTTATACCGACCACAAGAGCCTCCAGATATCTTTAGCCGAGGAGCCGAACTTACGGCAGAGCGGTGGTTAGAGTTACTCGAGGATGATGATGTTGATATCTGTACCACCCGGAAGGCCAATGTTGTGGCGAATGCCTTAGTCGTAGGTCGATGGGTAGCCTATCGATGTGCGGCGGAGAGAGGGGCATGGTTCGCGATTTGCATCGATTAGCGAGCCTTGGTGTCCGCTTGATTGATTACGATAGCAGAGGGGTTCGAGTTCGAGAGGTTGCCGAGTCTTCCATCGTCGGCGAGGTGAAGAGGCAATTTGAGGATCGGTTTTGATTCGGTATCGTGATATGGCTCTTCGTGGGGAAGGTCCTTCGAGGTAGCACGATGGGGTGCTAAGGTTTGAGGGCAGTTGTGTGTTCGGATATTGCGGGACTTGGCGGAGTTCAGGGAAGCACGCGGCAAGCGTTACTTCATCCATCCGGGTCGACCAAGATGTACCACGACCTCGATCTGTGTATTGGTGGGATGGCGAAGAGGACGTTGCAGAGTTTGTAGCTCGGTGCGTGTTGTCGCAGTGAAGATAGAGCACGAGGCCGTGGTTTGTTGCAGACGATAGAGATCCCGACAGAAGTGGGAGGTGATCAACATGGACTTTATCACGGGTTACCTCGCACTCGGAGACATGATTCTATATGGGTTATCGACAGTCGACTGAAATCAGCCCACTTTCTTCCGTCGGACGACTTTTTCGGTTGAGGATTATGCGGACTTTACCTCAGAGATCGTCGATCGCATGGAGTCCCTATTTCTATCATATCGCATGCAGGAGCCCGGTTTACGACTAACTTCGGAGGTCTTTCCGAAAGGTCTAGGGACGCAGTGAGCACGAGCACGCATTCCATCCTCGCACAGACGGACAAAGCGAGCGCACTATCCGAACTCTCGAGGATATCTGCGAGCTTTGTGTTATTGACTTGAGGGTAGCCGAGGATCATTTGCCTCTAGTTGAGTTTGCGATAATAATAGCTACCACCCGGTATTCAGATGGCGCCTTATGAGGCCTTGTATGGAGGAAGTGCGGTCGCCGATAGGCTGGTTTGATGTAGGCGATGTGCGATTAGTAGGACCAGATTTGCGCAGCAGTGGATAAGGTGAAGCTTATCCGGGCGATTTATCGACAGCCGAGTCGCATGTGTCATATACGATCATCGTCGTCGGCATCCGGAGTTCGAGGTTGATGATTGGGTTTTCTGAAGGTGTCACCCACGGAAGGGTGTGATGAGATTCGGAAGAAGGGAAACTCACCAAGGTACATTGGGCGTATCAGTTGTCGCAGGTAGGCAAGGTTTCTATGAGTTGGATCTCCGTCCGACCCGGAGGCGATGCATCCGTGTTTCATGTTTCTATCTTTGAGAGATGTATCGGATCCATCTAGTGCACCCGATTGACGATGTCCAGTGTGAGGGTTATCGTATGAGGAGATTCCCATAGCGATAATCGATCGTCAGGTTAGGCGTCTGCGGACCAAGGACGTGGCTTCCGTCAAAGTCTTGTGGGGAGGATATGACGTGGGAAGCTGAGGAGGACATGAGGCAGAAG
The DNA here is from genome assembly GCA_029844215.1 of Przewalskia tangutica. Taxonomy (NCBI): domain Eukaryota; kingdom Viridiplantae; phylum Streptophyta; class Magnoliopsida; order Solanales; family Solanaceae; genus Przewalskia; species Przewalskia tangutica. The sequence continues at coordinate 157,361 of JAQGDG010000052.1, read as the reverse complement.
TATCCTCACCTATTCCCCACACCTCCAGGTAACTCACTTTCCTACTTATAATTTTCATTGACTTATTTGCTTAAATGTTGTATTGTGGCCATGTGAGGCATTTGCAAACTGTTTAAGTTATGAAGAACCTTATCATTGTGTCTTGGGAAGGGACATTCGGGACGAATGTTTCTAAGGAGGGGAGAATGTTATACCCCGTATTTCCAGAGTATGTACGTAAGGGCGTACGTACAAAAGTTAAGCCTTAAAGATTAGGCATAGGACGAATTTGGGCACAACTCACAAAACGAATGGTTTTCCGTGAAACGTTTTACAAAACTTGCGAAGGAAAATTCCGCTATGTCATTTATATTTTTTGGATTTTTCAGAGATGAAATATTTTGGACCAACGGAGGTGACACTTGTCACCCTCAGTGGACGGCCAAGTGGGGCACTGGACGATTGGCATGGTTTTGGGACTTAAATCTTGGGTCAATGTTTTGTGAGGGATTTGTGGAGTAGGTTAGGGTGCACTTGTGCAAATCCCCACCATCCACTTGCCCTCCACTTGCCCTCATCTTAGCCCTTGAAAGCCCTATCAATACCCCCCGGGAGTTGATGAACTCTTCATCCACAAATCATTCTTCCAAGTCTCAAAACTCCTCCCTTAGTTGCTCTCGTCCAAAAGCCTTCTTCCCTCTTGGAAGCCCTAGCCGAAACACCCCTCTCCCTCTAGCCTAGTGGCTTCGGCCGAGTACCCCCCCCTTGGTAGAAAGTTGTCTTCCAAGTATAGTTACTATTCCAAAATACCCTAGCCCCAAATCCCTTTTTGTATTTAAGTAGAAGTTGTTAGAAACTTCTAAGGGTTTCTTGGAGCTATCGGAGCGTGCAAATTAGGAGCTAAACCTTGCTCAGGATCGACATTTAACTTGGATAATTTTGGGCTTATCGAGGTAAATACTCTTGTCCTTCTATTGTAATTGGATATTACATATAAGAATAGTTAAGACTTGAGTATAAGATATAGAAGGATATTAAAGAATAGAATTGAACTGTAATCACAGTAGAAGGGTATAACAGAATAGAATTGAACTATAATCACATCAGAAGATTTAAAGAAGATTGAACTGTACTTACATAGGACTGTATTTACAGTAGACTTGTATAGCTTACCGGGTAGGGAAGTGCTGCCCGATTTTTCCGTAGAATTAAGAACCCTCAGCTTAGAACTTCCTACAGAGTAGTCTAGACGTTGATAGACGTATTTGACTATTATAGGTCGATACTCTGCGTGCGACATATTCGACTTGGCAGGTGGATTTCGCCGAGAAGGTATGTGATTCTTCCTATACTCTTGAGCATGATATTTTAAAGTATATATATAGTACGGTAGACGTACGTGTGTTAACTGAACGTAGTTTTACTGCAATGTCTTTTGACTTAAGCCCGAATAATAAGAATCCTGAAGTCTTTCAAAAGAATTATAAATCACTTTTGAAAGAAGAAGAATATTTGTTTTTAAAACAAAAAAGCTTAAAGAGTTATACTAGCTTTATGGGAAGTTAGGAATAACGACTTAAGGAAGATAAAAGGAACAGTTTACTTGTGTGTTTATAAAAGACTTATATTGATTTCTGGAAAGTACAGTAAGATGGTTTGTTGAGTAGACATATTGTGATGCTATGTGTGTTAGTATCTTGTAACGTTTGTGTAAAGAGGTTATTCTTATTTGTGCTTATGTTGTTTAACGGTAAGCTGTTATGTTAGTATTATATCACTCACCTCTTGACATGATACAGGGGTTAACTGCCTCCGTGCGGGTAGACTTCGAGCGATGCAGGACCGTGATTCGAGAATACCTCGTGCGGGTCCAGGGACCTATGCGAGCTACGAGAGTTCGAGTTAGTGTGCGGGGTTATACCTCATGCGGTGCATGTGGCCATGCGGACTACGAGTCGGGGCGATGCGGGAGTAGCTATCCTCGATGCGAGGAATACCTCATGCGGGCCTAGGTGGCCTATGCGGACTACGGGAGTCCAGGATTAGGCATGCATAATGATACTATGGGCGATTGGCCCTGCTTCGATCATTCGCAGCCTAGAAAAGACCTGTTACAGTTTATCTATTGTTGCTCTTGTTTATGATGTGGCACTATGTGTGGTTACATTGGTTGTTTCGTGCATATTTGTAAAATTGGTTTTAAAATGATATGATTTCATTTAAGTACTTTACAGTTTCACATACTTAGTACCTGTTGTACTGACCTCCTTCGGGAGGCTGCGTTCATGCCGCAGGTAAGGGAAAGCAGGTGCTAGATCCACATCCTTAGGATCTCTACTTTGGTGTCAGGAGCTCCATCTTCTCCGGAGGCTCGACTTTTGGTATGGTTCTCCCTGTGTTGTAGATATATGTACATTAAGGGTATGGCGGGGCCCTGTCCCGCCATAGTTGTCTACTTCCTTAGAGGTCTGTAGTCCTATTGTACAGTTGGGATGTAACTGCCAAACTTTGATATATATATATGCCGAAAGGCGACGTTTTCTCAGATAAACTGTTTTCTTTTCATATTGATTCCTGTATTGTTTTTATATTCCGCTAATTACTCTGATGTATGACTACTTGGGTGCCCGGGTAAGGCACCAGTGACGGGCCCCGGAACGGGTCGTGACAAGAAATCAAGTTGCTTCTACTTTTAAATCCCAAGTAACTCACACCTTTAAAACAAGTTACTTCTCTTTAAATCATGTCATTTCTCCTCTTTTAAATCAATTAAGTAAATCACTCATTTGACTCCCCTAAAGCCGTTATAACAACCTTTAGGTTTTGGAACTAAGGCACTATCCAAAAGATTTGGAAACCACTTCCTTTTTAAGACTCTATGTACTTCAAGTAAAATACTTTCACTTTTGAAAATCCAAATTTCGTCAAGGGAATGGATTATAACAACTTCCAATTTAAACATCCAAAGTACAATCAAGGAAGTATATAGAATTATATATTAGGCAATCCAAGTACAATCAAGGAAGTATATATAACAACTTCTATATTAGGCAATCCAAGTACAATCAAGGAAGTATATAGAACAACTTCTATATTAGGAAATCCAAGTACAATCAAGGAGTGGATCATTTAAGGAGTAGGATTTACTTACTTTACCATAAGGAATCATGCTAGAAGAAGAGGAGATGGTTCACATACCTTTTCGGCTTAATCCACAAGCTAAGTCGAATACGCCGAACGTAGAATTGTCAACCTATAATGACCACAACACGACTATCAACTTCTAGTTTCCAACGTAGAATGATACTAAGTATACGGTCTCTTATTCTACGAAAAATTGGGCAGCACTTTCTTTGTTTCTACGTACTTTTCCACCTTTTTCAAGGCCCAAAAATCAATAACCAACATGCCACATTTAAGGCTCATCACATCAACCAATCAAATAGGATTACACACCTTACAATACGTGTAAAATTCTGCCCCACAATTAATACCAAGTAGTTCAATATAAAGCCATTCTCGGCTAACATGTACAACAACACAAAGTCCTTTCCAATTCTTTTTCAATCCAAGTTGTTAAGTCTAACATGTTATATAGTCGTAAACAACTTTAACAACTACAATTCCTTCTTTATATAACATGCGACGACTAAACTAATAACCAAATTGAATTGTAATCTCAAAGGCTAATCATGCTAGTTTCGGATTAGTGGTTCCAATATCCATAACACTTATCAAAATTCAATATATATATCTCATTCTTGTTTATATCCATAACTACAACAATAAGTAATCTTAATCACTAAAACGACAAGATTGTTACCTTGATAAGCCCTTATAAAATTCCAAGATTCAAAGTCGCTCCTTCGCAAATCTTAGCTCCTTTCCTTCACGCTCCAATCCGCTATTTGAAGCCCTTAGAAGTTCACAAACAAATTCTCTTCCATTTCCAATCAAAACTATGAAAACGACTTAGGTTTTCGCCTTGCGACTAACGTAAAAATGTCATTTTTCCGGGATCTTTCTATTGGGATATCCTTACAATACCCCTAGGAACCTTGGGTTAAAGTCTTGTGAATAATGAACCACAAACTAAATTTTTTTGTGTGAAGAAAGGCTCAAACCCGAGAGCTATCAAGACTAGAACAAAGTTCTCTAATTTTTTCTAAGTATTGGGAGCTTGTCTTGCTACTAGTGTAGTATATATAAAACAATGGAGGATCAAGATTACAACATTTGTGTGGCTTGGATGAAGAAGATTTAATATCTAGCCAAGTGGACAAGTTGACTAAGTCAATTATCTCAAGCTTGTCAAGACTTGATCATCTACCTTGGTCATTGACCATAATACCCTTGGTCCAATTCGAGCAAGCCCATGTGGGGGGGGGGGGGGGGCTGACATGTGTCGCCCTCCCATTCGTCCATAAAATTTCGTAACCCTCGTGGGCCCCACAAAACGTAAAATTTCTCGGGTGGGCCCTACGTGACCAAATCCGTAAAATAAATTTCGACAATGTTAATAAATTCCATACTCCTCAAATAATGCATTTTGAGAATCTAATTCTCATCAACGAACATTTTTCCTTTCCGAAGTTCGGAAGATTTTCCTTTGGAAAAACAATTCTTTCTTTCGTACCAATTTTTCAAGTCTTGTGTTCTCGCGTCCATTCTCTTAAACATGTCCTTGAATTACGGGGTGTAACAAATAAGTTAATGAATTCTTGCCTAGGTCTGTAGTACATCTTATACATTCTTCAGTTTCAAAGAGTAGGCAAAGAATATGAAGAGTTCTGACATCTAGTTTAAAGTCATATATCGTTCATAGTTATTAGAGCAATAACCAAATTAGTACAAATAATCATGCTTCAACTATTTTATTGTCCTGTGACTGGTTTAAATCAAGTCCCCACGTTTCTTCTATCTTCATAGTCTTATAATTAGTGTTTGAACCATCTAACAGAAAATGAGGTTTAGACAACATAGGGATTTAGACCAAAACAAACAAGCATACCAATGGCACAAAGCAACTTGCCTAATATATGTACATAAGATGATAGTTACAACTCCTAAGTTCCTCCAACATCCCTGTTAAGGTTACTTCTATAGCATATCTAATTCCTGGCCATCATTTAATCTCAACAGATATACAAAACAAATATCATATAGGAAAACCAAAACAGTAAACCAACATGCTCTATACCATAATTAAAACCTCTAAATTAGGATAACACATTTAAATAGGAAACTGCAAGAACCATACCATCTACAAATAAACCAAGTATTAAAACTAGGTTGGTCACCTCCCAGGAACACATGTGATATTTAAACTAAGATATTACCAGAAACATACCACAAAACACCTACCAAATATCATGCTATCACAGACATATAGATTACTCTGCCCTGTTCTTACTTGAGTCTAGTTTACAGGTCTTATATGATTAAAGGAAATACTTAAAGTGGTCTAAGGGTCATGCATCTTTATTCACATTATATCCAAGGATTCAGATCACATCCCAGTTGGCCAAGTATCATTTCATATGCTCTTGAGTAGTTATTGAAACTTAGTCAAGTCATACATCACTAGAAACATGCATATGAGTAATTGTCTAGATCTCTACATAACCCAGACACCTTATACATGACTTAAATCACATGAATTGTTAATGGCTATGGTATAGCAGCCTCCAAGCTGTTACTGTTACACCCCATAATTCAAGGACATGTTTAAGAGAATGTATGTAAGGAACACAAAACTTGAAAAGGGTACGAAAGGAAGAATTGTTTTTCCGACGGAAAATCTTCCGAACGTCGGAAAGGAGAAATGTTCGTTGGTGAGAATTAGATTCTCAAAATGCATTAATTGAAGAGTATGGAACTTATTATCATTATGGAAATTTATTTTTACGGATTTGGTCACGTGGGGCCCACCCGAGGAATTTTACGTTTTGTGGGGCCACGAGGTTCTGAGAATTTTATGGACGAATGGGAGGGCGACACGTGGCACCCCCCACATTGGTCTTGGACGAAATTTAAGCAAGGGTAAAATGGTCATTGACCATCAAGGAAGATAAGTCTTCAAAGCTTGAGTTTATTGACTAGTCAACTTGTCCACAGCGATTAATTAATTACTCTCATCCTAGCCACTAAAGTGTTGCAATCCAAGCCATCCATTGTATTATATATACACAACTAGTGCAAGACTAGCTCTTTTAACACTTAGAAAAAAATTACACATTCTTGTTCTTCACTTGAGCTCTCGGCTATTGTGCATATTCCCACACAAAATTTTGTAATTTTGGTTCATAATTCACAAGACTTTAACCCAAGGTCCCTAAGGGTATTGTAAGGATATCTCAATAGAAAGATTTCAGAAAAACGGCGTTTTCACGTTAGTCGCAAGGCGAAAACCTAAGGCATTTTCATAGGTTTTGATTGGAAATGGAAGAGAAGTTGGTTGTGAGCTTCTAAAGGCTTCAAATAGCGGATTGGAGCGTAAAGGAAAGAAGCTAAGAATGGCTAAGGAGCGACATTGAATCTTGGAAATTATAAGGGCTTGTAAAGGTAAAAATTTTGTCGTTTTTAGTAATTAAGATTACTTATTGTTGTAGCTATAGATATTAGCAAGTATGAGATATATATTATTAAGTTGATAAGTGTTAGGCATATTGGAACCCTAATCCGAAAACTAGTATGTTTAGCCTTAAGATTACAATTCAATTTGATTATTAGTATAAGTCGTCACATGTTATTTAAAGAAGGAAATTGTAGTTGTTGAAGTTGTCTATGACTATATAACATGTTTGACCAAGGACTTGGATTGAATAAAAGAATTGGAAAGGACTTTGTGTTATTGAATAAGTTAGCCGAGAATGACCTTGATTAAGGACTTAGTTGGTATTAATTGTGGGGCGGAATTTTACACGTATTGTAAGGCGTGTAATCCCCTTTGATTGGTTGTTGTATTGAGACTTAAATGTGGCGTGTTTGGTTATTGAATTCTTCCTTGAAAAAGGTGGCAAAGTATGTAGAAACAAAGGAAGTGCTGTCCGATTTTCCGTAGAATTTAGTGACTTTGCACTTAGAATATTCTACGTTTGAAGCTAGAGGTTTAATGGACGTATTATGGCCATTATAGGTTGAAGTACTAAGTATAGCGTATTCTACTTGAAGGATGGAATAGCTATCAAGGTTGAAGTACTTCGGAGCATTTTGCTATTTGTCGATAATCGTCGCGAGGTATGTGAACCTCTTCCTTCTTTTGACATGATTCTATATATGGAATATACATGTGGTATTATTTCATGATTCCTTCTACTCTTAGAAGTTAAGAGGTATGTATGTTGATTTACTCTACGTAAGGGTTATGTCTAAGTTAGCCTAAGATCTTACCAAGTCTTATGGGGGATGTTGGTAAGAGTCGTTAGGAGGTATTTGGAGCCAAGTTGACTTGGCCAATTTACGGCACGAATGATAATAAGTATCGAACAAGCCATTGCAGCGTTAATAAAGGAAAATGTAATGACAATTAATTAAATTAAAATGAGTAGAATTCTCCATCTGCATAGAAGATAAGATAAGACAAAATTGTATTACATTTTCTAGATCATGTCTACTTGAATAAGATCGTTATAAATAAGTATAACTTATTCACAACGCACCAAAGTATATGTTACTTAATTTATAAGAATATACATATGAAGTTTTAAGACTATGAACCTCAAATTCTTAAAAGGTTAAGGGACTTTATTTTTCAAGTTATGGGACTTGATTCTTAAAGGAAGAAATGAATTGATTTAAAAGTATAGAATACTTGATTTGGAAAGTATTGATTTCTTGCCATTCTAAAGTTAAGAAGCTTGTTTTCTTAAAAGTTAAGAGACTTGAAGTATTTTGAAAACTATGTGATTTGATTTGAAAGTATAAGTCTCTTGGTTATAAAAGGAATGAATTTGTCTAAGACATAAAGAGTTATAACGGCTTTATGGGAAGTTGGTTATGACAACTTTATGGAAGATTAAAAGAATGGTTTTCTTCAGTAGTGTAAGCAAAGAAATGACTTGAAATAAAGAAGGGCAAATTGTTTTAAAGGTACCAATTGCTTAAGGTTTTAAAGAAAGAAGTCACGTGATTTAGAAGCCTATAATTGTATTTCTAAAAGGTATTGTGACTTGTCTTGAAAAGTATATATGACTTGATACTACGGTTATTAGTATCTTGGAAGTTTTATTTGAAAAAGAGTCATTTTAAATGAGTATAGGTACGTAGTACGTTGGGTTAAATTCCCGGATTTTAGAATGACATGATAGTGCCTTAAGTAAACCAAAATGAGAGTGTATATGAACAAGCTAATAAGAAGTTAGGGGATTTCTTAACTTGCTTATGTTATGTATGATAAGCCGGTAGTGCTTAGATTATGTATGATAAGCCGGTAGTGCTTATGTTATGTATGATAGCCGGTTGAGCTAGGTTATGAGTATGATTGAGGGGTAAGAGTATAAATGCGGGTAAACCCCCAAGACGTTATACCACCTTCCGAGTATGATTGAGGGGTAAAAGTATAAATGCGGGGTAAACCCCCAAGACGTTATACCACCTTCCGAGTATGATTGAGGGGTAAGAGTATAAATGCGGTAAACCCCAACACGTTATACCACCTTCCGAGTATGATTGCTGGGTAAGATTATGACTGCTGGGTAAACCCCCAAGACGTTATACCACCTTCTGAGTATGATTGAGGGGTAAGAGTATAAATGCGGGGTAAACCCCCAAGACGTTATACCACCTTCCGAGTATGATTGAGGGGTAAGAGTATAAAAGCGGGTAAACCCCAAGACGTTATACCACCTTACGAGTATGATTGCGGGCAAACCCCAAGACATTATACCACTCCATGGATTTGCTACCCGTATGCGAGGAATACCTCATGCGGTCCATACGCCTCATGCGGGTGAAATAGTCCCGAGTAGGATTGCTAAATGATACTATGAGCGGTGACCTAAGTTGATCATAAGCTTCCTATTTTTACGCAGATACCTTTATGGGCAGACTTATGTGATTTTATCGCGTCCTAGATTGGGTCGGGCGATACCTTATGGGCGAACTTATATGACTTTATCGCGTCCCAGTTGGGCGGCGGTAAAGCGTTCCTCCATAAAGGGCGTATTAGGTTATGCAAGATACGTAAGTTATATGTTTATGAACTTGATGATTTTTCTTAAGTATATGCGTAAGAATTTGACTATACTCTTATGGAAAAATGGGAAAAGATAATAAGGTGCGATTAAGTTCACGAGATGGTAATGACACGGTAGGATCGGTATGTACTTTTTATACTTGCCTGTCATTCTTTTGCACGATTATGATTTGTTTATCAGACTTATTTCCGTTCCATATTCGATTTTTGTTATGCGACTTCGGGGGCAACGTTCATGTCTGCAGTTTAGAAACACGATTGTGATCCGCGAGCTTAGGATCTGGTTCAAGATTTTGAGATGGCTCGATGTTAGGAGCTTGTCGTCATGGTTATGTATATTCAGGGGTACGGCGGGGCCTTGTCCCGTCATAGTTTTTGTCCAAATCTTAGAGGTCTGTATTCATCTGTGGGCTGGACTGGCTAGAGTTGTTTTTTTCATTGTTAACAGTGTAGACACTTTCGGGTAATTTTTATGTTATGGCAGCCTTATCGGCCTGGCCTTGGTTTTAAGAAAAAAAAAGAGTGTTATTTATCTTCCGCAGTTTATTATGTTGTATGATCGGTGGTGCCAGGTAGGGCACCGGGCCGACCAGGGTCGGGTCGTGACAGTTACACCCCGTATTTCCAAGAGATTGAAATGAGAACGTACGTGAGAAAACAAGGTTTTAATTTTAGAACGAAAGAAAGATTACTTTTTCCTAAAGGAGTATTTTTCGAACCTCGTGAAGGAAAAATGTTTATTAATTGGAATTTGATTATCAAATTTGGTATTTGAGACTTTTGGAATATATTAGATTTATGGATTTTTAAGTTTGGATTTAGTCACGTGGGCCCACTGAAAAATTTTTACGATTTTGTGGGGCCCATAATATTTTGAGATATTTTGGCCAAATATGAATATTTTGGGGATGAAATAATTTCGAGATCAATGGGAGTGTGACACGTGTCACCCCCACATGACATTGACTTTGACCATAGATATTTGTGAGATCTTGAAGACAAGTGGACAAGTGGGTCCCACCCACACTTGTCCACTATCCTACCTTACACTTGTCATGATCCCATGCTTAGTGATACACTATATATACACACATAGAGGCTTGCAAGACTTCATCCACACTTAGTTTTTTTCACACAAAATATATATTTATCATCATCAACGGCTCACGATTTTGAGCAAAAATGGAAGGCAAAAATTCTTAAACTTCCAAGCCTTGTTTATAGATAGAAGATTAAGGTTCCGAACCAAGTATTAGCCAAGATTAAACACCCCTAACCCCTTGAAATCTCATTGGCCGAAAGTGAGGGTCTTGAAACCCTAGGTGTTCTTCAACTTTTGGTGTTGAATATTGAAGAGGAGTTCATCATAAGCTTATAGTAGTTGCATATTGTGGATTGGAACTTAAAGATATGGAGCCAAAACTATCCTAAGGATCGACTTTAAACTTGGATTATTTTGGGCTATATTGCGGTAAGGATCATTGTCCTCTTAATGTAATTAGATATTACATGTTGTATATATGTATATATAATTGAGCCTTTGATAAAAAGAATGAAGATTAAAAATGGTTTGGACCATAATTGGAAGTTGAGGCCGAGAGTTAGGTCTTTTTGGCCATTGGAATCGTTGATCGTTTTTATGGTTATTCTCACTTGTCGCATGTTGTATAATAAAGGAAATGTTGTTGTTGATAGTTTATATAAATTATATAACATGTCGAAATGAGAATTGGATTGTAGAAGTTGTGGAAAAGAACTTGGTATATGTTGTGGATTGTTGGCCGAGAATGGCATTTAATTGTGGGTTAATTATGGACTGTTTTATAGAACTATTTTATATGTTGTGGAGCAGAATTTTATACGTCAAGTTAGGCGTGTAATCCACTTTCGTTAACTGTTTAGTGTGCCTTAAATGCGGCTTGTTGGTTGTTGAAATTCGGGCCTTGGAAAAGGTGGAAAAGTACGTAGAAACAAAGGAAGTGCTGCCCAATTTTCCGTAGAATAAGAGACCTTATAATTGGTATTAATCCGCCTTGGAAAGCTAGAAGTTGATAGAAGTATTATTGTCATTATAGGTTGACATTCTACGTTTGGCGTATTCTACTTGGCGTGTGGAATAACTTAAGAGGTATGTGAACTTCTTCCTTCTATCGGCATGATTGTTATAGAATTATACTAGCCTTGATTATAGAAGTATACTTGTCTTGTTATTTGGAGTATACATGACTTGTTTCTTGAAGTATACTTGTCTTGTTATTGGAGTATTCATGTTATTGATTCTATGCTAAAGGCATGTCTAAATTATTTCTAAGTACTTACCAAGTCTTATGGGAGATGTTGGTAAGAGGGTTTAGTAAGTATTGGAGTCGAGTTGATCTTGCTAAGTTACTTGAGTTTAAAGGAGTAAGTAACTTGATTTTAAAAAGATAGGTTACTTGATTTTGAAAGTAGAGGTACCTTGATACTACAAGTGTTAGTATCTTGGAGTTTATTACATGAGATGATTTATAAAGAATAGATGTTATTACTTTTGGGGTTCAAGTCCTTAGTATTTCATGAAATGAAAATGCCTTGAGTTTATAAAAGGGAGATTGTTATAACTATACCTTCGATAGTACTTTGAGGTTTTAAAACGAAAGATTGTCATATCTATTTCATTGGTAGTACCTTGGGTCCTTAAAGTGAAAGTTGTTCTACCTATAGTACTTTGGGTTTCAAAAGTGTGAAGTGAATTGATTTGAAAAGTGTGAGTAACTTGGCTTTAGATTGTAAGTTACTTGGTGATAGAAAGCGAAAGTGTTGGAGACTACAAGTGTTAGTGTCTCGGGTGTTATAAGAGAGGAAACGTACGGCGGACGTACGTTGTATAGTTGAGCTTTATAGAGTAGAAGATGTGTATTTCCTTCTACCCTTACTCTTTCATGTCATGATAAATGCCTTAGACTCTCTAAAAGTAGAAGACGTGTATCCTTCTAGCCTAAATCTTCCATGAATTAATAAATGCCTTAGGCTTTCTAAAGTAGAATACGTGCCATACCTTCTAGTAAAGCAAAAAGAAGATTTCTACTTGTACATAGTTTCTCATGATGGTTATTCGTGCAAGTGTTACATTTCACCTCACTGAGTCCCTCGCTTGGAGGCCGGCCTTTGTTATATGTATACATGTGATATTGATTATCTGTTATTCCCACGGACGTGCTGACAGTGATGTTGGAATTCCACAGGCACGCTTCTGTGAGGTTTATTATAGCATGGACTGCCGACAGTGATGTTGGAATTCCACGGGCATGCTCCAGTGATGCTGGTTTTATATTATATCATGGACTGCTGACAGTGATGTTGGAATTCCACGGGCATATTCCAGTGATGCTGATTTGATAGTATACCACAGACACGCTGACAGTGATATTGGAATTCCACGGACATGCTTCTGTGAGGTTGCCATGCTAACAGTGATGTTGGAATTCCACGGGCACGCTTCCTTGATACTGGCTATATATTGTTCTACAGACACGTTGACAGTGATGTTGGAATTCCTCGGGCATGCTTCTGTGAGGTTGACACACCGACAGTGATGTTTGAATTTCACGGGCATGCTTCCTAGATACTTGTTATGTATTATACTTTGTACATGCCGACAGTGATGTTGGAATTCCACAGGCATGCTTCTCTGATGATGATTGTATATTATACTTGTTATATGCTGCCAGTGATGTTGTATTTCACGAGCATGCTTTTGTGATATATTATTCTATGGAGGTGCCGACAGTGAGGTTAGTATTCCACGGGTATGCTTCGGTAACAGGATGTGCGTAGTGATTCTAGGGGCATGTGTCCCTGAGTTTGACATGAGTTCCATACATGGAAAAGATACAGTTGACTTTTATTTTATATGACATGGTGGATCTGGTATTTGATTATTTTATTTGTCCCTGTCATTTCTTGGCCAACTATGATTTTCATACTGTACTTTATTTTCCGTTCCATACTTGGTACCTGTTGTACTGACCCCCTTCGGGGGGCTGCATTCATGCCCGCAGGTATAGGTACTCAGTTGGGTGATCCACGAGCTTAGGATCTCCATCCAGCTTCTATTGAGACAACTCCACTACTTCGGAGTCTTGTCATTTTGGTACGAAGTTTCTATTACGCCTTATGTTTATTGAGTGCAGGTACGGGGCCTTGTCCCGTCATAGTTGTTGTCCAAACTCTTATAGGTCTGTATTCATATGTGGGTTAGATTGCGAGGGTTGTATGTTGTTATACATTGGTTATATATTATGGCAGCCTTGCCGGCTTTGCCTTTGTTAATAAAAAGTGTTATTTAGCTTCCGCAGGTTACATGTGTTGTGTAAGTAGAAGGGTACCCATTTAGGGTACCAGTCGCGGACCCGGGGTTCGGGGCATGACAGAGTGGTATCAGAGCAGTTAGTCCTCAGAATGTCTATAAACCGTGTATAGTAGAGTCTTGTTTATCGATGTGTTGTGCACCATATCTATAAACAGGAGGCTATAATACATTTAGGATTGGTTTTCCTTCTTCTCACTCTGAGATCGTGCAGTGGAGCTGTGTTATTAGGATGGTTCCTCTCTGACGTATTCTTGTGTTACAGTTATGCCTCCACGGAAGGCAACATTGGCCCAGAAGGGCAATCAGCAGGAGTCGCTAGTCGACGCAGAGTTACGAGGCACAGGGCCGCCTATGCCGAGGTCATGCGCTGACGGTTGGTGCATTCACGCCGCCTTCACCAGAGGAGCTTAGGCGATTGCGGCTCGGTGGCTCGACACTGAGCCTCGATTCCTCACCCGAGGCAGAGGATAGGGACTACATAGATACAATTCGGTTGCTGGCTAGGATAGTAGCAGGACAGAACAGACCAGAGCCGACAGATAGTTTGAGGGTTCGGGACTTCCTGAGTTGTAGTCCGCCAGAGTTTTACGGGTCGAGGCCCGAGGATGATCCTTAGGAGTTCATCCGTCAGATCCAGCTGACGATGAGAGTGATTAAGGCTTCAGAGACTGAGTCGGTCATATTGACTTCTTACCGATTGCGCGATTTAGCAGTTAACTGGTTCAAGTCGTGGGAGATGTCTAGGGGCGAGGGTGCTCCTCCAGCCATTTGGTACGAGTTCGAGGAGGCGTTCCTCGATCATTTATTATCTCCAGAGATGAGGAGGGCCAGAGTAGATAGATTCTTGACCTTGAGGTAGGGTGGAAGGACCATCAGAGAGTATAGCCTGAAGTTTGACTCATTGGCTCGGTACGCACCCACTATAGTAGCGGACATGGAAGACAGAGTACACCGCTACGTGATGGGATTGGATCATTACCTTATTGATGGGTGCATGGCAGTAGCGCTTCAGCCGAGCATGGATATTGCTCGTATTCAGGCATACGCCTAGGGAGTAGAGGACATACGTAGGGGGAGTCAACCAGACAGAGGTCATGATGGAGATCAGCCCAAGAGGGCCAGGACGACATTTTATTCTGGTGAGTATAGAGGCGGTCAGCCTCAACAACATATTGGTTATTTGTCCCAGTCGGTACAGAGTGTACCTCCACAGTCCACAGGCCGAAGGTTTGACCGTTCTGGGTATTCGGGGCTGGTCAGAGCTCCGGGTGTTATACCCCGTATTTTCCAGAGTATGCATGTGGGGACGTACGTACAATTGTGTAAGCCTTAATTAGGCAAAAGGGACGAAATTGTGCACAACTAACGAAAAAGATTGTTTTTCCGACGGAAAGTTTTCCTAACATTGTAAAGGAATTTTGCGTGTTCAATAATTTATTTTTTTGCGGATTTTTCCGAGAGATAAAATATTTGGGACCAATGGGAGGGTGACATGTGTCACCCTCAAAGTGGACGGTTTGGAGGGAGTTCCTTGGCACGTTTTTTTTGTGTTAAATGCCATAAACATTTGGTCAATGTTGGCTAAATATTTTGTGGAGTAGATAGATAAGGTGGGACCCACACAACACTTGTCCAAATCTTCACCCTCCACTTGTTTTGATCTTGGCCATTGATTGGCCTATAAATACCCCTTAAGTTCAAGACTTATTCTTCATCCCTTAAACATTTTTCCAAGTCTCAAAACTCCCTCCCCCTTAGTAAGGCTCTCGTCCAACACTCTCTCCCCCCCTCCTTGTGTTCTCGCCGAGACACACCCCCCCCCTTCCTTGAAGCTTTCGTCTGAAATACCCCCCCCCCCTGGTAGAAAAAGTATTCTCCAAGTATTGTTACTATTCCAAAATACCTTGCCCAAATACCTTGTAGTATTCCCAAGTTACCTCTATACAAAAAGCTTAAATGCTACTTTATATCCTTTAGTCACTAAACGAAGCCCTAGGAAAATCTTCATAGTTGGTGAAGTATTAAGTAAGTTGTTTAGAACTTCTAAGGGTTTCTTGGAGCGAATGGAGCGCATGCAATAGGAGCTAAACCTTGCTCGGGATCGACTTTAATCTTGGATAATTTTGGGCTTATCGAGGTAAGTATCTTTGTCCTTCTATTGTAATTGGAGATTACATATAGTAGTTTATAAATGAGTATAAGATATATAAGGATGGTATAAAGAAGAGAATTGAACTGTAATTACATGGGATCAGACTGTAGACTTGTGTAGTTTGACTCGGGAAGTCTTTGCGATTTTCCGTAGCAATAAGCACCTTCTGCAGAATATTCTACGAGTAGTCTAGGCGTTGATAGGCGTATTTGACTATTATAGGTTGATACTGCGCGCGACATATTCGACTTGGCGGTGGATTTCGCCAGGAGGTATGTGATTCTTCCTATCCTCTTGAGCAAGATATTTTAAAAGAATATATATATAGTACGGTGACGTGCGTGTGTTATTGAACGTGGTTTTACTTGATGTCTTTTGACTTGAGTTTTAAATAATAAGAATCTTGAAGTATTTCAAAAGAATTAAGAATCGTTTTGAAAGAAGAGTAATACTTAGTTTTAAAGCTTAAGTGTTATACTAGCTTTATGGGAAGTTAGGTATAACGACTTAAGAGAGATAAAAGGCAGTTTACTTAATTGTTTATGAAAGCCTTATATTGATTTGAAATGAGAATAAGTATCGAACAAACCATCTGCATAGCTAATAAAGGAAAATGTATTGACTAATTAAGTATTATTAAAACCAAGAGAAACCTCCATCCGCAGAAGCTAAGATAAGACAAAATTGTATTACATTTCCTAGATCATGGCTGCTTTAATAAGATCATTAATAAACAAGTTTTGATTTCAAAGTAAGGACTTGATTTATAAAAGACAAAGACTTGAAAATTTGAAGTGTTTTCGTTTAAAAAGGAAGGCATGCTTTTGTCTTAAGTTGGTTCAAAAAGAAGGTAGGGAAACTGTTTTGGTTTACTTAAAAAGATAGTCACTCTATTTTTGATACTACGGGTATCGTGTGACTTTAGTGAAAGAAACGAATCTTTTTAAAGAGTTAATGTATGAAGTACCTTAGGGATAAAAACCCGAACTTGTTGACATAAAATACAAAGTACCTTGTGTGAATAACTTGACTATGTTGGTTTGTGATAGCCTTGTAATACTTTCTTGTTGGTTTGATAAGTAAACATGTTATGATGCTACGTGTGTTAGTATCTTGTAACGTTTGTGTAAAGAGGTTATTCTTATTGTGCTTATGTTGTTTAACGATAAGTTGTTATGTTAGTATTGTATCACTCACCTCTTGACATGATATACCGGGGGTTAAGCTGCCCCCCGATGCGAGGGATGCCTCATGCGGGTCCATGGGACCTATGCGGAGCTACGAGAGTTCCAGGTTAGTGTGAGGGGAATGCCTTATGCGTCTATGTGGCCATGCGGACTACGAGAGTCCAGGACGATGCCGAGGAGTAGCTACCCTCGATGCGGGGAATACCTCATGCGGGCCTAGGTGGCCTATGCGGAGCTGCGGTGAGTTCCAGGATTTGACGCACATTGATCGAGAGGCGAGTGGCGGCCGATCATGTGGCGCGGTCTAGGAAGACCTCGTGATACAGTTTTATAGCATTGTTGGTGCTGTGGGTTTTAGTAGTCGGTTATGCCTTCGTACTTACCCCGTACAGTTGTATTATGACACAGGTGGGACCTGGTGTTCATGTGTATTCCTTGGTGCTTTTATATCATGGATCGCGGTGAGGAAGGAATTCCACGCATGATTGATATTGTGGGCATGAGACCCATAGTTATATTTGAGTGATGACCTTGGCGTGAGTCACGACTTGACATATCGCTACATATTGTGTATCGTAAATTGGTTATCATATATTTCTTTTGTTTTATATAGACTATTATGATTTCATTTACAGTATTTTTTCAGTTTCACATACTTGGTACATGTTGTACTGACCTCCTTCGGGGGGCTGTGTTCATGCCGCAGGTAGAGGTACACCAGTTGTTGATCCTCGCTCATAGGTCACTGATTGCGTTTTGGGAAGCTCCGTGTCCTGGAGGCTTATCTTTGGTATAGTCCCTGTCGTTGTAGGTACTACATTCAGGGTATGGCGGGCCTCCCGCCATTGTTGTTATAACATTCTTAAGTGCAGTAATCTTGTTGTGGCGGGGTTTGTAAAAGGGATGTAACTGTTCAAGCTTTTATATATATATGCCGACATGCAGCTTTTCTCAGATAAACTGTTTCTCACTTTATATTGTTTCATGTCTTGTTTTATATTCCGCTGGTTCCTTCAACCTTGATAGCTATTCCACTCTCCAATTAGGATATGCTATACTTAGTACTTCAACCTATAATGGTCACAATACGTCCATTAACCTCTTACTTCAACGTAGAATATCCTAGGTGCTAAGTCATTAAATTCTACGGAAAATAGGACAGCACCTCCTTTGTTTTTACTTACTTTGCCACCTTTTTCAAGGCCGAAATACAATAACCAAACAGCCCCAATTGGCTCACAATAATATAGAAGGTAGTCCAATACAAATGAATAACCAAACAGCCCCAATTGGCTCACAATTTAGAAGGTAGTCCAATACAAATGAATAACAAACTAATACAAACTACAAGTCCAAATTCGGCCACCTTGAGTTCAACAATACCAATTCTTCTCCAATTTCCATTTCAATCCAAATTGGTAGCATAACATGATATCAAGTCGCATTTGATTATAATAACCATAATCTTTAAGTAAGTAACATGCGACGATTTCTAAAAACGACCAATTAGTAATCCAATTTTCAAGTGGCTTGTATAACATTTCGGATTTAGCTACAAGCAATCCATAATACTTATAACTTCAACATATCAACTTCATGCTAGCAACAAGTAAAGCTAACAACAACCATATAAATATATAATCTTGTAACACCTCTAAAAGACAAGATTATACCTTAACGATTCTTAATCCAATTCCAAATCCGAAGTCGCTCCTAGTAGTTTAGAGCCTCTCCAAGACACTTCAATCCACTTGTTGAGACCCTTAGAACAACACCAACAATTATCCTTCAAAACTCCAAACAAAACCTAGAAAGACCACTAGGTTTTCGTTTTGCGACTAACCCGTAAACTCTCTTTTTCCAAGACTTTTCTATTGAGATGTGTTTACAATACACCTAAGAACCTTGGTTTAAAGTGTGGAATCAAAAGGACAAGAAACGAAAACTTTTCCCTTTTTCCTTAGAGGAAACCCGAGAGCTCCCATTAGTGTAGTCTTCAATAGTGTGAAATTTTTGCTAAGTGTTAAGTCCCCTCTTGCTACTAGTATTATAAAGTGATATGGAAGGTCAAGATACAACCAAATGGGTGGCTAGGATGAGCTCTAGTTAAATATCAAGACTAAAGTGGGGCCTTTGACTTAGTCAAGGAACTCAAGCTACACTTGCAAGACTTTTAGTCATCCAAGACTATGGTCAAATGACCATTTAGGCCATGCCAATTCGACCAAGGCATCATAAAGGGGGGGTGACACATGTCGCCCTCCCATTCGTCACAATAAAACGTTTTCCGAAAATTCCATAATTCCGTTAAATTTTTACAAGTCTCAAATCTTAACACTTGTGAGTTCTTAAAAACATGTCCTGAAATTACGGGGTGTAACAATAACAGTCTAACAAAACAGGAGACATGTATGATAGCCAACCTACAGTACACAACACATAAACAGTCATATCAAGTTAGGGACGCATGCCCTCAAAGTCATTACTCAAATATAACCATGGGTCTCACGCCCATAATATCAATCATGCCCGTGTTATCCTTTCTCACTGTCGGCAGTCCATGATATAATATCACACCAATAAGCATAATGTCATATAGTCTGCCCATAAAGGTATACTTCCCGACCCATTTCGGGGCGATAATGTCATATAGTGCGCGTAAAGGTATCTTGCCGCCCATTTCTCGGGACGATAATGTCATATAGTCCGCGTAAAGGTATCGCCTGCCCATTTCTGGGACGATAATGTCATATAGTCTGCCCGTAAAGGTATACTGCCCGGCCCATTTCTGGGACGATAATGTCATATAGTTTGCCCGTAAAGGTATACTGCCCGGCCCATTTCTGGGACGATAATGTCATATAGTCTGCCCGTAAAGGTATACTGCCCGGGCCATTTCTGGGACGATAATTTCATATAGTCTAATTCTCAATTAAACAAGTCAAAGTACTTATCAAGGCACACTTAGACTAATTCTCAATTAATCAAGCCAAAGTACTACGTACGTACATTCTTTTCAAAAGACTCCTTTTTATGTAATACCCCAAGATACTAACACCCGTAGTATCAAGGTGTGTCTATTTTTCAAAGTAAGTTACTACACTCTTAGAAAACTCATTTCAAAGCTAGAAATCAAGTAACTTCAAATTTTCACAATCAAGGCAACTTATGCCCATTAATCAAAATAGACAACTTTCTAAACCTTCCATAAAGCCGTTATAACTAACTTCCCATAAAGTCGTTATAACCCTTTATGGTTTTTAGACAATTTCATTCTTTTTATAACCAAGAGACTTATACTTAAAACCAAGTATCACAAACTTTCAAATCAAGTTTCTTAACTTTCAAAAATACTTCGAGTCTCTTAATATATAGAAAACAAGTTTCTTCTACTTTTAAACCTTAAGTAACTCACACCTTTAAAACAAGTTACTTCTCTTAAATCATGTCATTTCTCCTCTTTTAAAACAATTAAGTAAATCACTCATTTGACTCCCCTAAAGTCATTATAATGACCTTTAGGTTTTGGAAGTAAGGCACTAGCCAAAAGGTTTGGAAACCACTTCCTTTTCAAGACTCTATGTACTTTAAGTAAAATACTTCCACTCTTTAAGAATCCAAACTTCACTAAGGCAATGGATTATACAACATACAATTTAAACATCAAAGTACAATCAAGGAAGTACATAGAACAAATTCTACTTTAGGCAATCCAAATACAACCAAGGAATGGATCATTTAAGGAGTAGGAAATACTTTCTTTATCTTAAGGAATCATGCTAGAAGAGGAGATAGTTCACATACCTTTTCGGCTAAATCCACAAGCTAAGACGAATACGCCGTACGTAGAAGTGTCAACCTATAATGGTCACAACAAGACTATCAACTTCTAGTTTCTAACGTAGAATAATACTAAGTATACGGTCTCTAATTCTACGGAAAATCGGGCAGCACTTCCTTTGTTTCTACTCACTTTGCCACCTTTTTCAAGGCCGAATACAATAACCAACACGCCACATTTAAGGCTCAAAACAACAACCAAACAAAGGGGATTACACGCCTTACAATACGTGTAAAATTCCGCCCCACAATTCATATCAAGTAGTATAAAAATCCAAGCCATTCTCGGCCAACTTATAACCAACAACACTAAGTCTTTTCCAATCCTTTTCCAATTCCAAGTTCTAAGGTCTAACATGTTATATATATAAACCACTTCAACAACTACAATTTCCTTCTTACACAACATGCGACTTAAGCGAATAATCGACTTGAATTGTAATCTTAAGGCTAAACATGCTAGTTTTCGGATTAGGGTTCCAATAGCCAATAAACTTATCAACTTCACACTATATACCACATGCTTGCTAATATCCATAGCTACAACAATAAGTAAGTCTTAACTACTAAAACGATAAAATTTATACCTTTCCAAGCCCTTAAAATTTCCAAGATTCAAAGTCGCGCCTTAGCAATTCTTAGCTCATTTCCTTAGGTTCCAATCCGCTCCAAGCACTCCTTAGAGGCCTATGAAGAACCCATCTTCAAGTTCCAACTTCAAAGTTGAAGAACTCCTTAAGTTTCCGCCTTGCGACTAACGTAAAAATGCGTTTTTTCCAAAATCTTTCTATTGAGATATCCTTACAATACCCTTAGGAACATTGGGTTGAAGTCTTGTGGCTAAAGGATCAAAACTACAAAATTTTCTTGTGCAAAAGACCTCAAACCCGAGAGCAATTAGTGAGGGACAAGAGTTGTCTAATTTTTCTAAGTGTTGAAGAGCAAGTCTTGCACTAGTAGCATGCTTATATAACACATTGGATGGCTTAGACTTAAACAAATGGGTGGTTAAGATGAAGATCACATGGATCAAGCCCAAGTGGCAAGTTGACTTGGTCAATTATATCAAGCTTGCAAGACTTATCTTCCAAGATGGTCAATGACCATTTTACCCCCTTACCAATTCGACCAAGACCTTGTGGGGGTGCCACGTGTCGCCCTCTCATTCGTCCATAAAATTCCGTAACCCTCGTGGGTCCCACAAAAATGTAAAATTCCTCGGGTGGGCCCCACATGACCAAATCCGTAAAAATAAATTTCCAAAAAGTTAAGAGATCCATACTTTTCAAATAATGTATTTTGAGAATCCAGTTCTCAACAACGAATATTTTTCCTTTCCGACGTCCGGAAGATTTTCCGTCGGAAAAACAATTCTTCCTTTCGTACTAATTTCCAAGTCTTGATTCCTTACATACATTCTCTTATACATGTCCTGGACTTCCGGGGTGTAACAACATACTTGGTACATATTGTGTACTGACCCCCTTTCCTCAGGGGCTGCATTCATGCCGCAGGTAGGGGTGAGCAGGTGGTGGATCCTCATTCTTAGGATCACTGATCAGGTGTCAGAAGCTCCATTTCTCCGGAGGCTTGTCTTTTGGTACGATTTTCCCTGATGTTGTAGATTTATGTACATTCAGGGGTATGGCGGGGCCCTGTCCCGCCATAGTTGTTATTCTTAGAGGTCTGTAGTCATATTTGTGGATTGGGTTTTAAGAACAGAGATGTACTGATTTATTTTTGGATTATGTGTATTTTACGGAAGGTGGCCTTATCGGCTAGCCTGTTGATGTTTATTTTTATAATTATTTATATGTGTTGTGTTTGTTCCGCTGCTATTCTCTGATGTATGCCTGAAAGGGGTGCCCAGGTAGGGCACCAGTCGTGGGCCCGGGTACGTGTCGTGACAAAAGTGGTATCAGAGAAGTTAGTCCTCGGAAAGTGTCTACAGACCGTGTCTAGTAGAGTCTTGATTACCAGTGTGTTTTGCACCACATCTATAATCAGGAGGCTGCAGGACATTTAGGATAGGTTTCCATTCTTCTCTCTCTGAGATCGTGCAGTAGAACTGTCTTATTAGGTTGAATCCTCTCTGACCTATTCTTATGTATCTGTTATGCCTCCACGGAAGGTGACCAGGCCCGGAAAGGAAAAGCGGCGATAGCGACGCAGAGGGTTACTAGGACTCGAGCCCGGACTATGCACGAGGTTGTGGTGGTCGGCGAGTTCACCACGCCAGATTAGAAGGCCGAGATCGGCCGTAGCTCCAGAGGTTCCGATACCTGAGCCTCCAGTTCCGCAGCCAGAGGCAGAGTATAGAGATTACGGAGATGTTACACCCCGTATTTACAGGACATGTTTTAAGAACGTACGTAAGAATTCCAAATGTTAAGATTTGAGACTAGTAAAAATTTATCAGAATTATGGAAATGTCGGAAAACGTAATATTGTGACGAATGGGAGGGCGGCACGTGTCACCCCCCCTTATGTTGCCTTGGACAAAATGTAGCATGGGCACAAGGGTCGTTTGACCCTTGTTAGGAAGACAAGTCTTGCAACTTGTAGAGCTTGAGAAAATTGACTTGGTCAATGGGTCCACAAGGCTTGATATTTAAGAGAACCTCATCCTAGCCACCCATTTGTACACATCTTGACCCTCCATGTTACTATATAATACTACTAGTAGCAACAGGGAAACGAACCCTCATCATGGCCGCATACCCGTGGACCATCCATCGAGAGACACGGTAACATAAGGATACCACACTTGCACAACAAGGATATCACAAGCAAACATAGGCAAGTTACTCACACTCAAGGTACTTTCATTTTATGCCAAAAATCCAGGTTTTAACCCCGAAGTACTACATACTTTCATTCTTTCAAAAAGACATCCATTTCTTTTACGAAGGTCATACGATACCCGTAGTATCAAATAGAGTAACCATCATTTTAAGTAAATCCAAAACAGTTTCCATACCTTCTTTTTAAATCAATTTAAGACAAAACCATGCCTTTCTTTTAAACCAAAAACACTTCAATTACTCAAGTCTCTTTTCTTGTTATTAATGACCTTATTAAAGCATCCGTGATCTAGGAAATGTAATACAATTTTGTCTTATCTTAGCTTCTATGCAGATGGAGGTTTCTACTTGTTTTACTAATATTAATTATTTGTCAATATATTTTCCTTTATTAACGCTGCAGTGGTTTGTTCGATACTTATTCTCATTTCCGAAATCAATATAACATTATTATTCAAAACCAAGTACTCATTACTCACGAATGAGGTTCCACAACTTTCCACACAATTCAAGTTCTTCACATATCAAGTCAAGTCAAATATAAGTCAAGTCTCTTATCTTTTTTAAAAATCAATAAACCATTCTTTTACCTACATAAAGTTGTTATAATTAACTTCCCATAAAGCCATTATAACACTTTATGTTTTAAATAAACCAAATTCATTTTACACACGTACGTCTACCGTACTATATATACTTCACAAATATCATGCTAGAAAAGATAGGAAGAGGTTCACATACCTCGCGACGATTATCGACAATTAGCAAAACGCTCCAAAGTACTATAACCTTGCTAGCTCTTTTTCACCCTTCAAGTAGAATACGCTACTCGTAGTACTTCTACCTATAATGGTCATGAAACGTCTATTAACCTCTAGATCTCTTTGTAGGATATTTCTAAGAACAAGGTTCCATATCCTACGGAAAATTCGGCAGCACCTCCCCCGTTTCTACTCAATTTTCCACCTTTTCCAAGACCCGATAACCGTAATTAACATACTATAATTAAGGTGCAATAATACCGAAATTTAAAGAACGGGATAACACGCCCAAACGGAACGCGATTAACAATCTCTCCTTCATAACAACAATAATAAAAGAAGGGGATAACACGCCCAAACGGAACGCGATTAACAATCTCTCCTTCATAACAACAATAATAAAAGAAGGGGATAACACGCCCAAACGGAACGCGATTAACAATCTCTCCTTCATAACAACAATAATAAAAGAAGGGGATAACACGCCCAAACGGAACGCGATTAACAATCTCTCCTTCATAACAACAATGTAAATACGTTCCAAAGTAAATACATTCCAAAGTAAATACGGTCCAAAGTAGATACGGTCCAAATTAGATACGGTCCTTAAGTTGGGGTCCTTGGCCAACTATTACAATTTTACTTATCCAATTACTTCATTAGTCCTTCAACTTATATTCCAATCTTTATATAAGTTATAGTTTCTTTGTTGTTAACTTCTTAGTAAGTAATGGATACATTTTTACCATTTTAATGGATAATATGTCAATTCTCCTTTTAACATCTTAACAAGATCCCAAATCTTTCTTTATATCTTATAGTCCATAATATACTTCCAATATATGTATAATATCCATATATACATAATAATCAACTTCACAAAGAGGTTAAGGTTCATTACCTCAAAATAGCCCAAAAAACGTGACTGTCCAGATTTTTAGCCACTGCTTCGTCAGCTGAACTTGTAACGTCGATAACTCTCTACTCCAGTGCCCTATCGACGAGCGGTTTGTTGAGTTGGAAACTAGACTCGACGAACTTCATTTTAGGCTTTTGAAACACCCAAAAACCCCTAATATTCTAGGAGATATTCCCTTCCAAACTTGACTAAAAATCTGTCCAAAACAGTCCCGAAAATCTGCCCACTCTCGGCCAAGGGGGGTTTTTTTGAGGCTAGGGTTGTGAAATCTTGTCTAACTCTTGGTTAATAATCTTTCTAATACATTAAGGTAGAACACTTATAAGTTTAAGAATTTTTGGACAACATTTGCTCAAGAAAAGGGGGTGTTGGATGAGAGCACTAGGAAAGGGAGAGAAATATTTTCAAGTCTTGAAATGTTCTAAGTGTGGAAGATTTTCATCAACTAAAGGGGTTTATATAGCACATCCAAGGGTTAGGATTGAAACATGTGTATGGTATAGATGGTTTGTGTAGGTTCCCTTCTCCACTTGTCCCACAAATGCCATGCAAGACCTTGACCATTTGACTTGCCCACAAACTTGCAAAAACCATCCAAGGTGCCATGCAATACCATGCAAGACTTTTGGCCACTTGTCTTGCCCACTAGCTCTAAAAAAACGTCCAACTAGCATCTTGGGGTGACACATGTCGCCCTCCTATTGGTCCAAAATATTTTATCTCTCGGAAAAATTCCATAATCGGTTAAAATATTGAAAACGTAAAATTTCCTTCACAAGGTTCGGAATAATTTCTGTCGGAACACAATTCTTTCATTCTTACCCTAATTAGGGTTTATATAGTTGTACGTACGTCCTCACATACATACTCCGGAACTACGGGGTATAACAACTTACTTGAAGATTATAGTGGTTATAATCGATTGCGACTTGATATCATGTTATGCTAACAACTTGGATTGAAATGGAAATTGGATAAGAATTGTTGTTATTGTACTCAATGTGGCCGAATTGGACTAGTAGTTTGTATTAGTTTGATATCTTTTGTGGGGCAGAATTTTACACGTCTAGTAGGCGTGTAATCCCCTATTGTTAATTGCATTGGTTGGGCCTTAAATGTGGCGTGTTTGGTTATTGAATTCGGCCTTGAAAAAGGTGGCAAGGTAAGTAAAAACAAAGGAGGTGCTGTCCAATTTTCCGTAGAATTTAGTGACTTGGCACTTAGAATATTCTACGTTTGAAGTAAGAGGTTAATAGACGTATTGTGGCCATTATAGGTTGAAGTACTTAGTATAGCGTATCCTACTTGAAGGGTGGAATAGCTATCAAGGTTGAAGTACTTTGGAGCATTTTGCTACTTGTCGATAATCGTCGCGAGGTATGTGAACCTCTTCCTTCCTTTGGCATGATTCTATGTATGGAATATACATGTGGTATTATTTCATGTTTCCTTCTACTCTTAGAAGTTAAGCGGTATGTGTGTGATTTACTCTATGTAAAGTTTATGTCAAAGTTATCCTAAGTCCTTACCGAGTCTTATGGGGGATGTTGGTAAGAGTCGTTAGGAGGTACTTTGGAGCCAAGTTGACTTGGATAATTTATGGCACGAATGAGAATAAGTATCGAGCAAGCCATTGCAGCGTTAATAAAGGAAAATGTAATGGCAATTGATTATATTAAAATGAGTAGAATTCTCCAACTGCATAGAAGTTAAGATAAGACAAAATTGTATTACATTTTCTAGATCATGGCTGCTTTAATAAGATCGTTATAATCAAGTATAATCTACTCACACTCATAAGGCATATGTGCTTAACTTAAAGAATTTACATTATGACGTTTTAAGATTATGAACCTTAAACTCTTAAAAGGTTGAGAGACTTTATTTTTCAAGTAATAGAACTTGATTCTTAAAGGAAGAAATGACATGATTTAAGGGAAGTAACTTGTTTTAAAAGGTGTGAGTCACTTGAGATTTAAAAGTTAAGAAACTTGATTTCTAAAAAGTTAAGAGACTTAAAGTATTTTGAAAGTTAAGAGAATTGATTTGAAAGTATATGATACTTGGTTTTAAAAGTATAAGTCTCTTGGTTATAAAAGGAATGAGTTTGTCTAAAACCATAAAGGGTTATAACGGCTTTATGAGAAGTTGGTTATAACGACTTTATGGAAGGTTAAAAGAATGGTTTTCTCTAATAAGGTAAACAAAGAAATAACTTGAAATAAGGAAGGGTAATTTGATGTTAAGGTATCACTTGATTAAAGCTTTTTTTTTTTTTTTTTAGGTAAATGCAAATATTATTACTAGAAACCGAAAGAAAAGTGGCTACAATCCATCATTGAGGGTTCTCAGTCCTCAACGTAATTTAAAGAAGAAACGGGGGAGTAAGGAGTTGTCACTCGAAGGTGCCATTACAAGAAGGGATAAAATCATAGAGTACTCTATAGGATGTTGTTTTAATCTTGGTAATGACCTCTTCTGCCGGTGAGTTTGTGCCATCAAAGAGCAGTGTGTTCCTTGTCCTCCAAATCTCATGACCATGTCACGAGAAGGCAATTACGGTTGCTTTTGCTCGGATGCATTCGCGGTGGTCTTTTTTAATCCATTTGAGAGAGCTTTCAATAGTGGTCATTTCTCTCTTAATTCCCAACCAGTCTCTTATGCTTTTCCAAATCAAACGGGTGTAGGGGCATGTGAAGAAGAGGTGCTCCCTTGTTTCATTTGCTTGCTTGCAGAACCCACAAGACTTATCCTCCAAGTTGAGATAGGAAAGGGTGTCCTTTGTAGCTAACCGCTTTCTACAATTTAACCACATGGTGAATGAGAACTTTGGGGGGATGAATCCTCTCCAAATTTGTGACATCCAAGGCATTTTTTCTTGCTTAGAGCGCAAGATCTCATATACGAGACTTGAATCAAATTTACCGTTGGTACAACACTTTGCTAATCCGCAATTGCAACTCCTTGGCTACAAAGATGGAAACAAGTTTGTCGCGTATCCCGCAAATCTTTACGAATAGGGAGTCTCAGGGCGTACCTCATAGTCCCAAAAAGAACCGCCTCTCAAATAAAAGGTTGACCCATTGGACCCAAAGTGAGTGCCTTACGTGTGTGTTTGCCAAATAGGCAGGAAAGCGGGGCATTGTTCCAATCCTGGATATTCAAAAGGCCCAAACCTCCTTCCGATTGAGGCAGGCAAATGGTTTCCCAAGCAACTCTTGGTGGTTTCCCACCCATAAGAAGCTGGATCTGAGCGGATCTTACCTTGTTAGTCTGATGGCGGAATAGGAAGGGCCGGAACCAAAACTCTCAACCCGCGGATGACCGGACCTAATAAGCTCTAGCACTGCGTAGGAAAGAGTGTGGTGTCCCCATTTCTGAATGTAATTCGAAATAGCACTAGTGAAAGGAGCAAATTGTTCCTCCGAGACTGAAATTGGGGACAAAGGGATCCCCAAGTTCCTTACCGGAAAGCTACCAATGCCGAATCCAACCCTGGCCAATATCAATTCACGTACCTCATCATGTACTCGCTAAGTAGACGGAGGATTTGGATGGATTAAGGGTTAACCTGAGACATCCTCCAACTCCTCTAGGCAGTTCATAAGAATCTCAACCGAAGAAATATCACCTTTGGCAAAAAGCATGAGGTCATCCGCAAAAGCAAGATGAGTAATACCCATCCTTTTACATTTTGGATAATAAGAGAAAGCTCTAGCCTCAGTCCTCATTTTTAGCATCCTCGAAAGATAATCCATACACAAGATAAAGCGTTGGGGACATAGGATCACCTTGTCTAAGACCGCGCTTACCCTGAAGTAACCATGTAACTCACCGTTGATAGAAAGAGAAGGGCGTTGAGCAAACACACTCCATGATCCACGACAAATCATGCGGAAAGTTGAGGCCTCTTATCTTGAATCAAGGAAACTCCAAGAGACCGTGTCAAAAGCTTTCCTAAGATCCACCATGAGCATACACCTAGGTGAGATTCTGGCTCTATTAAATCCTCTCACAAGCTCTTGTGCTACATAGACATTGTCCATCATATTTCTCCCTTTCACAAAAGCCCCTTGCGATTTGTCAACGATAGAAGGAAGAATCTTTGCCATTACGTTAGCTAAAATCTTTGTAATAATCTTATAGACCACATTAGTCATCCAATAGGCCTAAAATCAGTTACCTTAGGATCCTGTCGGTCTTGGGCAGCAAGGCAATGATGGTGTGATTAAGTTGTTTCAAAAGAACCCTGAAGAGAAGAACTCCCGCAGCTTCTTACTACATCATGTCCCACATCTCTCCATCTATTCTTAAAGAAGTGCCGAATACCCATCCGGTCCGGGAGCTTTATCATTTCCAATATCGAAAAGAGCTTCCCAAATCTCCTTTGGGGATACGAAGTGCAAAAGTTGTGTTGTCCTCTTCACTTAGCGGCCCAAAGTTGCACACTTAGGATCAAAGTTCGATGTGGGTCGAGATGTGCAAGAAGATCCTTATAAAATTCCTCTAGAAGCTTTCTTACCTCCTGGTGATGTAGTGATAATCCCATTAGTTTTGACAAGAAAATTGATGGATTTCTTGACATTACTTCTCTTGATCAAGCTATGGAAGTATTTGGAGCATTTATCACTTCCAATCAAGTGTTTCTGTCTCGACTTTTGCCTAATGAAATGTCTCTCAGCTTCCATTAAGGTGTTGGCTTTAACTCTTGAGGACTTAACCTTTGATTTAAGCTCCTCATCAAAGGGGTCCCCCATATGTGCACGAATAGCCTCCTTAAACTCCATGTTTGCCTCCTTAGCTCTTTGATCAATCTCGCCGAACTCACTTATATTCAATGCCTCGGTGGTTGTTTCAAGGCTTTCAATTTCGATGCTAGAGCGAATTGAGCGATTACCTAGAATGTCTTGTCTCGGCATGAAGTCATAATGTTGTCAAAAGCGGGGTGAAAGCCACGTATTCATGAACTTGAAAGGCGCTTCCCGATATTATAGGATGCAATTACCGTAGCCATCACGGGGCGGTGGTCCGAGCGAGGTTCCATAGGCATGAAATTGGCTGTGCATTCTAAGGTCAAATCGCCCCAATTTTGATTCATCATTACTCTATCAAGCTTGGACCAAATCGAACCATTTGTCCAAGTGTAGAAAGAATCGGAAGATGGAGTGTCTTCTAGTCCATGAGCATTCTGAAATCTCGAAGGTCCTTAAGTGCATACGGCGTTAGAGGAGGGCCTCCGCCTTATCTTGAGGGTAGCGATAAGTGTTGAAATCTCCCATAATCATCCAAGGTTTAGTGATGCCAATGCCCAGTGAGTAAGGTGATGCCAAAGGATCCTCTATCCGTGATGTTGTAAATCGGATACACGAATGTTGCAAGGAAGGACACTTGAGTAATCTTACAACTTGCACGAACATGGATATGTTGAGAATCCCTTCAAGCACTTCTATGAGACCTTTGAGGATCCCAAGAGTAGCATTCTTCCACCATCGATGAATTCCATATTTGAGCATAAATTCCAACCTTTGAATCTTTTAGAAGAGAAAGACTCAATCCTTTCCTTAGAGAGTTTTGTTTCCAAAAGACAAATCAATGCCACATCATCTTTGTTTAGTGAGACTACACACTAGTGCTTGCGTGGCTGCCATCCCTTAGTCGCAAAGACCGCGGACATTCCAACAAAGTATTTTCATTAGGAAACAAAGGAGGTTTTCCCGGCGCCTCCGCTTTCTTTGCCTTAGTCTTCCCACTGCCCTTTGATATGAACTTCTTTGGCATAACTTCTTTCCAGCCATCATCATTCCTGCCGGAAGCCATAGCGTGTGTATCAGCCAAGCTATGCTCCCAGCGTTCAAAGGTAACACTCTTAGGCCGGCAAGGACACTCATAACACCCGTGTTAGTACGCCGTCCAAGGAAGGTTGCGGGTTCAAAGGCTGCAGGATCGAGAATGCATAGACTTATAACGTACCACTGTCGGCTTGTGCATTGCCTTCCGTGTGGTGGGCCTAGAGGGCAAAGCATGTGGTTTCCATAGCGTTCTTTGGGCGGGATTACCCAAAACGAAGGCCGGCGAGAATCACGATGCATCCTGCGCTGGCGGGACCGAGGAGGTCTTTGTGTGCTCATTATCTTCAATATCCATCAAGTTGTCTGAAGCTGCGGGATGTAGGGAGGTTGGTGGATAAGGTGTGGGGGGAGTGGCACCATCCGCGCCTCTGCGGCGTTAGCACAAGTAGGAACTTCCTTATTATAAGGAGGAACCCGAGTGCGCTTCTTAGGAGCAGCTTCCATGTTGGCATCATATCGAATTTTACACTTCATATGGTTGTGTCCAAAAGCGCACAATGAAAGCAAAAGTCGGATAATTTTCATAGTTAACCCTTTGAGTGTACATACGCCATCGGGAAGATTGACAATAAACTCACATGTAGGCTCGCTGCGACATTCACTTCTACAAGAACTCTAGCATAGTTCATTTTAGATCTTTCCTTAGTAAATTGATCAGTGTAAAGAGGTATTCCTACGGGAAGCAATCTTCACGAGGCGGATTGCACTCGGATGGAAAGGGAATGTCAGGAAAGTGACCCAAATAGGAATGTCCATAAACAACTCATCCGTTATGAGAACTCCTTTATTGATAGCTTTGAGCATCATAGTCTTCCGTAGACCATATAAGGGCCACCATGAAGTACATTAGTGCGCTCTTCTTCCGTCATGAACTTGAACAACATCCAACCTTTGCCATATGGTATGATACGGCATTTCACTCCCATCCCTTCACAATGGTGTTCAACGCCTCTCTTCCGGGAAGGGACAGTGAAACAACCAATTAAGCAATAACCCCAAGTTTCTATGAATGGGACTTCATCCTCCACCTCAATGTCTACTTCCTTACCTTCTTTGTTCAATAAATTGCAATTTCATTTCTTTTTGCTTCAATCCTAGTACATGAAGACTCCTGCATAAGTCTTCTTTGGAGGTGGGACCTTTGCCATGATTCGGGGTGATTCTTGGGAGTAGTGTCGCGGGTGGGGTTTGATATGGTTTGAAGGAGCATTTGTGTGTAAATCATAGGGAGGCATTTCGGGAGGTAAGAGGCGGAGGGGAGGTAGAATGATTTGTGCTTGGACCCGCGTTGGGAGAAAGAATACGCGTGCCATTTGGTAGGGTAGGGAAAGTGTCTCGGGTTTTGGTAGGTAGAGAAGGAAGGGAAGGAAGAAGAGGTGTGGTGTTGAGTAAATCAGGTAGTAGTGAGGGGGTATTGGTTGAGAGAGGGTGTTTGTTAAAGTTTATGCTCGTGCTCAAGGAAGAGCTAAAGACGAGCAGTTTATTTAAGTTCTTGATGTTTGCTCCTTCAAGAACCGCCTAAGAGGGGAAGGCATCATTAGTTACACTTAGTGAATGCAGGTTGGCGACTAACTACACGAGAGGGCGCATTGGATCCCGAAACATTTAATACAGACCCCTTGGCTCCCGTGTTATTAATGGCGATGTAGTTCCTAGGCTCCTTGGGAATAGAATTCGTTTTGTTTCCCTCAACTGACTTTAATCCTTGTATTACGGGAATAATAGAAGACCCATGAGTGCCCACCTGACCCGCCTTGGTAGTCTGATCCTCATTAAGTCCCGTCCAGGAGAGAGACTCCTTGGTACCCAGACTTAAAGTGTGGCGCCTCGGCTCCCACAATATTAATCGCGAGGCACTTGTCCCGGCCGACTTAGCTCGTTGAATAACGGGGGTAATCAATGTTCCATGGGTGTCCTCTTGGCCCGCCTTGTGTCGATTGCCATAAAGATCCGTAATTGGAAGTGGCTCATTGGTACCCGCAGCATTTAATTGAGACGCCTTGGCTTTCGCATAATTAATGCGAGGCTCTTCGGGGATGGAGACTTCCTCGAGCCCAGCATCTGGCCTAGAAACTAACATCCTTGGTGTGTATTCTGATGTATGGACACCCTCCATACCGCCTTAGCATTAAGACCCGCATACGACGTAATGGGAGGGTCACATCGTTCGAGGCAATAATGTTAGGAGCTTTGGCTCGCGATTTCTTTGGGAATGTGAGCAACATCAATGCTATCTTGACTTGGAATCATGCAAAACTTGGATAGCCTCGGACCCATTGACATCCACCCGACCCGTCATAGACTCGACCGCGCCCATACGGTTCGACCCAAGTAGGCCATCGCTCCTGTGCCTCATTCACGTTGTCGACCCGAAATTATCCTTTTCCGGCATGCACGAGCAAATTTCAGGTAGTGTTGGGGTACTAGAGCTGCCAGCGCCTTGTTCTTTCGTGGTAATCCCGAATCAACGGTTGACGTGATAGGATCGACCACCATAGTAGCGAAGTTTTCCGCCTTCAAAATCCTAATATCCAAGTTCTGTATCAATGCTTTTGCCCCATTCATGAATCTTTTGGAGCATAGCATCATCTACTACATTCTCGGAGGATACGTGAGTGCGGCTTAACATGTACCAACACGGAAGGGTCGAAATTGCGGAATGAGAACTTCCGTCAATTATAGGACTGCCTCCCTTCTTTTTCTTTTGCCTTGTTCTAGCCGTTGAACTACGAGCCTCACGAATCATTCTTTGGGCGTGTATAACGTTTAGATTTCTTCATATTGAGAACTGAAAACTTCAAACCATTAGGGTGTAATCGTTAAACATAGGGGGGGGGGGGGGGAAGAACAACCTAAGGAGCAACTAAGGCAAAACGTTGAGAGCGTTTTCCTTAGTGAGAGAAACTTCTCTCTAACTCCTAGACTTGAAGTGGCAAACTACTTGATTAAAGCTTTAAAGTAAGGGTCACTTGATTTAGAAGCCGAGAAATGTATTTCTAAAAGTAATAGTGACTTATGTGACATGTACACAAGCCTTGATACTACGGGTGTTAGTATCTTGGGGTTTTATATGAAAAGGAATCTTTTGAAAAGAATGGAAGTACGTAGTACTTGGGGTTAAATTCCCGGATTTTTATGTGAAACGAAAAGTGCCTTGAGTATGTAAAAAGTGAAAGTCTAAAGAATTAATGAACTTGCCTATGTTGCTTGTGATAGCCTTGATTGCAAGTATTATATGTTTACATTGCCGTGAATCTCAGTTGGAGGGCCGGCTGTCTTGTTGTAAGTTTACTTGGACGTACCGACAGTGATGTGGGATTCCACGGGTATGCTTCCATTATGATTGATCCTTGGACATGCTTATACGATGTGGGATTAGGGGCATGTGACCGGAGGCGGGTTAGATTCTGGATTTGTTTTATTACCCATGGCCATGCTTATCGATGAGGATTAGGGGCTGCGACCATGCTATGCGACTATTACTCCATGGGCTAGCTCACGTAAAGACATGCACTACGATGAGGATGTCGAGAGACGCGTTATGGCCACGCTTATCGATGAGGATTAGGGGCATGCGGCGCGTTATATATATGTATTGTATATGTGTATGCCGACAGTGAGGTGGGATGCCACGGGCGCGTCACATGGTTATATGTTACCCTTACGACTGTCGGCAGTGATGGGGGATTCCACGGGCATGGGGTATAGATATATAGATGTGTTATATGTTTATGCGGCGGTGAGGTAGGATGCCAGGCGCTTCACATGGTTATGTTATTCACTTATAGCTGCCCAAGTGATGGGGATTCCAGGCACGCTTTGATATTTGAGGGCTTGTGTCGGTAGCCTGTGTGACTGTGTTCATGTGTTGAAATAATCTTTAAAAGGTAAAGCGACTTTCATTACTTTCATTTTGGTAGGCACATTATCTTATTATTTTGGTTATCATACATGTCTCGACTTTTTATAGGCTATGATTTCATTCTGATATTTTGATTTCACATACTTGGTACATATTTAAATCTTGACCTCGCCGGCTGCGTTCATCTGCGAGTTGAGGTACATAACTTGTTGATCCACGCTCTTGGGTCATGTTGATTCTTGAAAGCTCCATTTCTCGGAGGCTTTATCTTTTAGTGCAGTCCACGAGGTTGTAGATTTATGTTTATTCAAAGGGTATGGCGGGGCCTGTCATACACGATTGTTATGTTAAAACTCTTGAGGTCTATAGTCACATATTGTGGGTCAGTTTGTAAAAGGAAAGGAGGCAACTGCTTCGGGTATGTATTTACTTATCTAAAGAGGTAGCCTTATCGGCTAACCTGTTGATTTTATCTTTGTTGATTTATTATTTTAAGTTTCATGTATGTTCGTGATTATCTACGATGTATACAGTAAGGGTGCGGAGTAGGGCACGATCGCGAGCAGGGTCGGGTCGTGACAAAAGTGGTATCGAGCGATTAGTCCTCGGAAAGTGTCTCTGAGCGTGTCTAGTAGAGTCTTGATTATCGGTGTGTTGTGCACCACATCTATGTCGGAGGCTGCAGGACATTTAGGATTAGTTTCCATTCTTCTCTCTTTGAGATCGTGCGATGAAATTTGTCATAATAGGTTGAATCCTCTCGACCTATTCTTATGTGATTATGCCTCGCGGAGGCGACCGGGGCCCGAAGGGCAAGCGGCGAGGCGCGCTAGTGGTACGCAGAGGGTTACGAGACTCGGAGCGCAGACTATGCACGAGGTAGTAGGCGGATCGACGAGCTCGGCCACGGCGGTATTAGAGGCGAGGCGGCGATAGCTCGAGGTTCCGTGCGAGCCTCGATTCCGCGGCGAGCGAGTTTAGAATTATGGAGAGCGGTCGGGCTATTGACTAGCATAGTGGTAGGCGGCAAGCGAGGAAGCGGTAGCTAACCCTAGGCCGACGGTTTGAGGATTGGGATTTTAGGTTGTAGTCCACGGAGTTTTATGGTTCGAGATCGAGGATGATCCTCAAGATTTCGTTCGGCCATTCTGACCGGACTATGCAGTGCTTAGGTCCTCGGAGGCAGTCGATTGTGTTAGCTTCTTAGGATTCAGCGATATTGCGTTGAACTGGTTTGAGTCTTGGGAGCTGTCGAGAGGTGTGGGTGCTCGTCAGCGGTTTGGGATGAGTTCACGGAGGTCTTTCTTGATCACTTTTTGCCTCTTGAAATGAGGAGAGCCCGTGTTGATAAGTTCTTATCATTGAGGCAGAATGGGAGGACCATCAGGGAATACAACCTGGAGTTTGACTCGTTGTCGGTATCGCGCACTATTGTGGCGATATGGCGGACGAGTTCACCGTATGTGATGGGGCTAGGCCGTCATATGATTCTGCATGCACAGGAGTGGCCGCTTGACCCGGTATGGATATTGCGGAGATGCGAGCTTATGCACGAGATCGAGGCGAGAGAGAGAGAGACGGCTGGCGATCCGGCTAAGAGGCGGGGCGCGGGGTTCGGGGTAACTTCGGCGGGCGGCCTCGGCGAACTAGGTCTACATCTCGATCGGCCGCAGTGCTCCTTCCCGGTCTTACAGTCGGAGGTTTGGTCGGCAGAATATTCGGGAGCGAGTCGGGGCTCGAGTGCGAGTTCGCGGATGTCAGGATAGTAGCGAGAAGCCACGCTTTGCCCGGTGTAGTCGCTGTAGTAGATTCCATTTTGGGAGTGTCGTACTCGCCCGACAACTTGTTATGCTTGCGGCCAGGCCATTCGTGAGGTGTCCAGGCCAGAGGTGATGCGGTGGGATAACGATCTATTGGATCGATTGCGGGTTCTTCGCCTTGATAGCTAGGCGGGATGTTCATGCCGTGGTGTGTGAAGGCCGTGGTGGAGGTTCCCGATTTTAGCGATCCTTTGAACGCCTATATGATTTGGTATGTCTTTGGCCCTTTAGAAACTTGTATGCATGATAAAGTTGTGGTATGTTTAAGTGTCATAAGCAGTTATATTGAGACTATGTATATGCTAGAAGGAGTTGGAAATGCGAAAGATAATCTCTTTTGGGCTTATGATGGAGCGGATGTGCGTGTGCGAGGTATTAGGGCCATGTGTGGCATTATTGGTATGTCGGGGTGGTAAAAGGAAACTATGTCGCTAATTATAAGTTTGACTCCGAAAGAACATTCGGGGACGAATGTTTCTAAGGGGGGAAGAATGTTACACCCCGTATTTACAGGACATGTTTTAAGAAAGTACGTAAGAATTCCAAATGTTAAGATTTGAGACTAGTAAAAATTTACCGGAATTATGGAATTGTCGGAAAATGTAATATTGTGACGAATGGGAGGGCGACACGTGTCACCCCCCCTTATGTTGCCTTGGACGAAATGTAGCATGGGCACAAGGGTCATTTGACCCTTGTTAGGAAGACAAGTCTTGCAACTTGTAGAGTTTGAGAAAATTGACTTGGTCAATGGGTCCACAAGGCTTGATATTTAAGAGAACCTCATCCTAGCCACCCATTTGTACACATCTTGACCCTCAGTATTTACTATATAATACTACTAGTAGCAAGACTAAGTTAAACACTTAGAAAAAATTTCAAGGATTTGAAGAACCCAACATGTTGCTCTCGGGTTCACTCCCATCCCACATGAAAAAAAATTTGTTTGTTGTCCAATAATCTCCCCACTTCAAACCAAGGTTCCTAAGTGTATTGTAAGGGTATCTCAATAAAAAATCCGGAAAAAGATAGTTTTTATTATTAGTCAAGATGAAAACCTAGTTGCCTTTCTAGGTTTTGGTTGGAAGATTGAAGGAAAATTGTTGGTGTTGTTCTAAGGGTCTCAGTAGCGGTTTGGAGTGTCAAGGAGGGGCTCTAAGTTTCTAGGGAGCGACTTTGGATTTGAAGTTGGACTAAGAATCGTTGAGGTAATAATCTTGTCTCTTAAGTGTTACAAGATTATATATTGTTGTTAGCTTTACATGTTTGCTAGCATGAAGTATATGTGTTGAAGTTTCTTAAGTATTATGGATTGATTGTAGCCTTAAATCCGAAATGTCATTTAAGCCTTGTGAAGTTGGATTACAATTTGGTTGTTTATTAGAATCGTCGCATGTTACTTATGTCACGACCCGTTCCCGGGCCCGCGACTGGTGCCTTACCCCGGGCACCCTAGTGATACAACATCAGAGAAAAATCAGCGGAAATAAAATCAAAGACATGAAACAATAGATTAACATAAGAACAGGCTAACCAAAACGGTTACCTTTCTGTACATAAACTAAAAACTTGAACAGTTAAATCCTTTTTACAAAACTTACCCAGCGATTACTACGGACCTCACAGAATGAAATCAACTATGACGGACGAGGCCCGCCATACCCCGAATGTACAAAATATATGACCTCGAGGAACCGTACCAAAAGACAAAGCCTCAGGAGAAGTGGAGCTTTCCCGAAGCTGAGCAGTGATCCTAAGGCGCGGATCGGCAAGCTCGTTACCTCAACTGCGGCATGAGCGCTTGGCCCGAAGGAGGTCGATTACAACAGTGCAGTATGTGGCGAAAATCTTGTAATGAAATCATAATAGTTTATATAAAGCGGGAGACATGTATGATCAAAGAAATGCGTTTCACAAATCCCGGCTAACAACAAGAGTAATGAACATCAACATTGTCTCTAAAAAGATACCATTGCACAATCTAAAACAATCGTGTCAAGTCAGGGACTCACGCCCTCAAAGTCATCACTCAAAATATAACAATGGGTCTCACGCCCAACATCAATCACGCGTGGAATTCCTTCCTCACTGGCGATCTATGATATAACAATACGTGGAGTACATGAACATCGAGCCCTACACGTGCCATAAAACCGTACGGGGCAAGTACGAAGGCTAACTACCAGATACCTCCTGCATCACGACAATGACCGGGGCAAGTACGAAAGCCAACTACCAGATACCAAAGCCGTACTAACAATACTATACAACTATACCACGGTGGCCGGGGCAAGTCGAAGGCTAACTACCCGGATACCAAAGCCGTCATCAACGATCGGGCAAGTCACGAAGCCAACTACGGATACCTCTGCGTCACGAGACTTCGCCATAACAACGGCCAGGGGCAAATGCGAAGGCTAACTACGGATACCTCTGCATCACGACAATGGCCGGCAAGTGCGAAACCAACTACGGATACCAAAGCTGCGTGGTAAACCTCATGGAGAGCTAGTCTATGGAACAACACTATCAACAGGGAAACGAACCCTCATCATGGCCGCATACCCGTGGACCATCCATCGAGTGACACGGTAACATAAGGATACCACACTTGCACAACAAGGCTATCACAAGCAAACATAGGCAAGTTACTCACACTCAAGGTACTTTTATTTTATGCCAAAAATCTGGGTTTTAACCCCGAAGTACTACATACTTTCATTCTTACCCTAATTAGGGTTTATATAGTCGTACGTACGTCCTCACATACATACTCCGGAACTACGGGGTATAACATTCTCCCCCCCTTAGAAACATTCGTCCCGAATGTTCCTTCTAAGTCTCCAAGCACACGCGCCGGTAGTCTTCACTACTATACTTACCAAACCTATCATGCCACCAATGGCCATAGTATAACATACGCGTAAAAACTCAAATCCAAGCCAACGAGAAGTCATCTCTAAAGCGTATACAACACTATTAGCTCCCACCCAAAGTCTAAAGGATACTCGCCGTCTTTACTTCATTAAAGGAACACTTCTATCTTCTTAACACATCTTCGCCTCTTTTCTTACTCGTCGTACCCTCCTCGTATACTCGAACTCTTCCTAGTATACGTACCATACTTCAGTCATCGCTTCAGTTTCCAAAATCTTGGAGTTACTACCTCGACCTTGGTCATCTCGCGACCTCGCATTCCTTTAAGGCCAATCCCGGCCTTCATGATCCGATTATGGTCGAACGCGTCTACGAACTCGTACAATGGTTATCTAAACTTGGGCCTAACACCCTCGTGACTCTACCATCTGGCGGGACCACCCCAAAACTGACCCCACCTCATTCCGGGCTGCGGGTTGACCCGCGATCCAACCTCAACCCGACCCATTATCGCTCTAAACTTTTGTTCCCGTCTGGGACAATCTTACTATTCTCGTCATGAAAATTACCACTTTTCTCTTGCTCGACCTATGGAATTATCCCACAATACTTCTCACGCATACCAAGCACTTCGACAAAGACTAACTGTAATTTTTTATTACTCAAGACGGCCTTACATCTAAGGTCCCAACTGTTATAATATTCTAAGGCTCACAATTTCCCTGCCCCTAAACTTACCTTTTCAACTAACCATGTTTTCTAAATCACAATTTTACACAGTGCTATCCAAACATAACACTTTAACATAAAATCATCATATCACGCATACAAATCTCTAGAGGGTTAAGGATATACCTGTGACTACTGCTTCCCTCTAATCATAGTCACCACTGCAGTATAAGAAGGCGATGAACCAGCCACTGGTCCCGAAGGCTGAGTCTCTACATCCGCGCTACCTCTGGTTGGACAATTTCTCGCAAAATGGCCCTGCTGGCCGCATGTATAGCAACCTCCCGAACCAGCACGACACTCCCCCTTATGGATTTTACCACAACGGCCACACTGAGGTAAGGGTGGCCTCATCCGGCTAGTACCCCCACTCCCCCGGAAACCTGAAACCTTGGAGCCCTGACCTGCTCCTGAATACCCCCGACGTCCCGAAGACTGGGGAGAACTACTCTGAACTGGCGGAGGGGCATAACTAGCCTGCTGCCTGCCTCGAAAGTCACCAAAGGACCCTGCTGTCTTGGCCCTCTTCTGTTGATCTTGGTTATTCCGTCGACCTCTACGCTCCTCACACCCAAGTGCATAAGCCTGCATGCGGGCAATATCCATGCCCGGCTGAAGAGCTACTCCCGTGCAACTCTCTGCTAAGTAGTCATCGAGTCCTGTGACATATCGGTGCACTCTATCCTCCATGTTAGCCACTAAAGCGGGGACGTACCGAGCCAATGAGTCAAACTCTATATTGTACTCCCGGACCGTCCGCCTGTTCTGCCTCAACACCAAAAATCTATCGGCCCGAGCCCTCCTCATCTGTGGCGGCAAGAAATGGGCAAGAAATGCCCCGGAGAACTCGTCCCAAACTGCTGGAGGCGCATGCTCCCCCCGGGACAGCTCCCATGAATCAAACCAGTCGACTGCAGTATCACGCAGCCGATGCGAACCTAAGACCACCGACTCGGTCTCCGAAGCCTTGATCAGTCTCATGATCCGCTGCAACTGTCGGATGAACTCCTGCGGATCATCCTCAAGCCTCGACCCATAGAACTCTGGTGGGCTGCAACTCAGGAAGTTCCGTAGTCTCAAACTATCCGATCTGGGTGAACTACGGGTGCTACCGGAACTGTTGTCTCCAGCCTATCTGTTATACCCCGTATTTCCGGAGTATGTACGTAAGGGAATACGTACAAAAGTCTAGCCTTAAAGTTTAGGCACAAAACGTTTTTCTTGGGCACAACTCACAAAACGAATAGTTTTCCGACGAAACGTTTCCACAGCTTTCGTAGGGCAAATTCCGGCTATGCCATTTCTAATTTTTGCGGATTTTTCCGAGAGACGAAACATTTTGGACCAACGGGAGGGTGACACTTGGCACCCTCCAATTGGTGGACTTGAAATCGTCCATTGGACGAATTGGACAATGAAGTGCACGTTTTTTGTGCCTTTGCACAAGTCAAGGATTAGGTAGGATATTTTGTGTGCAAGTTGGCCAAGGACACTTGCCCTAATCTTGACCTTACACTTGCCTAGCACTTGGCTAAATCTTGGCCCTTGGTTGGCCATGTCTTGACCTATAAATACCCCCTTAAGATGAAGAGTTCTTCATCCACAAATTCCTTTCCAAGTCTTGAAAATCCTCTCCTTACCCTTGTAGCCTTTTTCGTCCAACACCCCCCCCCCTTTTTAGTGAGCTTGGCCGAGGCAACCCCTACCCCTCGCCTAGCAGAAATATACCCCCCCTCCCTTGGTAGAACAGTTTTCTTCTAGTATTGTTATAATGACCAAAATACCCTAGCCCAAATCCCTTAGTCCTTTGTAGAAGTTGTGAAGAACTTCTAAGGTTTCTTGGAGCTACCGGAGCGTACAACTTAGGAGCTAAACCTTGCTCAGGCGCGACTTTATCTAGGATATTATTGGGCTTATCGAGGTAACTAATCCTAACCTCTTTTGAATTAGAGAATACATCTTGTAGTAGTATAAGAATAAGTATTAAATACTTAGAAGAATATTCTGAATAGAATTGAGTGTACTCACATAGAATTTGTTTTCACGATGAACTTATATAGCTCAGGGTAGGGTTGTGCTGCCCGACTTTCCGTAGAATTGTGAACCCTCTGTTTAGAATGACCTTGAGTAGTCTAGACTTTGATAGATGTCTATGACTATTATAAATTTGATTCTCTCGCGACATATTCAACTTGGCGGGAGGTTTTCGAGAAGGTATGTGATTCTTCCTAAGCATGATATTTTAACATATATATATAGTACGGTAGGCGTACATGTGTTAATGAATAATAACTACGGCAATGTCTTTTGACTTAAGCACGAATAATAAGAATCTGATGCATTTCAAAAGAACTCGAATCATGCTTTATGAAGATAAATAGTTGGTTTTAAAATAAAAGCTTAAGAGTTATACTAGCTTTATGGGAAGTTAGGTATAACAACTTAAGAAAGATAAAAAGGCTGTTTACTTGTTTGTTTATAAAAGCATTGTATTGGTTTCATTAAGTGTAGTAAGATTGTTTGATAAGTAGACATATTATGATGCTACTGTGTTAGTGT
Organism: Przewalskia tangutica; assembly: GCA_029844215.1. Lineage (NCBI taxonomy): Eukaryota > Viridiplantae > Streptophyta > Magnoliopsida > Solanales > Solanaceae > Przewalskia > Przewalskia tangutica. Next base: position 114,476 of record JAQGDG010000052.1, on the reverse strand, counting down.
CTTGAAATCTTTGTGTAAGGAGGTCATTCTTCTTTGGCTTACGTTGCTAAGCGGTAAGTCATTGATCTTGTTATTATATCACCTACCCCTTGACTTATTATCTGAGGGCTTGCCACCGACGCGGGTCTATCGGCTATGCGTCTGTGTGACTATGCGGGCTGGAGTTCCAAGATTGATCATTCGGGTGTTTTATCCGTCACGGGGATGCCACTATGCGATGCTGTGACTACGCGGTCTATTGAGACTATGCGGTGCGAGTCGAGGAGAATCTGGGGTTAGCTACCCCGTCGCGAGAATACCATGCGGTGCGTGTGTGACCTATGCGGTGCGGAAGTCGGGACTAGGCACGCAGAATGATACTATGGGCGATTGGCCTTGCCCGATCGTTCGCGGCCTAGAATAGACACATTCTGATTTTCCTATTCTTGTTGTTGTTTGTGATATGGCACTATGTGCAATTGAACGATTGTGTTTGTGAAAAGGTTTTAAATACTTTGATTTCATTTAAGTACTTTATAGTTTCACATACTTGGTACTGTTATCTTGACCTCCTTCGAGCTGCGTTCATGCCGCGGTAAGGCAGCAGTGCTAGATCCACATCCTTAGGATCTCTACTGGTGTCGGGAGCTCCATCTTTTAGGAGGCTCTACTTTTGGGTATGATCTCGCACTGTTGTAGATAGTTTTGTCTGATCGAGGGTATGGCGGGCCCTGTCCGCCATAGTTGTATATTTCCTTAAGTGCGTAGCCATGTTATGCGATATCGGATGTAATCGCTAAACCATGTTTATATATATATGCGAAAAGCGACGTTTGCTCACATAAAGCGTGTCTTATTTTATAAATCTGTTTCATGTCTTGTTTTATATTCCGATTACTCGATGTATGACTACTTGGGTGCCCGGTGAGGCACGATCCACGCCCCGAATGGGTCGTGACAAAAGTGGTATCGAAGCGATTAATCCTCGGAAAGTGTCTACGACCGTATCTAGTAAGTCTTGATTATCGGTGTGTCGTGCACCACACCAATAATCGTGAGGCTATAGGATATTTAGGATTGGTTTCCATTCTTCTCATTCCGAGATCGTGCTTTAGAGTCGTGTTATAGGTTGGACCCTCTAACGTATTCCTTTCTGTATGATTATGCCTCCACGTAAGGCAACCGGGCGAGAAGGGCAAGCAGCGGAGGAGGCGCTAGCGAGACACCGAGTCACGAGGGCTCGAGCCCGATCTATACCCGAGGCGGCGAGTTCCATGACGCCGCCCGGCCCTGCGAGACCGCAGTACCGTACCTCCATCCCGCGGCACAGGCGGAGAGATGGAGTGCAGAGAGATGGCGATTATTTGCCGGATTGTGGCGACACGAGGGCGGTGGGCCCGGACGATTCAGTTCGGCCAAAGAAGACATGTAGTGCACGAGGCGAGGTTTGAGGCTACGGATTTCCTAGTTGTAGCTGCGAGTTTTACTGGTCGAGGCGGAGGATGATCCGCGAGTTCATCCGTCACCGCAGAGGATCACGGGTGATCAAGGCTTCGTGAGATCAGTCTGTGACATTCGGTTCGCATCGGTTGCGTGATACGCGATCGATTGGTTTGATTCATGGGAGCTTTCGGGAGAGCATGCCTCCCAGTGATATGGGATGAGTTTTGAGGCTTTCTCACACACTTCTTGCCTCCGCAGATGAGGAGGGCACGGTGATAGATTCTTTCTTTGAGGCAGGAGGGCCTTGCGGTGAGGAGTACAATGTCGAGTTTGATTCTTTAGCTCGATATGTCCCCTGCAGTAGCGGATATGGAGGACCGGGTGCATCGCTATGTCACCGACTAGATGATTACATGGCCGAGTCTTGTGCGGGTGTGTCCCTTGACCGATATGGACATTACCCGTATGCAGCTCATGCGCTCAGATGCGAGGCGTAGAGACCGGGTAGAGCGATATCAGCAGAAGAAGGCCAAGATGGCGGTTCTTTAGTGGTTCTCGTGGTGGCGGCATCAGCGAAGTCGATTTTCACCACGGCCGGCGAGCACTCCTACATCATTTTCGGACAGCCAGAGCGATCGGGCGGTCGGGGCCCAGGACTTGATTTCGAGTAGCGAGGTGCTAACCGTTCGAGGTCCGGTGTGCCCGTTGTGGTAGATACCATTCGGGAGTTGTACTCGGAGCTTGCTATACGTGTGGCGGCAGGTCATTTCGCGAGTTGTCCGGCCGGCGGCGGCGGTGGTAGGGCCCGGTCTACGAGTGCATTGCGCTTCTTCATCCTCAAGCGATTACTCGCCGGAGAACAAGGTACTCATGGACCAGGGTCGGCGAGGTCGTGGCGCGGGTCGATTCTAGCGGTCCTCGAACCGCATTTATGCTTTGTCGGTAAGCGAGATCGGGAGGCCTCACCGATGTCGTCCACGGTACCTTATCGGTTCTACGGGTTTGATGTGTATGCTTTGATAGATCGGGTTCTACTCTGTCTATATATCTCCCTTGTTGCTAGTAGGATAGGGATGAGCACGAGTCCATGAACCACTTTCGAGGTAGCTACGTCGATGGGTGATTCGGTGGTAGCTCGGCGGGTATATAGAGCTTGTCTGTGACCATTTACGATCGTGGACCTAGCCGACTTGATAGAGTTGGAGATGATTGACTTCGGCGTGATCATGGGGATGGATTGGCTAGCTTCTTGCTACGCCAATGTAAGCTGAGAGAGAGAGTAATGCGGTTCGGTTTCTGAGAGCCGGTTGTTGAGTGGAAGGAGCACGGTATCGCCGAGGGTAGGTTTATTTCCTACCTCAAGGCTAGGAAAGATGGTGCGAAGGGTATATCTACCATCTCGTTCGAGTGTTTGATCTGAAGGCTGCGGTACCAGATTTTCCGTCGATTCGATGGTCGAGAGAGTTCCCAGACGTGTTTCGGAAGACCTCGGGTATCCTCACGAGAGGAGATTGAGTTTTGTATTGACATATTGCGGACACTGGCCTATTTCCATTCCGCCATACAGAATGGCACTGCCGAGTTGAGAGAGTTGAAGGATCGGCAGAGATTTCTGGAGAAGCGGCTTCATCGGGCTAGTGTTTCTCCCCAGGGCGCGTGTGTTCGTGAAGAAGAAGGATGGGGCCGCTGCGTGTGTGTTGATTACGGTGAACAAGGTGACCATTAAACGATACCCCTTCCTGAGGATTGATGATTTGTTCGACGATTGCGAGTGCGAGATGCTTCTCCAAGATTGATCTACGGTCGGGCTATCATCAGTGCGAGTCGAGAGAGGTGGATGTCCCTAGATTGCATTCGGGACGTGCAGGCATTATGAGTTCGGTCATGTCTTTTGGGTTGACCAATGCTCGTGGTATTCATGGATTTGATGAACCGAGTGTTCAAACCATTTTTGGACACGTTTGTGATAGTGTTCATTGATGATATCTTGGTTTATTCTCGCCAGCGAGGAGCATGCGGAGCATTTGAGGCTGTCTTGTGATTCTCCAGACCAGCGATTTACGCCAAGTTTTCCAAATGTGAGTTTTGGTTGACTTGATGGCGTTTCTTGGGCATATTGTCGGGGTGATGGCATTCAGTGGATACGGCCAAGATCGGCGATCGTGACTTGGCCTGAACCTACTACTCGGCGAGGTTCGCGATTTCGGGCCTTGCAGATATTATCGGTTCGTGGAGAAGTTTGCTTCATCTACGCACCATTGACTAGGTGACTCGAAGGCGGCTAAGTTTCGATGGTGATGCTTGTGGCGGGGTTCGATTCTTGAAAAGAGGCGCAGCCGCCCGTTCTTACTCTTCGGAGGTCGGATGGTTATGTGTATTGTGATGCGTCGGGCATCGGGTTGGGATGTGTGTTGATGCAGCATGGGGTTATAGCATATGCATCCCGACGGTGAAGAAACACGAGAGGAACTACCCCCATGATTTGGAGTTAGCGGCTATGATTCACGCTTTGAAGATCCGAGGCACTATTTGTATGGGGTTCACGTGGATATTTTTACAGACCACAAGAGCCTCGGTATATCTTGACAGAGGAGCTGAACTTACAGCGAGGCGGTGGTTAGGATCTCGGTTCGATTTTTGGGAAAGCTCCATTTGCTCAGGCTTATCTCTTGCACGGTTTTCCGAGGTAGTAGATTTATGTATATTCGGGGTATGGCGGGCCCCGTCCCGCCATTGTTATGATAAAAACTCTTAGGTGCAGTAGTCACATATTTGTGGGTCGGTTTGTAAAGAAATGAGGCAACTGGCTTGTTGTATATATTTATGTCCGGAAGGTAGCCACTATCGGCTAACTCCGTTGTTTTACTTATGTTGTTTTATTTATAAGTTTCATGTATGTTCCACGATTCTCTCACGATGTATACCTCTTAGGTGCGGGTAGGGCACGATGCGTCCCGGGTCGGGTCGTGATGATTATGATTTCATTACGATCTTAATGTTTCACATACTGTACATTCTTCGTGATCGACCTCCTTCGGCTGCGTTCATGCCGCAGTTTAGGTACCTTTGGTGATCTGCGGTATATGACCGCCTTTCGAGTTTTGGATAGCTCCTCTGCTCGGGAGCTTATCTTTTGGTATAGTTCCTTCAAGCAAGCTTTTGTATGCATGGGTACACGGGGCCTTGTCCGTCCATATTTCAGTAAAACTCTTAGTGGTCTGTATTCATATGTGGGATTGGACTCATGTACATTGTAGTGTCTTTCGTTTATGTATATTATGGCAGCCTTGTCGGCCTTGCCCTTGCACGTACGTTGGTTTAAAAAAATGAGGTGTTCTTTAAATTCGCAGATTTACTTGTGTTGTTATAGAAGGGTGCCCGGTAGGCACCGCCACTGCCCGGTTCGGGCGTGACAGTGGTATTAGAGCGATCGGTCCTCGGAATGTCTCTGCACCGTGTCTAGTAAGTCTTGATTATCGGTGTGTTGCGCGCCACACCCATAAACAGGAGGCTATAGGACATCTAGGAGTTGGTTTCTATTCTTCTCACTCTAAGATCGTGCCATAGAGCTGTGTTAGTAAGATAATATCTCTCTGACGTATTTTTGTGTTACAGCTATGCCTCGAGAGGCAACTTGATCGCCTGAGGCAAAGGAGTAGCAGGAGCTACTAGTCGACTCAGAGAGTTGATAGGGCTTATGCCCGAGGTATCTGGATGTTGTCAGCCGGCGAAGTTCTTCAAGGCTAGGTTTTGAGACCCCAAAGACTGAGCCTCCGGTTTCTCAGGGAGAAGACTATAGGTCGTGAGGAAGCGATTGTAAGTGATAGTACCCTGCAGGTAGGGATACCTTGATTAGTAAAGTGAGAAGTTATGAATATTGACAAGAATGGTAAGTGAACCGAGACTATAGTTGTGTAGAGTTCACAGAAATTGCCCTGTGATGTAAGACCAATAGGGTAGATTGTACAGTAGAAATACTTTGGCTTATGTGACGAACCTCTAGTGAGTGGGAGGATAGGGTGAGAAGTACCTTGAGATAAGAGAGAGATTTATTTCAGACTAAGAATGAGAAGTTAAGTGTGACGATGGGTCGGGTTATAGACCCATTTCGGGTCAACCGGTAGTATGGAATGGGGTGATGTCAGTTAGAAATGGTCCCGTTATGTGGTAGGGTCACGAGGATGACAGGCCCAAGTTTAGTTAATCGTTGTACGAGTTCGTGGATGCGTTCCACCGGAACTAGGTCGTAAGGACCGAGAAGAGCCTTAACGGGAATGTAAGTAACAATATGGCCAAGTTTGGATAGTAACTCCAAGGATTGGAGAACATAAACAAAATTTGAGATTTTGTACGTGTACTAGATGAGTTTGAAAGTACGAGAAAGTATGACAAGTAAGGAAATAAAGGAACCTCTAAGGATCCCGTGTTTTAGAAGACTGTAACCTTCGAGTTTTGTGAGAAGGGGTCGCGGACGGAAGGTCCATTGATATGTTTACGTATGTTGTGGTGGCCATGAGTGACATCGTTGGTCTTGTGGAGTATTGACTGTTAGGCATAGTATAGAGATTATGCCGGAGTTTGTATAGCTTGACAACCGACTAAGAACATTCGGGGACGAATGTTTCTAAGGGGGGGAAAATGTTACACCCCGGAAGTCCAGGACATGTATAAGAGAATGTATGTAAGGAATCAAGACTTGGAAATTAGTACGAAAGGAAGAATTGTTTTTCCGACGGAAAATCTTCCGGACGTCGGAAAGGAAAAATGTTCGTTGTTGAGAATTGGATTCTCAAAATACATTATTTGAAAAGTATGGAACTCTTAACTTTTTGGAAATTTATTTTTACGGATTTGGTCATGTGGGGCCCACCCGAGGAATTTTACATTTTTGTGGGACCCACGAGGGTTACGGAATTTTATGGACGAATGAGAGGGCGACACGTGGCACCCCCACAAGGTCTTGGTCGAATTGGTAAGGGGGTAAAATGGTCATTGACCATCTTGGAAGATAAGTCTTGCAAGCTTGATATAATTGACCAAGTCAACTTGCCACTTGGGCTTGAACCATGTGATCTTCATGTTAACCACCCATTTGTTTAAGTCTAAGCCATCCAATGTGTTATATAAGCATGCTACTAGTGCAAGACTTGCTCTTCAACACTTAGAAAAATTAGACAACTCTTGTCCCTCACTAATTGCTCTCGGGTTTGAGGTCTTTTGCACAAGAAAATTTTGTAGTTTTGATCCTTTAGCCACAAAACTTTAACCCAATGTTCCTAAGGGTATTGTAAGGATATCTCAATAGAAATATTTCGGAAAAAACGCATTTTTACGTTAGTCGCAAGGCGGAAACTTAAGGAGTTCTTCAACTTTGAAGTTGGAACTTGAAGATGGGTTCTTCATAGGCCTCTAAGGAGTGCTTGGAGCGGATTGGAACCTAAGGAAAGGAGCTAAGAATTGCTAAGGAGCGACTTTGAATCTTGGAAATTTTAAGGGCTTGGAAAGGTATAAATTTTGTCGTTTTAGTAGTTAAGACTTACTTGTTGTTGTAGCTATGGATATTAGCAAGCATGTGGTATATAGTGTGAATTTGATAAGTTTATTGGCTATTGGAACCCTAATCCGAAAACTAGCATGTTTAGCCTTAAGATTACAATTCAAGTCGATTATTCGTTTAAGTCGTCGCATGTTGTGTAAGAAGGAAATTGTAGTTGTTGAAGTGGTTTATATATATAACATGTTAGACCTTAGAACTTGGAATTGGAAAAGGATTGGAAAAGACTTAGTGTTGTTGGTTATAAGTTGGCCGAGAATGGCTTGGATTTTTATACTACTTGATATGAATTGTGGGGCGAAATTTTACACGTATTGTAAGGCGTGTAATCCCCTTTGTTTGGTTGTTGTTTTGAGCCTTAAATGTGGCGTGTTGGTTATTGTATTCGGCCTTGAAAAAGGTGGCAAAGTGAGTAGAAACAAAGGAAGTGCTGCCCGATTTTCCGTAGAATTAGAGACCGTATACTTAGTATTATTCTACATTAGAGACTAGAAGTTGATAGTCTTGTTGTGACCATTATAGGTTGACACTTCTACGTACGGCGTATTCGGCTTAGCTTGTGGATTTAGCCGGAAAGGTATGTGAACTATCTCCTCTTCTAGCATGATTCCTTAAGATAAAGAAAGTATTTCCTACTCCTTAAATGATCCATTCCTTGGTTGTATTTGGATTGCCTAAAGTAGAATTTGTTCTATGTACTCCCTTGATTGTACTTTGATGTTTAAAATTGTAAGTTGTATAATCCATGTCCTTGGTGAAGTTTGGATTCTTAAAAGTGAAAGTATGTTACTTAAAGTACATGGAGTATTGAAAAGGAAATGGTTTCCAAACCTTTTGGCTAGTGCCTTAGTTCCAAAACCTAAAGGTCATTATAATGACTTTAGGGGAGTCAAAGGAGTGATTTACTTAATTGTTTTAAAAGAGGAGAGATGACATGATTTAAGAGAAGTAACTTGTCTTAAAGGTGTGAGTTACTTGAGGTTTAAAAGTAGAAGAAACTTGTTTTCGATATATTAAGAGACTCGAAGTATTTTTGAAAGTTAAGAAACTTGATTTGAAAGTTTGTGATACTTGGTTTAAGTATAAGTCTCTTGGTTATAAAAAAGGAATGAAATTGTCTAAAAACCATAAAGGGTTATAACGGCTTTATGGGAAGTTGGTTATAACGGCTTTATGGAAGGTCTAGGAAGTTGTCTATTTTGATTAATGGGCATAAGTTGCCTAGATTGTGAAAATTTGAAGTTACTTGATTTCAAGATTTGAAATGAGTTTTCTAAGAGTGTAGTAACTTACTTGAAAAATAGACACACCTTGATACTACGGGTGTTAGTATCTTGGAGTAATTCATAAAAATGAGTCTTTTGAAAAGAATGTACGTACGTAGTACTTTGGCTTGATTAATTGAGAATTAGTCTAAGTGTGCCTTGATAAGTACTTTGGCTTGTTTAATTGAGAATTAGACTATATGACATTATCGTCCCAGAAATGGGCCGGGCAGTATACCTTTACGGGCAGACTATATGACATTATCGTCCCAGAAATGGGCCGGGCAGTATACCTTTACGGGCAGACTATATGACATTATCGTCCCAGAAATGGGCCGGCGGATACCTTTACGCGACTATATGACATTATCGTCCCGAAATGGGCCGCAAAGATACCTCACGCGGACTATATGTCATTATCGTCCCAGAAATGGGTCGGGCAGTATACCTTTATGGGCAGACTATATGACATTATGCTTATTGGTGTGATATTATATCATGGACTGCCGACAGTGAGAAAGGATAACACGGGCATGATTGATATTATGGGCGTGAGACCCATGGTTATATTTGAGTAATGACTTTGAGGGCATGCGTCCCTGACTTGATATGACTGTTTATGTGTTGTGTACTGTAGGTTGGCTATCATACATGTCTCCTGTTTTGTTAGACTGTTATGATTTCATTACAGTACTTACTGTTTCACATACTTGGTACATTCTTCATACTGACCTCCTTCGGGGGGCTGCGTTCATGCCGCAGGTTTAGGTACGCAGTTTGGTGATCTGCAGGTGTAGGACCCTGCTCAGAGTTTTTGGATAGCTCCCTCTGTTCAGGAGCTTATCTTTTGGTATAGTTCCTTCAAGATGTGCTTTTATGCGGTTATGCGGCGGGGCCTTGTCCCGTCATATTTCAGTAAAACTCTTAGAGGTCTGTATTCATATGTGGGATTGGACTCATGTACGTTGTAGTGTCTTTCGTTTATGTATATTATGGCAGCCTTGTCGGCCTTGCCCTTGCACGTACGTTGGTTTAAAAAAAAATGAGGTGTTATTTAAATTCCGCAGTTTACTTGTGTTGTTAAGGTAGAAGGGTGCCTGTAGGCACCACCACGCCCGGTTGGGCGTGACATATGTAAAACTGGAAAATACTGCAATTTACATCATTAGTCTAAAATAAAGCTGAAGACATGTATGATAATCAAATTACAGTACTCTGTGTCTTACTAACAATGAGAGTAAACAAGTGTATACTTTACTGCATAAAAATAGGTGGCTCATGATCAAAGTATGTCACCCGCCCGTAGTATCATTAAGCAATCCTACTCCTGAGACTATTTCACCCGCATAGGTCCTGTGGACCCGCAATGAGGTCATCCGCCTTGTATGAGACTATTTCACCCGCATAGGCCCGGTTGGCCCGCAATGAGTACAAATGCCGCACTCGCATCATGTGTAGAAATTCCATGGAATAAGTAGTAACCCGGGGTCTACCCCGTAAGAATATATAACCTAGCACAACCGGCTATCATACGTAACATAAGCACTACCGGCTTATCATACATAACATAAGCACCACCGACTTATACATAACATAAGCAAGTTAAGACATCCCCTAACATCTTATTAGCTTTGTTCATATAAACTCTCATTTTAGTTTACTTAAGGCACTAACATGTCATTATAAAATCCGGGAATTTAACCTAAAGTACTACGTACTTCTATTCTTTTAAAATGACTTTTTTTCATATAAAACTTCCAAGATACTAATAACCGTAGTATCAAGTCATATCTACTTTTCAAGACAAGTCACAATACCTTTTAGAAATACATTTATAGGCTTCTAAATCAAGTGACTTCTTTCTTTTAAAACCTTAAGCAATTGATGCCTTCAAATCAATTTGTCTTTCATTATTTCAAGTCATTTATCATTATTTACATTACTAGAGTGAACCACCCTTTCATCTTTCCATAAAGCTATTATAACCAACTTCCCATTAAGTCGTTATACTAACTTTATACTTTAGGCAATTACATTCTTCCTTATATCCAAGGGACTTATACTTTCAAACAAAACAAGTATCATATACTTTCAAAATACTGCAAGTCCCTTAACTTCTATTAACTTCTAACTTCAAACGTAGAATATTCTAAGTGCAAAGTCACTAAATTCTACGGAAAATCGGACATCACTTCCTTTGTTTCTACATACTTTTCCACCTTTTTCAAGGCCCGAATTCAATAACCAAGCATGCTACATTTAAGGCTCAACAATGTAGTTAACAATAGGGGATTACACGCCTAACAAGACGTGTAAAATTATGCCCCACAATTGATACCAAACTAGCCAAAAAGGCAATGCCATTCACGACCAAAAGGTGCAACAACATATCATCCTTTCCAATTCCTTTTTAATCCAAGTTATTTAATATAACATGTTATCAAGCTTCAATCGATTATAACAACTACAATCTTCAAGTAGTTAACATGCGACGATTCTAATTATCGACCAAATTGTATTTCAATTTCAAATGGCTAATAATGTCATTTCGGATTTAGGCTTCCAATATCCACAACACTTATCAATATTCAATACATATACTTCATGCTAGTTAAAATGTAAGGCTACAACAATATGTAATCTTATAACACTTAAGAGGACAAGATTGTTACCTTGACGAGCCTTAATCCAACTTCAAGATCCGAAGTCGCTCCTTAGCAACTTAGAGCCTCTCCTTGAAACTCCAATCTGCCACTTGAATCCCTTAGAAGATCACAAACAAATTTCCTTTAATTTTCAATCAAAACCTATGAAAGCGACTTAGGTTTCCACCTTGCGACTAATACAAAAACGACATTTTTCCGGGATCTTTCTATTGAGATACCCTTACAATACCCTTAGGAACCTTGGTTTAAAGTGTGGAGATTATTGAACAACAAACGAAAAAATTTCTTCTTGGAACCCTAGTGAACCCGAAAGCTCCTCTTGTGTTCTTCAAAGTTTTCTTGAAATTTGTCTAAGTGTGGGAACTAGTCTTGCTACTAGTATGTTTAAATAACAACATGGAGGGTCAAGATGAGAACAATTGGGTGGCTTGGATCCAATTCACTTAAAAATCTAGCCAAGTGGCCCTTTTGACTTAGTCAATATTATCAAGCTCTAGCCCTAGCAAGACTTGGTCATCTTAACTAGGGTCAAATGACCATAACACCCATGGTCCATTCGACCATGACCAACAAAGGGGGGTGACACGTGTCTCCCTCCCGTTCGTCGCAATATTTCGTTTCCCGACATTTCCATAATTCCGATAAATTTTTACTAGTCTCAATTCTTAACATTTTTTAGTTCTTACGTATGTTCTTATAAACATGTCCTGGAATTACGGGGTGTAACGCAAGGCCCCGCCATACCTTTGAATAAATATAATAATGTAATACAAACTCCGTACCAAAATGACAAGACTCCGAAGTAGTGGAGTTGTCTCAATAGAAGCTGGATGGAGATCCTAAGCTCGTGGATCACCCAACTGAGTACCTATATCGGCTGGCATGAACGCAGCCCCCCCGAAGGGGGTCAGTACAACAGGTACCAAGTATGGAAAGAAAATAAAGTACAGTATGAAAATCATAGCTGGCCAAGAAATGACAGGGACGAGTAAAATAATCAAATAGCAGATCCAACCATGTCATATAAAATAAAATCCAACTGTATCTTTTCCATGTATGGAACTCATGTCAAACTCAGGGACACCTGCCCCTAGAATCACTACGCACATCCTGTTACCGAAACATACCCGTGGAATACTAACCTCACTGTCGGCACCTCCACAGAATAATATATCACAAAAGCATGCTCGTTGAATATAACATCACTGGCAGCATATAATAAGTATAATATACAATAATCATCAGAGAAGTATGCCCGTGGAATTCCAACATCACTGTCGGCATGTACAAATTATAATACATAACAAGTATCCAGGAAGCATGCCCGTGGAATTCCAACATCACTGTCGGCGTTTCAACCTCACAGAAGCATGCCCGTGGAATTCCAACATCACCGCCGGTTCAGAGAACAATATATAGCCACTATCAATGAAGCGTGCCCGTGGAATTCCAACATCATCGCAAGACGGGCAACTTCACGTACATGCTCGTGGAATTCCAACATCACCGGCGATATGCGTGGTATACTATCAAATCAGCATCACTGGAATATGCCCGTGGAATTCCAACATCACTGTCAGCAGTCCATGATATAAAATAAAACCAGCATCACTGGAGCATGCCCGTGGAATTCCAACATCACTGTCGGCAGTCCATGCTATAATAAACCTCACATAAGTGTGCCCGTGGAATTCCAACATCACTGTCAGCACGTCCGTGGGAATAACAGATAATCATTATCACATGTATACATATAACAAAGGTCGGCCCCCAAGCGAGGGACACAGTGAGGTGAATGCAACACTTGCACGAATAACCATCATGAGAAACTATGTACAAGTAGAAATCTTCTTTTCGCTTTACTAGAAGGTATGGCACATATTCTACTTTAGAAAGCCTAAGGCATTTATTAAGTCATGGAAGATTTAGGCTAGAAGGAATACACGTCTTCTACTTTTAGAGAGTCTAAGGCATTTATCATGACATGAAAGAGTAAGGGTAGAAGGAAATACACGTCTTCTACTCTATAAAGCTCAACTGTACAACGTACGTCCGCCGTACGTTCCCTCTCTTATAACACCCGAGCCACTAACACTTGTAGTCTCCAACACTTCCATTTTCTATCACCAAGTAACTTACAATCTAAAGCCAAGTTACTCACACTTTTCAAATCAATTCACTTCACACTTTTGAAACCCAAAGTACTATAGGTAGAACAACTTTCACTTTAAGGACCCAAGGTACTACCAATGAAATAGATATGACAATCTTTCGTTTTAAAACCTCAAAGTACTATCGAAGGTATAGTTATAACAATCTTCCTTTTATAAACTCAAGGCATTTTCATTTCATGAAATACTAAGGACTTGAACCCCAAAAGTATTACGCACATCTATTCTTTATAAAAGAATCATTTCATGTAATAAACTCCAAGATACTAACACTTGTAGTATCAAGGTACCTCTTCTTTCAAAATCAAGTAACCTATCTTTTTAAAATCAAGTAACCTATCTTTTTAAAATCAAGTTACTTACTCCTTTAAACTCAAGTAACTTAGCAAAGATCAACTCGACTCCAATACTTACTAAACCCTCTTACCAACATCTCCCATAAGACTTGGTAAGTACTTAGGAATAATTTAGACATGCCTTTAGCATAGAATCAATAACATGAATACTCCAATAACAAGACAAGTATACTTCAAGAAACAAGTCATGTATACTCCAAATAACAAGGCAAGTATACTTCAATATTCAAGGCGAGTATACTTCAACAACAATCATGCCGATAGAAGGAAGAAGTTCACATACCTCTTAAGCTATTCCACACGCCAAGTAGAATACGCCAAACGTAGAGTATGCCAAACGTAGAATGTCAACCTATAATGACAATAATATTTCTATCAACTTCTATCTTTCCAATGTGGATTAATACCAATTATAAGGTCTCCTATTCTACGGAAAATTGGGCAGCACTTCCTTTGTTTCTACGTACTTTTCCACCTTTTCCAAGGGCCGAATTTCAACAACCAACAAGCCGCATTTAAGGCACACTAAATAGTTAACCAAAGGGGATTACACGCCTAACTTGACGTGTAAATTCAGCCCCACAACATATAAAATAGTTCTATAAAACAGTCCATAATTAACCCACAATTAAATGTCATTCTCGGTCAACAATCCACAACATATACCAAGTCCTTTTCCACAACTTCTACATTTCAATTCTCATTTGAACATGTTATATAATTCATATAAACTATCAACAACAACATTTCCTTCATTATACAACATGCGACAAGTGAGAATAACCATAAAAACGATCAACGATTCCAATGGCCAAAAAGACCTAACTCTCGGCCTCAACTTCCAATTGTGGTCCAAACCATTTTTAATCTTCATTATTTTTATCACAAGCTCAATTATATATATATATATACAACATGTAATAACTAATTACATTAAGAGGACAGTGATCCTTACCTCAATATAGCCCAAAATAATCCAAGTTTAAAGTCGATCCTTAGGATAGTCTTGGCTCCAAATCTTTAAGTTCCAATCCACAATATGCAACCACTATAAGCTTATGATGAACTCCTCTTCAAGATTCAACACCAAAAGTTGAAGAACACCTAGGGTTTCAAGACCCTCACTTTCGGCCAATGAGATTTCAAGGGGTTAGGGGTGTTTAATCTTGGCTAATACTTGGTTAGGAACCTTAATCTTCTATCTATAATCAAGGCTTGGAAGTTTAATAATTTTTGCCTTCCATTTTTGCTCAAAACTGTGAGCCCTTTATGATGATAGATATATATTTTGTGTGAAAAAAAACTAAGCGTGGATGAAGTCTTGCAAGTCTCTAGGTGTGTATATATAGTGTATCACTAAGCATAGGATCATAAGTGTAAGGTAGGATGGTGGACAAGTTTGGGTGGGACCCACTTGTCCACTTGTCTTCAAGATCTCACAAATATCTATGGTCAAAGTCAATGCCATGTGGGGATGACACATGTCACCCTCCCGTTGGTCCCGAAATATTTCATCCCCAAAATATCCATATTTGGCCAAAATATCTCAAAATATTGTGGGCCCCACAAAATCGTAAAATTTTCCGGTGGGCCCCACTTGACCAAATCCGAACTTAAAAATCCAATATATTCCAAAAGTCTCAAATACCAAATTTGAGAATCAAATTCCAATTAATAAACTTTTTTCCTTCACGAGGTTCAAAAAATTCTCCTTTAGGAAAAAGTAATCTTTCTTTCGTTCTAAAATTAAAACCTTGTTTTCTCACGTACGTTCTCATTTCAATCTCTTGGAAATACGGGGTGTAACATCCTTCCCCCCTTAGAAACATTTGTCCCAAATGTTCATACTAGGTTCAATCTAAATAGATATCGGCATAGTCCCTTTTACTATACCCAACACAATCAAATATGCCACACATGGCCACAATATATTACTCATGCATATACATCAATCAATATCAACAAGTAGGGAATCAAATTACTTGTAACCTTATCTGGTGATGACTCCTGGTCACGTCTACTGGTCAAAGTATATAGGTGGTTCAAAGGACCTCTAAAACTCGGAATTTCCACCACTATCTCTACCACGGTCCGCTGGTGTAGGAATATCCTGTCCTGCGGGGCATATGGCTATAGAAGATGTCGATCCATCAACTGGCCCCGTGGGTTGAGTCATACCACCCGTGCCTTCTCTATACGGATACTGCCTCTTCCGATGGCCCTGACGGCCGCAAAGATAACAGACTCCCGGAGTAGAACGACATTCCCAAAAATAGGACCTACCACATTGAATACACCGAGGCAAAGACGGCCTCGCCTTACCAGAACCACTATAACTGCGAGCACCTGAAACCCCGGTGTCACGACCCGAACCCGAGCCCGTGACTGGTGCCTTACCCGGGCACCCAAGTAGACCTACATCAGAGTAACCAGCGGAATATAAAATAAGACATGAAACAATATGAAGTGAGAAGCTTTATTCGAGAAAAGTCATGCAAGATATATATATAAAAGCTTGAGCGATATCCCTTTTACAAACCCCGCCTACAACAAGATTACTGCACTTAAGAATGTTATAACAACAATGGCGGATGGGGCCGCCATACCACGAATGTAAGTACCTACAACGACAGGGACTATACGAAAGATAAGCTTCCGAGACACGGAGCTTCCCAAAACGCTGAATGACCACATGGCGAGGATCAACAAGCGGTGTACCTCTACTGCGGCATGAACGCACTTCAAGGAGGTCGACAACAGTACCAAGTATGTGAAATCGAAAATACTATAAATGAAATCATAATAGTCTATATAAAATGTAAGACATATAAGATAACCAATTTACGATACACAATATGTAGCCATGTCAAGTCGTGGACTCACGCCCTTAAGGTCATCACTCAAATATAACTATGGGTCTCATGCCCACAATATCAATCATGCCCGTGGAATTCCTTCCTCACTGCCGGCAGTCCATGATATAAAAGCACCAAGGAATACACATGTGTCACGACCCGTTCCGGGGCCCGTGACTGGTGCCTTACCGGGGCACCCAAGTAGTCATACATCAGAGTAATCAGCGGAAAATATAAAGCAAGACATGAAACAGTTTATAAAATAAGACACGCTTTATGTGAAAAACATCGCCTTTCATATATATATATATAATCATGGTTTAGCGATTACATCCGAATAATCGCATCATGACTACGCACTCTAAGGAAATATACAACTATGGCGACAGTGGCCCCGCCATACCGATCGCATAAAACTATCTACAACAGGAGATCATACCAAAAGTAGAGCCTCGGAAGAGATGGAGCTCGACACCAACGTAGAGATCCTAAGGATGCGGATCTAGCACTGCTTGCCCTTACCGCGGCATGAACGCAGCCCCGGGCGAGGTCAAGACAATGGTACTAAGTATGTGAAATTATGAAGTACTTTAAAATGAAATCAAAGTATTTAAAACCTTTTAAAAAATACAATCAGTTCAATTGCACATAGTGCCATATCACAAACAATACTTGATTAGGAAAATCAGAAGGTCTAGTCTAGGCCGCGAATGATCGAAGCAAGGCCAATCGCCCATAGTATCATGCGTGCCTAGTCCCGACTTCCGCACCGCATAGTCACACATGCACCGCATGAGGTATACCTCGACGGGGCAGCTAACCCCAGATCCGCCTAGGCTCCCGCAGCCCGCATAGCCTCAAAAGACCGCATAGTCTCACTGCACCGCATAGGGAATCCCCGATCAGCAAACGCCCGGAATGATCAATCCTGGAGCATACCGCTGCTCCGCATAGTCTCACAGACCGCATAGGCCGTATAGACCCGCATCAAGGGGGGCAAGCCCTCGGTATACATAAGTCAAGGGGGTAGGTGATACAATAACAGTACAACGGACTTACCGGTTAACAACGTAAGCACAACAAGAATGACCCCCTTACACAGCATTTCAAGACACTAACACAGGTAGCATCCTAATATGTCTACTTATCAAACAAATCTTACTACACTTAACAGAAATCAATACAAGGCTTTTATAAACAACCAAGTAAACAGTTCCTTTTTATCTTTCTTAAGTTGTTATACCTAACTTCCCATAAAGCTAGTATAACTCTTAAGCTTTTGTTTTTAAAAACCAAATATTTATCTTCTGTTAAAAATGATTCAGTATTCTTTTGAAATGTTTTGATTCTTTATTATTCGTGCTTAAGCTGAGGCATCACAGACGTATTATTCAGCTTAAGCGTGAGGCATTGCCGTAAGTATTATTCAGATAGCACATGCACGTCACCGTACTATATATATTGTAAAATATCATGCTTAGGAAGAATCACATACCTTCTACGAAAATCCTCCTGCCAAGTCGAGTATGTCGCGCGTAGAGAATCAGCCTATCATAGTCACAGACATCTATCAAAGTCTAGACTACTCTGAAGGTCATTCTAAACAGAGGGTTCACAATTCTACGGAAAGTCGGGCAAAGACAACCCTACCGGTGAGCTATATAAGTTCTTCAGAAAAAAATCCTATGTGAGTACAGATTCAATTATTCTTCTTTAGACCCTTCTATTGTGATGATAGTTCAATTCTATTCAGAATATTCTTCTAAGTATTTAATACTTATCCTTATACAACAACAGTATATATATTCTAATTCAAAAGAGGGTTAGGATTAGTTACCTCGGTAAGCCCAATAATATCCTAGAAAAAGTCGCGCCTGAGCAAGGTTTTGCTCCTAAGTTGTATGCTCCAGAACCTTAGAAGTTCTTCACAACTTCTACTAAGTACTAAGGTATTTGGGCTAGGTATTTTGGGCATTATAACAATACTTAGAAGACAACTTTCTACCAAGGGAGGGGGTAGATTTCGGCTAGGCTAGGGGGTTAGGCCTCGGCCAACTTCCTGAGGAGGAGGTGTTTGGACGAAATGGCTACAAAGGGAGAGGAGAGGATTTTTAGACTTGGAAGATAACTTTGTGGATGAAGAACTCTTCATCTAAGGGGTATTTATAGCTCAAGCCTTGGCCAACCAATGGCCAAGATGAAGACAAGTGCAAGGCAAGTGTAGGGTGAGGATTAACTAAACACAAATATCCTACCAATTCCTTGATTGTGCCATGGCACAAAAACGCGTGCCAATGTTCTCCATTTTCGTCCAATGGGCGATTCAAGTCCATCAATGGGAGGTGCCAAGTGTTGCCCTCCCGTTGGTCCAAAATGTTTCGCCTCTCGGAAAAATCCGCAAAAATACTTAATGACATAGGCGGAATTTTCTCTACGAAGTCGTGGAAACGCTTTCGAAAAGCGATTCTTTTAGCGAGTTGTGTACAAATTTCGAACTTGGCCTATCTTTAAGGCTAAACTAGACGCACGTCCTCACGCATATACTCGGAAATACGGGTATAACATTCTCCTCCTTAGAAACATTCGTCCCGAATGTTCCTTCCCAAGACAGATAATGATCGAGTTCTTTAAAACTTAAACGATTGCAAAAGCCACACACGCCACAAAACAACACTTAGGTAAAACGATAACGAAAATTTACAAGTAGGAAAGTGAATTACCCGGAGGTGTGGGGAATAGGTGAGGTACCTGCGCCTCATGTCCTCCTCGCCTTCCCACGCCATCTCCTCCCTAAGCTCGTTCCGCCACAAGACTTTGACGAAGCCACGCCCTCGTCCGCAGACGCCTAACTCGACGATCGATTATCGCTATGGGAATCTCTCATACGATAACCCGGTCACACTGGACATCGTCAATCGGGTGTACCCTAGATGGATCCCCGATATATCTCCTCAGCATAGATACGTGAAACACCGGATGCACTGCCTCCAGATCGGACGGCAGATTCAACTCAGAGTAACCTTGCCTACCTCGCGACAACTGAACGCCCAATGTACTGGCCGAGCTTCCTTCTTCCCGAATCTCATCACACCCTTCATGGGCGACACCTTTAGGAAAACCCAATCATGAACTCGAACTCAAGATGTCGACGACGATGATTCGTGATACGACTTCGCCGACTCAGAAATTAATAGCCGCCTCGGATAAGCTTCACCTTATCCATCGCTGCACCAAATCTGGTCCCACTAGCCGCACTCGCCCACATCGAACCAACCTATAGGCGATCGCACTTCCTCCCATACAAGGCCTCATAAGGCGCCATCCGAATACTTTGGAGTGGTAGCTATTATTATATGCAAACTCAACTAGAGGCAAATGATCCTCCCAACTACCATGAAGTCAACACAGCTCGCAAAGATATCCTCAAGAGTCCGGATAGTGCGCTCTCGTCGTCCGTCTGCTCGTGGATGAAATGCAGACTTCAGCTCACCTGCCCCTAAACCCCTTCGGAAGGACCTCCGGAAGTTAGCCGAATCGGGCTCCTCCGCCGGATATGATCGAACTAGGGACTCCATGCGATCGACGATCTCTCGGATGTAAAGTTCGCATAATCCTCACCAAAAGGTCGTCCGAACGGAAGAAAGTGGGCTGATTTCGCACGGCCGATTTATAACCCATATAGAATCATGTCTCCTCCGAGTGCGAGGTAATCCCGTGATGAAGTCCATGTTGATTACCTCCCACTTCCGTGTCGGGATCTCGATAAATCGTCAGAACAAACCACCGTGCCTGCGTGCTCTACCTTCACCGCCGACAACACGCACCGAGCTACGAACTCGCAACGCCCTCTTCAAGCCATCCCACCAATACACGATCTAAGGTCGTGGTACATCTTGGTCGACCGGATGGATAGAGTAACGCGCTGTGTGCTTCCCAAGAACTCACGAAGTCCTCAAACATCCGAACACACACCGCCTCAAACCTTAGCACCCCATCGTGCTACCTCAAAAGGACCCTTGCCCTCACGAAGAGTTGTATCACGATATCGAATCAAAGCCGATCCTCGAATTGCCTCTACACCTCCTCGACGATGGAAGACTCGCAACCTCACGAACTCTAACCCCACCGCTATCGTAATCAATCAAATGGACACCAAGGCTCGCTAATCGATGCAAATCACGAACCATGTCCCTCCTCTCTAGCCGCACATCCGATAGGCTCCCATCGACCTACGACTAAGAGCATACGCCACAACATCGCCTTCCCGTGGTACAGATATCAACATCGTAATCCTTAAGCAACTCTAACCACCGTCTCGCCGTAAGTTCAGCTCCTCGTGAAGATATACTTGAGGCTCTTGTGGTGCGTATAAATATCCACGTGAACCCCATACAAATAGTGCCTCCAGATCTTCAAAGCGTGAATCACCGCCGCCACTCTCCAAATCATGGGGGTAGTTCCTCTCGTGTTTCTTCAATCGTCGGGATGCATATGCTATAACTCTGCCATGCTGCATCAACACACATCCCAACCCGATGCCCGACGATCACAATACACGACATAACCATCCGACCTCCGGAGAGTAAGAACGGGCGGTCGTCGCCTCTTTTCAAAGAATCGGAAACCCCGCCACAAGCATCACCATCAAACTTGGCCGCTTTCCGAGTCACCTAGTCAATGGTGCAGATAGAAGCAAACTTCCACGAACCGCCGATAATAACTGCAAGGCCCGAAATGCGAACCTCTGCCGAGTAGTAGGTCTCGCCAAGTCTCGACCGCCTCGATCTTGCCAGACAACTCGAATGCCATCAGCCATAATATGCCCAAGAAACGCCATCAAGTCAACCAAAACTCACATTTGGAAAACTTGGCGTAAATCGCTGATCTCGAGAATCACAAGACGGCCTCAAATGCTCCGCGTGCTCCCGCTCGAGCGAGAATAAACCAAGATATCATCAATGAACACTATCACAAACGTGTCCAGAAATGGTTTGAACACTCGGTTCATCAAATCCATGAATACCGCCGAGCATTGGTCAACCCAAAAGACATGACCACGAACTCATAATGCCCGCATCGTCCGAATGCGATCAGGGACATCCACCTCTCGACACGAACTCGATGATAGCGAACGCAGATCAATCTTGGAGAAACATCTCGCGCTCGCAATCGGTCGAACAAATCATCAATCTCGGGAAGGGGTATCTGTTTAATGGTCACCTTGTTCACCTGTAATCAACACACATGCGCTGGCCCCGCCCTTCTTCTTCACGAACACACGGCGCTTCGTGGGAAACACTGGGCCTAATGAAGCCCTTTCTCCAAAGAAATCCTCACCGTCCTTCACTCTCTCAACTCGGCAGTGCCATTCAGATGGCGGAATGGAAATAGGCCGAGTATCCGCAATATGTCAATACAAAACTCAATCTCCTCTCGGGAGGGATACCCGAGGTCATGCGGGAACACGTCTGGGAACTCGACTACGGAATCGATCAAAATCTGTACCGCAGCCTCAGATCAAACACTCGAACTAGATGGTAGATGTACCCTTCCGCACCATCTTCCTAGCCTTGAGGTAGGAAATAAACCTACCCTCGCGATACCGCGTGCTCCCACTCAACAACCGGCTCCTCAGAACCGGAACCGCACTACTCTCTCTCTCCGGTCTACATTGGCGTAGCAAGAGGCTAGCCAATCCATCCCGTGATCACGTCAAGTCAATCATCTCCAACTCTATCAAGTCGGCTGGGTCCGACGATCAGAATGGTCACAGACAAGCTCTATATACCCGCCGAGCTACCACCGAATCACCCATCGGCGTAGCTACCTCGAAAGGTCTATGGACTCGTGCTCTATCCCCATCCTACTAGCAACAAGGGAGATATATGGGACAGAGTAGAACCGGATCTATCAAAGCATACACATCAAACCCGAACCGATAAGGTACCGCGATTTACATCGTGAGGCCTCACGATCTCCGCTGGACAAAGCATATATGCGGTTACGAGGACCGCTAGAATCGACTGCGCCACGACCGCCACCCGCCGTCCATGTGTACCTTGCGCCTCCGGCGAGTAATCGCCGAGGAAGAAGCGGCAATGCACTCAGATCGGGCCCTACTACCAGGGCCGCTCGGTCGGACAAACTCGCGAAATGACCTGCGGCCACACGTAGCAAGCTCCCGAGTACGCCCGAATGGTATCTACCACAACGCACACCGAGCGGACCTCGAGCGGTTAGCACTTCGCTACTCGAAATCAAGTCCCGGGCCCCGACCGCTTCGATCGCTCTGGGTCAGATCAAGATGATATAGAGCGCTCTGCGGCCGTGGTGCACCTGGACTTCACGATGCCGCCACCCCGAACCTCCAAAAGAACCGGCCGTCTTGGCCTTCTTCTGCTGCTGATATCGCTCAACCCGGCGGTCTCTCCGCTCCTCGCATCCTAGAGCATGAGCCTGCATGCGGGTAATGTCCATTCCCGGCTGAAGAGAAACACCCGCACATGACTCGGCCATATAATCATCGAGCCCGGTGACGTAGCGGTGTACCCTATCCTCCATATCTGCTACCAAGGCTGGGACATATCGAGCCAAAGAATCAAACTCGACATTATACTCTCTCATCAAGGCCCTCCTCGCCTCAAAGAACAAGAATCTATCACTCGTGCTCTCCTCATCCGCGAGGCAAGAAGTGTGTGAGAAAAGCCTCAAAACTCATCCCATATCACGGGGTGCATGCTCTCCGAAAGCTCCCATGTATCAAACCAATCGACAGAGGTATCACGCAGCCTTTGTGACCCTTAGATCACAGACTCGGTCTCCGACGCCCTGATCACTCTCAAAATCCTCTAAAGCTGACGGATGAACTCCTTGGGATCATCCTCCTACCGACCAGTAAAACTACGAGGGCTACAACTAAGGAAATCCAGAGCCTCAAACTATCTCGCCTCGGGTGTACCACGGTGCAATCTGGGCCGAGCTGAATCGCCGCATCCAGCCTCTCTCGTGTCGGGCCACAACTTTAGCCAAAAGTCGGGCCATCTCCTTGTACCTAACTCTCCGCCCAGCCGGGGACGGGAGGCGTGGTACTGTGGTCATTCTGGGCCGGGCGGCCATAGAACTCGCCGTCTCGTATAGACGGGCCTCGAGCCTCGTGACTGGGTGTCTGCTAGCGCCTCCTCGCTTTGCCCTTCCGCCACGGCCGGGTTGCCTTACGTGGAGGCATAATCGCATACGGAAAGGAATACGTTAGAGGGGTCCAACCTATAACACGCCTCTAAAGCACGATCTCGTAATGAGAAGAATGGAAACCAATCCTAAATATCCTATAGCCTCACGATTATTGGTGTGGTGCACAACACACCGATAATCAAGACTCTACTAGATACGGTGCAGACACTTTCCGAGGATTAATCGCTCGATACCACTTTTGTCACGACTGCCCGGCCCGTGGATCGTGCCTCACCGGCACCCAAGTAGTCATACATCGAGTAATCAGCGGAAAATATAAAGCAAGACATGAAACGCTTTATAAAATAAGACATACGCTTTATGTGAAAACATCGCTTTCGCATATATATATATATAATCATGGTTTAGCGATACATCCGACATCGTACATCATGACTACGCACCTCTAAGGAAATATACAACTATGGCGGACAGGCCGCCATACCTCGATCGCATAAAACTATCTACAACGGAGATCATACCAAAAGTAGAGCCTCGGAAGAGATGGAGCTCCCGACACCAACGTAGATCCTAAGGATGCGGATCTAGCACTGCCGCTTGCCCTTACTGCGGCATGAACGCAGCCCAGGAGAGGTCGACAACAGTACTAAGTATGTGAAATTATGAAGTACTTTAAAATGAAATCAAAGTATTTAAAACCTTTTCACAAATACAATGATTCAATTGCACATAGTGCCATATCACAAACAATAACGATGCTAGGAAAATCAGAATGTGTCTAGTCTAGGCCGCGAATGATCGAGCAAGGCCAATCGCCCATAGTATCATTCTGCGTGCCTAGTCCTCGACTTCCGCACCGCATAGTCACACATGCACCCGCATGAGGTATACCTCGATCGGGGCAGCCAACCCCAGATCCGCCTAGGCTCCCGCAGCCGCATAGCCTCAAAAGACCGCATAGTCTCAGCGGACCGCAGGAATCCCCGTGATCAGGCAAACGCCGGAATGATCAATCCCGAGCATACCGCTGCTCGCATAGTCTCACAGACCGCATAGCCGTATAGACCAAGATCGCGGGCAAGCCACCGATACATAAGTCGAGGGTAGGTGATACAATAACAAGATAACGGACTTACGGTTAACAACGTAAGCACGCAAGAATGACCCTTACACAAAGATTTCAAGACACTAACACAGTAGCATCCTAATATGTCTACTTATCAAACAAATCTTACTACACTTAATGTAAATCAATACAAGGCTTTTATAAACAACCAAGTAAACAGCCTTTTATCTTTCTTAAGTTGTTATACCTAACTTCCCATAAAGCTAGTATAACTCTTAAGCTTTTGTTTTAAAACCAAATATTTATCTTCTGTTAAAAATGATTCAGATTCTTTTGAAATGTTTTGATTCTTATTATTCAGCTTAAGCGCGAGGCATCACAGACGTATTATTCGAGCTTAAGCCGTGAGGCATTGCCGTAAGTATTATTCAGATAGCACATGTACGTCTACCGTACTATATATATTGTAAAATATCATGCTTAGGAAGAATCACATACCTTCTCGGCGAAAATCCTCTTGCCAAGTCGAGTATGTCGCGCGTAGAGAATCAGCCTATCATAGTCACAGACATCTATCAAAGTCTAGACTACTCAAGGTCATTCTAAGCAGAGGGTTCACAATTCTACGGAAAGTCGGGCAAAGACAACCCTACCGTGAGCTATATAAGTTCTTCAAAAGCAAATTCTACATGTGAGTACATTCAATTATTCTTCTTTTAGACCCTTCTATGATGATAGTTCAATTCTATTCTGTAATATTCTTCTAAGTATTTAATACTTATCCTTATACAACAACAGTATATATATTCTAATTCAAAAGAGGGTTAGGATTAGTTACCTCGGTAAGCCCAATAATATCCTAGAAAAAGTCGCGCCTGAGCAAGGTTTTGCTCTAAGTCAGATGCTCCAAGAACCTTAGAAGTTCTTCACAACTTCTACTA
The DNA here is from genome assembly GCA_029844215.1 of Przewalskia tangutica. NCBI lineage: Eukaryota > Viridiplantae > Streptophyta > Magnoliopsida > Solanales > Solanaceae > Przewalskia > Przewalskia tangutica. The sequence goes on along the minus strand of JAQGDG010000052.1, from coordinate 88,989 downwards.
AGTACTAAGGTATTTGGGCTAGGTATTTTGGGCATTATAACAATACTTAGAAGACAACTTTCTACCAAGGAGGGGGTAGATTTCGCCAGGCTAGGGGTTAGGCCCTCGGCCAACTTCACAAGGGGAGGGGGAGGTGTTTGGACGAAATGGCTACAAAGGGAGAGGAGAGGATTTTTAGACTTGGAAGATAACTTTGTGGATGAAGAACTCTTCATCTAAGGGGGTATTTATAGCTCAAGCCTTGGCCAACCAATGGCCAAGATGAAGACAAGTGCAAGGCAAGTGTAGGGTGAGGATTAACTAAACACAAATATCCTACAAATTCCTTGACTTGTGCCATGGCACAAAAAACGTGCCAATGTTCTCCATTTTCGTCCAATGGACGATTCAAGTCCATCAATGGGAGGGTGCCAAGTGTTGCCCTCCCGTTGGTCCAAAATGTTTCGTCTCTCGGAAAAATCCGCAAAAATACTTAATGACATAGCCGGAATTTTCTACGAAAGTCGTGGAAACGCTTTCGGAAAACGATTCTTTTAGCGAGTTGTGTACAAATTTCGAACTTGGCCTATCTTTAAGGCTAAACTTTTGTACGTACGTCCTCACGTACATACTCCGGAAATACGGGGTATAACAACATGAACACCAGGTCCCACCTGTGTCATAATACAACTGTACGGGGTAAGTACGAAGGCATAGCCGACTACTAAAACCCACAGTACCAACAATGCTATAAATCAGATCACGAGGTCTTTCTAGACCGCGCCACACGATCGAAGCTGGTCACTCGCCTCGGTATCAATGTGCGCGTCAAATCGAACTCACCGCACTCGCGATAGGCCACCTAGGCCCGCATGAGGTATTCCCGCATCGAGGTAGCTACTCGCATCGCCCCGACTCGTAGTCCGCGTGGCCACATAGACCGCATGAGGTATTCCCCGCACACTAACACGAACTCGTAGCTCGCATAGGTCCTGGACCCGCATGAGGCATCCTCGACGGGGCAGCTTAACCCCGATATCATGTCAAGAGGTGAGTGATACAATAACATAACGACTTATCGTTAAACAACATAAGCACAATAAGAATAACCTCTTTACACAAGCGTTACAAGATAAGATACTAACACACGTAGCATCATAACATGTTTACTTATCAAACCAACAAGAAAGTATTACAAGGCTATCACAAACCAACATAGTCAAGTTATTCACACAAGGTACTTTCTATTTTATGTCAACAAGTTCGGGTTTTTATCCCCAAGGTACTTCATACATTAACTCTTTAAAAAGATTCGCTTCGTTCACAAAAGTCACACGATACCCGTAGTATCAAAAATAGAGTGACTATCTTTTTAAGTAAACCAAAACAGTTTCCCTACCTTCTTTTTGAACCAACTTAAGACAAAAGCATGCCTTCCTTTTTAAACGAAAACACTTCAAATTTTCAAGTCTTTGTCTTTTATAAATCAAGTCCTTACTTTGAAATCAAAACTTGTTTATTAATGATCTTATTAAAGCAGCCATGATCTAGGAAATGTAATACAATTTTGTCTTATCTTAGCTTCTATGCAGATGGAGGTTTCTACTGGTTTTAATAATACTTAATTAGTCAATACATTTTCCTTTATTAGCGCTGCAGTGGTTTGTTCGATACTTATTCTCATTTCCGAAATCAATATAAGGCTTTCATAAATAATTAAGTAAATCGTTCCTTTTATCTCTCTTAAGTCGTTATACCTAACTTCCCATAAAGCTAGTATAACACTTAAGCTTTTAAAACCAAGTATTACTCTTCTTTCAAAAACGATTCTTAATTCTTTTGAAATACTTCAAGATTCTTATTATTTAAAACTCAAGTCAAAAGACATCGAAGTAAAACCACGTCACTAACACACGACGTCTACCGTACTATATATATATTCTTTTAAAATATCATGCTCAAGAGGATAGGAAGAATCACATACCTCCTCGGCGAAATCCACCTGCCAAGTCGAATATGTCGCGCGCAGAGTATCAACCTATAATAGTCAAATACGTCTATCAACGTCTAGACTACTCTGTAGAATATTCTAAGCAGAAGGTGCTTATTGCTACGGAAAATCGGGCAGCACTTCCCTACCCGTCAAACTACACAAGTCTACTGTAATACAGTCCTATGTAATTACAGTTCAATTCCCTTCTTTATACCATTCTTATATATCTTATACTCATTTATAAACTACTATATGTAATCTCCAATTACAATAGAAGGACAAAGATACTTACCTCGATAAGCCCAAAATTATCCAAGATTAAAGTCGATCCTGAGCAAGGTTGAGCTCCTATTCTGTACGCTCCAATTCGCTCCAAGAAACCCTTAGAAGTTCTAAACAACTTCTACTTAATACTTCAACCAACTATGAAGATTTTCCTAGGGCTTCGTTTAGTGACTAAAGGATATAAAGTAGCATTTCCGGGCTTTTTGTATAGAGGTAACTTGGGAATACTACAAGGTATTTGGGCCAAGGTATTTTGGAATAGTAACAATACTTGGAGAATACTTTTTCTACCGTGGGGTATTTGGGCGAAAGCTTGAGGAAGGGGTGTGTCTCGGCGAGAACACAAGGAGGGGGGGAGAGTGTTGGACGAGAGCCTTACTAAGGGGGAGGGAGTTTTGAGACTTGGAAAAATGTTTAAGGGATGAAGAATAAGTCTTGAACTTAAGGGGTATTTATAGGCCAATCAATGGCCAAGATCAAAGCAAGTGGAGGGTGAAGATTTGGACAAGTGTTGTGTGGGTCCCACCTTATCTATCTACTCCACAAAATATCTAGCCAACATTGACCAAATGTTTATGGCATTTAACACAAAAAAAAATGTGCCAAGGAACTCCCTCCAAACCGTCCACTTTGAGGGTGACACATGTCACCCTCCCATTGGTCCCAAATATTTTATCTCTCGGAAAAATCCACAAAAAATTAAATTATTGAACACGCAAAATTCCTTTACAAGGTTCGGAAAACTTTCCGTCGGAAAAACAATCTTTTTCGTTAGTTGTGCACAATTTCGTCCCTTTTGCCTAATTAAGGCTTACACAATTGTACGTACGTCCCCACATACATACTCTGGAAAATACGGGATATAACATTTTCCCCTCCTTAGAAACATTCGTCCCGAATGTTCCTTCTCAAGACGGATAACGATAAAGTTCCTCTTAACTTAAACAAGTTGCCAATGCCACACCTGGCCACAAAATAACACATGTGCAAATACTTAATCCAAGTCCATGAGGAATCACCTCCATCATTACAAAAGCTTCCACCCAAGGGCTAAAAGATACTCCCTTCGCACTTTTTCTTCACAAACGAAATGATCACTTCTATTCTCTTACACATGTTCACTTCTTCCCTTACTGTCAGACCTACTCAGACACTCGAACTCTTCCTACTAAACTTACCACCTTCATATTGCTTGATTTCCAACATCTCGGGGTTACTATCTCCAACTTGGTCATCATTATCTTGGAACACTCTGGTTGGATCTCTGATACTTTTCCGAACATAGCAACATGAAAGACCGAACGTACTGCCTCCTAAGTCGGACGGAAATGCTAACTTATAGGCAACCCGACCTATTCTACAACCGATCTGAAAACGCTCAAAGTACCTCGGGCAAAGTTTCCCCTACTTTCCAAATCTCATCACGCCCTTCCGGGGTGGTACCTTCAAGAAAACCCACCGTCAACCTGAACTCCAAGTGTTGACGCCGATTATCCGTACGACTTCTGCTGACTCTGAGCTGCCAATAACCTCTCCTGGATAAGCTTCACCCTATCCACATCCTGCTGAATCAAGTATGAACCAACTATCTGCACCTTGCCAACATCGAACCAATCGACTGGCAACCTACCCTTACGCCCATACCCGCCATGGCGACATCCGAATACTGAAATGGTAGCTATTATAATACTCACTCAACAAGAGGCGAATAATCCTTACGGCTACCTCTGAAATCAAAAACACCAGCCCGAGGGTGAAAGCAATACTGAGACTCACCTGAGTTCCTAACCTTGCCTGGTAAAACCTCCATAAAAAGAAATAGCCGTAAACTGGGCTCCACCGTCATTATAAGTAAAAGTAGGAACCCCGCAGTGCCTTACAACCTTCCCGATATATAACATCTCGCATAACCTCTCACGAGTAAACACCCGATCGAAAGACAAGATGGGCTGACCTCATCGGCCCGACTACTGGTCGAACGTATCCACGAACTCGTATGATGGTTAACTAAACTTGGGCCTAACACCCTCGTGACCCTATCACAAAGCGGGACCACCACAATTTTTCCTTACTTCAAACCGGGCTGCGGGTTGACCCGCAATCTGGCCTCAAGCACTACCGGCTTATCATACCATATATAAGCAAGTTAAGAAATCCCCTAACTTCTTATTATTCTTGTTCATGTACACTCTCATTTTAGTTTACTTAAGGCACTAACATGTCTTTTATAAAAATCCGGGAATTTAACCCAAAGTACTACATACTTCTACTCTTTTAAAATGACTTTTTTTCATACAAAACTTCCAAGACACTAATAACCATAGTATCAAGTCATAACTACTTTTCAAGACAAGTCACAATACCTTTTAGAAATAAAATTATAGGCTTCTAAATCAAGTGACTTCTTTCTTTTAAAACTTTAAGCAATTGATGCCTTTAAATCAATTTGCCTTTCATTATTTCAAGTCATTTATCATACTTAAATTACTTAGAGTAAATCACTCTTTTTAACCTTCCATAAAGCTATTATAACCAACTTCCCATAAAGTCGTTATACTAGCTTTATACCTTAGAAACTTACATTCTTCTTTATAACCAAGAGACTTAAACTTTCCAACAAAACAAGTATCAAAAATACTTTCAACATACTTAAAGTCTCTTAACTTTTGAAAACCAAGATATCCTTAATATTTACACAAGTGAGTTAATTCCCTAACTCAACCAACTTGAACATTATTAAAATAAGACAAGGATATCAAATGGACTAGATTGTCAAAATCTTGTACGTCTACCGTACTATACATTTACAACTTATTCATGCTCAAGAGATAAGAAAGTTCCACATACCTCTTCGGTTAAATCCACTTGCTAAGTCCATTCGCACGTAGTATGTCAACCTATAATGACCATAATACGTCTATTAACTTCTTACTTCAACCGTAGAATATTCTAAGTGCAAGGTCACTAAATTCTACGGAAAATCGGACAGCACTTCCTTTGTTTCTACATACTTTGCCACCTTTTTCAAGGCCGAATTCAATAACCAAACACGCCACATTTAAGGCCCAACAAATTAGTTAACAATAGGGGATTACACGCTTAATCAAGACATGTAAAATTCCGCCCCACAATACAAAACAAACTAGTCTAAACTACAATGTCAATTCGGCAATTAAGGCAACAATACCAATTCTTCTTCCAATTTCTTTTCAATCCAAGTGGTTTAATATAACATGTTATCTAGCCACAATTGGTTATAACTACTACAATCCTCAAGTAGGTAAACATGCGACGATTCTAATTATCGACCAAATTGTATTTCAATTTCAAATGGCTTAACATGTCATTTTCGGATTTGAGCTTCCAAATTCCCATAACACTTATCAAACTTCATAACACATATCACATGATCAATTCTAACTTATAATAACATGGAACCTTCAATTACAAAAGTAAGACGAAGATTATACCTCATTTAGCCCAAATATGATCCAAGTTTACAAGTCGATCCTTAGCAACTTTAGCTCCTCTTTTCGACGTTCCAATCCATTCCAAGCAACCCTTAGAAACTTATGAAGAACTTATCTTCAAGTTCCAACTTCAAAGTTGAAGAACTCCTTTAGCTTCCGCCTTGCGACTAATACGAAAACACCATTTTTCCGGGATCTTTCTATTGGATACACTTACAATACCCTTAGGTACCTTGGTTTAAAGTGGGGATTATTGACAACAATTGAAATTTTTTCCTTGAAACCCTAGCCTTGGCTGAGAGCTTCCTCAAGTTTCCATCAAGTTTTTCTTGAAAATTTGCTAAGTGTTAAGCCTTGTCTTGCACTAGTAAGCTTATATAAATAAATGGAGGGTCAAGATTAGAACAAATGGGTGGTTTGGATGCATTTCACAAGGATCAAGCCAAGTGGCATTTGACTTAGTCAACAATGTCAAGCTAATTGTCTTGCAAGACTTGGTCTTTTAAATTATGGTCAAATGACCATTTCTCCATGTCATTTTCGTCCAAGGCCATTGGGGGTGACACGTGTCGCCTCCCGCTCGCCATAATATTTCGCTTTTCCGACAAATTCCAAAATTCGATAAATTTTTACTCGTCTCAAATCTTAACATTTGAGTTCTTACGCACGTTCTTACAAACCTATCCCGAAATTTCCGGTGTAACATTCTTCCCCTTAGAAACATTCGTCCCGAATGTTCTTACGAGTCAAACTTAAAGATAGCCATAACGTCTCCTTACAACCCCTACATACCAATAATTCCACACGTACACATAACAATGCTCAGATAAAAATGTCAACTGAACCCCACGTGTCAACGTCGACATTCTGCATAACGCTCACGACTCTAAGCTTACTAATAATCTTTCCGGATAAGCTTCGCTTTATCCACACCGCTCAATCAAGTCTAGACCAAATAACTGAACCTCGCCTATGTCGAACCATCCAACCGGCGATCTACACTTTCTTACATACAAGGCCTCATACAGGGCCATCTGAATACTGGAAGGGTATCTGTTATCGTACGTAACACAACAAGAGGCAATTAACCCTCCCGGCTATATCTGAAATTAAGAACACAGGCCCGCAACCTATCCTCAAGTGCCTGGATAGTACGCTCTGCCTTTCCGTCGGTCTGAGGGTGTAATGCAAAACCGAGACTCACATGTGTCCCTAAAACCCTTCTGAAAAACCTCCAGAAGTTATCTGTAATCGAACTCATCTGTCTGACATCATAAACGTAGGAACCCCGTGCAGTCTCACAATCTCTCTGCTATACAAGCTAGCATAAACCTCAGCCGAGTAAGTGGTCCTAACCGAAAGAACACGGCTGGTTTCGTCAGCCTATTTACCATGACCCCCAGGGAATCGCACTTCCTCTGAGTACGATGCCACCCGGTAACAAGATCCATATTAAATACCTCTCATATCTAGGTTGGGATTTCAATCGCCTGCAATAGCCCACTGGGCTTCTGGTGCTCAACCATGACCTGCTACTAACTCGGACACTAAGAAGTAAACTCCGCTATCTTCCTTTCCCGGTCATCTTACCCATACATACAACTTAGGTCACGACACAACTTAGTCGACCCCGAACAATTAGAACAATAAACACTGTATGCCTCCCCTAAAACCTGCTGACTAGTCCTCGCAAAGACCGGTACACACACAATCTATCTCATATCACAAAGACACCCATCCGGTGCTACTCAAACAGGCTCTTCTCTTCTCGGAGAGCCATATCTCGATACAGTATCATCACTAGATCCTCATATTGTCGCCTCTTTACCTCCTCAACGACGGAAGACTCGGAAACCTCTCGGATCTAAACTTCATTAACCTTGGAAACAAATAATCGAACTCCTCGGCTCGGTAGCTGATGAATCTCACGGACCACGTCCCGCCTATCCGTCGCCTATCCGCGTACTACCCTTAGATCCACGACAAAGAGTATCTCAGAATCGCTTCGCTTTCCTGATGGTATAGGATATCAATATCACAATCCTTGAGTAACTCAAACCACCATCACTGTCGCAAATTCTACTGCCTCAGTCTGCAGATATACCGGAGGCTTTTGTGGTCTGCACAAATATCCACATGAAGTCTGTATATACGTCATGCCCCCAAATCTTCAAGGCATGATTTAACTGCCGCCAGTTCTAAATCGTGAGTGGCGTAATTTCCTTTCATGCTTCCCTAATGTTACACCCCGTAAGTTCAGGACATGTATAGGAGAAGGTATGTAAGTAATCGAGACTTGGAAATTAGTACGAAAGGAAGAATTGTTTTTTCGACGGAAAATCTTCCGAACGCCGGAAAGGAAAAATGTTCGTTGTTGAGAATTGGATTCTCAAAATGCATTAGTTGAAGAGTATGGAACTTATTAACATTATGGAAATTTATTTTTTACGGATTTGGTCACGTGGGGCCCACCCGAGGAATTTTACGTTTTGTGGGGCCCACGAGGGTTACGGAATTTTATGGACGAATGAGAGGGCGACACGTGGCACCCCCACACTTGGTCTTGGTCGAATTTTGTAAGGGTAAAATGGTCATTTACCATGGTAGAAAAAATTAGAGAGGCCTTGTTCATGTGATATTGCTCTCGGGTTCACCACACTTTCCACAAGAAAAATTTGTAGTTTTGATCCTTTATTCACAAGACTTTAACCCAAGGTACCTAAGAGTATTATAAGGTTATCTCAATAGAAATATTTCGGAAAAACGGCGTTTTCGTATTAGTCGCAAGGCGGAAACTTAAGGAGTTCTTCAATTTTAAAGTTGGAACTTGAAGATGGGTTCTTCATAGGCTTCTAAGGAGTGATTGGAGCGGATTTGAACATAAGGAAAGGAGCTAAGAATTTTTAAGGCGCGACTTTGAATCTTGGAAATTTTAAGGGCTTATAAAGGTATAAATCTTGTCGTTTTGGTAATTAAGATTTACTTATTGTTGTAGCTATGGATATTAGCAAGCATGAGTTATTTAGTATAAGGTTTGATAAGTTTATTGGCTATTGGAACCCTAATCCGAAAACTAGCATGTTTAGCCTTAAGATTACAATTCAAGTCGATTATTAGTTTAAGTCGTCGCATGTTGTATAAAGAAGGATATTGTAGTTGTTGAAGTTGTTTATGACTATATAACATGTTAGACCTTAGAACTTGGAATTGGAAAAGAATTGGAAAAGACTTTGAATTGTTGGTTGTTGTTGGCCGAGAATGGCTTGAATATGGAACTACTTCGTATTAATTGTGGGGCGGAATTTTACACGTATTGTAAGGCGTGTAATCCCCTTTGTTTGGTTGTTGTTTTGAGCCTTAAATGTGGCGTGTTGGTTATTTTATTCGGCCTTGAAAAAGGTGGAAAAGTGAGTAGAAACAAAGGAAGTTCTGCCCGATTTTCCGTAGAATTAGAGACCGTATACTTAGTATTATTCTACGTTAGAGACTAGAAGTTGATAGTCTTGTTGTGACCATTATAGGTTGGCACTTCTACGTACGGCGTATTCGTCTTAGCTTGTGGATTTAGCCGAAAAGGTATGTGAATTATCTCCTCTTCTAGCATGATTCCTTAAGATAAAGAAAGTATTTCCTACTCCTTAAATGATCCATTCCTTGGTTGTATTTGGATTGCCTAAAGTAGAATTTGTTCTATGTACTTCCTTGATTGTACTTTGATGTTTAAATTGTAAGTTGTATAATCCATTGCCTTAGTGAAGTTTGGATTCTTAAAGAGTGGAAGTATTTTACTTAAAGTACATGGAGTCTTGAAAAGGAAGTGGTTTCCAAACCTTTTGGCTAGTGCCTTAGTTCCAAAACCTAAAGGTCATTATAATGACTTTAGGGGAGTCAAATGAGTGATTTACTTAATTGTTTTAAAAGAGGAGAAATGACATGATTTAAGAGAAGTAACTTGTTTTAAAGGTGTGAGTTACTTAAGGTTTAAAAGTAGAAGAAACTTGTTTTCTATATATTAAGAGACTCGAAGTATTTTTGAAAGTTAAGAAACTTGATTTGAAAGTTTGTGATACTTGGTTTTAAGTATAAGTCTCTTGGTTATAAAAAGAATGAAATTGTCTAAAAACCATAAAGGGTTATAACGGCTTTATGGGAAGTTGGTTATAACGGCTTTATGGAAGGTTTAGAAAGTTGTCTATTTTGATTAATGGGCATAAGTTGCCTTGATTGTGAAAATTTGAAGTTACTTGATTTCTAGCTTTGAAATGAGTTTTCTAAGAGTGTAGTAACTTACTTTGAAAAATAGACACACCTTGATACTACGGGTGTTAGTATCTTGGGGTATTACATAAAAAAGAGTCTTTTGAAAAGAATGTACGTACGTAGTACTTTGGCTTGATTAATTGAGAATTAGTCTAAGTGTGCCTTGATAAGTATTTTGGCTTGATTAATTGAGAATTATTCTAAGTGTGCCTTGATAAGTACTTTGGCTTGATTAATTGAGAATTAGTCTAAGTGTGCCTTGATAAGTACTTTGGCTTGATTAATTGAGAATTATTCCATGTGTGCCTTGATAAGTACTTTGGCTTGATTAATTGAGAATTATTCTAAGTGTGCCTTGATAAGTACTTTGGCTTGATTAATTGAGAATTAGTCTAAGTGTGCCTTGATAAGTACTTTGGCTTGATTAATTGAGAATTATTCCATGTGTGCCTTGATAAGTACTTTGGCTTGTTTAATTGAGAATTTCCTATGTGTGCTGGTAATAGCCGGTTGTGTGCTAGTGGTATATCATTCATTTCGGGGTCATTCCCCGGGTTTGTGGCATTTGCATATTCCGTGGATTTGCTACCCACGATGCGAGGAATACCTCATGCGAGTCCACAAGGGCTTATGCGGGTGAAATAGTCCCATACGGGCGGGTCCAGCCTATGCGAGGAATACCTCATGCGAGTCCGTAAGGGCTTATGCGGGTGAAATAGTCCCATGCGAGGAATACCTCATGCGGGTCCACGCGACCTATGCGGGTGAAATAGTCCCAGGAGTAGGATTGCTTAATGATACTGCGGGCGGGTGGTCCTGCTTTGATCGTGAGCTTCCTAGTTTATATTGTAAGTATACTACTATTTACTCTCATTGTTAGTAAGGCACAGTGTACTGTAATTTGATTATCATGGACTGCCGGCAGTGAGGAAGGATTCCACGGGCATGATTGATATTATGGGCGTGAGACCCATGGTTATATTTTAGTAGTGACTTTGAGGGCCTGCGTCCCTGACTTGATATGACTGTTTATGTATTGTGTACTGTAGGTTGGCTATCATACATGTCTCCTGTTTTGTTTAGACTGTTATGATTTCACTACTGATTTCATCGTTTCACATACTTGGTACATTCTTCGTCTTGACCTCCTTCGGGCCGCGTCATGCCGCGAGTTTAGGTACGCAGCTTTGGTGATCTAGAGTGTAGGACCTCGCCGAGTTTTGGATAGCTCCCTCTGTTCAGGAGTTTATCTTTTTGGTATAGTTCCTTCAAGATGTGCTTTGTATGCATGGGTACGGTGGGGCCTTGTCCCGTCATATTTCAGTAAAACTCTTAGAGGTCTGTATTCATATGTGGGATTGGACTCATGTACAGTGTAGTGTCTTTTGTTTATGTATATTATATGGCAGCCTTGTCGGCTTTGCCTTGCACGTACGTTGGTTTTAAAAAAAAAGAGGTGTTATTTAAATTTCCGCAGTTTACTTAGTTGTCAAGGTAGAAGGGTGCCCAGGTAGGGCACCAGTCACGGGCCCGGGGTTCGGGGTGTGACAGAGTGGTATCAGAGCAGTCATTCCTCGGAATGTCTACAGACCGTGTCTAGTAGAGTCTTGATTATCGGTGTGTTGCGCGCCACACCCATAAACAGGAGGCTACAGGACATTTAGGAGTTGGTTTCTATTCTTCTCACTCTAAGATCGTGCCATAGAGCTGTGTTAGTAAGATAATTCCTCTCTGACGTATTTTTGTGTTACAGCTATGCCTCCAAGGAGGGCAACAGTCGCCCAGAAGGGCAAAAGAGTAGCAGGAGCTACTAGTCAGACTCAGAGAGTTGATAGGGCTTATGCCTGTGGTATACCGGATGTTGTCCGCAATGACGAGTTCTTCTCACGCAGTTTTGAGACCCCACACTGTGGCCTCCGCTCGCCAGGAGAAGACTTTAGTGGTGAAGGAAGCCATTATGTTATTGACCAAGATAGCGGTGCTACGGCTTTCATCACAGGAGGTTATTCGGCCAAGAAAGACAGTGTACAGTGGGGTAGAGGCGGTAGCGGAGATCTGCGTAGAGGCTTGGCCCGTTGGTTGTCCGGTGAGTTTATGGATGAGCAGACTCAAGAAATGAGTGAGATATTCGTCCCACCTACCCAAAGACATACCCCGCAGCTCACGGTGTGGATATTGACCCCACAAGGTATTTAGAGCCGGTCCAAGCTCCAGGGTCGAGGTTCTCTGGAAGCAGAGGATTTTCTCACGAGGCCACTTTTTCCTCGCAGCCCGTAGTAAGCGTCATTTGGGGGAATGTTATGGCACGAGTGCTTGTTTTTATCAGGCCGTCCGCCATATCGAGGGTATGTCCTTTAAGAAGAGGCACCGGTGAGGTGGCTCAGCCTATGAGGCCGATGGTTGATTCCCTTCTCCACAACAAGGCCCCTCAGTGTGGTGTTCGGATGTCACCACCGTGGTAGAGGTCATGGTGGAGTTTATAGTTCTGGCGGTCCTTCGAACCGCATAGCTGACGTGACTACTAGGCAGGATCAGGAGGCAACATCGCACGGGGTTACAGGTATATCTCGATTCTTTTGAATCATATGTGCATTGATAGATTCAGATTTCGCCCTAGCATATATGTTTTCCCTTTGTTGCTAGCAGTTGTAAGTGATAGTAACCCAGAGGTAGGAATACTTGATTAGTAAAGTGAAAAGTTAAGAATGTTGACAAGAATGGTAAGTGAACTGAGACTATAGTTGTGTAGAGTTCACAAGTTGTAATTGCCCCATAATAGTGTAAGACCAATAGGGAAGATTATACAGTAGAAATACTTCGGCTTATGTGACGAACCTCTAGTGATTAGGGGGATAGAATGAGAAGTTAAGTGTGACGATGAGTCGGGTTAGGGACTCATTTCGGGTCAACCGGTAGTATGGAATGGGGTGATGTCAGTTAGAAATGGTCCCGTTATGTGATAGGGTCACGAGGATGCAAGACCCTAGTTTAGTTAATCGCTGTACGAGTTTGTGGACGCGTTCCACCGGAAATCAGGTCGTAAGGACCGAGAAGAGCCTTAGCAGGAATGTAAGTAACAATATGGACAAGTTTGGATAGTAACTCCAAGGATTGGAGAACAGAAACAATATTTGAGATTTTGTACGTGTACTAGATAAGTTTGAAAGTACGAGAAAGTGTGACAAGTAAGGAAAGAAAGGAACCTCTAAGGATCCCGTGTTTTAGAAGACCGTAACGTTCGAGTTTTGTGAGAAGGGGTCACGGAGGGAAGTGTCACGACCCGAACCCGGGCCCGTGACTGGTGCCTTACCCGGGCACCCAAGTAGACATACATCAGAGTAATCAGCGGAATATAAAACAAGACATGAAATAATATGAAGTGAGAAGCTTTATTCGAGAAAAGTTGCCTTTCGATATATATATATAAACTTGAATCAACAGATTACATCCCTTTACAAACTCGCCCACAACAAGACATGCACTTAGAATGTTATAACCATAATGACGGGACAGGGCCCCGCCATACCCCTGAATGTAAGTACCTACAACGACAGGGGACTATACCACTGATAAGCCTCCGGAGAAACGGAGCTTCCCAAACGCTGAACTGTGACCCTATGAGCGAGGATCAACACATTGTTGTACCTCTACCTGCGGCATGAACGCAGCCCCCCGAAGGAGGTCAGTACAACAGGTACCAAGTATGTGAAACTGAAAATACTGTAAATGAAATCATAATAGTCTATATAAAACATAAGACATATATGATAACCAATTTAAGATACACAATATGTAAGCAGTCATGTCAAGTCATGGACTCACGCCCTTAAAGTCATCACTCAAATATAACCATGGGTCCCATGCCCACAATATCAATCATGCCCGTGGAATTCCGGCCTCACCGCAAATTCATGATATAAAAACACCAAGGAATACATGAACACGGGTCCCACTGTGTCATAATAAAACCGTGACGGTAAGTACGAAGGCATAGCCGACTAATAAAACCCACGCACCAATAATGCCATAAATCGTATCACGAGGTCTTTCTAGACCGCCACATGATCGGGCCGCCACTCGCGCGATCAATGTGCGCGTCTAATCGAACTTCCCGCAGCCCGCATAGGCCACACACGAGCCCGCATGAGGTATTCCGCGCATCGAGGGTAGCTACCTCGGCATCGCCCCGACTCGCAGTCCGCGTGGCCACATAGACCGCATGGCCACATAGACCGCACACTAACACGAACTCGTAGCCCGCATAGCCCCCGGACGCGCATGAGGTATTCTCGAATCATAGTCACACGCATCGCCCGAGGTGTACCTCGACGGGGCATCTTAACCCCGATATCATGTCAAGAGGTGAGTGATATAATACTAGCACAACGGCTTATCGTTAAACAACATAAGCACAATAAGAATAACCTCTTACACAAACGTTACAAGATACGAACATACGTAGCATCATAACATGTTTTCTTATCAAACCAATCAAGAAAGTATTACAAGGCTATCACAAACCAAACATAGTCAAGTTATTCACACAAGGTACTTTCTATTTTATGCCAACAAGTTCGGGTTTTAACCCCAAGGTACTACGTACATTAATTCTTTAAAAAGATTCGTTTCTTTCACAAAAGTCACACGATACCCTTAGTATCAAAAATAGAGTGACTATCTTTTTAAGTAAACCAAAACAATTTCCCTTTTTAAAGACAAGTAACAACCTTCTTTTCCAAAAGTTCAAGTTTGCCTAAGTTCAAATACTCAAGTCTCTTATTTTCGAAAGGTTTCGTAGTTCATAGTCTTAATCACTTAATAATAAAACAATTTGAGAAACATACGCCTTATGTGTGAGTAGGTTATTCTTGTTCATAACAATCTTATTAAAGCAGCCATGATCTAGGAAATGTAATATCATTTTGTCTCATCTTAGCTTCATGCATGGAGGTTTCTACTGGTTTTAATAATACTTAATTAGTCAATACATTTCCCTTTATTAGCACTGCAGTGGTTTGTTCGATACTTATTCTCATTTTCGAAATCAATATAAGGCGTTCATAAACAATTAAGTAAACCGTTCCTTTTATCTCTCTTAAGTTGTTATACCTAACTTCCCATAAAGCTAGTACAACTCTCAAGCTTTTAAAACCAAGTATTACTCTTCTTTCAAAAGCGATTCTTAATTCTTTTGAAATACTTCAAGATTCTTATTATTTAGACTCAAGTCAGAAGACATTGCAGTAAAACCACGTTCAGTTAACACACGTACGTCTACCGTACTATATATATATTCTTTTAAAATATCATGCTCAAGAGGATAGGAAGAATCACATACCTCGCGACGATTATCGACAAATAGCAAAACGCTCCACCGCTATAACCCGGCTAGCCTTGTCCACCTTTCTAGTAGAACATGCTACTCGCAGAACTTTCAACCTATAAAGGCCATATACGTCTATCAACGTCTAGACTACTCTGTAGAATATTCTAAGCAGAGGGTTCTCTATTCTATTTAAAAATCGCAAAGACTTCCTACCCAAGTTAAACTACACAAGTCTCATCAGAATACAAATCTATGTAAGTCATTCAATCTTCTTCTTTAATATTCTTCTATGTGATTTCAATTCAATTCTCTTCTCTTATACCATCCTTCTATATATCTTATACTCATTTCTATACTACTAGATGTAATTTCCAATCACAATAGAAGGACAAAAGTATTTACCTCGATAAGCTCAAAATTATCCAAGATTTAATGTCGATCTGAGCAACGTTTAGCTCCTACTGCAGGCGCCCAACCCGCTCCAAACAACCCTTAGAAGTTCTACGCAACTTCTTCTTAATACTTCAACCAATTATGAAGATTTTACGTTAGGGTTTCGTTTTGTTTCTGAAGGGTAGTATAATAGTATTTATGGGCTTTTAGTATAGGGGTAACCTTGGAATACTACAAAGTATTTGGGCCAAGATATTTTGGAATAGTAACAATACTTGGAGAATACTTTTCTACCAAGGGGGGTATTTCACGAGAACAACTCAAGAGGGGGGGTACTTTCGGCCGAGGGCCTTCTCAAGGGGGAGGGGGTGCTCTTGGACGAGAACACTACTAAGAGGGGGAAGGATTTTAAGACTTAGAAATTATTTTGTGGATGAAGAAGTCTTCAACTAAGGGGGGGTATTTATAGGACTTTCAATGGCCAAGATTAAGGCAAGTGGAGGGCAAGTGGAGGGTGAAGATTTGGACAAGTGTGTGTGGGTCCCACCTTATCCATCTACCACACAAAATATCTACAAAACATTGACCAAATGTTTTAGGCAACAAAAATGACAAAAACGTGCCAAGAAAATCGTCCACCAATTCCGCCAACTTGAGGGTGACACATGTCGCCCTCTCGTTGGTCCAAAATATTTCGTCTCTCGGAAAAATCCGTAAAAATTATAAATGTCGCAACCGTAATTTTCCCTTCGCAAGGTCCTAAAAACGTTTCGTCGGAAAGCAACTCTTTTCGCTAGTTGTGCACAAATTTCGTCCCTTTGCCTACTTAAGGCTTAAACTTTTATACGTACGCCCTCACGTACCTACTCTGGAAATACGGGGTATAACATTCTCCCCTCCTTAGAAACATTCGTCCCGAATGTTCCTTCTCAAGACAGATAACGATCAAGTTCCTCATAGCTTAACCAGTTTGCAAATGCCACACATGGCCACAGAAAACACCCGCGCAAATACTTACATCCAAGTCCACGAGGAATCACCTCTAACATCACAAAAGCTCCCACCCAAAGTTTAAAAGATACTCCCTTCGCACTTTTACTTCCCTTAAGAAACGATTACTTCTATTCTCTTAACACATGTTCACTTCTTCCCTTACTCGTCGTACCCTCCTCGTACACTCGAACTCTTTCTAATAACTTACCACATTTACGCCATCGCTTGGTTCCAAAATCTCGGGTTACTATCTCCAACTTGGTCATCATTAATCGGAACACTGGATGGATCTCCGACACTTTTCCAATCATAGCAACAAGAAAGACCGGACGTACTGCTTCCTACGTCGGACGACAATGCCAACTTATAGGCAACCTGGCCTATTCTCCAAATGATCTGAAAACGCTCAAAGTACTCGCTAAGTTTCCTCTGTTTTCCAAAACTCGTCACACCTTTCCGGTGGTACCTTCAAGACCCACCGTAAACTCGAACTCCAAGCGTGCCGCCGATTATCCACACGACTTCGTTGACTCGAGCCGCCAATAACCTCTCCCGATAAGCTTCACCCTATCCACATTCTCAATAAACAAGTATGAACCAACTATCTGAATCTTGCCAACATCGAACCAATCGACCGACATACTATACTTCCGCCATACAAGGCTTCAAGGCGACATCCGAATACTGAAATGGTAGCTATAAAACACTCCTCAACAGAGGAAACAATCCTCACGACTACCACGAAATCCAAACACCGCCCGAGGGTGAATGCGATACTGAGACTCACATGAGTTCCTAACCCTGCCTGGTAAAACTTCCAGAAAAGAAATAGCCGTAACCTGGGCTCCACTGCCTGTCATAAGGTGAAAGTGTTATACCCCGTATTTTCAGAGTATGTACGTGAGGGCGTACGTATAAAAATTTAAGCCTTAAGGTTGGCAAGGTTCGAAATTTGGGCACAAGTACCAAAAAGAATCGTTTTTCGACGAAACGTTTTACTAAACTTGCGAAGGAAAAATTCCGGCTATGTCATTTATAATTTTTGCGGATTTTTCCGAGAGATGAAACATTTTGGATCAACGGGGGGGTGACATGTGTCACCCTCACATTGGAAGAGATTGTGGGCGGCTTGGACGATTTGGGGTCAAGGGAGTTGGTAGGATATTTTGTGATATTTTGGTGGTAGATGGATAAGGTCCACATGGTTAAATCCTAGCCCTACACTTGCCTAACACTTGGATTGATCTTGGCCATTGGTTGGCCATTGCTTGACCTATAAATACCCCCCTTAGTTGATGAACTTCTTCATCCAAAATTGTTCTAAGTGTTAAAATCCTTCCCCCCCTCTTAGAAAGGTTCTCGTCCAACCTCGAGAGACCTTCGCGAACCCCTCATGTGAGCCCTAGCCGAGGCAAACCCCACTTGCCTAGTGGTTCTAGCCGAGCCTACCCCCCCTTGGTTGAGAAATACTTCTCCAAGTATTGTTATAATTCCCTAAATACTCTAGACCAAATACCTTGTAGTATTCCAAAAGTTACCCCTATACGAAAAGCCCGGAAAATACTACTATACTTTCCTTTAGCCACTAAATGAAACCCTATGGAAAAATCTCCATAATTGGTTGGAGTACTAAGTAGAAGTTGTGTAGAACTTCTAAGGGTTTCTTGGAGCGAATTGGAGCGCACGGAGTAGGAGCTAAACCTTGCTCAGGATCGACTTTAAACTTGGATAATTTTGGGCTTATCGAGGTAAATCATCTTGTCCGCCTATTGTTATTGGAATTATATGTTGTAGGAATATATAGTTGAAGTATACTATATATAGAACTGAACATAGTTTTGCGGCAATGTCTTTTGACTTAAGCCTGAATTTAAAGAAGAGAACTGAACTGTAATTACATAGGACTGTATTACAGTAGACTTGTGTAGCTTTACTGTGAAGTAGAATTGTACACGTCCGGATTAGACGTACAACCCCCCCCCCTCTCGGGAGTTGTTGGCCTGTTAGCAGGCCTCGATAGAGGAGGAGAATTACGCGGTTGCGGGGGGGGAAGGTGCTGCCGAATTTTCTGTAGAATATTCTACGTTGAGATCTAGATGATAATAGGCGCCTTGTGACCTTTATAGGTTGAAGTACTACGTGTGGCGTGATCTACTTGGCTTAAGGTGTAGCCGACGGTTTGAGGTACTTGGAGCGTTTTGCTATTAGTCGATAATCGTCGCGAGGTATGTGAACCTCTTCCTATCTTTTCTAGCATGATATGTGTATAACTATGTAGTACGGTAGACGTACATGTGCTAAATGTATTTGATTGGTTTAAAACATAAAGTGTTATAACGGCTTTATGGGAAGTTGGTTATAACAGCTTTATGTAGGTAAGAAATGCTTTGTTGTTTTTAAAAGATAACTGATGTGACTTATAACTGACTTGATGTGTGATAATAAAGAACTTGAAGTATTTCAAAAGAATCATTTTGAAAGAAGAGTAATATTTGGTTTTTGAAAGCTTAAGAGTTATACTAGCTTTATGGGAGTTAGGTATAACGTCTTAAGGAAGATAAAATGGATAATGTTTTACTGATTTCGGAAATCAGAATGAGTATCGACAAAACCACTGCAGCGTTAATAAAGGGAAATGATTTGACTAATTAAGTAATGATATTAAAACCAGTAGAAACCTCCATCTGCATAGAAGTTAAGATGAGACAAAATGATATTACATTTCCTAGATCATGGCTGCTTAATAAGATTGATTATGAACAAGAATAACCTACTCACATATAAGGCATATGTTTCTCAAATTGTTTAAAGAGAATTATACTCTTAAGTGATTAAGACTATGAACTACGAAACCTTTCTAAAATAAGAGACTTAAGTACTTGAAATTAGGCAAACTTGAACTTAGGGGAAAAAAATGTTGTTGAAAAAGAAAGTGTTTTGGTTTACCTAAAAATGTGAGTCACTCTATTTTAATACTACGGGTATCGGGTGACCTTTATAAAAGAAATGGATCTTTAAAAGGAATTTAACGTATGTAGTACTTTTAGGGTTAAAACCCGGACTTTGACATAAAATGAAAGTACCTTGAGTTGTGTATAACTTTCCTATGCTTGTTGTTGCGTAACTTGACTATGCTTGTTGTGATAGCCTTTGTTGTGCAAAAATTGTGTTTCTATACTACCGCGTCTCTCGATGGAGGGCCGGTTGACTTGTTGAGAACTTACTTGGACGTACCGGCAGTGACGGAAGATTCCACGGGTATGCTTCCATTATTATTATTACATGGGCATGTCTACACCGATGATGGATTCTGTGGACATGTGACCATTATGGTTATTTATGGCGAATCGTGACTTACGATTGTGATCGGTCGCGAGCTTGCTTACTTGCCCCGTCACGTGACGGTGGATCTGGTATAGGTTATCGCACTTGCCACGTGTCGCCTTCGCGCGGTATCGTGACTTACGGTTGTGATCTGGTGCTTAGCCGATTCACTTGCCCCCGTCAGCTACGTGGCGCAGGGAGGAGCTGGTGAAGGCTAGTGCTCTTGCCACGTGTCAGCTTCGCGAGTCAGTGTTTGGATGGAGCTTCGTGACTTACGGTTGTGATCTCGCGTAGCGATTCACTTGCCCCCGCCGCCTACGTGGCGCAGGAGGAGTGGAGGCTATTGCACTTGCCACGTGTCAACTTCGTGATATGGTTGTACAAGATTATCGTACGGTCGGATCTGTAGTTATACTTGCCCCAGACGGTTTTATGACACGTGGGACACGTGTTCATGCATACTCCTTGTGTTGTTATGTCATCGCCAGCAGATGAGGAAGGAATTTCACGCACGCAGTGATGATTTGGAGGCGTGAGTCACGACTTGATATATTTGTTATATGTTGGTATCGTAGTTTGGTTATCATACATGTCTCTGCTTTATATAGACTATTATGATTTCATTTACAATATTTCGATCGGCCCGGTTCGGTCGTGACAAAAGTGGTATCGAGCGATTAGTCCTCGGAAAGTGTCTACGCATCGTGTCTAGTAGAGTCTTGATTATCGATGTGTTGTGCACCACATCTATAATCGTGAGGCTATAGACATTTAGGATTGGTTTCCTCTTCTCATTCCGAGATCGTGCCTTAGAGCGTGTTGTAAGTTGGACCCTCCGACGTATCTCGCTTTTTACGATGCCTCGCAAAGCAACCCGCCCGATGGCAAGGCAGCAGAGGAGGCTGCGAGTAGAGCAATGGCGCCTCTACAGATACCACAAGACTGAGCCTCCAGTCCACACCGAGCAGAGAGATGGGTTACTAGAGTTGCTTGATTATTGCCAAGGTTGTGGCTGATATGAGGATAGGCTGGACGCAGTAGCCCAAAGAGCCAGTGGTTCACCTTAGATCGAGATAGTTTGAGGCTATTGGATTTTCCGAGTCAGAGCGCCGTAGTTTTATGGGTCGAGGCACGAGGATGATCCGCAGGAGTTCATCCGGCAGCCATTCAATGATCATGAGAGTGATCAAGGCATCGGAGACCGAGTCGGTGGTTGTTATACCGTATTCTCGTGGTATGTATGCGAGGACGACGCATTTGAGAGCACGTAAAAATTGGAAAGGAAGAAAGAGGTGATTTTTTCCACTAAAAAGTTTCCGGTTTTTGTAAAGAAAATGTTCGTTGATGGGAATTGGGTTCCCGATTTGGAATATGGGCTTTAAATTATATTAGAATTTTGAGATTTTATTTTGAATGGTCACGTGGGCCCACGGAGAAATTTACTTTTGTGGGCCCACTTTGTTTTCAGATTTTGGCCATTGTGGATATTTTTCGGAAGACGTTTTATGAGGGCCATTAGGAGGGTGACACGTGTCACCCCCGCCTAGGTTGCTTGGCCTAAGTTACCTTTGGGCACAACACCCGATTAGAGTCGTTTTTCGACGAAACGTTTTGCGTAACTGCGAAGGAAAATTCGGCTATGTCGTTTTGTATTTTTGCGGATTTTTTCCGAGCGGAACATTTTGGGCCAACAAGAGAGGTGACACTTGTCACCTCGCCGACGCCTTAGGGCGGTTTGGCACTCGCCGATGGTGCCTTTGTGGCATTGTTTTGTGCAATGTTTTGTGCAATGTTTTGTGGCTTGTTTTGTGGAGTAGGGACTAGGTGCACTTGGCTTGATCTTGGCCTTACACTTGCCTTGCACATGGCTTGATCTTGGCCATTGGTTGGCCTTTGGTTTTGCTATAAATACCCCCTAAGCTCAAGACTTCTTCATCCAAAAATCTTCCAAGTCTTGAGTCCTCTCCTCCCTTTCGAGTGTGTGTTCTCGTCCTAAGCCTTCCTCCCCTTGAGTGGCCTTGTGGCCGAGAGCCTCCTCCCCTTTGTGGTGCTAAGGTGGGGTACCCCCTAGCCTAGTTGTTTCGTATAATACACCCCTCTTGGTAGAAATACTCGAGTATTGTTATAATGCCCAAAATACCTTAGCCTTTACCTTGTTGTATTCCAAAAGTTACCTCTATACGTAGCCCTGAAATACTACCTTTTGTCCTTTTAGTCTCAAACCAAACCCAAGGAAATCTTCATAGTTGGTTGAAGTATTTGAGTAGGTTGGTTAGAACTTCTAAGGGTTGTTTGAGCGGATTGAGCGCACGAGTAGAGCTAAACCTTGCTCAGATCGACATTATAACTTGGATAATTTTGGGCTTGTCGAGGTAAATATTCTTGTCCTCTTATTGTAATTGGAGATTACATGTAGTAGGAATATATAGTTGAGGTATACTATATATGAATCAACATTATTTGCGGCAATGTCTTTTGACTTAAGCTGAATTTAAAGAAGAGAATCGAATCTGTAATTACATAGGATCAGACATGAGACTTGTGGTAGCATTGTTGTAGTAGAATGGTACACGCCAGGTTAGACGTAAACCCACTGGTTGGCTTGGTAGCCGCCTCGATAGAGAGGAAATTTACGCTGCCATGTGTGTGAGGTGCCGAATTTTCTCAGAGAGAAATGGAACCTTGTGTTTTGAAGTTAATAGACGTTTGTGACCTTTTAGGTGAAAGTACTAAGAGTAGCGTATTCTACTTGAGGAGTGGAAAGGCTAGCAAGGTTGTAGTACTTGGAGCATTTTGCTTATTGTCGATACTCGCGAGGTATGTGAACCTCTTCCTATCTCTTCTAGCATGATATGTGTGTAACTATGTAGTACGAGACGCATACGTGTTTAATGTATTTGATTGGTTTGAAACATAAAGTGTTATAACGACTTTATGGGAAGTTGGTTATAATGACTTTATGTAGGTAAGAAAATGGTTTATGATGTTAGAAGTTAAGAGACTTGATCTTATAAGATAAGAGACTTAACTTATTTGTTTTAATGTGGATGTTTGTGTGAAACCTCATTCGTGAGTAATGAGTACTTGGTTTTTAAAGGGATAATGTTTCATCGATTTCGAATCGAATGTGTATCGGCATCACCGCAACGTTAATAAAGGAAAATGTATTGAATAATGATGTGTTGTATTAAAACCAGAGAAACCTCCATCCGCATAGAAGCTAAGATGAGACAAAATGATATTACATTTTCTAGATCACGGTCATTGTAATAAGATCGTTATAAACAGAATAAACTACTCACATATATGACATATGTTACTCAATTGTTTTAAAAGAGATTAAGACTATGAATTATGAAACCTTTCTAAAATAAGTGACTTGAGCATTTGAAATTAGGCAAACTTGAACGTTTGGAAAAATGTTGTTACTTGATTTTACAAAAGGAAGTGTCTTGTTTACTTAAAAAGATAGTCACGATTTTTATACTACGGGTGGTGTGACTTATGTGAAAGTACTTTGAGTTGTGTGAAACTTGCCTATGCTTGTGATGATAGCCTTTGTTGTACAAGTGTTGTATTTACGTGTTACCGCGCTCTCGATAGAGGCGTTGACTTATTGAGAACTTACTTGACGCGTCGGGCGGTGACGAGAATTCCACGTATGTTTCCATTTTAATTCTTGTCTTGTTGTCGATGTTACATAGACATGTCTACACCGAGGTAGAATTCGGGGCACGTGGCTACGCGGCAGGTTGATCACCCAAAGATATTGTTGATGATGTCACGTGGACGTGTCTACACCGAGGAAGAATTCCGGGGCATGTGGCCGGGCATTGGTATTATTGTTGCATCATGGACATGTCTACACCGAGGCGTAATTCCGGGGCATGCGCCGTGATGCGAACATGATTGATGTTGTGGGCGTGAGACCCATAGTTATATTTGAGTGATGACTTGAGGACGTGAGTCCTCGATCGACATGATCGCTTTTATGTTGTGAATCAGAGTTTGGTTATCATACATGTCTCCGCTTTATATAGACTAGTATGATTTCATTCTGATTTTTCTGATTTCACATACTTGCACTACTGACTCTTCGGCCGAGTATAAGAAAGAGGCGAGCCTACCACGAAACAGATCAATCGTGGCTCCGTATGGCACGCCCCGAAGATGGCGTGAGGGCATGCCTCGTGATCGCAGCGCCGTACCATTTGTTGGGTCGTCGAGCAAGGCTCGCGACAAAGTGACAAAGTGGTATCAGAGCGCTTAGTCTCTGGAAAGTGTCTACGCATCGTGTCTAGTAGAGTCTTGATTATCGGTGTCAGGCACCACATCTATAATCAGGAGGCTATAGGACATTTAGGATTGGTTTCCATTCTTCTCATTCTGAGATCGTGCCTTAGAACTGTGTTGTAAGTTGGACCCCTCTGACGTATCTCGTTTTTACCAGTTATGCCTCCGCGCAAGGCAACCAGAGCCCAGAAGGGCAAGGCAGCCGAGGTGCCGCTAGTGAGATACAGAGGAGTACGAGGCGCAGCCCGCATAAGACCGAGGTTGTGCTTGACGGCGGGTTTTGTGGACGCCGCCACCAAAGAGGTTAGAGCGCAAGAATGGCTGCTGAGACCGCAGCACCGAGCCTCCATCCCACACCGGGGCAGGAGATGGGTTACAAGCGAGATGGCGGTCTTGCCGCCGGTCGTGGCCAGATATGAGGATAGGCTGGATGCAGCAGCCCAGCCCAATAGCACCGATGGTTCGCCCCGAGCGAGATAGTTTGAGGCTACGGACTTTCTCGAGTCAGAGCCCGCCAGAGTTTTATGGGTCGAGGCACGAGGATGATCCGCAGGAGTTCATCCAGCGATTCTGCCGGTCGCGAGAGTGATCAAGGCTTCGGAGACCGAGTCGGTGGTCTTAGGTTCGCATCGGCTGCGTGATACTGCAGTCGACTGGTTTGATTCGTGGGAGTTGTCCCGGGGAGAGCATGCGCCTCCAGCAGTATGGGACGAGTTCTCAGAGGCATTCCTCACTCAATTCTTGCCTCCGCAGATGAGGAGGGCACGCAGGCCGATTTGTGATCTTTGAGACAGCAGAGGGCGACAGTTCGAGTACAACGTGGAGTTTGACTTCGTTGGCTCGGTATGTCCCCGTTTTAGTGGCAACCATGGAGGATAGAGTGCACCGCTACGTCACCGGATTAGATGATTGCTTGACAGAGGCTTGTTCGAGTGTAGCTCTTCAGCCGGGCATGGACATTGCCCGCATGCAGGCTCATGCACCGGATGTGAGGCGGAGAGGTCGACGAATGACCAAGATCGCAGAAGAGGGCGAACAACAGTGGTCCTTTGGTGACTTTCGAGGCGGACCGCCAAAGAAAGATACTAGTTTTGTACCTCCGCCAGCAGAGTGGTCCTCCACAACCTTGAGCATCCAGAGTATTCGGAGCGGTCGAGCTCCAAGGGTCTGTTTCGAGGAAGTAAGGGTGTTGGCGGATCTTTGTCACCCCTACCTCGGTGTGGTCGATGTGGTAGACCGCATTTCGGGGAGTGTCGTAGTGCCAAGGGAGCTTGCTATTTTTGCGGCGCGGGCCATTTTGCGAGGAACTGTCCACCGGGTAGCACGGATGTTACGACTCACCAGATCGCGGTCGTTCATCACCTTCGCTACCGTACTGCAGGCGTGGATCGTGATTAAGCGGTAGAGACAGTATATCCCTTAACCTCTAGAGTTTTGTATCTTGATGTGTTTTTGTGTTATGTTCGGATAGCTTTGTGCTAAATGTGATTTAGACACCTGGTTATTGTAGAAGGGTAAGTATGGGGGCATGGTAAGTGTGAACCCTAGACTGTCACGATTGAGACCTTAGAGGTAAGGTCGTCTTGAGTAAAAGATTTGTTTTATGTTTGACCTTTATCAGAGTGCGTAGTATACGTGGGTTTTATTTGTGTGATAAGTCCATGGGTAGTGTGAGATGGAAGTGGTAGCTTTCATGATGTGATTTAGCAGGATTATTCCGTGTCGGGGAACGAGGGCTTGACGCGATTGTGGGTCGGGTTGAGGACGTCATACGGGTCAACCGAGCCGGATTAAGGTGGGGTCAGTTCTGGGTGGTCCCGCCGGGTGGTAGGGTCACGAGGATGCTAGGCCCAAGTTAGTATGATCATCGTATGAGTTCGTGGACGCGTTCGACCAGAAGCGGTTCGTAAAGGCCGGGAATGGCCTTAAGGAAGTTTGAGGTTAGTAAGATGACCAAGTTTGGAGGTAGTGACTCCAGAGATTTTCGGGAACGGAAGTAATGACTGAAGTATGGTACGTACTGGGAGAGTTCAAGTGTTCGAGAAGGGCACGACGAGTAAGGAAAGAAGAGGACGTGTGTTATTTCGTGGCCAAGCTGTGGCGTTGGCAACTTGTTAGAGGAACTTCATCGATATCCGTCTTGAGAAGGAACATTCGGGACGAATGTTTCTAAGAGGAGAATGTTATACCGTATTCTCGTGGTATGTATGCGAGGACGACGCATTTGCGAGCACGCGAAAAAATTGGAAAGGAAGAAAGAGGTGATTTTTTTTCCACGGAAAAAGTTTCCGGTTTTTGTAAAGAAAAATGTTCGTTGATGGGAATTGGGTTCCCAGATTTGGAATATGGGCTTCTTAAATTATATTAGAATTTTGAGATTTTATTTTCGGAAATGGTCACGTGGGGCCCACGGGAGAAATTTACGGTTTTGTGGGGCCCACTTTGTTTTCGAGATTTTGGCCATTGTGGATATTTTTCGGAAGACGTTTTATGAGGGCCAATAGGTGGGTGACACGTGTCACCCCGCCAGTGGCTTGGCCGGTTACCTTTGTGCACAACACGGTTAGAGTCGTTGACTAAACGCTTTGGCGTAACTTGCGAAGGGAAAATTCGGCTATGTCGCTTTTGTATTTTTGCGGATTTTTCCGAGCGGAACATTTTGGTTAACAAGAGGGTGACACTTGTCACCCTCGTGACGCCAGAGCGGCTTTGGCCTCGCCGATTGGTGCCTTGTTGTGGCATTGTTTTGTGCAATGTTTTGTGCAATGTTTTGTGGCTTGTTTTGTGGAGTAGGGACTAGGGTGCACTTGGCTTGATCTTGGCCTTACACTTGCCTTGCACATGGCTTGATCTTGGCCATTGGTTGGCCTTTGGTTTTGCTATAAATACCCCCCTAAGCTTGAAGACTTCTTCATCCAAGAATCTTCCGAGTCTTGAGTCCTCTCCCTCCCTTTGAGTGTGTTCTCGTCCTAAGCCTTCCTCCCCTTGAGTGGCCTTGTGGCCGAGAGCCTCCCTCCCCTTTGTGGTGCTAGTGGGGTACCCCCAGCCTAGTTGTTTCGTATAATACACCCCCCCTCTTGGTAGAAATACTCTCCGAGTATTGTTATAATGCCCAAAATACCTTAGCCTTTACCTTGTTGTATTCCAAAAGTTACCTCTATACGTAGCGCCCGGAAATACTACCTTTTGTCCTTTTAGTCTCAAACCGAAACCCTAAGGAAATCTTCATAGTTGGTTGAAGTATTTGAGTAGAAGTTGGTTAGAACTTCTAAGGGTTGTTTGGAGCGGATTGGAGCGCACGGAGTAGGAGCTAAACCTTGCTCAGGATCGACATTATAACTTGGATAATTTTGGGCTTGTCGAGGTAAATATTCTTGTCCCCTTATTGTAATTGGAGATTACATGTAGTAGGAATATATAGTTGAGGTATACTATATATAGAATGAACATTATTTGTGCGCAATGTCTTTTGATTTAAGCTCAATTTAAAGAAGAGAATCGAATCGTAATTACATAGGTATCAGACATGAGACTTGTGTAGCATTGTTGTGTAGTAGAATGGTACACGTCAGGTTAGACGTAAACCCCCCAGTTGGCTTGGTAGCCTCGATAGAGAGGAGGAGATTTACTTGCGGGAGGTCTTCGAATTTTCCAGAGAGAAATGGAACCTTGTGTTTTGAAGTTAATAGACGTTTATGACCTTTTTAGGTGAAAGTACTAAGAGTAGCGTATTCTACTTGAGGAGTGGAAAGGGCTAGCAAGGTTGTAGTACTTGGAGCATTTTGCTTATTGTCGATACTCGCCGCGAGGTATGTGAACCTCTTCCTATCTCTTCTAGCATGATATGTGTAACTATGTAGTACGCAGACGCATACGTGTTTAATGTATTTGATTGGTTTGAAACATAAAGTGTTATAACGGCTTTATGGGAAGTTGGTTATAACAGCTTTATGTAGGTAAGAAAATGGTTTACTGATGTTAGAAGTTAAGAGACTTGATCTTATAAGATAAGAGACTTAACTTATTTGTTTTAATGTGGATGTTTGTGTGAAACCTCATTCGTGAGTAATGAGTACTTGGTTTTTAAAGGGATAATGTTTTACTGATTTCGGGAATCAGAATGTGTATCGACAGACCACTGCAGCGTTAATAAAGGAAAATGTATTGAATAATGATGTGTTGTATTAAAACCAGTAGAAACCTCCATCTGCATAGAAGCTAAGATGAGACAAAATGATATTACATTTTCTAGATCATGGCTGCTGTAATAAGATCGTTATAAACAGGAATAAACTACTCACATATATGACATATGTTACTCAATTGTTTTAAAAGAGATTAAGACTATGAATTATGAAACCTTTCTAAAATAAGTGACTTGAGCATTTGAAATTAGGCAAACTTGAACGTTTGGAAAAAATGTTGTTACTTGATTTTACAAAAGGGGAAGTGTCTTGTTTACTTAAAAAGATAGTCACGATTTTTATACTACGGGTGGTGTGACTTATGTGAAAGTACTTTGAGTTGTGTGAAACTTGCCTATGCTTGTGATGATAGCCTTTGTTGCAAGTGTTGTATTGCGTATTACCGCGCCTCGATAGAGGCCGGTTGACTTGTTGAGAACTTACTTGACGTCGGCGGTGGACGAGAATTCCACGCATGTTTCCATTTTAATTATCGTCTTGTTGTCGATGTTACATAGACATGTCTACACCGAGGTAGAATTCCGGGCATGTGGCCACGCGCAGGTTGATCACCCAAGATATTGTTGATGATGTCATACGGACGTGTCACACCGAGGTAGAATTCGGGGCATGTGGCCGCTGGCATTGGTATTATTGTTGCATCATGGACATGTCTACACCGGCGCGTAATTCCGGGGCACGCGCCGTGACGCGAACATGATTGATGTTGTGGGCGTGAGACCCGTAGTTATATTTGAGTGATGACTTGAGGACGTGAGTCCTCGATCGACATGATCGCTTTATGTTGTGAATCGTAGTTTTGTTATCATACATGTCTCTCGCTTTATATAGACTAGTATGATTTCATTTATGATTTTACGCTTCACATACTTGGTAATTGTCTTGACCTCCTTCGGCTGCGTTTATGCCGCGTGTAGGTACATCGGCCGTGGATCCTCGCTCTAGGATCACGTCAAAGATATTGGGAAGCTCCGCTTTCCGAGGCTTATCTTTTGCATGTGTTCCCGAGTTGTAGGTTCTTGAACATTCGTGGTATGGCGGGGCCTGTCCGTCATAGTGTTGTAAATCTTAGGTCAGTAGAATCGTTGTGGCGGTTGTAAAAGGATTAAACTGCTCGTTTTATGTATATACCGAAGGCAACCGCTTTGGTTGCTTTGTTTATTATTATATCTCTTGTTTCTTGACTCATGTGTTATGTTCGCTGATTTTCTCGATATATGTATCACTAGGGTGCAGGTAAGGCACGACCACGCCCGACCAGTGTGACGGTGGTCTAGGTTCGCACGGCGTGATACCGCAATGATCGGTTTGATTCGCGAGCTATCCCGGGAGAGAATGCACTTCCGGCTAGATGGACGAGTTCTCGAGGCATTTCTTGCCTCCACAGATGAAGGGCTCGCCGGCGATTTTTGGTGTTGCAGAATCCGCGACGGTTCGGGAGTACAATGTTGAGTTCGACTCATTGGCCCGGTACTGCCCCGCATTAGTAGCTAGTATGGAGGATCGAGTGCACCGATATGTTACAGGGCTCGATGATTACCTAGCAGAGAGTTGTTCGGGTGTAGCTCTTCAGCCGGGCATGGACATTGCCCGCATGCAGGCTTATGCACTTGGATGTGAGGAGCGGAGAGGTCGACGGAATGACCAAGATCGCGAAGAGGCCGAGCAGCAGGTCCTTTAGTGACTTTCGAGGCGGACCGCCAGAAGCAGACTAGTTATGTACCTCCGCCGACTGAGTGGTCCTCCACGGCCGGATATTCGGAGGGCCGTGGCTCCTGTGTTTCAATTTTCGGGAGTAGAAGTGCTTACCGGATGAGGCCACCCGTATCTCGGTGGCCGTTGTGGTAAAGCCCATGAGGGAATGTCGTCTTGGTTTGGGGATTGCTATACTTGCGGCCGAGCGGGGCCATTTGACGAGATCGTCAGGGGTAGCATCGGTGGGATATCGCAACTACTAGATCGGGCGGGTTCTTCACCTTCCATAGCTAGGCGGGATGTTCATACACCGCAGCCAGCAGAGTCGCGGTGGAAGTTCGATTTTAGCGGTCCTTTGAACCGCCTAATTTCAGTATATCCTTAACCTACAGAGACTTGTATGTATTGATGTTATGATGATGTGTTTAGTGTTATGTTCGGATAGCTTTGTGCTAAAATGTGATTTAGAAACCTGGTTAGTGAAAAAGGGTAAGCCTGGGGGTGAGAAAATGATGAACCTTATAATATTACAGTTGAGACCTTAGATGTAAGGCCGTCTTGAGTACAATTTTTTACGGGTGATCTTTGTCAGAAGGTATAAGTATACGTAGGTTAATTGTGGGAAAATTCCTTGGGTGATGTAAAATGGACGTGGTAGCTTTCATGACTGTATAGGTAAGATTGTTAGGATCGGAAACAAGAGCTTGATGCGTTAAGTGGGTCGGGTTGGGGCGTGTTGCGGGGCCAACCCGCGACCGCTTCGGTAGGTCGCTGGGTAGTCCCGCGGTGGTAGGGTCACGAGGTGCTAGCCCAAGTTTAGATGACCATCGTATGAGTTCGTGGATGCGTTCGACCAGAATCGGTTCGTGAAGGCCGGGAATGGCCTTAGAGGAAAGTGAAGCTAGTAAGATGACCAAGTTTGGAGGTAGTGACTCCAAAGTTTCGGCAACAGAATTGTTGTCTGAAGTGTGGTACGTGTACTAAGAAGAGTTCGAGTGTTCGAGAAGAGTATGACGGGTAAGGATATATGTGAACATGTGCTGAGAGAATAGAAATGATCGTTACCCTTGTGAAGTAAAGGTGCGAAGGAATATACATTAGGCAGGGGTGGAAGCTTTTGTAATGCTAGAGGTGATTTCTCGTTGACTTGGGTTAAGTACTGGAGCGTGTGTTATTTTTGTGGCCATATGTGGCATTGGCAACTTCTTTAAGTTAAGAAGAACTTTATCATTATCCGTCTTGAGAAGGAACATTCGGGACGAATGTTTCTAAGGAGGGGAGAATGTTATACCCCGTATTTCCAGAGTATGTACGTGAGGGCGTACGTATAAAAATTTAAGCCTTATGGTTGGCAAGGTTCGAAATTTGGGCACAAGTACCAAAAAGAATCGTTTTTCGACGAAACGTTTTACTAAACTTGCGAAGGAAAAATTCCGGCTATGTCATTTATAATTTTTGCGGATTTTTCCGAGAGATGAAACATTTTGGATCAACGGGAGGGTGACATGTGTCACCCTCACATTGGAAGAGATTGTGGGCGGCTTGGACGATTTGGGGTCAAGGGAGTTGGTAGGATATTTTATGATATTTTCGTGGTAGATGGATAAGGTCCACATGGTTAAATCCTAGCCCTACACTTGCCTAACACTTGGATTGATCTTGGCCATTGGTTGGCCATTGCTTGACCTATAAATACCCCCCTTAGTTGATGAACTTCTTCATCCAAAATTGTTCTAAGTGTTAAAATCCTTCCCCCCCCCTCTTAGAAAGGTTCTCGTCCAACCCTTGGAGAGACCTTGCCAAACCCCTCATGAGCCCTAGCGAGGCAAACCCCCTTGCCTAGTGGTTCTAGCCGAGCCTACCCCACTTGGTTGAGAAATACTTCCAAGTATTGTTATAATTCCCTAAATACTCTAGCCCAAATACATTGTAGTATTCCAAAAGTTACCCTATATTTAAAAGCCTTAAAATACTACTATATTTTCCTTTAGCCACTAAATGAAACCACATGGAAAAATCTCCATAATTGGTTGGAGTACTAAGTAGAAGTTGTGTAGAACTTCTAAGGTTTCTTGGAGCGAATGGAGCGCATTTGAGGAGCTAAACCTTGCTCAGATCGACTTTAAACTTGGATAATTTTGGGCTTATCGAGGTAAATCATCTTGTCCGCCTATTGTTATTGGAATTATATGTTGTAGGAATATATAGTTGAAGTATACTATATATAGAATCGAACATAGTGTTGCGGCAATGTCTTTTGACTTAAGCCTGAATTTAAAGAAGAGAACTGAACTGTAATTACATAGGACTGTATTACAGTAGACTTGTGTAGCTTTACTGTGAAGTAGAATTGTACACGTCCGGATTAGACGTACAACCCCCCCCCCTCTCGGGAGTTGTTGGCACAGCGTGCCTCGATAGAGAGGAGAATTACGCGGTTGCGGGAAGGTCTTTGCCAATTTTACGTAATATTCTACGTTGAGATCTAGATGATAATAGGCGCCTTGTGACCTTTATAGGTTGAAGTACTACGTGTGGCGTGATCTACTTGGCTTAAGGTAGCCGCGGTTTGAGGTACTTGGGCGTTTTGCTATTAGTCGATAATCGTCGCGAGGTATGTGAACCTCTTCCTATCTTTTCTAGCATGATATGTGTATAACTATGTAGTACGGTGAGCGTCATGTGTTAAATGTATTTGATTGGTTTAAAACATAAAGTGTTATAACGGCTTTATGGGAAGTTGGTTATAACAGCTTTATGTAGGTAAGAAATGCTTTGTGGTTTTTAAAAGATAACTGATGTGACTTATAACTGACTTGATGTGTGATAATAAAGAACTTGAAGTATTTCAAAAGAATCATTTTGAAAGAAGAGTAATATTTGGTTTTTGAAAGCTTAAGAGTTATACTAGCTTTATGGGAGTTAGGTATAACGTCCTAAGGAAGATAAAAGGGATAATGTTTTACTGATTTCGGAAATCAGAATTAGTATCGACAAAACCACTGCAGCGTTAATAAAGGGAAATGATTTGACTAATTAAGTAATGATATTAAAACCAGTCGAAACCTCCATCTGCATAGAAGCTAAGATGAGACAAAATGATATTACATTTCCTAGATCATGGCTTCTTAATAAGATTGATTATGAACAAGAATAACCTACTCACATATAAGGCATATGTTTCTCAAATTGTTTAAAGAGAATTATACTCTTAAGTGATTAAGACTATGAACTACGAAACCTTTCTAAAATAAGAGACTTAAGTACTTGAAATTAGGCAAACTTGAACTTAGGGGAAAAGAATGTTGTTGAAAAAGAAAGTGTTTTGGTTTACCTAAAAATGTGAGTCACTCTATTTTAATACTACGGGTATCGGGTGACCTTTATAAAAGAAATGGATCTTTAAAAGGAATTTAACGTATGTAGTACTTTTAGGGTTAAAACCCGGACTTTGACATAAAATGAAAGTACCTTGAGTTGTGTATAACTTGCCTATGCTTGTTGTTGCGTAACTTGACTATGCTTGTTGTGATAGCCTTTGTTGTGCAAAAATTGTGTTTCTATACTACCGCGTCTCTCGATGGAGGGCCGGTTGACTTGTTGAGAACTTACTTGGACATATCGCGGTGTGGAAGATTCCACGGTATGCTTCCATTATTATTATTACATGGGCATGTCTACACCGATGATGGATTACGTGGACATGTGACCATTATGGTTATTTATGGCGAAGTATCGTGACTTACGTGATCGGGTGCGTGCTGTTTACTTGCCCCGTCACCACGTGGACGGTGGATCTGGTATAGGTTATTGCACTTGCCACGTGTCGCCTTCGCGCAAGTATCGTGACTTACGGTTGTGATGCGGTGCTTAGCCGATTCACTTGCCCCGTCGCCTACGTGGCGCAGGGAGGCTGGTGGAGGCTAGTGCACTTGCCACGTGTCGCCCAGCGAGTCGGTGTTTGGATGGAGCCGAGACTTACGGTTGTGATCTGCGTGGCGATTCACTTGCCCCGTCCTTACGTGGCGCGGAGGAGTCGCGAGGCTATTGCACTTGCCACGTGTCGCCTTCATGATATGGTTGTACAGATATTAGTACGGTCGGATCTGGTAGTTATACTTGCCGTCACGGTTTTTATGACACGGTGGGACACGGTGTTCATGTATACTCCTTGGTGTTCTTATGTCATGATCGCCGATGAGGAAGGAATTCCACGCACACAGTGATGATTTGGAGGCGTGAGTCCACGACTTGATATATTTGTTTATATGTTGGTAATCGTAGTTTGGTTATCATACATGTCTCTGCTTTATATAGACTATTATGATTTCATTTACTGATTTTCGCCACATACTTGGTACCTGTTGTACTGACCTCCTTCGGGGGGCTGCGTTCATGCCGCAGGTAGAGGTACATCGGCTGTCGATCCCCGCTTAGGATCACATTTCAGCGTATTGGGAAGCTCCGTTCCTTCGGAGGCTTATCTTTTGGTATGTTACCCTGAGTCTGTAGGTTCTTGTACATTGGGTATGGCGGCCCCGTCGTCATAGTTGTTGTAAAAATCTTAGAGGTCCGTAGAGTTGTGGGCAGGGTTGTAAGGATTGTAACTGTTCAAGGGTCGATATATATATATATGCTGAAAGGCAACCGTTTTGGTTGACGTATTTTCTTTTATCTTGATCCATATCTATTTGTATGTTTAAGTTTTTATTTCCGCTGGTTTTTCTCTGATGTTGTATCAATAGGGTGCCCGGGGTAAGACACCAGTCACGGGCCCGGGTTCGGGTCGTGACAGAAAGTAGGCACCTCGTGCAGCCTTACAACCTTCCCGATATATAACATCTCGCATAACCCACTGCTGAGTAAACAGTCTCGACTATAAGACAAGATGGGCTGACCCCATCGGCCCGACCATCGGTCGAACGATCTACGAACTTCAGTCTGGTTAACTAAACTTGGGCCTAACACCCTCATGACCCCACCACCTGGCGGGACCACCTCGAATTGACCCCACCCAAAACTGGGCTGCGGGTTGACCCGCGACATGGCCTCAACCCGACCCACTTCGCGCCAAGCCCTTGTTCCCCGATCCGGAACAATCTCACCACCGAGTCACGAAAACCTAGCGGTCTTCTTAGCTCAACTACCCTCTTTCATTTCATACCACTCAGGGACTTATCACACAAGCATAACTCACGTGTACTATGCACTCCGATAAGGGTCAAACATAAAAAATAAATCTTTTACTCGAGATGGCCTTGCCTCTAAGGTCTCCACGTATAACATTCTAAGGCTCACACTTTCCTTATCCCCAATCTTACCCTTTTAACTAACCATGATTTCTAATCACAATTAACACAATGTTATCTGAACATAACACTTAAGATATACTCATCTTATCACACATACTAATCTCTAGAGGGTTAAGGATATACACAGATCTCTTTGCCACTCCTTTGTCGTTCTAATCCATCCTGCCCTGTTGGGCGCATAGCTAGGGAAGGTGATGAACTAGCCACTGATCCTTAAGGCTGAGTCTCTACATCCGCGCCACCTCTAGTCGGACAATTTCTAAAATGGCCTGCCGCATGCATAACAAGTTGTCGAAGAAGTGCGACACTTTCACAATGACACTTACCACAACGGCCACACCGACGGGTGGCCTCCTGCTAACACCCCTTCCTCTCAGACCATCAACCGTAATTGATCTGGTAGGTGAGTACTCCTACTTGCATCCTCCTACTAGACATCCTTTCAAACATGGCCACGACGGCCGCAGTAAAACAAGCACCAACAAAAGACGACATACCGGGATGACGCCGCCACATGAACATCGAGGAAAATCAACCCGGTGGCTAGAGCCTATGTATAGCGTGAACGAAGCCACGAGCTCACCAACTCGGCATACCGAATGTCACGAACCACGTGGAGGACCACTGCATGGCGGAGATGCATATCGATCTGCTGAGGCGGTTCGCCTAAAGTTACCAAGGACCTGCCGTCGGCCCTCTTGCCGATCTTGGTTAACCCGTCGATCCTACGTTTCTCGGCTGCGCATAAGCCGTCTGTGAGCCATGCTCATGCCCGATCAAGAGCTATTCTTGCACAACCTCTCTTAGATAGTCATCAAAACCCGTGATAAATCGGTGCATAATATACTCTGCAGTTGCTACATCCCAGCTAGTAATGTGGTCGTCTCTTCGCAATACATACTTTCGCGCATCGTCGTAGGCGAAGGTTCAAATATCATGGCCGCAGAGGGAATCGCCGCTGGGCTAAACTCTGTTGGGTGGTGGCGTGCGTAACTCCCGAATGAAGCACCACCTCGAGGTGATGATTGGGCTGTGCCCTCGTAACCCTCTCGTGCTCTACTCGCGACTCACGCTTTGCCTTGCCTTCGCCGGGTTGCTGCGTGAGGCATAAGCGTGCGGAAAGAAATACGTTAGGGGTCCAACTTATAACACAACTCTAAGGCATGATCTCGAGTGAGAAGAATGGAAACCAATCCTAAATATCCTATAGCCTCACGATTATTGGTGTGGTGCAACACACCGATAATCAAGACTTACTAGATACGGTGCGTAGACACTTTCCGAGCATTAATCGCTCGATACCACTTTTGTCACGACCGAACTGGGTCCGTGACTGGTGCCTTACCCGGGCACCCAAGTAGACATACATCAGAGTAATCAACGGAATATAAAACAAGACATGAAATAATATGAAGTGAGAAACAATTTATCTGAGAAAAGTTGTCTTCGGCGTATATATATATATATATAAACTTGAATCCGAACAGTTACATCCCTTTTACAAACTCGCCACAACGATTCATGACTTCAAGAATGTTATAACCATAATGACGGGACAGGGCCCCGCCATACCCCTGAATGTAAGTACCTACAACGACAGGGGACTATACCACTGATAAGCCTCCGGAGAAACGGAGCTACCCAAACGCTGAATTGTGACCCTATGGCGAGGATCAACACGGTGTACCTCACTGCGACATGAATGCAGCCCCAAGGAGGTCGATAACAGTACCAAGTATGTGAAATCAAAATATCAGAAATGAAATCATAATAGTCTATATAAAGAGAAGACATATATGATAACCAATTTAAGATACACAATATGTAGCGTCATGTCAAGTCGGGACTCACGCCTTAAAGTCATCACTCAAATATAACCATGGGTCTCATGCCCACAATATCAATCATGCCGTGGAATTCCTTCCTCACTACGATCCATGATATAAAAACACCAAGGAATACATGAACACGGGTCCCACTGTGTCATAATAAACCGCACTGGGGTAAGTGCGAAGGCATAGCCGACTACTAAAACCCACGCACCAACAATGCCATAAAGCGTATCACGAGGTATTTCTAGACCGCCACATGATCGGCCGCCACTCGCCTTGAGATCAATGCGCGTCTAATCTGGAACTTCCGTAGCTCGCATAGGCCACACACATAGGCCCGCATGAGGTATTCCCGCATCGAGGGTAGCTACTCCGACATCGCCCCGACTCGTAGTCCGCATGGCCACATAGACCGCATGGCCACATAGACCGCACACTAACACGAACTCGTAGAGCTCCGCATAGGCCCCCTGGACCCGCATGAGGTATTCTCGAATCATAGTCACACAGACTGCCTGAGGTGTACCTCGCATCGGGGGGCATCTTAACCCCCGGTATATCATGTCAAGAGGTGAGTGATATAATACTAGCACAACGACTTATCGTTAAACAACATAAGCACAATAAGAATAACCTCTTACACAAACGTTACAAGATACGAACATACGTAGCATCATAACATGTTTTCTTATCAAACCAATCAAGAAAGTATTACAAGGCTATCACAAACCAAACATAGTCAAGTTATTCACACAAGGTACTTTCTATTTTATGCCAACAAGTTCGGGTTTTAACCCCAGTACTACGACATTAATTCTTTAAAAGATCCGTTTCTTTCACAAAAGTCACACGATACGTAGTATCAAAAATAGAGTGACTATCTTTTAAGTAAACCAAAACAATTTCCCTTTTTAAAGACAAGTAACAACCTTCTTTTCCAAAAGTTCAAGTTTGCCTAAGTTCAAATATCAAGTCTCTTATTTTCGAAAGGTTTCGTAGTTCATAGTCTTAATCACTTAATAATAAAACAATTTGAGAAACATACGCCTTATGTGTGAGTAGGTTATTCTTGTTCATAACAATCTTATTAAAGACCATGATCTAGGAAATGTAATATCATTTTGTCTCATCTTAGCTTCTGCGGATGGAGGTTTCTACTGGTTTTAATAATACTTTATTAGTCAATACATTTTCCTTTATTAGCTACTGCGATGGTTTGTTCGATACTTATTCTCATTTCCGAAATCAATATAAGGCTCATAAACAATTAAGTAAACTGCCTTTTATCTCTCTTAAGTTGTTATACCTAACTTCCCGTAAAGCTAGTATAACTCTCGTGCTTTTAAAACCAAGTATTACTCTTCTTTCAAAACGATTCTTAATTCTTTTGAAATACTTCAAGATTCTTATTATTTAGACTCAAGTCGGAAGACATTGCAAAGAAACCACGTTCGGTTAACACACGACGTCTACCGACTATATATATTCTTTTAAAATATCATGCTCAAGAGGATAGGAAGAATCACATACCTCGCGACGATTATCGACAAATAGCAAAACGCTCCACCGCTATAACCCGACTAGCCTTGTCCACCTTTCTAGTAGAACATGATACTCGCAGAACTTTCAACCTATAAAGGCCATATACGTCTATCAACGTCTAGACTACTCTGTAGAATATTCTAAGCAGAGGGTTCTCTATTCTACGGAAAAATCGGCAGACTTCCTCACCCGTTAAACTACACAAGTCTCATCAGAAATCTGATTCCTATGTAAGTACTGATTCAATCTTCTTCTTTAATATTCTTCTGATGTGATTTCAATTCAATTCTCTTCTCTTATACCATCCTTATATATATCTTATACTCATTTCTATACTACTACAGTATGTAATTTCCAATCACAATAGAAGGACAAGAGTATTTACCTCGATAAGCCCAAAATTATCCAAGATTTAATGTCGATCCTGAGCAACGTTTAGCTCCTACTCTGGGCGCTCCAACCCGCTCCAAACAACCCTTAGAAGTTCTACGCAACTTCTTCTTAATACTTCAACCAATTATGAAGATTTTCCCTTAGGGTTTCGTTTTGTGACTGAAGGGAAGTATAATAGTATTTCTGGGCTTTTAGTATAGGGGTAACCTTGGAATACTACAAGGTATTTGGGCCAAGGTATTTTGGAATAGTAACAATACTTGGAGAATACTTTTCTACCAATGGGGGGTATTTCACGAGAACAACTCAAGAGAGGGGGTGGGTACTTTCGGCCGAGGGCCTTCTCAAGGGGGAGGGGGTGCTCTTGGACGAGAACACTACTAAGAGGGGGAAGGATTTTATGACTTAGAAATTATTTTGTGGATGAAGAAGTCTTCAACTAAGGGGGGTATTTATAGGACTTTCAATGGCCAAGATTAAGGCAATTGGAGGGCTAGTGGAGGGTGAAGATTTGGACAAGTGTGTGTGGGTCCCACCTTATCCATCTACCACACAAAATATCTACAAAACATTGACCAAATGTTTTAGGCAACAAAAATGACAAAAACGTGCCAAGAAAATCGTCCACCAATTCCGCCAACTTGAGGGTGACACATGTCGCCCTCTCGTTGGCCCAAAATATTTCGTCTCTCGGAAAAATCCGTAAAAATTATAAATGTCGCAACCGTAATTTTCCCTTCGCAAGGTCCTAAAAACGTTTCGTCGGAAAGCAACTCTTTTCGCTAGTTGTGCACAAATTTCGTCCCTTTGCCTACTTAAGGCTTAAACTTTTATACGTACGCCCTCACGTACCTACTCTGGAAATACGGGGTATAACAGGAAGGTCCATTGATATGTTTACGTATGTTATGTGGTGGTCATGTGTGGCATCGTTGGTCTTGTGGTGTATTGATTGATAGGCATAGTATAGAGTTTATGCCGGAGTTTGTATAGCCTGACAACCGACTAAGAACATTCGGGGACGAATGTTTCTAAGGGGGGAAGAATGTTATACCCCGTAAGTTCAGGACATGTATAAGAGAAGGTATGTAAGGAATCGAGACTTGGAAATTAGTACGAAAGGAAGAATTGTTTTTCCAACGGAAAATCTTCCGAACGCCGGAAAGGAAAAATGTTCGTTGTTGAGAATTGGATTCTCAAAATGCATTAGTTGAAGAGTATGGAACTTATTAACATTATGGAAATTTATTTTTTACGGATTTGGTCACGTGGGGCCCACCCGAGGAATTTTACGTTTTGTGGGGCACACGAGGGTTACGGAATTTTATGGACGAATGAGAGGGTGACACGTGGCACCCCCACACTTGGTCTTGGTAGAATTTTGTAAGGGTAAAATGGTCATTTACCATGGTAGAAGATAAGTCTTGCTAAGCTTGAGATTGTTGACCAAGTCAACTTGCCACTTGTGTTTGATCCTAGTGAAACTCATCTTAGCCACCCATTTGTTTAAGTCTTAGCCATCCAATGTGTTATATAAGCTTACTACTAGTGCATGACTAGTCTTGAACACTTAGAAAAAATTAGAGAGGCCTTGTTCATGTGATATTGCTCTCGGGTTCACCACACTTTCCACAAGAAAAATTTGTAGTTTTGATCCTTTATTCACAAGACTTTAACCCAATGTTCCTAAGAGTATTATAAGGTTATCTCAATAGAAATATTTCGGAAAAACGGCGTTTTCGTATTAGTCGCAAGGCGGAAACTTAAGGAGTTCTTCAACTTTGAAGTTGGAACTTGAAGATGGGTTCTTCATAGGCTTCTAAGGAGTGCTTGGAGCGGATTTGAACATAAGGAAAGGAGCTAAGAATTTCTAAGGCGCGACTTTGAATCTTGGAAATTTTAAGGGCTTATAAAGGTATAAATCTTGTCGTTTTGGTAATTAAGATTTACTTATTGTTGTAGCTATGGATATTAGCAAGCATGAGTTATTTAGTATAAGGTTTGATAAGTTTATTGGCTATTGGAACCCTAATCCGAAAACTAGCATGTTTAGCCTTAAGATTACAATTCAAGTCGATTATTAGTTTAAGTCGTCACATGTTGTATAAAGAAGGATATTGTAGTTGTTGAAGTTGTTTATGACTATATAACATGTTAGACCTTAGAACTTGGAATTGGAAAAGAATTGGAAAAGACTTTGAATTGTTGGTTGTTGTTGGCCGAGAATGGCTTGAATATGGAACTACTTCGTATTAATTGTGGGACGAAATTTTACATGTATTGTAAGGCGTGTAATCCCCTTTGTTTGGTTGTTGTTTTGAGCCTTAAATGTGGCGTTTTGGTTATTGTATTCGGCCTTGAAAAAGGTGGAAAAGTGAGTAGAAACAAAGGAAGTGCTGCCCGATTTTCTGTAGAATTAGAGACCGTATACTTAGTATTATTCTACGTTAGAGACTAGAAGTTGATAGTCTTGTTGTGACCATTATAGGTTGACACTTTTACGTACGGCGTATTCGTCTTAGCTTGTGGATTTAGCCGAAAAGGTATGTGAACTATCTCCTCTTCTAGCATGATTCCTTAAGATAAAGAAAGTATTTCCTACTCCTTAAATGATTCATTCCTTGGTTGTATTTGGATTTCCTAAAGTAGAATTTGTTCTATGTACTTCCTTGATTGTACTTTGATGTTTAAATTGTATGTTGTATAATCCATTGCCTTAGTGAAGTTTGGATTCTTAAAGAGTGGAAGTATATTTACTTAAAGTACATAGATTCTTGAAAAGGAAGTGGTTTCCAAACCTTTTGGCTAGTGCCTTAGTTCCAAAACCTAAAGGTCATTATAATGACTTTAGGGGAGTCAAAGGAGTGATTTACTTAATTGTTTTAAAAGAGGAGAAATGACATGATTTAAGAGAAGTAACTTGTTTTAAAGGTGTGAGTTACTTAAGGTTTAAAAGTAGAAGAAACTTGTTTTCTATATATTAAGAGACTCGAAGTATTTTTGAAAGTTAAGAAACTTGATTTGAAAGTTTGTGATACTTGGTTTTAAGTATAAGTCTCTTGGTTATAAAAAGAATGAAATTGTCTAAAAACCATAAAGGGTTATAACGGCTTTATGGGAAGTTGGTTATAACGGCTTTATGGAAGGTTTAGAAAGTTGTCTATTTTGATTAATGGGCATAAGTTGCCTTGATTGTGAAAATTTGAAGTTACTTGATTTCTAGCTTTGAAATGAGTTTTCTAAGAGTGTAGTAACTTACTTTGAAAAATAGACACACCTTGATACTACGGGTGTTAGTATCTTGGGGTATTACATAAAAAAGAGTCTTTTGAAAAGAATGTACGTACGTAGTACTTTGGCTTGATTAATTGAGAATTAGTCTAAGTGTGCCTTGATAAGTACTTTGGCTTGATTAATTGAGAATTATTCTAAGTGTGCCTTGATAAGTACTTTGGCTTGATTAATTGAGAATTAGTCTAAGTGTGCCTTGATAAGTACTTTGGCTTGGTTAATTGAGAATTATTCCATGTGTGCCTTGATAAGTACTTTGGCTTGATTAATTGAGAATTATTCTAAGTGTGCCTTGATAAGTACTTTGGCTTGATTAATTGAGAATTAGTCTAAGTGTGCCTTGATAAGTACTTTGGCTTGATTAATTGAGAATTATTCCATGTGTGCCTTGATAAGTACTTTGGCTTGTTTAATTGAGAATTTCCTATGTGTGCTGGTA
The DNA here is from genome assembly GCA_029844215.1 of Przewalskia tangutica. Lineage (NCBI taxonomy): Eukaryota > Viridiplantae > Streptophyta > Magnoliopsida > Solanales > Solanaceae > Przewalskia > Przewalskia tangutica. Next base: position 45,964 of record JAQGDG010000052.1, on the reverse strand, counting down.
ATAGCCGGTTGTGTGCTAGTGGTATATCATTCATTTGAGTCATTCCGGGTTTGTGGCATTTGCATATTCCGTGGATTTGCTACCCACGATGCGAGGAATACCTCATGCGAGTCCACAAGGGCTTATGCGGGTGAAATAGTCCCATGCGGGCGGGTCCAGCCTATGCGAGGAATACCTCATGCGAGTCCGTAAGGTCTTATGCGGGTGAAATAGTCCCATGCGAGGAATACCTCATGCGGGTCCACGCGACCTATGCGGGTGAAATAGTCCTGCGAGTAGGATTACTTAACAATGATACTGCGGGCGGGTGGTCCTGCTTTGATCGTGAGCTTCTAGTTTATATTGTAAGTATACTACTATTTACTCTCATTGTTAGTAAGGCATAGTGTACTGTAATTTGATTATCATGGATGGCGGTGAGGAAGGATTCCACGGGCATGATTGATATTATGGGCGTGAGACCCGTGGTTATATTTTAGTAGTGACTTTGAGGGCTGCGTCCACGACTTGATATATTTGTTTATGTATTGTGTCTTGTAGGTTGGCTATCATACATGTCTCTGTTTTGTTTAGTATTATGATTTCACTCTGATGCTGCATTTCACATACTTGGTACATTCCCGTCTTGACCTCGCCCGAAGTGCGTTCAATCTGCATGAGTTTAGGTACCTTGATTTGGTGATCGGCAGTGTAGGACCTGCTCGAGTTTTGGATAGCTCCTGCTGTTCGAGTTTATCTTTTGGTATAGTTCCTTGATGAGGCTTTGTATGCGGTTATGGATGCGGCGGGGCCTTGTCGTCATATTTCGATAAAACTCTTAAGTGCGTATTCATATGTAGGATTGGACTCGTATACGGTGTAGTGTCTTTTGTTTATGTATATTATATGGCGGCGCATCGGCTTTGCCTTTGCGTCGTTGGTTTTAAAAAAATGAGGTGTTATTTAAATTTCATGATTTACTTAGTTGTCAGGTAGAAGGGTGCCCGGGTAGGGCACGATCCACGGGCCGGGGTTGGGTGTGACACTAACTCTGGGAAAAAATAGGCTCTATCCTTATCGGGTTGCGTCGACACACTAGCCCAACACCCAACGTGTTATCATAAAAACCTAACCCTCTAGTCTCGGGAGGGGTTAGAACTGTAGTCGTGGTCAACTTATCTTCCAATAACTGAAAGCCTTTCTCTGTTGCAACCAAACTTGGTCACTAACTTAGATTTGATCCTTTTGCTTGCCTCCTGGCTAGGACTTCCTATCAATCACAATCTAGGGGGGAATTTCCTTGATCTTGTAAAGTAGAACCCGATTTTTCCTTTCCCGGTTTGTAGAGCCTATAGCTAGGTTTACCACATTTCCTCAAAATGTTCTTACTTCCCATTATTTACTAATGGTCTTTACACTAGTCTGGGGTAGTCATACCTCGTGCAACTTACATAACCATAGTCGTATTTTCATTTATCATTCTGGCCATATCCTTACCTTAGGCTTATTATCAGCGAAAGTATTTCTATCTTGATTCATAATCGTACAGTTTCATATATGCGTACTACCTGCATTTGTCCTCACGACACTTACTCGCCTTCTTGGAACGTCGTTCTTAATTTCCCCAACACAACACTTTTCCCACGGTTATCTACAACTGTAACCTATGGCATGACGATACCGAAGACCACTACCGGTCTCGTATCTGCGTCTAACAACATGGGTACACGCGACCCATAATACGTAAAGCGTCCTTTTACGAGGGAGAGAACTTATCTCTATCAAAATCAAAATCATCAGCGCCACCTTAAGCGTATAGACTTTCAAAATCTACCAACGATGTCTTCTATTTTCCGACCACGCTCGTACTTATCTTATTCTTGCTTGCGCGCTATCACGAACTTATCAGGAAGGTCGTGTACGGCCACGCCACACCAAACCAACTCGAAGTACATCGAGGGCACTTAGCATAAACTCCTTCAAATTCAGTATTTATTACTTTGCATCAATTACCTCAGTGAACAAGTCACATAGACTTATTAAAAACAACAATGTCAAAGAAGGAAGGATAATTCAGGTTACCCCACCTCTTCCTTTCCACTCGATGGCAAACTGCAGGCGAGTACCGAAACAATTCTCTCTCTGTAGTCCACGTTGGCATAACAAGAGGCCAACTACTTCGTACTCATAATGACCTCAACGTCTGTCATAATAGCTCTGCTAGGTCTGCTAGGGTCCAACGACTGTATCGTTACCGGCAATTATTATCTAACCGCTCAGCTACCACCCAACACTCACGGGTGTAGTTACCTCGAAAGGTCCTCATGGATTCTGGTTCCATTTCTTTACACTTGGTTGCTCTCTTTCTTACCGGTGCATTACTCTTCCGTACTTCCAAACTTATTGTAGCGTCGTCATAGCCTTCATCGCGATTCGGGCCTCCAATCTTTGGAGTTACTATTCTAAACAACATAAGGCCAGTTCCGGCTCTCACAACCTGGTTTCGGTGGAATGCGTCCACGAACCCGTAAAACAATTAACTAGACTTGGGCCTTGCACCCTCGTGACCCTGTCACATAGCGTGACTACTACCAACTGATCCCATTTCATTTCAAGCTATGGGGCTACCCTTAATAGATCCCCAACTCGACTCGGCGTCATATTTAACTCTTTTCCTTGGTCTATCTTAACTTTACTACCCGAGAAGGCCTTATATATCTAAGGTCTCGGTGGTTATCAACATTCCTAGGCTCACAATTTCCATGCTCCAAGCCTAACTTATCGGTCCGTGGCGGGTACAAAACTTCTCGATATACTATAATCGTGTTGTGCTTGACCATAACAACCATACTTACTCCATACGGATCTCACTGTACCATTCTCTTTATCATACCACGTAGCTTAACATATTAACATAGTCTTCCATTTAGTCCTCAATTATAACCTCTTAAGGTCCATTACATTCTCACACAACTCATCATCGCTAATTATCTCAAATTAGCACGTAAAACTTTGATGAGAGTTCTTTAGCTTATTCATACCTTCCGGTATTTTTAGTCCTTACCAAGTCACGGTAATCTAAAATCATTCTAGGCAACACGCGTCGACCTCATCGTAAATCCGTATAGTTGTATGTCCCAATACCAACTATACTACAAACATTACCAACACGGATACGATTCACATAATCTTTTACGGTCATCTTTGCCTTTCTCGTGCAAACAACATAACTTGTTAGGAGAGACGACCTAACCATACAACTCTATCGCACGATCTCGGAGTGAGAAGAATGGAAACCAATCCTAAATGTCATGCGACCTCACGATTATAGATGTGGTGCCAACACACCGCTAATCAAGACTCTACTAGACACTGCGTAGACACTTTCCGAGGACTAAGCGCTCGATACCACTTTTGTCACGACCGACCAGGGCGCGGGTGCCCTACACAGGCACGCTTCGATATACATCGAGAGAATAGCAGTGGAACATACACAACTGTTAAAAGCTTAAACATAAAATAACAACGAGTGGATAAGGCCACCTTTCGTAAACCATACAAATAAAACAATACATTTTTTTCTTACAACCCAATCCACAAATGTGACTACAGACCTCTAAGAATAACAACTCTGGCGGGACAGGGCCCCGCCATACCCCTGAATGTACAACAACCGACCATACAGAGAGATAAGCCTCGGAATAAAGGGCTTAACGGTGAACAATGATCCTAAGGCGAGGATCGATGCGTGTACTACTGCTGGCGTGAGCGGCCCGAGAAAGTCGATCTGGCATGTACCAAATATGTGGCCCGAAATCTTGTAATGAAATCATAAGTCTATAATAAAGCGGAGACATGTATGATAACTCGATTAACGATACCGTGTCTTACTAACAATGAGTAAATAAGTGTATACTTACAACATAAAAATAGGAAGCTCACGATCAGCGGGACCACCCGCGCGATATCATTAATCAATCCTACTCTGGACTATTTCACCCGCATAGGTCGTGTGGACCCGCGTGAGGTATTCTCGCATGGGACTATTTCACCGCGTAGGTCGTGTAGACCGCGTGAGGTATTCTCGCATAGGTGTATCCGCGCGTGAGACTATTTCACCGCATAAGCCCTTACGGACTCGCGTGAGGTATTCTCGCATCGTGGGTAGCAAATCCACGGAATATGCAAATGCCACAAACGGGAATGACCGTAGTGAATAACATACTACTAGCACAAACTGGCTATCACACATAACATAAGCACTCTGAAACATCATACATAACATCAAGCACTACCATATATAAGCAAGTTAAGAAATCCCCTAACTTCTTATTATTCTTGTTCATGTACACTCTTATTTTAGTTTACTTAAGGCACTAACATGTCTTTTATAAAAATCCGGGAATTTAACCCAAAGTACTACATACTTCTACTCTTTTAAAATGACTCTTTTTCATACAAAACTTCCAAGACACTAATAACCATAGTATCAAGTCATAACTACTTTTCAATACAAGTCACAATACCTTTTAGAAATAAAATTATAGGCTTCTAAATCAAGTGACTTCTTTCTTTTAAAACTTTAAGCAATTGATACCTTTAAATCAATTTGCCTTTCATTATTTCAAGTCATTTATCATACTTAAATTACTTAGAGTAAATCACTCTTTTTAACCTTCCATAAAGATATTATAACCAACTTCCCATAAAGTCGTTATACTAGCTTTATACCTTAGAAACTTACATTCTTCTTTATAACCAAGAGACTTAAACTTTCCAACAAAACAAGTATCAAAACTACTTTCAACATACTTAAAGTCTCTTAACTTTTGAAAACCAAGATATCCTTAATATTTACACAAGTGAGTTAATTCCCTAACTCAACCAACTTGAACATTCTTAAAATAAGACAAGGATATCAAATGGACTAGATTTTCAAAATCTTGTACGACTACCGTACTATACATTTACAACTTATTCATGCTCAAGAAATAAGAAAGTTCCACATACCTCTTCGGTTAAATCCACTTGCTAATTCCAATTCGCCGTACGTAGTATGTCAACCTATAATGACCATAATATGTCTATTAACTTCTTACTTCAACCGTAGAATATTCTAAGTGCAAGGTCACTAAATTCTACGGAAAATCGGACAACACTTCCTTTGTTTCTACATACTTTGCCACCTTTTTTCAAGGCCGAATTCAATAACCAAACACGCCACATTTAAGGCCCAACAAAGTAGTTAACAATAGGGGATTACACGCTTAATCAAGACATGTAAAATTCCGCCCCACAATACAAAACAAACTAGTCTAAACTCTGATGTCAATTCGTGATTAGAGGCGTAATACCAATTCTTCTTCCAATTTCTTTTCAATCCAAGTGGTTTAATATAACATGTTATCTAGCCAGAATTGGTTATAACTACTACAATCCTCAAGTAGGTAAACATGCGACGATTCTAATTATCGGCCAAATTGTATTTCAATTTCAAATGGCTTAACATGTCATTTTGGTTGAGCTTCAAATTCCCATAACACTTATCAAACTTCATAACACATATCACATGATCAATTCTAACTTATAATAACATGGAACCTTCAATTACAAAAGTAAGACGAAGATTATACCTCATTTAGCCCAAATATGATCCAAGTTTACAAGTCGATCCTTAGCAACTTTAGCTCCTCTTTTTGACGTTCCAATCCATTCCAAGCAACCCTTAGAAACTTATGAAGAACTTATCTTCAAGTTCCAACTTCAAAGTTGAAGAACTCCTTTATCTTCCGCCTTGCGACTAATACGAAAACACCATTTTTCCGGATCTTTCTATTGAGATACACTTACAATACCCTTAGGTACCTTGGTTTAAAGTGGGGGGATTATTGGACAACAATTGAAAAATTTTCCTTGAAACCCTAGCCTTGGCCGAGAGCTTCCTCAAGTTTCCATTAAGTTTTTCTTGAAAATTTGCTAAGTGTTAAGCCTTGTCTTGCACTAGTAAGCTTATATAAATAAATGGAGGGTCAAGATTAGAACAAATGGGTGGTTTGGATGCATTTCACAAGGATCAAGCCAAGTGGCATTTGACTTAGTCAACAATGTCAAGCTAATTGTCTTTGCAAGACTTGGTCTTTTAAATTATGGTCAAATGACCATTTACACCATGTCATTTTTGTCCAAGGCCATTAAGGGGGGTGACACGTGTCGTCCTCCCGTTAAATCATAATATTCGTTTCAGACAAATTCCAAAATTCCGATAAATTTTTACTCGTCTCAAATCTTAACATTTGAGTTCTTACGTACGTTCTTATAAACCTATCCTGGAAATTTCCGGGGTGTAACATGTTTTACCTAAACAAACTGAAATATACCTTATAAGTATAAAGTGTTGACCAAACACATTAATCTACAAATTTATTCTGTCACTTTAACATAACCATCAAAGGATCCCACTCATATTTGCATAGATACAATTCAGTCAAGTAAACCAACACTTAAGTCTAGACATGTTGTTACACCCCGTAATTCCAGGATATGTTTATAAGAACGTACGTAAGAACTCAAAAATGTTAAGATTTGAGACGAGTAAGAATTTATCGAAATATTGGAATTTGTCGGAAAACGAAATATTGCGACGAACGGGAGGGCGACACGTGTCACCCCCCCTTAGTGGTATTGGACGAAATGGCATGGATAAAATGGTCATTTGACCATAATTTAAATGACCAAGTCTTGCTAAGACAAAGAGCTTGACATTGTTGACTTGTCAAAGGGCCACTTGGGCTTGATCCTTGTGAAACTCATCTAGGCCACCAATTTGTTCTAATATTAACCCTCCAAAGTGTTATATATATGTACTAGTAGCAAGACAAGTTCTACACTTAACTAAATTTTCAAGAAATTGGAAGAACTCATTGAGAGGCTCTCGGGTTTGGCATCCATTTGGAGAGAAATTTTTTTGTTTGTTGTCCAATAAGCTCCATAATTTAAACCAAGGTACCTAAGGGTATTGTAAGTGTATCTCAATAGAAAGATCCCGGAAAAGTGGCGTTTTCGTATTAGTCGCAAGGCGAAAACCTAAGGAGTTCTTCAACTTTGAAGTTGGAACTTGAAGAGGAGTTCTTCATAAGCTTCTAAGGGTTGATTGGAGTGGATTGGAACATCGAAAGGAGGAGCTAAAGTTGCTAAGGATCGACTTGTAATCTTGGATCATATTTGGGCTAAGTGAGGTAATAATCTTCGTCTTACTTTTGTAATTGAAGATTCCATGTAATGATAAGTTAGAAATGATCATGTGATATGTGTTATGAAGATTGATAAATGTTATGGAAGTTTAGAAGCTAAAAACTGAAAATGACATGTTGAGCCATTTGAAATTGAAATCCAATTTGGTCGATAATTAGAATCGTCGCATATTACCTACTTGAAGATTGTAGTAGTTATAATCAATTGCGGCTTGATAACATGTTATACTAAACAACTTGAATTGAAAAGGAAATTGGAAAGGTTGATATGTTGTTACACCTTTGGCCGAATTGACATTTGTAGTTTGGACTAGTTTGATATAAATTGTGGGGTGGAATTTTACATGTCTTGTAGGCGTGTAATCCCCTATTGTTAACTTCATTGTTGAGCCTTAAATGTGGCGTGTTTGGTTATTGAATTCGGCCTTGAAAAAGGTGGCAAAGTATGTAGAAACAAAGGAAGTGCTGTCCGATTTTCCGTAGAATTTAGTGACTTTGCACTTGAAATATTCTACGTTTGATGTAAGAAGTTAATAGAAGTATTATGGTCATTATAGGTTGACCTTCTACGTACGGTATATTGGACTTGGCAAGTGGATTGAACCGAAGAGGTATGTGGAACATTCTTATCTCTTGAGCATGAATAGTTGTAAATATATAGTACCGTAGACGTACGAGATTTTGACAATCTAGTCCATTTGATATCCTTGGCTTATTTTTAAGAATGTCCAAGTTGGTTGAGTTAGGGAATTAACTCACTTGTTTAAAATATTAAGGATATCTTGGTTTCTAAAAGTTAAGGGACTTGAAGTATTTCAAAAGTATATGATACTTGTTTCGTTTTAAAAGTATAAGTCCCTTGGATATAAGGAAGAATGTAATTGTCTAAAGTATAAAGCTAGTATAACGGCTTTATGGGAAGTTGGTTATAATAGCTTTATGGAAAGTTAAAAAGAGTGGTTTACTCTAAGTAATGTAAGTATGATAAATGACTTGAAATAACGAAAGACAAATTGATTTTAAGGCATCAATTGCTTAAGGTTTTAAAAGAAAGAAGTCACTTGATTTAGAAACCTAAATGTATTTCTAAAAAGTATTGTGACTTGTCTTGAAAAGTAGATATGACTTGATACTACGGTTATTAGTATCTTGGAAGATTTATATGAAGAAGAGTCATTTTAAAGGAGTAGAAGTACGTAGTACTTTGGGTTAAATCCCCGGATTTTCATAATGACATGTTAGTGCCTTAAGTAAACTAAAATGAGAGTGTATATGAATAAGACTAATAAGAAGTTAGGGGGATTTCTTAACTTACTTATGTTATGTATGATAAGCCGGTAGTGCTTATGTTATGTATGATAAGTCGGTAGTGCTTATGTTATGTATGATAGGCCGGTAGTGCTTATGTTATGTATGATAGCCGGTTGTGCTAGTTTATGTTATTCTTACGGGGTAAAGCCCCGGGTTACTACTAATTCCATGGATTTGCTACCCATGATGCGAGTGCGGCGTTTGTACTCATTGCGGGCCCACCGGGCCCAAGCGGGTGAAATAGTCCTGTGCGGGTGAAATAGTCCCATGCGGAGCGTATCGCTCCATTGCGGGTCCGTAGGACCTATGCGGGTGAAATAGTCCCATGCGAGGCGGATGACCTCATTGCGGGTCCACAGGACCTATGCGGGTGAAATAGTCCCAGGAGTAGGATTGCTTAATGATACTACGGGCGGGTGGCCCTACTTTGATCATGAGCCTCCTATTTTTATGCAGTAAAGTATACTCTTGTTTACTCTCATTATTAGTAAGGCACAGTGTACTGTTATTTGAGTTATCATACATGTCTCCAGCTTTATTTTAGACTTATGATTTCACTACAGTACTTTCAGTTTCACATATTTGGTACATGTTGTACTGACCTCCTTCGGGGGGCTGCGTTCATGCCGCAGGTAGAGTATACAGGTTGTTGATCCTCACTTTTAGGATCACTGATTCAGCTGTTGAGAAGCTCTATTACTCCGGAGGCTTATCCCTGGTATTCTCGGTTGTTGTACATTCAGAGGTATGGCGGGGCCCTGTCCCGTCACTGTTGTTATTCTTAGAGGTCTGTAGTCATGTCTTGTGGATTGGGTTTTTAAGAACAGAAATGTATTGATTTATTTTTGGGTATGTATATTTTTACGGAAGGTAGCCTCATCGGCTAGCCTGTTCTTTTTTTATGTTTAAGCATTTTATAAGTTGTGTATGTTCCGCTGCTATTCTCTGATGTATACTGGAAAGAGGTGCCCAGGTAGGGCACCAGACGCGGGCCCGGGGTCGGGTCGTGACACATGTATATCCTTGAACAATCTCATACACCACATACTTTAACCAAGCTCAAGCGTCAAGTGTCACTTTCAAGAAGGCCTTGGATATCTAAGGTCTCATCCGTTACTTAATATTCTAGGATTCTCAAATATTCCGCTTCCCAAGCTTACATTATATTCTCCCCTTATATGAGTGAGGTAGCTTCTCATAATTTCAAAATCATATTACCCTTTCTAGCGTACCAATAGTCTGGTTATAAATCGATCTTCTATTAGCTACGAGTATCAACTGACTGAAGTCATTATTGGTAATCGGGGTTGTCGAAACTGTAACAGGCACGAGTTAAACTCGAATTCTTAAAACTCAGCTCTATTGCACGATTTATAAGATGAAAGAATAGAAACCATCCCTAAATCTCCGGAAGCCTCCTACGTATAAGTATGGTGCACAACATACCCATACGCAAGACTCTACTAGACACGGTCTGTAGACATTCCGAGGACGAACTGCTCTGATATCACTTTTTGTCACGATCAGAGCCGACGGGCCGCGACTGGTGCCCTACTTGGACACCATTATACGAACCTGTCACATATAATCAAACTGATATCAAGGAAAATGTTGAAGTCTGTAACCGTATCAAAATAGGCAAGCCGGAAAGGCTGTCATTATACACGGGAATATCCAAAACAAACCACAACTATATAGCTGACCAAGACACGTCTAAAATCCACACATATCCAACCCACACATGTCTAACCCACATCTGTCTACAGACCTCTAAGAGTATGATAACAAAATATGATGGGACAGGGCCCCGCCGTACCCCTAATATGCATAAGTCATATCAAATGATCTGTACCAAAATGGCTAGGCTCCGGAACAATGGAGCTCTCCAAATAACAGAGCAGAAATCCTAAGCTGGAGGATCACCAAACTGAGTATCTGTACCTCCGGGCATGAACGCAGCCCCTCGAAGAAAGTGGGTCAGTACGAAAAATGTACCGAGTATATAAAACATGAAGTACTGTAAAGAAGATCATAACTGACCAAAAGATGTCATGAGACAAGTCTAATAATCAAAGATACCAATGCACATGTGCCTTATGAAATGAGAGTCATGTATGTCCATATAATATACTGTACCCGACCCAATGTGGGACTCGGTGAATGAAGTCATATACATATACATACCATACCCGGCCCAATGTGGGACTCGGTGAATGAAGTCATATACATATACATACCATACCATACCCGACCCAATGTGGGACTCAGTGAATGAAGTCATATCCGTGGATGCCTGTCCACATATATATGTCACGACACGACCCCGGGCCCGCGACTGGTGCCCTACCGGGGCATCCTTACAGGTAACCATCAGAGAAAATCAGCGGAATATACATAAAACACATAACTTAAATCAATATGAAGTAAACAACAGGCTAGCCGACAAGGCTGCCCTTCTGGATATATATATTGTTACACCCCGTAATTCCAGGGCATGAATAAGAGAATGGACGTTCTCACAAGACTTGAAAAAGGGTACGAAAGGAAGAATTGTTTTTCCGACGGAAAATCTTCCGAACGTCGAAAAGGAAAAAGGTTCGTTGATGAGAATTAGATTCTCAAAAATGCATTATTTGAGGATTATGGAATGTATTATCATTATGAAAATTTATTTTACGGATTTGGTCACGTGGGGCCCACCCGAGAAATTTTACGTTTTGTGGGGCCCATGAGGGTTACGAAATTTTATGGACGAATGGAAGGGCGACAGGTGGCACCCCCCCACATGGTCTTGGACGAAATTGGCCAAGGGTAAAATGGTCATTGACCTAGGTAGATGAACAAGTCTTCAAAGCTTGAGAAAATTGACCAAGTCAACTTGTCCACTTGGCTAGACATTAATTACTCTTCATCCTAGCCCATAAGTGTTATAATCTAAGCCATCCATTGTGTTATATAGACACACTAGTGCAAGACCATTCCATACTTAGAAAAAATTCAAGAAAACTTTAGGTGCTCTTACAAGAGCTCTCGGCCAAGGCTTCCAATGGAGAGAAAGTTTTTGCAATATTGTTCCATAATCCACAAGACTTTAACCCAAGGTTCCTAGGGGTATTGTAAGGATATCTCAATAGGAAGATCCCTGAAAAACGACGTTCTTACGTTAGTCGCAAGGCGAAACCCTAAGGTGTTATTCAACTTTGAAGATGGAACTTGAAGAAGAGTTCTTCATGAGCTTCTAAGGAGTGCTTGGAGTGGATTGGAACACAAGAGGAGGGGCTAAAAGTTGCTAAGGATAGACTTTTACGCTTGGACATTATTAGGGCTTATTGAGGTAAAATATTCATCTTCTTAATGTAATTGAAGATTACATGTTATAGTAGTTAAGAAATGATCATGTGGTATATATATTGAAGTTTGAAAAGATTTGGATCATGTCGACATGTTAAAAACCGAAAATGGACAAGTTAGCCATTTATGTTGAAATCAATTTAATTGTTAGTTACGATCGTCGGATGTTAAGGAAGAAATGATTTATAGTTGTTGTAATGGTTATTATGTATATAACATGTTGGAATAACAACTTGAATTGAAAAGGAATCGAACGGAAATTGACATTGTTGTAGGCATGGATTGTAGCCGAGAATTGCACTTATTTTGGACAGTTTTTATATTGATTGTGGGGAAGAATTTTACACGTCCTATTAGGCGTGTAATCCCCTTTGTATTTGCTGAATTGTTGGGCCTTAAATGTGGCGTTTGGTTATTGATTTTCGGGCCTTGAAAAAGGTGGAAAGGTATGTAGAAACAAAGGAAGTGCTGTCCGATTTTCCGTAGAATTCAGTGACTTTGCACTTAGAATACTCTACGTTTGAAGCTAGAGGTTAATGGACGTATTATGGCCATTATAGGTTGAAGTACTAAGTATAGCGTATTCTACTTGAAGGATGGAATAACTATCAAGGTTGAAGTACTTTGGAGCATTTTGCTATTTGTCGATAATCGTCGCGAGGTATGTGAACCTCTTCCTTCTTTTGACATGATTCTATGTATGGAATATACATGTGGTGCTATTCATGATCCCTTTTACTCTTAGAAGTTAAGAGGTATGTATGTTGCTTTACTCTATGTAAAGGTTACGTCTAAATTATCCTAAGTTCTTACCAAGTCTTATGGGGGGTATTGGTAAGAGTCGTTAGGAGGTATTTGGAGCCAAGTTGACTTGGCTAATTTACGGCGCGAATGAGAATAAGTATCGAACAAGCCATTTCAGCGTTAATAAAGGAAAATGTAATGACAATTAATTATATTAAAATGAGTAGAATTCTCCATCTGCATAGAAGCTAAGATAAGACAAAATTGTATTACATTTTCTAGATCATGGTTGCTTTAATAAGATCATTATAAACAAGTATAACCTACTCACACGCATAAGGCATATGTCACTTAACTTAAAGAATTTACGTTATGAAGTGTTAAGACTATGAACTATGAATTCTTAAAAGGTTAAGAGACTTTATTTTTCAAGTTATGAGACTTGATTCTTAAAGGAAGAAATGACTTGATTTTAAAAAGTATAGAATACTTGATTTGGAAAGTAGATATGACTTGATACTACGGTTATTAGTATCTTGGAAGTTTTATATGAAAAAGAGTCATTTTAAAAGAATAGAAGTACGTAGTACTTTGGGTTAAATTCACGGATTTTTTTTATAATGACATGTTAGTGCCTTAAGTAAAGTAAAATGAGAGTGTATATAAATAATGATAATAAGAAGTTAGGGGATTTCTTAACTTGCTTAAGTTATGTATGATAAGCCGGTAGTGCTTATGTTATGTATGATAAACCGGTAGAGCTTATGTTATGTATGATAAACCGGTAGAGCTTATGTTATGTATGATAAGCCGATAGTGCTTATGTTATGTATGATAAGCCGGTGGTGCTTATGTTATGAGTATAAATGCGGGGTAAACCCCCAAGACGTTATACACCTCCTGAGTATAAATGTGGGGTAAATCTCGAGCGTTATACACGCCTCGAGTATAATTGCGGGGTAACCCCCAAGACATTATACATTTCCATGGATTTGCTACCCATGATGCGAGTGCGGCATTTGTACTCATTGCGGGCCCACCGGTCCCATGCGGGTGAAATAGTCCTATGCGGGTGAAATAGTCCCATGCGAGGCGGATGACCTCATTGCGGGTCCACAGGACCTATGCGGGTGAAATAGTCCCAGGAGTAGGATTGCCAAATGATATTATGGGCAGGTGGCCCTAAGTTGATCATAAGCTTCCTATTTTTATGCAGTATACTTTTATGGGCAGACTTATATGACTTTATCGCGTCCCAGATTGGGCCGGGCAGTATACCTTTATGGGCAGACTTATGTGACTTTATTGCGTCCCAGATTGGGCCGGGTAGTATACCTTTATGGGCAGACTTATGTGACTTTATCGCGTCCCAGATTGGGCCGGGCAGTATACCTTTATGGGCAGACTTATGTGATTTTATCGCGTCCCAGATTGGGCCGGGCAGTATAAGGCGTCCCTCCATAAAGGGCCGGATTATGTTATGAAAGATAAGTAAGTTATATGGTAATGAACTTGATGTTTTTTCTAAGTATGTACGTAAGCATTTGACGATAACTCTTATTGAAAAATGGGAAAAGATAATAATGTGCAATTAAGTTCATGAGTGGTGATGGCACGGCAGGATCTGGTATTTACTTTTTATACTTGCCCCTGTCATTCTTTTATCTGATTATGATTTATTCTGCACCTTATTTCCGTTCCATATTAAATTGTTGTTATGCGACCCTTCGGCTGCGTTAATGTCCGCGAGTTTAGGTCTACGATTGTGGATCCGCGGGCTTAGGATCCTAGTTCAGCATTTTTGAGATGGCTTTAATGTTCCGGAGCTTGTCATCATGGTTATGTATATTCAGGGGTACGGCGGGGCCTTGTCCCGTCATAATATTTGTCCAAAATCTTAGAGTGCATAGTCATATCTTGTGGGTCTCTTTGTAAAAAAAAAGAAGAGGTATCTGCTTTTGGTTTTGCATATTTATATGTATCCAGGAAGGTAGCCTTATCGGCTAACCTATTATTTATTTCTTGTTAAGTTTATGTATGTATGTTCCACTACTATTCTCTCGATGTATACTGTAAGGGTTCCTGTGTAGGGCACCGATCGCGCCTGGTCGGTCAGTGACAAAAGTGGTATCGAGGCGATTAGTCCTCGGAAAGTGTCTCAGACCGTGTACAGTAGAGTCTTGATTATCGGTGTGTTGTGCACCACATCTATAATCGGGAGGTGCAGGACATTTAGGATTAGTTCATTCTTCTCACTCGAGATCGTGCGATAGAGCTGTGTTGTTAGGTCGTCTCTCCTAACGAGTTATATTGATTGCAACTATGAGAAAGCGTGATGACCCGGAAGGACTATGTGGATTGCGTATCCGTGTTGGTAATAATTGTAGTATAGTTGGTATTGTGACATACTGACTATACTGAGTTATGTATGAAGGTCGCGTGTTGCCTAGAATGATTTTAGATTACCAAGAGTTGGTAAAGACTAACTAGATACCGGGAAGGTATGGAACAATTAATGAATTCTCACCAAGGTCTTATGTTTTATTTTGAGATAATTGGGAAATGATGAGCTGTCTGATAGGGTAGTGAACCCTTAAGAAGTCATGTTAAGGTACTTGATGGAGGACTATGTGGATAGATTAAGCTACGTGGTATGCGTAAGAGGATTGTACGGATGAGATCTGTATGGAGTAAGTAATGGTTGTTGTGATCAAGACAACATGATTATTGTATTATGAGGAGTTATTGTACCCGTTTACGGGGGGACTGGTAGGGTAGGCTTGGAGCATGGAAATTGCGAGCCTAAGAGTATTGATAACCGCCGAGACCTTAGGTATATATAAGGCCTTCTCGGGCAATAAGATTTTATTCAGACTAAGGGTAAGAGTTAAGTGCGACGGCGGGTCGGGGTGAGGACCTATTACGGGTCGCCCCATAGCCTGAAAGGGAGTGGGATCAGTTGGTGGTAGTTCCGCTACGTGACAGGGTCACGAGGGTGCAAGGCCCAAGTCTAGTTAATTGTTTTACGGGTTCGTGGACGCGTTACACCGAAACCAGGTCGTGAGAGCCGGAAATGGCCTTATGTTGTTTAATAGCGCGACTCCAAAATATTGGAGGCCAGAATCGGTATGGAGGTTATGTATGTATTCTAGTATGCGTTGGAAGTAAGGAAAGAGTACGACCAGTAAAGATAGCAACCAAGTGTAACGGAATAGAGCCTGAATCCATAAGAACCTTTCGAGGTAACTACACCCGTGAGTGTTTGGGGTGGTAGCTGAGCGGGTATATGAGATTTGCCCGGTGATGATACAGTCGTCAAACCCTAGTAGACCTATTAGAGATGATTACGACAGACTTTGAGGTCATTATGAGTATAGACTAGTTGGCTTCGTGAGTGCCAAGGTTGACATTTTAGTATAAGTATTGTTATGTGGCCATGTGTGGCATATGTTGTATGAAGGGTGCAGTAAAATGAGACTATGTGGCTATCTAATTAGATTGGACTCCGAAAGAACATTCGGGGACGAATGTTTCTAAGGGGGGAATGTCACGATCCGACCCCGGGCCCGCGACTGGTGCCCTACCTGGGCACCCCTTACATGTATACATCAGAGAATAGCAGCGGAACATACACAACTTATAAAATGCTTAAACATAAAATAACAACAGGCTAGCCGATAAGGCCACATTCCGTAAAATATACATAATAAAACAGTACATTTTTTTTCTTTACAACACAATCCACAAATGTGACTACAGACCTCTAAGAATAACAACTGTGACGGGACAGAGCCCCGCCATACCCCTGAATGTACAACAACCGACCATACCAGGGATAAGCCTCCGGAGTAATGGAGCTTCTCAACAACTGAATCAGTGATCCTAAAAGTGAGGATCAGCTACCTGTATACTCTATCTGCGACATGAACGCAGCCCCCCGAAGGAGGTCAGTACAACATGTACCAAATATGTGAAACTGAAAGTACTGTAATGAAATCATAAGTCTATAATAAAACTGGAGACAGGTATGATAACTCAATTAACAGGACACTGTGCCTTACTAACAATAAGAGTAATCAAGAGTATACTTACAACATAAAAATAGGAGGCTCACGATCAAAGCAGGACCACCCGCCCGCAGTATCATTAAGCAATCCTACTCCTGGGACTATTTCACCCGCAAGGGTCGTGTGGACCAGCGTGAGGTATTCCTCGCATAGTGTATCCGCGCATAGGTCGTGTAGACCGCGTGAGGTATTCCTCGCATAGACTGATCCGCCCGCGGGACTATTTCACCGTATAAGGCCTTACGGACCCGCATGAGGTATTCCTCGCGTCATGGGTAGCAAATCCACGGAATATGCAAATGCACAAACCCGGAATGACCGTAATGAATAACATACCACTAGCACAAACGGCTATCACACATAACATAAGCACTACCGCTTATCATACATAACATAAGCACTACCGCATCATACCATATATAAGCAAGTTAAGAAATCCTAACTTCTTATTAGTCTTATCATGTACACTCTCATTTAGTTTACTTAAGGCACTAACATGTCATTATAAAAATTCAGAATTTAACCCAAGTACTACGTCTTCTACTCTTTTAAAATGACTTTTTTTCATACAAAACTTCCAAGATACTAATAACCATAGTATTAAGTCATAACTACTTTTCAAGACAAGTCACAATACCTTTTAGAAATACAATTATAGGCTTCTAAATCAAGTGACTTCTTTCTTTTAAAACTTTAAGCAATTGATGCCTTTAAATCAATTTGTCTTTCATTATTTCAAGTCATTTATCATACTTATATTAATTAGAGTAACCCACTCTTTTTAACTTTCCATAAAGCTATTATTACCAACTTCCCATAAAGCCGTTATACTAGCTTTATACTTTAGAAACTTACATTCTTCTTTATAATCAAGAGACTTAAACTTTCCAACAAGACAAGTATCAACAATACTTTCAACATACTTAAAGTCTCTTAACTTTTAAAAACCAAGATATCCTTAATAGTTAAACAAGTGAGTTAATTCCCTAACTCAACCAACTTGAACATTTTTAAGATAAACCAAGGATATCAAATGGATTAGATTGTCAAAATCTTGTACGTCTACCGTACTATACATTTACAACTTATTCATGCTCAAGAGATAAGAAAGTTCCACATACCTCTTCGGTTTAATCCACTTGCTAAGTCCAATCGCGTCGTAGTATGTCAACCTATAATGACCATAGTACGTCTATTAACTCTTACTTCATGTCATGCCTGAACCGGGCCCATGCGATCGTGCCTACACAGGCACCTTCTACCTACGAACAAGTAGCTGCGAATTTAAATAACACCTCATTATTTTATTTTTTTAAAACCAACATACGTGCAAGGGCAAAGCCGAAAAGGCGCCATATAATATCGTAACAAAGACACTACATCGCATACGTGAGTCCAATCCACGTATGAATACAGACCTAAGAGTTTTACTGAACTATGACGGGACAAGGCCCCGCCGTACCCATAACTGTACAAAAGCCTGTACTAAAAGAACTTATACCAAAAGATAAACTCGACGGAAGGAGCTATCCAAAACTACGGCGGTCCTACACCGCCGATCACCAAACATCGTACCTAAACATGCGGCGTGAACGGCCCCCGAAGGAGAGGTCGGTCTGAAGAATGTACCAAGTATGTGAAACGATGAAATCAGTAATGAAATCATGCGATCTAAACAAAACAGAGACATGTATGATAGCCAACCTACGATACACAATACATAGCGATCATATCAAGTCGAGGGCGCGTGCCTCAAAGTCACTACTCGAATAACGATTACGATTGCCTTACTAACAATGAGAGTAATCAAAACTATAGGTAGCAAATCCACGAAAGCGAGGTGGTATAACGATCTTTGGGGATTTACCCTCATTTATACTCTTACCACGGAAGGTGGTAAGCGGTGGTATAACGATCTTTGGGGATTTACCTCATTTATACTCTTACCACGGAAGGTGGTAAAGCAGGTGGTATAACGATCTTTGGGGATACACCCCTCATTTATACTCTTACCCTGAAGAAGGTGATAAAGCAGGTGGTATAATGATCTTTGGGGATACACCCCTCATTTATACTCTTACCATGAAGAAGGTGATAAAGCAGGTGGTATAACGATCTTTGGGGATACACCCCTCATTTATACTCTTACCCTACCTCAACTGGCCATCATACATAACATAAGCACTACCGGCTTATCAAACAATAAGTAAGCAAGTTAAGAAATCCCCCTAACTTCTTATTAGTCTTATTCATATACACTCTCATTTTGGTTTACTTAAGGTTCTAATAGAATAATTCTCAATTAAACAAGCCAAAGTACTTATCAAGGCACACATAGAATAATTCACAATTAAACAAGCCAAAGTACTACGTACGTACATTCTTTTCAAAAGACTCCTTGTTATGTAAGACCCCAAGTTACTAACACCCGTAGTATCAAGGTGTGTCTATTTTTCGAAGTAAGTTACTACACTTTTTGAAAGCTCTTTTCAAAGCTTGAAATCAAGTAACTTCAAATTTTCACAATCTAGGCAACTTATGCCTAATAATCAAAATAGACAACTTTCTTAACCTTCCATAAAGCCGTTATAACCAACTTCCCATAAAGCCGTTATAACCCTTTATGGTTTTAGACATATTCATTCCTTTTTATAACCAAGAGACTTATACTTAAACCAAGTATCACATCTTACAAATCAAGTTCTTAACTTTCAAAATACTTCAAGTCTCTTAATATTTAGAAAACAAGTTTCTTACTTTTAAACCTCAAGTAACTCACACATTTAAAACAAGTTACTTCTCTTAAATCATGTCATTTCTCCTCTCTTAAAACAATTAAGTAAATCACTCCTTTGACTCACTAAAGTCATTATAACGACCATAGGTTTTGGAACTAAGGCACTAGCCAAAAGATTTGGAAACCACTTCCTTTTCAAGACTCACATGTACTTTAAGTAAAATACTTTCACTTTTAAGAATCCAACTTCACTAAGGCAATGGATTATACAACTTACAATTTAAACATCAAAGTACAATCAAGGAAGTACATAGAACAAATTCTATTTTAGGCAATCCAAATACAACGAGGAATGGATCGTTTTAAGGAGTAGGACATACTTCTTTATCTTAAGGAATCATGCTAGAAGAGGAGATAGTTCACATACCTTTTAGCTAAATCCACAAGCTAAGCCGAATACGCGTGCGTGAAGTGTCAACCTATAATGGTCACAACAAGACTATCAACTTCTAGTCTCTAACGTAGAATAATACTAAGTATACGGTCTCAATTCTACGGAAAATTGGGCGACTTCCTTTGTTTCTACTTACTTTGCCACCTTTTTCAAGGCGAATACAATAACCAAACATGCCACATTTAAGGCTCAAAACAACAACCAACCAAAGGGGATTACCGCCTTACAATACGTGTAAAATTCCGCCCCACAATTCGTACCAAGTAGTTTAAAAAATCCAAGCCATTCTCGGCCAACTTATAACCAACAACACTAAGTCTTTTCCAATCCTTTTCCAAGTCCAAGTTCTAAGGTCTAACATGTTATATAGTCATAAACAACTTCAACTACAATTTCCTTCTTATACAACATCGGCGACTTAAGCGAATAATCAACTTGAATTGTAATCTTAAGGCTAAACATGCTAGTTTTGGATTAGGGTTCCAATAGCCAATATAATTATCAAACTTCATACTAAACATCTCATGCTTGCTAATATCCGTAACTACAAATATAAGTAAACTTTAATTGCTAAAACGACAAGATTTATACCTTTATAAGCCCTTAAAAATTCCAAGATTCAAAGTCTCCTTAGCAAATTCTTAGCTCCTTTCCTTGGGTTCCAATCCGCTCCAAGCACTCATAGAAGCCTATGAAGAACCCGTCTTCAAGTTTCAACTTCAAAGTTGAAGAACTCCGTAAGTTTCCGCCTTGTGACTAATACGAAACGCGTTTTCGAAATCTTTCTATTGAGATATCCTTACAATACCCTTAGGGACATTGGGTTTAAGTCTTGTGAACAATGGATCAAAACTACAATTTTTTTGTGTGGAGAGGGTGTCAAACAGGAAGCGACTAAGGGTTAGCTCAAAGTTTCCTAAATTTTTCTAAGTGTTGGAAGAGCTTGTTTTGCACTAGTGTGTATATATAATACAATGGAGGTCAAGATAATCACAATTGTGTGGCTAGGATGGATAACACATGGATAATAGCCAAGTGGACAAGTTGACTTTGGTCAATAATATCAAGCTTTGAAGACTTATCTTCCAAGATGGTCAATGACCATTTTACCCTTACTCCAATTCGTCCAAGACCAAATGTGGGGGGGGGGGGTGCCACGTGTCGCCCTCCCATTCATCCATAAAATTCCGTAACCCTCGTGGGCCCCACAAAAATATAAAATTCCTCGGGTGGGCCCCACATGACCAAATCCGCAAAAATAAATTTCCATAATGCTAAAAGTTCCATAATCCTCAAATAATACATTTTGAGAATCCAATTCTCATCAACGAACATTTTTCCTTTCCGACGCTCGGAAGATTTTCCGTCGGAAAAACAATTCTTCCTTTCGTACCAATTTCCAAGTCTTGATTCCTTACGTACATTCTCTTATACATGTCTTGGACTTACGGGGTGTAACACTTCAAACGTAGAATATTCCAAGTGCAAAGTCACTAAATTCTACGGAAAATCGGACAGCACTTCCTTTGTTTCTACATACTTTGCCACCTTTTTCTAGGCCGAATTCAATAACCAAACACGCCACATTTAAGGCTCAACAAAGTAGTTAACAATAGGGGATTACACGCTTAATCAAGACATGTAAAATTCCGCCCCACAATAAATATCAAACTAGTCCAACATAATGTCCATTCGGCAAAATAGGGACAACAATACAAATTCGTTTCCAATCCCTTTTCAATCCAAGTGGTTTAATATAACATGTTATCTAGCCACAATTGATTATAACTACTACAATCCTCAAGTAGGTAAACATGCGATGATTGTAATTATCGACCAAATTGTATTTCAATTTCAAATGGCTTAACATGTCATTTTCGGATTTGAGCTTCCAAATTTCCATAACACTTATCAATCTTCATAACACATATCACATGATCAGTTCTAACTTATAATAACATGGAATCTTCAATTACAAAAGTAAGACGAAGATTATACCTCATTTAGCCCAAATATGATCCAAGATTACAAGTCGATGCTTAGCAACTTTAGCTCCTCCTTTCGACGTTCCAATCCACTCCAAGCAATCCTTAGAAGCTTATGAAGAACTCATCTTCAAGTTCCAACTTCAAAGTTGAAGAACTCCTTAAGTTTCCGCCTTGCGACTAATACAAAAACGCCACTTTTCTGGGATCTTTCTATTGAGATACCCTTACAATAATCTTAGGAACCTTGGTTTAAAGTGTTGTGAATTATGAACAAAAATTGCAAAATTTTGTGTGGGAGAAACCCTCAATGCCGAGAGCATGTTGAAGAGCAAGAAAAGATGGGAAATTTTTCTAAGTGTTTAAAGCTTGTCTTGGTACTAGTAGTAGTATGAATATATAACACCATCAAGGGCTTAGATCAAAACAAATGTGTGGTCTAGATGTAGTCAATTATATCAGCTCCTTTGACCGCTTTGACTTGGTCCATTATTTCAAGCTAACATTTTACCACACTTAGCCTAAATTTTCGTCAAGATGATACATGTGGAGGTGACACGTGTCGCCCTCCCATTGAATCCATAAAATTTCGTAACCCTCGTGGGTCCCACAAACGTAAAATTCCTCGGGTGGGCCCCACATGACCAAATCCGTAAAAAAAAAAACCATAATGATAAAACATTCCATAATCCTTAATTAATGCATTTTGAGAATCCAATTCTCCTCAACGAACATTTTTCCTTTCCGATGTTCGGAAGATTTTCGTCGGAAAAACAATTCTTCCTTTCGTACCAATTTTTAAGTCTTGTGATCTCAGTCTATTCTCTTATTCAAGTCCGGAATTACGGGTGTAACATTCTTCCCTTAGAAACATTCGTCCCGAATGTTCTTTTTGGAAGTCAATCTTAGGGATAGCGACATAGTCTCCTTCTGACCACTACATACGATAATGCCACACGTGGCCACATAACAATACTCATACCAGAATGACAACCTGAAATCCAAGTGTCGACCTCGGTTAACTGCATAAAGCTTATATCGACTCTGAGCTTTCTAATAATCTTTCCTGGATAAGCTTCACCTTATCCACGCCGCTTTTGAATCAGTGCAGGCCAATGGTACCTCGCCCACGTCGAACCAACCGACCGGCGATCTACACTTTCTTACATACAAGCCTCATACCGGCCACCTGAATACTGGAAGGGTATCTGTTATCGTACGTAACTCAACAAGAGGCGAAAATTCTTTCAGCTAACTCTGAAATAAAAAACACAGGCCCGCCACCTATCCTCAAGTGCCTGGACAGTACGCTCCACCTGTCCGTCGGTCTGAGGGTGTAATGCAACACTGAGACTCACCTGTGTACCTAATCCCTTCTGAAAAACCTCCAGAAGTTATTCGTAATCGAGCTCATCTGTCTGACATCATAAACGTAGGAACCCCGTGCAGTCTCACAATCTCCCTGCTATAAAAGCTGGCATAAAACTCAGCCGAACAAGTGGTCCTAACCGGAAGAACACGGGTGGTTTCGTCAGCATGTTTACCATGACCCCGGGTCGCTTCCTCACGATGCGATGCCACTTGTAACAAGATCCACATTAATCACCTCCCATATCTAAGTCGGGATCTAAATCGCCTGTAATAGCCCACTGGGCTTCTGGTGTTCAACCTTGACCTGCTACTAATTCGGACACTAAGCAGTAAACTCCGCTATGTCCCTTTTCCGGTCATCTAACCCATACATGCATCTGAGGTCACGACACGACTAGTCGACCCGAACAATTAGAGCAATAAGAGGCGTGTGCCTCCCAAAACCTCTTGACTAGTCTGCGGCGCAGTACACACAATCTATCCTCATATCCACGGCCCGTCCGGTGCTACTCGAAGCGAGCTCTTCTTCTTGGAGGCGGTATCTACGATCGTATCATAGCTGGATCCTCATCACCGCCTCTTTACCTCCTCAACGATGGAAGACTCGGCAACCTCTCGGATCTAAACTTCATTAACCTTGAAACAAATAATCGAACCCATTGACTCGTTAGCTAATGAATCTCGCGGACCCGTCACCATCTGTCGCTGCCCGTCGACGGACTACCCGTAGATCCACGACTAGAGTATACATGAATGTCTTGGCTTTCCGGATGGTATAGGATATCAATATCACAATCCTTGAGTAACTCTAACCACCGTCTGCATCGAAATTCAAATGCCTGCATGCGAAGATATAGGAGGCTCTTGTGGTATGTCTGATTATCCATATGAAGTCTATATCGTCGTACCCCCGAATCTTCAAGGCATGATTTAACACCGCTTGACTCTAAATCGTGAGTGGCGTAATTTCCTTTCTGCTTCCTAACTACAGGAAAACATAGGCTCTATCCTTATCGAATGCGTCGCTGCTCAGCTATTGACACGAGCGTGTTATCATAATAACCTAACCTCTAGTCTTTCGGAGGGGTTAGAAGCTAGTCGTGGTCAACTTATCTTCCAATAACTGGAAACCTTTCTTAATCTTGCGAAATATTCGACACCCTTAATCTCAATTATGGTTCCTGTTTCCCTTTCTCTATTGCAACCAAACTTGGTCACTATACTTAGATTTGATTCCTTTGCTTGCCTCATGGCTAAGACTTCCTGCCAATCACAATTTAGGGGGAGACTTCCTTGATCTAGTAAAGTAGCAATCCCATTATTCTCTCGGCTCGTAGAGATAATGGCAGTGTTACCACATTTCCTAGAAGTGTTCTTACTTCTCGCCGTTTACTAATGGTCTTTACTAGTGCGGGTAATCATATCTCGTGTAACTACATAACCATAGTCGTATTCTCTTTAATCATTACGGTCATAACCTTACCTTATGCTTATTATTAGCAAAAGTATTTCTATCTTGATCCTTAATAAATGCGATTTCATATATGCGTACTACCGCGTTTATATCCTTACGACACTTCCTCGACCATTTAAATGCGTCGTTCTTAATTGCCCGACACAATACTTTTCCACGGTTATCTAAAAGTGTAACCTATGGCGTGCGAATCTGAAGACCTTACGTCTCTATCCTTCGTCTAACAACATGGGTACACGTAACCCATATCGTAAAACTATCCTTTACATGGGGAGAGAACTTATCTCCATTAAATAAACATTCCTTGGAGTCTGAACCCAATCACAGGTCCTCTTGCGGTCGATAAATATCTAATCATCACGCGCGCTTTAAGTTCGTGTAGATTTTCCAACCTACCAAAGATGCCTCCGACTTTCCGGCGACACTCGTGCTTATTTTATTCTTGCCTTGCACATTTTCACGAAATTATTCGGAAGGTCGTGGCGACCGCCACGCGAAACCAACTCGAAGTACCTCGAGGGCACTTAACGTAAATTCCTTCAAATTCAATTATTACTTACTTTTCTGCGTCAATTTACCTCGAATGAACAACTCACGGACTTATTAAAAACAATGAGGCCAAGAAGGAAGGATAATTCGCGGTTACCACCACTTCTCTTCCTTTTCACTCGATGGCAAACTGCAGGGAAGCGTGCCGAATCGATCTCTCGATAGACGGCGTTGGCATAACAGAGGCCAGCTAGTCGTACTCATAATGACCTCGATGTGCGTCATAACTCTGCTAGGATCGCTAGGGTCAGCGACTATATCGTTACCGGTAATTATTATCTACCCGCTCAGCTACCACCCAACACCCACGGTGTAGTGACCTCGAAAAGTCCTCGTGGATTCGGGCTCGTTTCTTTACACTTGGTTGCTCTCTTTCTTACTGGTCGTACTCTTCCCGTACTTTCAAACTTATTCTAGCGTACGTACATAGCCTTCATACTGATTCGGGCCTCCAATCTTTGAAGTTACTATTCTAAACAACATAAGGCCATTTCCGGCTATCACAACCTGGTTCCGGTGGAATGCGTCCACGAACGTAAAATGATTAACTAGACTTGGGCCTTGCACCTCGTGACCTGTCACGTAGCGGGACTATTAACAACTGATCCCATTCCGTTACAGGCTATGGGGAGACCCTTAATAGGTCCTTAACCCGACTCGGCGTCGTACTTAACTCTTACCCTTGGTGCGACTTAACTTTTACCACGAGAAGGCCTTATATACCTAAGGTCTCGGCGGTTATCAACATTCTTAGGCTCACAATTTCCAGGCTCCTAGCCTGCCTTATCAGTCCCCCCGTAAACGGGTACAACAACTTTTCATAATATCATAACCGTGTTGTCTTGACCACAACAACCATACTTACTCCATACGGATCTCACTCGTACCGTTTCTTAATCATACCACGTAGCTTAATCTATTAACATAGTCTTCAATTAAGTCCATAATTAAACTTCTTAAGTCTATTTCCTTCTCCATGACTCATCATCTCTAATTATCTTAAATTAGCACGTAAAACCTTCTTTGAGAGTCCGTTAACTGTTCATACCTTCCGGTATTTTTAGTCCTTACCAATTCACGGCAATCGCGATCATTAGGCAACACGTATGTGACCTCATACGTAAATCTGTATGGTTGTATGTCACAATACCAACTATACTACAAGCATTACCAACACGGATCGCATGATCCACATAATCTTTCTCGGTCATCTGCTGCCTTTCTCGTGAAGTAAACAACATAACTGTTAGGGAGAGCGACCCTAACCACGCAAATCTATCGCGCGATCTTAGAGTGAGAAGAATGAAACCAATCCTAAATGTCTTGCGACCTCACGATTATAGATGTAGTGCACAGCACAGATAATCAAGACTCACCACTAGACACGTAGACACTTTCAGAGGACTAAGCGCTCGATACCACTTTTGTCACGACCCGACCCGGGCCCGGTGCCTACACAGGCACCCTTATAGGTATACATCGAGAGAATAGCGGAACATACACAACTTATAAAATGCTTAAACATAAAATAACAACGAGCTAGTGATAAGGCCACCTTCCGTAAAATATACATAATAAAAGCAGTACATTTTTTTCTTTACAACCCGATCCACAAATGTGACGACAGGACCTCTAAGAATAACAAGCTGTGGAGACGGGGCCGCCATACACTGAATGTACAACAATGACCATACGAGGATAAGCCTCGGATAATGAAGCTTCTCAACAAGCGAATCGGTGATCCTAAAGTGAGGATCAACTACTGTATACTCTACCTGGCATGAGCGGCCAGAAGGAAGTCGATTACAATATGTACCAAATATGTGGCCCAGAAATGCGTAATGAAATCATAAGTCTATAATAAAGCGGAGGCAGTATGATAACTCGATTAACGATTGCTGTGTCTTACTAATAATGAGAGTAATCAAGAGTATACTTACAACATAAAAATAGGAGGCTCGCGATCAGCAGACCACCCGCCCGCAATATCATTAAGCAATCCTACTCCTGGGACTATTTCACCCGCAAGGGTCGTGTGGACCCGCATGAGGTATTCCTCGCATAGGTTGTATCCGCCTGCATAGGTCGTGTAGACCCGCATGAGGTATTCCTCGCATAGGACTGATCCGTCCCGCATGGGACTATTTCACCCGCATAAGGCCTTACGGACCCGCATGAGGTATTCCTCGCATCATGGGTAGCAAATCCACGGAATATGCAAATGCCACAAACCCGGGGAATGACCCCATAATGAATAATATACCACTAGCACAAACCGGCTATCGCACATAACATAAGCACTACCGGCTTATCAAACATAACATAAGCACTACCGGCTTATCATACCATATATAAGCAAGTTAAGAAATCCCCTAACTTCTTATTAGTCTTATACATGTACACTCTCATTTTAGTTTACTTAAGGCACTAACATGTCATTATAAAAATATCTGGGAATTTAACCCAAAGTACTACGTACTTCTACTCTTTTAAAATGACTTTTTTTCATACAAATCTTCCAAGATACTAATAACCATAGTATTAAGTCATAACTACTTTTCAAGACAAGTCACAATACCTTTTAGAAATACAATTATAGGCTTCTAAATCAAGTGACTTCTTTCTTTTAAAACTTTAAGCAATTGATGCCTTTAAATCAATTTGTCTTTCATTATTTCAAGTCATTTATCATACTTATATTAATTAGAGTAACCCACTCTTTTTAACTTTCCATAAAGCTATTATAACCAACTACCCATAAAGCCGTTATACTAGCTTTATACTTTACAAACTTACATTCTTCTTTATAACCAAGAGACTTAAACTTTCCAACAAGACAAGTATCAACAATACTTTCAACATACTTAAAGTCTCTTAACTTTTAAAAACCAAGATATCCTTAATAGTTAAACAAGTGAGTTAATTCCCTAACTCAACCAACTTGAACATTTTTAAGATAAACCAAGGATATCAAATGGACTAGATTGTCAAAATTTTGTACGTCTACCGTACTATACATTTTGTTGTACCCGTATTTCGGAGTATGCGTGGGGCGTCGTATTAAATTTTGCCTTAAATTGGCTTTGGTTCGAAATTTGGGCACAAGTCTTAGGGTGAGTCGTTTTACGACGAAAGCGTTTCCGACTTACGTTGGAAAATTCCGGCTATGTCATTTAGTATTTTTGCGGATTTTTCCGGCGACGGAACATTTTGGACCAGCGGGAGGGTGACACTTGTCACCCTCGTTAGACTGATAAAGAGGAGGCTTGGCCTTGGCCGATTGGTTCATGGTTTTGTGCCTTGTTTGTGGCTTGTTTTGTGCCATGTTTTGTGGAGTAGGGGTTAGGGTGCACTTGGCTTGATCTTGGCCTTACACTTGCTATACACTTGGAAGGATCTTGGCCATTGGTTGGCTTTGGTTTTGCTATAAATACCCCTCTAATGCAGAGTTATTCTTCATCCACACTTGTGAAATTCCAAGAAAAATACTCCTCCCTCTTGTGAGCAATTAGTCCGCCACTACCCCCTGAGTGAGCCTTGGCGAGAGGCCACCCTCACTTTGTGGTGCACTTGGCGTGGGGTACCCCACTAGCCTAGTTGTTTCGTATAATACCCTTTGTGGTATAGAAATACTCTCCTAATATTGTTATAATGTCCAAATACCTTGTAGTATTCCCCAGGTTACACTTATACAAAGCCAGAAAATACGATTATACTTCCTTTAGCCACAACGAAACCACAAGAAATCTTCACAGTTGTTGAAGTTGTAAGTAGAAGTTGGTTAGAACTTCTAAGGGTTGTTGGGCGCTCGGAGTAGGAGCTAAGCGTTACTCGGGATCGACTTTATACTTGGATAATTTTGGGCTTATCGAGGTAAACACTCTTTGTCCTTCTATTGTAATTGGAAATTACATGTTTGAATATATAGTTGAAGTATACTATATATAGAACTATACTTTGTCTTGTGGCGATGTCTTTTGACTTAAGCTGAAGAATTAAGAAGTGACTGTAATTACATAGGGTGTATTCTGATAGACTTGTGTAGTATTCTTGTGTAGTAAAATTGTACACGTCGGTTAGGCGTGTAAAACCCCGCAGTTGGCTTGGTAGCGGCCTCGATAGAGAAGGAGATTTCTTGTTTGTGGCGAGGAGTCTTTGAATTTTACGTAGATTATGGAGCGTTGAGATCTAGATGTTAATAAGCGCCTTGTGGCCTTATAGGTTGAAGTACTACGTGTGGGTGATCCAGCTTAGGAGTAGTGGCGGTTTGAAAGTCTTGGAGCGTTTTGCTATTAGTCGACAATCGTCGCGAGGTATGTGAACCTCTTCCTATCTCTTCTAGCATGATATGTGTGAACTATGTAGTGCGGTGAAGCGTGCATGTATTAGCGTGTTTGATTGTTCTTAAAACATAAAGTGTTATAACGGCTTTATGGGAAGTTGGTTATAACGACTTTATGTAGGTAAGAAAAATACTTTGTGGTTTTAAAAGGTAGCGATGTGAATTATAGCGGCTAGTTATAATAAAGAACTTGATGTATTTCAAAGATTTATAAATCGTTTTGGAAGGGAGAGTAACACTTGGTTTTAAAGGTTTTAAAAAGAGTTATACTAGCTTTATGGGAGTTAGGTATAATGTCTTAAGAGAGGAAAAGAAAATGGTTCTTGATGTTAGAAGTTAAGAGACTTGATCTTATAAGATAAGAGACTTAACTTATTTGTTTTAATGTGAAGGTTTGTGTGAAACCTCATTCGTGAGTAATGAGTACTTGGTTTTATTTAAAGGGATAATGTTTCTTGATTTGGAAATCAGAATGTGTATCGACAGGACCACTGCGGCGTTAATAAAGGAAAATGTATTGAAAAATGATGAATTGTATTAAAACGGTAGAAACCTCATCTGCATAGAAACTAAGATGAGACAAAATGATATACATTTTCTAGATCATGCATTTCTTTGTAATAAGAATGTTGTAAAGAAGAATAACCTACTCTCGTGAGACATATATTACTCAATTGTTCTAAAAGGAATCAGTGATTAAGTTTGGGAACTATGAAACCATTTGAAAATGAGAAGCTTGAGTAATTGAAACTAGGCAAGCTGGAACTTAGGAAAGAATGTTGTTACTTGATTTTTAAAAGGGAAGGTGGGTTGGTCATTCTAATACTACGGGTCTCGGGTGACTTTTATCAGTAATGGCTCTCTTTTAAACGAATTTAACGTAGGTAGTACTTTGGGGGTATAAACCCGGACTTTGGCATAAAAATGAAAGTACTTTGAGTTGTTGTGAAACTTGCCTATGCTTGTTGTTGTGAAACTTGCCTATCTTGTTGTTGTGAAACTTGCCTATGCTTGTTGTTGTGAAACTTGCCTATCTTTGTTGTTGTGAAACTTATGTGCTTGTTGTTGTGAAACTTGCTATATCTTGTGATGAGCCTTTGTTGTGCAAGTGTGGTATACGTATTCTGCGCGTCTCGATAGAGGCGGTTGACTTATTGAGAACTTACTTGGGCGTCTTTGGCGGTGATGGAGAATTCCACGGGTATGTTTCCATTTTGATTCTTGTCTTGTTGTTGATGTCACATGGGCGTGTCTGCCGTCACGGTATTCGGGGCATGCGGCCATGCGGCGGGTTGATTACCCGATATATGGTTGTGCGCAACATGGGCGTGTCTACCGTCTGATGATTCGGGGCATGTGGACGTGCGGCGGGGTTGACCACGAGTATATTGTTATTGAGGTTACATGGGCATGTCTCTGCCGTCACGATATTCGGGGCATGTGGCCGTGCGGCCTTGTTATTATTGTTGCATCATGGACATGTCTACAGAAGCGATTAGGGGCATGCGGCGTGATCACGAACATGATGGATGTATGGGCGTGAGACCCGTAGTTATATTTAGTGGTGACTTTGGCGTGAGTCCACGACTTGACTATTTTTATGTTGCGTCTTGTATTTTGGTTATCATACATGTCTCACCTTTTTAAGCTATTATGATTTCATTCTGATGTTGTGATTTCACATGCCAGTACTGTTGTCTTGGCCTCGCCCGGGAGGCTGCGTTAAATCTGCGAGTAGAAGTACGTCGATCGTGGATCTCGCTCTTAGGATCTCGATTCGGCGTTTTAGGAAGCTCCGTTTCTCGGAGGCTTATCTTTTGGTATGTGTTCCACTGAGTTGTAGGTTCATGTACATTCGAGGTATGGCGGGAACTGTCCGTCATAGTCATTGTAAATCTTAAGTGCATGAAGCTGTTGTGGGCGGGGTTGTAAAAGGATTAAAGCTGTTGGGTTTTATGTATATCTTGAAGGCAAGCTGTTTTGGTTGCTTTGTTTATTTATTATATCTCTTGTTTCATGATTCATGTTTTATTTTCCGCTGGTTTTCTCGATGTTGTATCACTAGGGTGCGGGGTAAGGCACGATGCGGGCCGGTTCGGGCGTTACAAAGTAGTATCGAAGCGATTAGTCCTCGGAAAGTGTCTGAACCGTGTCTAGTAGAGTCTTGATTCTCGGTGTGTTGTGCACCACATCTATGTCGAGGCTATAGGACATTTAGGATTAGTTTCCATTCTTCTCGTTACGAGATCGTGCCTTAGAAAGTGTTGTAAGTTGGACCCTACGGCGTGTTTCGTTTTACGATTATGCCTCTGCGAAAACGCGAGGCCCAGAAGAAGGCAAAGCGGCCGAGGCTGCTAGTAGGATTGAAGAATGCGAGCGCGGGCGGTGATGAGTAGTGCTTGACGGCGAAGTTTTGCGGCGCCGCCCGGCCTGTGAGTTTAGAGCGCGGCGATGGGCTGCTGAACTCTGATACACGAGCCTCGAGTCCACGATGCAGGCGGGAGATCGTCCTGAGAGATGGCGATTATTGGCGAGTTGTGGCGAATATGAGATAAAGTGGGCCAGCGATTCAGTTCAGCGGCACGCCTTAGTGCACCCGAGCGACGATTTGAGTACGGGATTTCATGGTTGTAGCCGCTTTGAGTTTCTGGTGAGGCGGAGGATGATCGCGAGGAGTTCATCCGTCGATTCTGAAGGATCGTCACGGGTGATCGAGGCTTGAGGTGAGTGCATGACATTTAGTTCGCGTCGGTGCGTGATACCGCGATCGATTGGTTTGACTTCGTGGGAGCTTTCGGGAGAGCATGCACTTCCGGCCGTTTGGGGCGAGTTTGGGGCGCCACGGCACATTTCTTGCCTCGCAAATGAGAGGCTCGGGCGACAATTTTTGATGTTGAGAAGCGAGCGTCTGATTCGGGAGTACAATGTGAGTTCGACTCATTGGCGGTATGTTCCGCGTTAGTAGCTAGTATGGAGGATCAGTGCCGAGTATATTCTGAGGCTCGATGATTACCTAGCGAGAGAGTTGTTGGGTGTTTCTCTTGGTAGGGCATGGGCGTTGCGCATTGAGGCTCGTATGCACTTGGAGTGCGAGGCGCGGTCGGCAGGTGGACGGCTTCCAGCGAGAAGAAGGCGAGCGGCGGATATTTTGGCGACTTTAGGCGGACGCCTCGGCCGGAACTAGTTATGTACCTCCGCCATTGCGAGTGGTCCTCGCGACGCCGGGACCGCAGGATATTCGGGGAAGCGGTCGGGGCTCCCGGAGTTTGGATGTTGAGGGTAGGGTGTTGACGGATCACGATCACCCTACCTCGGTGTAGTCGATGTAGTAGACCGCGTTTGGAGAATGTCGTAGTACGAGGAGCTTGTTATTCTTGCGGCCCACGAGGCCGTATGGCGAGAGGCTGTCAGGCGAGTAGCTTGGTAGGATAGCGCAGAACTACTAGAAGCGATTGCGGGCCCACGGTAAGTCGCGGTGGAAGTTCGATTTTGCGGTCCTTGAACCGCCTAGTTTGAGTATATCCTTAACCCTACAGAGTTTTGTGTGTATTGATGTTGTTGATGTGTTTAATGATATGTTTGGATAGCTTTGTGCTAAAATGTGATTTAGAAACACAGTTAGTGAAAAGGGTAAGTCAGGTAGTGTGAAATGGAAGTGGTAGCTTTTCGCGACTGTAGAGGTAAGATTGTTGGATCGAGAAATTAGAGAGTTGGCGCTACGATGGGTCGGGTTGGGGCCATGTTGCGGGCCAACCAGCGTCCGTTTTGAGGAAGGGTCAGCTCTGGGTGGTCGCGGTGGCGAAGTCACGAGGGTGCTAGGCCCAGTTTAGATGACCGTCGTATGAGTTCGTGAATCGTTCGATCGAGAATCGATTCGTGAAGGCGGGAATGGCCTTGAAATCGAGGTTAGTGAGATGACCAAGTTTGGAGTAGTGACTCGAGGTTGGGAAACGAGCGTTGTGAAGTGTGATGCGGACACTAGAGCGAGTTCAGTGTTGCGTGGCAATCTTGCGAAAAAGGGAGAAGTGAGCGTGTGTTTTGTGACCGGTGTGGCATGATTGTTTTAAATGCATTATAGCGGTGAAGACTATCACGGCGCTGTTGTTTGAGACCTTGAAGGAACATTCGGGGCGAATGTTTCTAAGGAAGAATGTTGTACCTCGTATTTCAGTATATGCGTGGGGCGTGCGTATTAAATTTTGCCTTAAATTGGCTTTGGTTGAAATTTGGGCCTGAAGTGCGAATTGGAGTCGTTTTACGACGAAGCGTTTCCACGACTACGTTGGGAAAATTCGGCTATGTCATTTAGTATTTTTGCGGATTTTTAGGCGGCGGAACATTTTTGGACCAGCGGGAGGGTGACACTTGTCACCTGCGTTTAGATGATAAAGAGGAGGCTTGGCATGGCGATTAGTTCATGGTTTTGTGCCTTGTTTTGTGGCTTGTTTTGTGCCATGTTTTGTGGAGTAGGGGTTAGGGTGCACTTGGCTTGATCTTGGCCTTACACTTGTTATACACTTGGAAGGATCTTGGCCGTTGGTTGGCTTTTGGTTTTGCTATAAATACCCTCTAATGCAGAGTTATTCTTCGTCCACACTTGTGAAATTCAAGAAAAATACTCCTCCCTCTTGTGAGCAATTAGTCAGCCACACTACCCACGCAGGTGAGCACTTGGCGAGGCCGCCCCTCCCTTTGTGGTGCCTTGGCAGTGGGGTACCCCAGCCTAGTTGTTTCGTATAATACCCTTGTTGTGGTATAGAAATACTCTCCTAATATTGTTATAATGTCCAAATACCTTGTAGTATTCCCAAGGTTACACTTATACAAAGCCGAGAAAATACGATTATACTTCCTTTAGCACAGAAACGAAACCCAGGAAATCTTCACCGTTGTTGAAGTTGTAAGTAGAAGTTGGTTAGAAGCTTCTAAGGGTTGTTTGGGCGCTCGGAGTAGGAGCTAGCGTTGCTCGGGATCGACTTTATACTTGGATAATTTTGGGCTTATCGAGAGTAAACCTCTTGTCCTTCTATTGTAATTGGAAATTACATGTTTGAATATATAGTTGAAGTATACTATATATGAACTATACTGTCTTGTGTGATGTCTTTTGACTTAAGCTGAAAAATTAAATGGCCCAGGCGTAATTACATAGGGGGTGTATTCTGATGAGCTTGTAGTATTCTTGTGTAGTAAAATTGTACACGTCCAGGTTAGGCGTGTAAAACCCCACGGTTGGCTTGGTAGCGGCCTCGATAGAGAAGGAGATTTGCTTGTTTGTGGCGAGGAGAGTCTTTGCTGAATTTTACGTAGATTATGGAGCGTTGAGATCTAGATGTTAATAAGCGCGCTTGTGGCCTTATAGGTTGAAGTACTACGTGTGGAGTGATCGGCAGCTTAGGAAGTAGCCGGCGGTTTGAGGTACTTGGGCGTTTTGCTATTAGTCGACAATCGTCGCGAGGTATGTGAACCTCTTCTATCTCTTACAGCATGATATGTGTGAACTATGTAGTGCGGTAGGCGTACGTGTGTTAAGCTGTGTTTGATTGTTCTTAAAACATAAAGTGTTATAACGCCTTTATGGGAAGTTGGTTATAACGACTTTATGTAGGTAAGAAAATACTTTGTGGTTTTAAAAGGTGGCGAGTGTGAATTATAGCGGCTAGTTATAATAAAGAACTTGATGTATTTCAAAAGATTTATAAATCGTTTTGGAAGGGAGAGTAACACTTAGTTTTAAAGGTTTTAAAAGAGTTATACTAGCTTTATGGGGAGTTAGGTATAATGTCTTAAGAGAGGTAAAGAAAATGGTTTCTTGATGTTAGAAGTTAAGAGACTTGATCTTATAAGATAAGAGCTTAACTTATTTGTTTTAATGTGAAGGTTTGTGTGAAACCTCATTCGTGAGTAATGAGTACTTGGTTTTATTTAAAGGGATAATGTTTCTTGATTTGGAAATCGAATGTGTATCGACAGGACCAACTGCGAGCGTTAATAAAGGAAAATGTATTGAAAAATGATGAATTGTATTAAAACGGTGAAACCTCCATCTGCATAGAAACTAAGATGAGACAAAATGATATACATTTTCTAGATCATAGGCTTTGTAATAAGAATGTTGTAAAGAAGAATAACCTACTCTCACGTGAGACATATATTACTCAATTGTTCTAAAAAGGAATCAAGTGATTAAGTTTGGGAACTATGAAACCATTTGAAAATGAGAAGCTTGAGTAATTGAAACTAGGCAAACTGGAACTTAGGAAAAGAATGTTGTTACTTGATTTTTTAAAAGGGAAGGTGGGTTGGTCATTCTAATACTACGGGTATCGGGTGACTTTTATAAGTAATGGATCTCTTTTAAAAGAATTTAACGTACGTAGTACTTTAGGGTTAAAACCCGGACTTTGGCATAAAAATGAAAGTACTTTGAGTTGTTGTGAAACTTGCCTATGCTTGTTGTTGTGAAACTTGCCTATGCTTGTTGTTGTGAAACTTGCCTATGCTTGTTGTTGTGAAACTTGCCTGTGCTTGTTGTTGTGAAACTTGCCTATGCTTGTGATGAGAGCCTTTGTTGTGCAAGTGTGAGTGCTTACGTATTCTGCGTCTCTCGATAGAGGCGGTTGACTTGTTGAGAACTTACTTGGGCGTCTTTGGCGGTGATGGAGAATTCCACGGGTATGTTTCCATTTTGATTCTTGTCTTGTTGTTGATGTCACGTGGGCGTATCTGCCGTCTGATGTCCGGGGCATCGCGGCAATGCGGCGGGTTGATTACCGATATATGGTTGTTCGCAACATGGGCGATATCTACCGTCACGATATTCGGGGCATGGCCATGCGGCGAGGTTGACCACCGTATATTGTTATTGAGGTTACATGGGCATGTCTGCCGTCTGATATTCGGGGCATGTGGCCGTGCGGCCTTGTGTGTTGCATCGTGGACGTATCTACAGAAGCGATATTAGGGGCATGCGGCCATGATCACATGATGGATGTATGGGCGTGAGACCCGTAGTTATATTTAGTGGTGACTTTGAGGCGTGAGTCACGACTTGGCTATTTTTATGTTGCGTCTTTGTATTTTGGTTATCATCATGTCTCACCTTTTTAAGCTATTATGATTTCATTCTGATGTTGTGATTTCACATACTTGGTACTGTTGTACTAACCTCCTTGAGAAATTGCGTTCATCTGCGGTAGTAAGTCTGTCGATCGTGGATCCTCGCTCTTAGGATCTCAGTTCAGCGTTTTGGGAAGCTCCGTTTCTCCGGAGGCTTATCTTTTGGTATGTGTTCCCTGAGTTGTAGGTTCTTGTACATTCAGTGGTATGGCGGGGCCCTGTCCCGTCATAGTCGTTGTAAATCTTAGAGTGTAGAAGCATTGTAGGCGGGGTTGTAAAAAGATTAAAGCTGATTCGGGTTTATGTATATCTGAAACAAGCTGTTTTGGTTGCTGTTTATTTATTATATCTCTTGTTTCATGATTAAGTGTTTTATTTTCCATTGGTTTTCTCGATGTTGTATCACTAGGGTGCAGGGTAAGGCACGATGCGAACCGGGTTGGGCGTTACATTACAACTTATTCATGCTCGTGAGATAAGAAAGTTCCACATACCTCTTCGGTTTAATCCACTTGCTAAGTCGATCGCGTATGTAGTATGTCAACTATAATGACCGTAAATCGTCTATTAACTTCTTACTTCAAGCGTAGAATATTCCAAGTGCAATGTCACTAAATTCTACGGAAAATCGAACGACACTTCCTTTGTTTCTACATACTTTGCCACCTTTTTCTAGGCGAATTCATTAACCAAACACGCCACGTTTAAGGCTCGACAAAGTAGTTAACAATGAGGATTACACTCTTAATCAAGACTTGTAAAATTAGCATGATAAATATCAAACTAGTCGACATAATGTCCGTTCGGCAAAATAGGGACAACGATACAAGTCGTTTCAATCACTTTTCAATCCAGTGGTTTAATATAACATGTTATCTAGCCACGATTGATTATAACTCTACAATCCTCAGTAGGTAAGCGTGCGGCGATTGTAATTATCGATAAATTGTATTTCAATTTCAAATGGCTTAACGTGTCATTTTCGGTTGAGCTTCAAATTTCCATAACAACATCAATCTTCATAACACGTATCACATGATCATTTCTAACTTATAATAACATGGAATCTTCAATTACAAAAGTAAGGCGAAGATTATACCTCGTTAGCCAGAATATGATCCGAGATTACAAGTCGATCTTTAGTGTTATACCGTATTTCAGTATATGCGTGAGGCGTGCGTACAAAAGTTTAACCTTAAGTTAGGCTTTGGACGAAAAATACTTGGGCGCGACTCCTAAAAGAATCATTTTTAATGAAGCGTTTTATTAAACTTGCGTAGGAGTAAATTCGGCTATGTCGTTTATAATTTTGCGGATTTTTCAGGAGATGAAATATTTTGGACCCAGCGGGAGGGTGACACTTGTCACCTCGTTGGGCGACAAAGTGAGGGCATTGTTGGCACGTTTTTGTGCCTTGCCTGAGAATCAAGGAGTTGGTAGGATATTTGTGTAGTAGATGGATAAGGACACACCTAAATCTCCGCTACGCTTGCCTTGCACTTGGCGTCATCTTGGCCATTGGTTGGCCATTTCTTGACCTATAAATACCCCCAAGATGAAGAGTTCTTCATCCACAAATCAATTTCAAAGTCTTGAAAAATCCTCTCTCTTGTAGTGTTTTCGTCCAGCACTCATCCCCACTTGCAGAAGGCCCTTGGCGAGAAACCCCTCCCAACCTAGTAAGTCCTAGCGGAAATCTACCCCCACTTGGTAGAAATGTTGTCTTCCAAGTATAGTTACTATTCTAAAAACCTAGCCCAAATCCCTTAGTACTTAGTAGAAGTTGTGAAGAACTTAGGGTTCTTGGAGTTATCGGAGCGTACAAATTAGGAGCTAAACCTTGCTCGGGATCAGCGTTTTACTTGGATAATTTTGGGCTTATCGAGGTAAAATAATCTTATCCTTCTTTTGTAATTAGAATACATCTTTGTAGAAGTATAGGAATAAGTATAAAATACTTAGAAGGATATTAAAGAATAGAATTGAGCTTGTTATCACGATGAGAAGGGTTTAAAGAAGAATAATTGAACTATACTTACATAGGACTATTTTCACTGTAGACTTGAGTGGCTTGTGGGTGGGGAAATCTTAAATTTCAGTAGAATAGAGAACCCTGCGCTTAGAACATTTTCTGAGAATAGTGCAGGCGTTGATAGGCGTGTTTGACTATTATAAATTTGATTCTCTGATGACATATTCGACTTGGCGGTGGTTTTTGAGGAAGGTATGTGATTCTTCCTATACTCTTAAGCGTGATATTTTAAGATATATATAATGCGGTGAGGCGTACATGTGTTAAGCGAATAATAATTACGGCAATGTCTTTTGACTTAAGCACGAATAATCATTCTGGCAATGTCTTTGACTTAAGCTTTGAATAATAAGAATCTTGATCTTTGAATCATTTTTATGAGAAGAAATATTTGGTTTTTAAACAAAAGCTTAGAGTTATACTAGCTTTATGGGAAGTTAGGTATATGACTTAAGAAAGATAAAGGAATTGTTTACTTATTTGTTATAAAAACCTTGTATTGATTTACGTAGATGTAATAAGATTGTTGGTAAATAGACGTTATGATGCTACGTGTGTTAGTGTCTTGTGATGTTGTGAAAGGGGTCATTCTTGTTGTGCTTACGTTGCTAAGCGGTAAAGTCGATTGTAATGTTATTATATCACCTACCCTGACTTATTATCACGAGGGCTTGCCACGCTTGATGCGGAGTCTATCGGCTGTGCGGTGCTGTATGACTATGCGGTGCGGGAGTTCGAGGATTGATCATTCGGGTGTTTTATCCGTCTGGGGATGCCCTATGCGATGCAATGTGACTATGCGGTCTATTGAGACTATGCGGTGCGGGAGTCGGGAGAATGCGGGGTTAGCTACCCCGATGCGAGAATACCTCATGCGAGTGCGTGTGTGACTATGCGAATGCGGGAGTCGAGGATTAGGCAGCGTAATGATACTATAGGCGATTAGCCTTGCCCGATCATTCGCGGCCTAGAAAAGACTTATTACAGTTTACAATTATTGTTCTTGTTTGTGATATGGCCTTATGTGCAATTGAACGATTGTATTGCAAATGGTTTTAAATACTTTGATTTCATTTAAGTACTTTCTGATTTCACATACTTGGTACTGTTGTCTTGACCTCCTTCGGGGATGCGTTAAATGCCGCGTGTAAGAACAGCGGTGCTAGATCCAGCATCCTTAGGATCTTTGCTTTGGTGTCGGGAGCTCCGTAACTTATAGGAGGCTCTACTTTTGGGTATGATCTCCTGTATTGTAGATAGTGTTGTACATTCGAGGTATGGCGGGGCCTGTCCGCCATAGGTGTTTACTTCAGAAGTGCGTAGTCTGTTATGCAGTTGGGATGTAGCGCAAAACTTGGGTTATATATATATAGAAAGCAGCTTTTCTTGGATATTGTTTCTCTTTTCATAATGTTTCTTGTCTTGTCTTATATTAGTGATTACTCGATGTATGACTACTTGGGTGCCGGGTAAGGCACGATCCGGGCCAGGCAGTCGTGACAAAAGTGAGTATCGAGCGGTTAATCCTCGGGAAAGTGTCTATGAGCCGTATCACAGTAGAGTCTTGATTATCGATGTGTTGTGCACCGCGATAATCGATGAGGCTATAGGATATTTAGGATTGGTTTCCATTCTTCTCGCTCTGAGATCGTGCCTTAGAGTGTGTTATAAGTTGGACCCCTCTAACGTATTCCTTTTACATGTGATTATGCCTCGCGTAAGGCAGCACGGCGGAAGAGAGCGGTAGAGGCTGCTAGTAGGACAGGAGTCCACGAGGCTCGGTGATCTATGCAGAGCGGCCCGAGTTCCATAGCGCCGCCGGCGCGGCGAACCACGATGCCGCGCCTCATCCCGCGGCTGGGGGCGGAGGTTAGGAGTACAAGAGATATTGACTATTGGCGGGATCGTGGCCAAACATGAGGCAGTGGATCTGTGATTCCATTTCAGCCCGATGATCGTACAGTGGTTCACGAGGCGGATAGTTTGAAACTACGGGACTTACGAGTTGTAGCCGAGTTTTCTGGTCGAGGCCGGAGGATGATCATGAGTTCATCCGTCATTCTGAAGGATTATGAGTGATCGAGCGTCGGAGACCAGTCAGTGATCTTGGTTCGCGTCGGTGCGTGATACGCGATCGATTGGTTTGATCATAGAGTTATCGGGAAACGCAACGTCCCGGCTACGCAGGATGAGTTCGGAGGCTTTCTCACGTACTGCGCCTCCGCGGATGAGGAGGCGTAAATGATTTTCTTCTTTGAGACGAGAGGGCGCCGTTTAGAAGTACAGCATTGAGTTCGATTCGTTGGCTCGATATGTCCTGCGCTAATGCGCGAATATGGAGGGCCGGAGTGCATCGCTATGTCAGCTAGATGATTATATGGCGAGTCTTGTGCGGGTGTCTCTTGACGCATGGACATTACCGTATGCGAGCTCATCACTTGGATCACGAGGCGTAGAGGCAAGCGGGTGGGCCAGATATCAGCGGCGAAGAAGGCCAGGCGGTAGGTTCTTTTGGTAGTTCGGGGTGGTCGGCCTCGTGACGTCTGGGTTGCACCACGGCCAGCTCGAGCACTCGTCGTTTTGATACGGCCCGAGCATTCGGGCGGTCGGGGCCGGGACCGGACTTCGGGTAGCGAGGTGCTAACCGTCGAGAGTGCTCGGTGTATCCGTTGTGGTAGATTAAATTCGGTGTAGTACTACTCGGGAGCTATAGTACTACTCAGGGAGCTTCATATACTTGTGGCAGTGAGGTCGTTATCGAGTTTGTCAGGCCAGGCGGCTGGTGGTAGGGCTCGGCCTACGAGTGCATTGCAGTTCATCATCTCCTCTGATTCTTTCGCCCGGAGGCGAGTACTCGTGGGCAGCGGTGCGGAAGGTCGTGGCGGGTCCTGGTTCTAGCGGTCCTCGGAAGCGTTTATGCCTTGTCGGTAGCGGGATCGGAGGCCTCGCTTTGATGTAAATCGCGGTACCTTATCAATTTCTGGATTTGATGTGTATGTGTTATACCCCGTAGTTGCAGGGTATGTATGTGAGGACGTACGTACGAGAGTACGGCAGAAATTTTGAAAAGAAAGAAAGATGTGAGTTTCGCGGAAAAGTTTAGGTTATTTGTGAAGAAAAGGTTCGTTAATGGGGTTGGATTCCCAGTTTGGTATTTGGACTTCATAGATTATATTAGAATTTTGAGATTTTATTTTGGAAATGGTCACGTGGGGCCACGGGAGAAATTCTGATTTTGTAGAACAGCTTTGTTTTGAGATTTCCGGTAATTTGGATATTTTGGAAGGCGAAATATGCAGGCGAATCGAGAGGCGACACGTGTCACCCCAGTGTGGCACCGCTGGCGATTTTACCTTTGTGCGCGGCGGTTAGAGTCGTTTTCGCGGCGTTTTTGCGTAACTTGCGAAGGAAAATTCGGCTATGTCGTTTGTATTTTGCGGATTTTTAGCGGCGTGAACATTTTTGGACCAACGGGAGGTGACCTTGTCACCCTCGTTGTGATTTGAGAGGGCGGGCTAGGAGGTTTTAAGGCCGCTTTTCTTGGGTCTTTGTTTTGTGAGGATTTAAGGAGTAGGTTAGGGTGCACTTGTGCCCAATCTTGGCCATCCACTTGCCCGCATGGCTTGATCTTGTCAGTTGGTGTCCACATAAATACCCCACTTGCTTGAAGGTTTTTCTTCATCCACATTTCATTCTAAGTCTTGAAATATCCCTCAAGCTGAGTGTTGTTCTCGTCAAAGGTGCACCCCCTTTTGAGGA
The DNA here is from genome assembly GCA_029844215.1 of Przewalskia tangutica. Taxonomy (NCBI): domain Eukaryota; kingdom Viridiplantae; phylum Streptophyta; class Magnoliopsida; order Solanales; family Solanaceae; genus Przewalskia; species Przewalskia tangutica. The sequence goes on along the minus strand of JAQGDG010000052.1, from coordinate 3,440 downwards.
TCTTGGCAGAGGCTTCCCTCCCTTTGTGAGGCTTGGCAGTGGGGTACCCCACTTACAGCCTAGTTGTTTCGTATAATACCACTCCAGCGTGGTATTGAAATACTCACAGTATTGTTATAATGCCCAAAATACCTTAGCACTTGTACCTTGTAGTATTCCAAAGATACCTCTCTTTATGTAGAGTCAGGAAATACTACCTTTTGTCGCTTACAGTCTCAGCCGAAACCCTGAAATCTTCAGTTGGTTGAAGTATTTGAGTAGAAGTTAGTTAGAACTTAGGGTTGTTTGGAGTGGTTTGGAGCGCGCGGGTGGGCTAAACCTTGCTCGGGATCGACATTATAACTTGGATAATTTTGGGCTTGTCGGGTAATTATCTTGTCCTCTATTGTAATTGGAAGTTCACATGTTTGTTAGAATATATAGTTGAAGTATCACTGTATATGGAACTATACTTAGTATTCGGATGTCTTTTGACAAGCTGAAGAATAAAAGGCTGACTGTATTTACATGGGGTTTGTATTGCGATGAACTTGTGTAGTATTCTTGAGTAGAATTGTACACGTCCAGGGTGACGTGTAAACCCCTGCAGTTGGCTTGGTAGTGGCCTCGATAGAGAGGAGATTTCTGTTTGTTGCGAGTCTTTGCGAATTTTCTATGAAGATAGAAACTTGTGTTTTGGGGTTAATAGGCGTTTTGACCTTTATAGGTGAAAGTACTAGAGTAGCGTATACTCGAGAGTGGAAAGGGCTAGCGAGTTGTAGTACTTGGAGCATTTTGCTTATTGTCGATAAATCGTCGCGAGGTATGTGAACCTCTTCTATCTTTTCTAGCATGATTGTTGTGAACTATGTAATGCGGTAGGCGTCACGTGTGCTAAGTGATTTGGTTGGTTTAAAACATAGGGTGTTATAATAGCTTTATGGGAAGTTAGTTATAACGACGCATGTAAATGAAAATGGTTTCTGATGTTAGAAGTTAAGAGACTTGATCTTATAAGATAAGAGACTTAACTTATTTGTTTTAATGTGGATGTTTGTGTGAAACCTCGTTCGTGAGTAATGAGTACTTGGTTTTTAAAGGGATAATGTTTCTGATTTGGAATCGAGAATGTGTATCGACAGGACCAACTGCGGCGTTAATAAAGGAAAATGTATTGAATAATGATGTGTTGTATTAAAACCGGTGAAACCTCAATCTGCGTAGAAGCTAAGATAAGACAAAATGATATTACATTTTCTAGATCATGTTATTTGTAATAAGATCGTTATAACAAGAATAAACTACTGCGTATATGGCATAGGTTACTCGATTGTTCTAAAGGAATCAAATGATTAAGTTTGGGAACTATGAAACCATTTGAAAATAAGAAGCTTGAGTAATTGAAACAGGCAAAGCGGAACTTAGGAAAGAATGTTGTTACTTGGTTTTGAAAAGGAAGGTGGGTTGAGTCATTCTAATCTTTACAATTGTCGGGTGACTTTTATAAAGAAATGGATCTCTTTTAAAAAGAACTTAGCAGTATAGTACTTTGGGGTTAAAAACAGGACTTTGGCGTAAAATGAAAGTACTTTGAGTTGTGTGAAACTTGCCTATGCTTGTTGTTGTGAAACTTGACTATGCTTGTTGTTGTGAAACTTGCCTATCTTGTGATGATAGCCTTTGTTGTGCAAGTGTGGTATTTACGTATTCTGCGTCTCGATAAGGTGGTCGACTTGTTGAGAACTTACTTGGAGCGTCTTTGGCGGTGATGGAGAATTCCGCGGGTATGTTTCCATTTTTTGATTCTTGTCTTGTTGTTGATGTCACGTGGGCGTACTGCCGTCTTGGTCGGGGCATGCGGCGTGCGGTCGGGTTGATTACGATATAATGTTATTGTGGTTACATGGACATGTCTGCAGGGTAAATTAGGGGCATGTGGCCGTGCGGCGAGGTTGATCACCCAGTATATTGTTGATGTCACATGGGCGTGGCTGAGGTAGAGTCGGGGGCATGTGGCCATGGGGCGATGGTATTATTGTTGCATCATGGACATGTCTGCCGTCTGAAATTCGGGGCATGCGGCGTGATGCGAACATGATTGATGTTGTGGGCGTGAGACCCATGGTTATATTGAGTGATGACTTGAGGCGTGAGTCACATTGGATATATTTGCTTTTATATTGTGAAGCGTAGTTAGGTTATCATCATGTCTCTGCTTTATATAGACTAGTATGATTTCATTCTGATATTTTCTGATTTCACATGCTTGGTACTTTGTCTTGACCTCCTTGATTTGCGTTCATCTGCAGTAAGTACGTCGGTGCGTGGATCCCGCTCTTAGGATCCACGATTCAGCGTATTGGGAAGCTCCGTTTCTTGGAGCTTATCTTTTAGTATGTGTTCCACTGAGTTGTAGGTTCTTGTACATTGAGGTATGGCGGGGCCTGTCCGTCATAGTCGTGATGGGTGTAAATCTTAGAAGTCTGTGCATGAAATCTTGTTGTGGGCGGGGTTGTAAAGGATTAAAGCTTCGGAGTTTTATGTATATCTGAAGGCTTTGTTTTGGATTGCTTTGTTTATTTATTATATCTCTTGTTAAATGACTCATGTTTTATGTTAGCTGATTTTCTACGATGTATGTATCGCTAGGGTGCAGAGGTGAAACGATCCACGGATTTTTACGGGGTGTGACAAAGTAGTATCGAGCGATTAATCCTCGGAAAGTGTCTACAGAACCGTGTCTAGTAGAGTCTTGATTATCGGTGTGTTGTGCGCCGCATCTATAATCGAGGCTATAGGACATTTAAGATTAGTTTCCATTCTTCTCATTCGAATCGTGCCTTAGAAATTTTAGTGTTGTAAGTTGGACCCTCCACGGCGTATCTCGTTTTACGATTATGCCTCGCCTTGAGCGACGAGCAGAGAAGGGCAAAGCGGCGAGGAGTCTTGCTAGTGAATCTGAGGAGAATGCAGCGCGGTGACCGATTACGAGGTTGTGCTTGACAGCGGAGTTTGTGGCCTTGACCCAGCGAAGGTTAGAGCAGCGGCAATGGCTGCTGAGACCCTTGATACACGAGCCTCGTCCGCGATGCAGAGGCGGAGAGATGGGTTACAAGGAGATAGCGATTCTTGGCGAGTCGTGGCAGATATGAGGATAAATTTGGAATGCGGCGATTCGATTCGATGCACGATGGATTTACTTTAGAGCGAGATAGTTTGAGGCTCACGGGACTTTCGAGTTAGCGGTACTTGAGTTTTATGGGTGAGGCACGAGGATGATCGCGAGTTCATCAAGCGATTCTGGATCGTGCGGGTGATCGAGGCTTGGGCCAGTCATGACCTTTGGTTCGCATGATTTGCGTGATCTGCGATCGATTGGTTTGGTTCATGGGAGCTTTCACGGGAGAGCATGCACCTCCACGGTATGGGATGAGTTTGGGGCTTTCCTCACGCACTTCTTG